>CANUEZ040000072.1:7257500-8457500 GCA_948099385.1 Fasciola hepatica | reverse complement strand
GACAAAGTCCACTGGATGAGCGGAAAGGGCTCGCGGTAAAAATCTTGACAGTATATTGTTTCTGGTATTTTCGGCGGGCTGAGGGGCAGGCCACTGGTCAAAGAGAGGGGATTCGGGGTACTGTTTCCCACCACATATGGTGCAGTGTTTTGCGAAGAGGCCGAGCAGTGGATCACTGAGCAAAAGGGGAGGGTTTAATTCCGCAGCATTCGACTGAGCCTTCATGCCTGAAAAGACCTAGTCCTCAAAAATTCAAGGGAAATGGAATGGCGGATTTTGTTAACCGCGGGCGTCCGCACGACCTTGTTATGCCGAGATACACAACACTGATAAAAACAAACGGGCGACAACACCGCTCTAAAGAGGTGGACGGTGAACCAGTACCCAATGGGCATTTCTTTTATGTAATCGTTTGGCTGCTGAATCACACGAAAGGCATCTCGATTAATGCCTCACGAAGAATGGGAAGCTATGAAACCGATAACTTCCAGCAACGGCTGGCACTGGGCAAATCTTAGTCCCACGAATTCCAGTTTTTAGAACAAAGCGATCAACATAAATCTTCCCTACTCCCATTCAGTGAGCATAAAGTGCGCATGTTAGTCATATCTCTAGCAACGGGCCTCGATCACTACAAAACCGGGGCTTCAAAAACAGACGTAAAGAATCGGGCTTAGCAGGATTTTTGTTCCATTGATCAGAGAATAACCGCAAAGATACAAGTCCTTCCATGAGGAAAAATTCTCCACGCCTACTCAAACCGAGCAAAAGATATTCACAAGCCTTTCCGCCAAAATTGAGTTCGAAACAGGCAGGGACGCAAACGGTCTCTCCAGGGGCCATCAATCAAAGCAAGGTCGTATTAAAACGGACTGAAGTAGAGCTACTCAGTTCACTATCGTGTAAAGTAGAAAAATGTAGCATGAGCGAATTTTTCACGAGAGATTGGGAGAAAACAACGTTTGGAATGCGAACAGTGCCAAAAAATGCGCTTCTTCACCAGCATCGCTGGGCTGGTCATAAAACAGTACAGCAGAAAGTAACTGGGCAGGGAGTCCCAAGTGGCACGCGATACTGAACCGGCAACCAAAATTCCTCCGTACTATCCTGGAGGTTTTGCTCTCTTCTGTACACTCCTGAAATGGCGGGGTTTGCAGGAATTACAACAGTACTCTTGGTAGCCTCAGTCCCTTGGGGTACATGCGGAAGAGGAGGGGTAAGCTTTCATGCCTCTAGCCTAACCACCCCAGGCCTTGCGGGCAAAGCCGAGCAAAAGCAAAATCCGCACATCTCCGCGGGATGTCATTAGCTTGCGTTTACTAGCTGTTTGGGTGAGACCGTCGGTGCCCGTATGACGGTATTTTAAGAAGCCTAAAAGCCGGCTACCTAGATTTGTCATTTTTGTCACTAAGACAGCTACTTCAAGTTCCTAAAAATTCCGCTGTTTCTCGATTAATTTCTATCGGATTTGTAGGATTGGAAACTGCCCTTCCAGCCATCGTCGCCAAAAAGTACCGACCTGATGATTTGTTGTTGATGAATGTTTATCTTCGTTAACTCGAAGCTAGCTTGGATGTATGATCGAGTGATGCAAATGAGGATAAGGCTAGATCAATAAAGACAAGCAAGGAAGAAATATGGATACCGAGGAATTAAAGTGAAAGTCCAAATTTATAAAACGATGTAAATAGCTCCCTCTACTGGCAAGTATAAGCTTCAAATTTTGGGTGCTCATATCTGCTAGAATTGGGTGACAATGGCTGAAAGCAGATTTTGCTTAAGACATTGATAGTCTCTGCACTCTCCGAAAATAACTGTCCTAGTTAAGGCTCACTTACCACTAGGTATCCCGCCTGCGAGCTCCGATTGACAACTGCTTTTTAACTAAGGAGGCAAGCAGTTACCGAGCTTTTGGCTTCTTTGGACGTGCATAATCAGATGGATATCCCATGCTTTTGTTTCGTCATTTTTGCCTGTGCCTTGTGTGGAACGGCCAATTCCGAATGTCGCTCGTTAGAGGAACGTAACAGCGCAGGCCTTGCTATACCGATCCAAGACCCCCTGATGAATGAGATTGAACATAGTTTGGCAAGTTGCGCATTGCTATCAGACATTTTGAAATGTCAAATTTGTCAGTATTTTGTCGATAGAATGCACATCCGTTTGGGCCTTCACCACGAAGACGCCAAGCGAGTTGAGGCTGTCCTATTTCTCTCGATCGAGCTCCATCTGCTTTACTGTCCTTTGGATGACACCACAAAGGATCCACGTCTGTATGAACGCTCCGGATGTGAAACCACTTTTAACGACACTTAAGCCGCTCACGCTCAGGTAAACGAAGCACTTTGCGTCTCCTTGCGCGAATTCGTGCGAGCTCTTTCATGCCCTTGGTCATTGGGTACACTTGAGGAATGTGTGTGGCGTGTACCCGATTTGCAATTTGAACCTCCCCCTGAAAAACCACTGTCTCCGGCATCGGCTTCGTCTGGAATCTAAATGAAGAAGTTTATCTTGTCCTTGGCGATAGACTCCACAAGCTCGGCATTTCCCGTGCTGTTTACCGGCCAATCGCCGCCAAACCGACCACCCTGAGGGCTTTGGTCCCCGTTCCTTCGTCATTACCTATCAGTACCACAGCAAAGAGCGTGACTATCAGCACTCGCGCATACGGGGCCAATTCCACACAAAAGGTGCCCATATTTACCGTATCACAAGTCCGAGCATGATCAACACGGCCTTGGACAATACGGTCCCGGAAAATAATGCTGTTGCGATAGCTGCGGATGCATTGAAATCCCTGGTTGCCGTCGCTGGCCTGCTTCAGCCCAAGTCTGTGGCATAAAGACCCGCCTCAGTGGGACAAGCAAGTGCGGCAATCTCGACTGCCACACCCATTTTCAAAATTGAGTCTGCTTACTAGCTGGATCATGTTGTTGTGAAACCGGGTTGATCCTCAGCCTACATTGCTGCTACACTCTTAGTATCATGGAGAAAGTTGCAGCCTTGATTGCTTTATCCTTGCCACTATGCAAAGTCATATATCTGACCATCCGTTAGGCTCTCTAACCGGATTATCGGGTTTGATATACTTCAGTTTTCTTCTTTTATTCCCTCTTGTTCATTCTCGCTGGCTGAGTAGCACGCGTCCATCATTTTATTCTTCTGGTCAATGTTTATATTCTGTCTTCATGCTTTTTCGTTGCTTCCAACGACCTCACAATCCCAAATCGAAATTACTGACATAAGATTTGCTTCAGTGTTTTTTCTAGAGCGCTTAGTGTAGTTGTTGTCGCCGGGATCGTCGTCGTTGTCTTCTTTATTGGTATTGCCATTATAACTGGCTTTGTCTTCGTCAGTATTGTTATCCATGAAAGCGATAGTTATGATGTTCATGAACATCTGTTTCCCTCTCTTTTTATCCTAATTTACATTACGTGCACATTTTCGAGACTTTCTAATCCGTCTTTCATTTTTTTCAGATGTCAAAAACTCATAAATGAATGCATTTTTGAGGAAAACGATCGGACCAACTGGGAGAAGAACTAAGATTAGAAAAAGGGCTCTCTACTGGAAAGTTTCAGAAAAATAAAATGTTGCCTTGCGGTAGCATGCAACCGTGAACATGCGGGATATGAATAGAAAACTGGAGGACCGGGAAAAGAATTCCAAATGAATTAAAGTAGATTGGTCTGCAAAAAATAGTAAGATAATTTACTCTTCTAGCTGAGCCGGTGTCCTTCCTGTATGCTGTTGATAGCCGGCAGATTATCACCGCCACAAATAAGAGGCAGGCTGCTTGGAGTAAGTGCCGGTCCAGCCCTGAAGTCCCACGTAGTAGGGAATGTAAAAGTCTTTTAAAACCTTCACGCACGAAACTTTCACTTAACAACAAAAATCTCCACTCTTTGTGCAGTTCATACGTCGGCAATGCTCAGAACCATAAGTCTATATGGCATAAACCTGCATACTTAACCTGCTTTTTGATGACTTTATACCGTTGGCCTATGCCTGTCACACCGGACATTGGCTCTTGATTTGAGTCGTTTGGAATAAACTTTCGAGATCTTTATGTGATGTGCCTTTGCAACTTTTGCCATTCAGTACCGTGGAATTCGTGAATTAATCTCTTTTCGACTTTGGGACTCATCTTATCAGGTTACACTTTACTCGACCTGTCATTCTGATGACTTACAGCCGGAAGGGGAGATGACCGAAACAGGGAACGATAAAAAGGGCTTCAGCATTTTGGAAGGTTTGCCACAGTTCTTGAAGTTTGTTTTTCATTGCTCTTCGCCAAATGGTCTTCTTCATATGTCCTTTTTCTACCTCGGGTCGGAGGACGCAGAACTAGGAGAACTGGTTTGCATACCTCATACCGGAAGACAAATGAGGATCAGATGAAAGGAAGAAGTCAGCCAAGTTCTGATTACGCAGGACTGTGAATAGGGGGTCATCACTTGCATTTTGAAAATTTTCACAACTATTTGGCTTTCTTGATTATTTATTTGTGAGGAGAATTCACACCATATGACCCTATGATGACAGTCGGGAAGGTAGCTAAGTAAGTTCGACCTTAAATCCTCGAGGCCCAATCTAAAGACGAAGTGTAAAAGTTGATCCTATTGGTGACTGGCTTTGTGTTGCCTCAAACTATGTGCTCGGATACGAGGAAATAAAATATAATTTTGGGGAGGAAATTAAGGGTTTCGGAACATGTAGTGATCTCGATCGTTTTAAGAAAATGACTATTTTCTGGACACCATTTTTGATCTATTTTCTCCACGATCTTTTCTGACGTTTGACATTGACCTCAGTGTTCTCCTGTTGCGTACGTTTTACTGGACTGACTTTTCCGAGGTTTCCGTCGACCTCGTTTCAAATCACTTTCACTTTCGTTCGTTCGCTCGCGGTTCTCTCTCAGCACAGCCGTCGCGTTTCGTTCCGTTTTCCGTTCGGTGTATCTCTCGTATCGGTACTGCTTCGGTGCCATGATATATAGAATACACCTCGCATCTGTAAACCGACTTGCGTCTTCTCTATTCGTCCGATAGATGGGATATCGTCGGTATTCGCTGCTAGACCCGATAGGAGACACGTTCGCCAGCCACACTCGAACGTCTTCTATAAACATATGCCAAAATGCTTGATGTCCAGGGTTGATTTTAGCAGCCTGCGAGGGCTTAGTTGCTTTGGGGCATGCGTCATGGGCTGCTTTCTTACCACTCATTTTATGGTGCCGCGGACAGCAGACATCCACCGGTGAGCTGTTCCTACCGCTGTAGTATAATGATCCAAAAATTCTTTGGTCTTATAAAAGGCTGGAAGTTGGTGGGGATTTGCCCAATATTGTTCTTGCTGTAAGCAAGGCATCCGCCACCACATCACTTAGACCTACTTGTAGCAAACATACTTAATCCTAGCTTTGAAATGTGCTGAAGGGGAGTTTTACCTGCAAGTCATGTTTCCGTTTTGGGGACCACAACTAGATGGAACTGCAATGCAAAGGGGCGGGGGATATAAGTTTGCTAACAATGGAGCAAGCACCGAACAAGCCCGTAACAAAACTATCATTTTGATGGTCATGATGGATCATTAAATTTTAACCACTTGCTTTGGCTGCGAGGATCGAATTGTAATAGCTAGTAGGCTGCAGGATTTTGTGGAGAGTGATAGGGTGGGGAAGGCAGTGAGACGGTCGGAGAAAGCGGAAGGAACCGGAAAATTCGGGTGGAATAACCTTGAGTCTGAAAGCTTATGAGAGTTGGATATGTGGAGCAGGATGCAAGGTGAGCCTGGGCGTGTGTCAGTAATCAAGGTAAACTATCTTCGGGTTAAGCATTGGTTCGAGAATCCGAGTGATTATGCAGAGAATTACTTATCGTGGATGAACGAAGTGTTGTTATGTTCATCTGTACTTGGAGGCAAGGGACTGACTGGTATTAGGGAGCAATATCCGGACCTCCGAGGTGAGATGTTATTTTTCAGCCGATAGTACTATTCCACTTTAGGATGACCACAGTTTAGTAGATCAGTACTTCGGGAGGGACAACCGGCTGAATTTATACCAGAGTTGTTCATTCGGACACGGCTGACTTGTACCTCCGCTTGTAGTGGGGTCCTGTCGGGAAATATCTTAGTGCGCCGGTATCTTGTGTTTGCAACGAAAAAATTCGTCGGCCAATAAATTCTTGAACAATAAATTTTTTATCAAACTGAAACAGGAGCGGACATGCTTTTCTCTGGGTGGCTTCACGAATTTCGACACAGTAGCATGGTGGCATACTTAGGTCGCTGGCCCCCAAAATCAAAATTTTCACTAATTGAGGAAGATAATTTATCTGTAATATTGAACACTACTGTAATGTTCGCTTTTTCACGCCTCTGAAGGTTTCAAAGACGAAAAAGTCGACGAGTTTTGTGGCTAAGATAGAGTTTGCCCGCCGATAGAGGAGAGACGGGTAGAGTAGAAAAACCAATGAAATTCACGGCAGATGATTGAAATCATCCGCCCTCTTCGGCTCCTGATGCTGTGCTTCCAATAACGTACTTGGATTCACAGTTAGTTCACGGAAAAGCCTTCTTACGGTTCAATTTGCAGATCTCACTTTCCCGAAAGACATTTTGATCGGCACTGGAACCTTGCGTACCGCTGAGCCTGTGGACAGTTTGGGACTTATTTTCAATTGAGGAAAAATAAACTTTTCGAAGTAACCGGCCATTCTCCGGTACACTCATACTGATTGTCCGCAATACTGGAGTCAGGGCATCTGAGCTTTTGCTGGTTGTCATAGATTGCCAAAACTTTGTTCTCCTTATTCAGCCCTAGATTGTCGCTTGCCTTCATGACCGCCATTTAATTCGGGATGCCATAGAAGGTTGAACTTCCTCAACCTGTACGATAGGGTTTGGCGAGGAAGTAAGCGAAAAAGGATGGTGAAGAGCCGACAGCCAATTCCAAACCGCTACACTTGAGTCCGGCCAGCTTGAGCACTGGACCTTGGGTTCAAACTTGCCGGCGCTACCAGAAAAGCTGTCTAAAATGTTTGCGTGCACACTCTCGTATAATTCTCTCGAAGCTCGGACCTCGCTTTCAATTGTACAGTTTGATTTCGCATTGCGGCACGCTTCGGCGTAATCCAAACTAAGCCCATATCACTATTATGAGACAATCTCATGTACCCCAGAAGCAAAGGTCTGACTTGGATTTGTGCCATCTGTGCGGAATTTCCTCACGGGGCCCTAAAGAGCCGCAAGTACAGGTTAAGCAAGCTCTGGTCTGATGTCATCTCCCGATAGTGGGCAGAATGTATAACATAAACGCAATGCAGCTAGCAAATAAGCTGTTCCTTTGGTAGTGTAAGCAATGCTCTAAAGAGTCCCAATAGGCTCGATTTATGGAAGCTGACGAAGTGCACGGTAGACAATAAGGAGAAGCCACTTCTCTACTCAACCTTAGAGAATCAAGGACTGGCGAAGTGAGACCAGTCTTGTGAGCAATCCCACGGGGGAGTATCTTCAGTGAGCTTGGCCGGGAGGCAAAACATAAAATCCCGTTCTAAGCCTGGGGAAGGAAGGAAGAGTTTCAAGGGCGAGGTAAAAAAGCTAGGAACAACAGCATCAACAAACATCGAAGCCTCTGGTGATGTTCAAGGTTGAACTGGAAGATTGGAAACCTCGGACCATGAGAAACATGGATCTTCTCCGACCCCCAGCAGCCTGCGCGAATAAACCGAGGCAGCCTCAGGAAGACAGAAAAGTGGTAGTGAAGGAAGTGCCAGATTCCACCATGAAAGAAAACAGGCCCAGATGGCGGATGGTAGGGCTTCACATGTTGGAACTCCCACGGATGGTTCGTATGCCGAGTCACGGTGCTAATAATTAAGTTCTACGTATAAGCAAGGGGATCGGGTGGAATAACGTGGAAACGAGTGTGCCAAGGATAACGGTGGCACAGTTCGTTAGTCCCAAGCAGATTTCTCTTTCTGGCTGCAGCTCTTTGTATCAGAGAGGCCACAGGTGTTTCAGTTACCATCCAGCAGGACACTTCAGAGCCGAGCACTTTCAGCCACGCGGACAATGGTATGAATCTCCAAAGATAGCTACATTCCAACACAGGCAGATTAGCATCGGCTGCGGCAAGATTGCCCGTTGAACTTTTCACACCGTCTCGTAGGGTTAACGAGGGCCGAAACTGCCCAAACGGGGGGTCTTTATGGGGGGCAGGAAGGTGCTAGTTCTGGTATGTTTGCGCTTGCAAGCATTTCTGTCGGGGCACCTACTGAGCGGCCGTGAGTGAAAGCGACCGGGACCCCTACGGAAAGTGACCTAGGCCCAGCCTCGGCGCGAACGATCAAAAACTGGATAGTGGCTTCGAACTAAGCTCGGAGTAGGCTAGATCCTCCGGTAAACTGAGAGTTCCCCCAGAGTATTCGGCATCCTTTGTTTCGTACGCCGAAGCAGCTAGTGTAGGAAACAAGTGGTCTGAATGGGACCATGTACGTGTGAACTCGATATGGCTGCGATCACGAGGACATAGTTGAGCTCCAACAAGAGATCCGGAGCTTCCACCCACAAAACTACATTCTGATCAGCATTCAACGGCCGCTGCCGCATCATAACCAAATGCTTTTAGGAAAAAGCTTGCAAAACACGACAGATTTCGTCGCTGGCAGCCAGTCCTTTTTTATCTTTACCGTTTGCCTAAGTGATTCAATTTCCTGCCCTTTTACGAACCTTTCGGACGGTTAGTTCTTGGTCTTTTGGTGACAATTATTCTGCTCCACTCTTAAGATCAACCCAGAAGAGTACGCAGCCAGAGGCTGCATCAAATAATGCAAAAGTTCCGTTTGTTATAAGACCCGACTCGTTGAAATTCTTTGGTCATGCACTAAAAAGTGTCGAACATCCGTTGTTTGCTGCGTGTAAATACCAACATTTCTGACTGTAGTACGGTATTTAACTTCATCATCGAGGAGAGTTTTCGGCCTTGCTACGATTCCGGCCAGCCAATTCATGATTGTTCTTCCTCGGGTATTGTTTGCGGCTTTAGATTGGATCAGTGCTCGTGTTTTGCCACTGTGAACCCCATCCTCTACAACTCTCACTTCTTTTTTGGAGTTTTTGATTTGCCCGTCTTTAGTCCTCTGCCGCAGCCGAAGTAATTAAATAGTAAAACTAAGATTTATAGAGTCGTCAAATGAAGTGACGTTAACCTCACTCACCGGTAAATCCCCTGCTTCCTTTGTCAGCGGTGGTTTGTCAGACTTTCACGAACGAACTAAACTAGAAAGAGAAAGTGCTCCTTTTGAAGGCAAAAGGGGCTGAAACCATGCGTTTGGCGGCTGAAGTCAAAAGAAGGAGCGGTTGGGGAGCCCAGACGACACGGTGGTAATACTGTTTTGGGGCGGCCATCAATTGGGAAAAGGATCGATAATGACGTCAGCAATCGATTGTCCATTCCAGATACCTACATTTCTGAGGCTAGTGGGAGTGTCGGCGTCGACGTTCGTTATGTTAATAAATCTGACTCGCACATTGGTATGGACGTTGCAAACTGGCTACTAGTACAGTTGGAATCAGCCGGACGTGAACTCCTTTAGCCGCATGATTTATGTTCATAGTACTTCCCGTTCCTTCGAAAATGTGGGGGTCACATCGATGGCCAAGTAAGAGGCAATGGTCGGAATTTGTGCTACTTGTGTCAATATACCAAAGAAAAATCAAAGCAACCTATTCTATGATGTTTGCTTTATTCTGCCACTGATAGTTTTTAGCGGACAAGAGGCCTGCGCACGTTGAGCTTGCAGGCCGTCTGCAGCGATGTAGGGGCGGATCAGGGTAAGAGATCATACCTCCTATGTTCAGTTCATGAAGTGCATTTCAGGTTGGGTGCCCAAAGCACCGTCAGCCCCCATCAGCCTGCAGCGGCTGCAGACAGCTTGCTCAATTCGCCTGTCATGACCTTTATCGCTTCTTGTTTTTGTGGTTCTGCCAGTGCATGCTCATTACCCAATTTTGTTCTCCCCCCACCTTTACTTATAAAGACAGTACTAAATACACAATGTCACCCTCGCCCTCCCCCCACTCTACTGTGCTCTAGTCTACCAATGTTCTCCTTTCTACACATGCTTTCCTTGACTGTCTCAAATCTGAATGCGCCTTCTACCGTTTTATGCTCACAAGACCCATTGATATCATTCTAATAAGCCAATGCCTGCTGTCTCGTCATATACTTTCTTGTCCTCCCTTCTCAAGCCGCATACCTTCGAGCACCAGATCTAAGACACAATTCTCAAAAAGCAAGCGACGAGTAGCCAGTTTACCCTAATGTCAAAACCAGGACAAGAATGATTCGTAATTTCTACGAGACTAGGTTGAAAGTCACAAAAGGTACAAACATTTACAAACCTCAAGCATGTGGCCAAATAGACTGAACGATAAAACCCTATGGTTCAAAGCCCCATGGTTCAAGCACCACAGTCAGAGGCGGTTCAGGGCCGAATTCAAATGTCTGACGCAGGCAGACAAGTGATCAAGTGTGTTTTTGTGAGGACGAGCTTAGCAAGGTTAGGCCAAATATATTCGCTTTCACAGAACATGCAAACTATTTGAAAGTATTTTCAATATAGGTCTTGACGCCAGTGCCATCCTTACCCGTGATAAACCCAATGTCAGAACTTTCGGTTTCCAACAATGCATCTTTCACGGTCACATACAACACCCATTCATTGCCGCCATATATTCCTCGCTTGATTGCGCAAGTCTTCTGTGGATCTCCATTAGGCCGTTCCTCGATTGGCGTCCTTCGGCTCGGTCCACTTGTGCAGCTGCTTTCAGGAAGGCAGCTCTCCTGTTCCATCGCCCTCACTCCGCTGCGCGTATAATTCTCGTCCGTTGTGTTCTACTACGGGTTTACTAGCCCTCATCTTGCTTCACCTGAAGTAAAACGACCTGATGGGTCATCTCTTACCTATTTCTCTTCGGTCAATTTTCTTATCCCCTTCTTGTATGTTGATCGCCACAGGTGTCTTCTGTGTGGTTTTCAGACAGCCTTGTTTTTCCAAGTCCCACATAGCCTAAAGACAAAGCTACATCAATAATTTTACGTACAGTTCCAAACCGCGTGATCTGCCCCAACTTGGTCGCTTCGCTCCTTCATATACTTATTTCTTTCCTACTTTTGTTCGCCGGTACAACAGCTGCTTCTCTGCACCAAAGTCCGCCTCACTTCCCAGTCACTTTCCTCGACTGACGTTCCACATTGATTCGATTACTGTGTATCCATGTTCGCTCTGATTTCCTTAGCCATTTTCATCGCCAACATCATTCTCCTGCACAACGAAAGTCCACTTACTGACACTTCTCTCACTTGCGACTGCCCCCAAGTGTGCTCCTGCGTTGATCAGACTTATAGATCCACTGCGACCTGTTCCCCTCGATCATTTCCTCCATTCTCCTCAGTTTATGAATTACTGATTAAAGCAGTATTCATTTCTGTGCTTCCAAAGTCTTTTTCCCTTTCTGCTGACCAGCCAAATTCACCTGTCGTGAAGAAAACAAATCGTGCTTTCCTAAGGAACTCTATATAATCTGATCTAATCATACTTATCTCTTCTCGTCACAGATACTTCCGTGTCCTAGCCCTCCATTGCTCTCTGCTTTTGCTATTCTTATGTGCACATATATATATATATATATTCGCTGTGCCTTACTCATTTTTCTGCCGGCTATTTCCCCTGCCATTATCCGGCCGTCTCCCCTTTCATGCCTTCGTTCTGTCAATATCACCTTAACACCCCTAATGCATATTAATATTTCCAAAACATTTTCACTATCAGCTCCACCCCTTACTTCTTGCATCGCTCAGCTTTACACGGAGCTTTATCCCTTGTCGCTCACTGATGATTGCAATGTAGCAATGCTTCACTGCTATCCAATCCCCTTCCATGCAAATTGGTTTGTCCTTCATCGTCTCTCGTTAACACCGTTTTTCAACCGATTTTTAGTGTTTCTCATGTAGAACCCACAGCTTTTAGCTATGTTCATCCAGATTAACCTGATCTACCTTTTGACCTTGTCTTTCAAATTCACCGAGCCTCCATCTGAATTCGTCCCCGGGTTCATCCAGACTCTCTTCATTATCCTTTGGTGTGAACACGCTCACCGTATATTTATCCCACTTTCATCCCCTTGAAGTCTATCTGTCCTATATCTGCCTTTGATTTTTGTTCGTCTTCCAAAGATATTCATCCATTTTATCGTTCGTGAAAATTTGATAATAAGTCTGGCGTGCCCTGAGCATCTCCGAAACAAACCGCTTTTACTATTATTATTACACTGAGAGAATGATTTGGTCAGAGGTTTCATATCGTTAGTTGAGTGCTAGATGAAGTTGTCAGGCCAAAACTGATCTGGGTGTCTTGTTTTCTTATGCCAAAAAGTTAGCCAGCTGGGCATTTGTAATGAAGCACCCAGGATATCTAAGTTATCACCACTTAGTTCACTCCACAGGGACAGTTTTGAGTACGTTGCAACGGTTCATGGCAACTGATTGGTGAAAAGGGTCTAGAAGATCTATCAGACAGATAGAAAGCCAAGACTTCGGGGTATCTGTCAGTTAGTAACTGCTGAGGCACATCTGCAAGGCATCCCGCTTGAAATTGACTCCTCACCATTTCAAGGCCTTCAAGTTGCGCTCCCTTTTTTCTGAATGATACGGGTTATTGGTCCTGATCCTAAACTCACCTTTTATATGGATTGCTGTTTCCTCCACACTCATCGTTTTCTAGGCCATTCCCACAAATTTTGCTCGTCTACCCGTTTTATGACGCACTCCGTTTCTTATAGCCGGGAATATCCATCATCGTCTTCGTACAGAGCCGTTCTATTCATACTCAACAAAGTTCACGAGTATACTCCCATTTCTTTCATCTCTCCATGTTCATAACTTATTCCGTGCACAGAACCCTAATAGGCCTCATTTATCCACAGCTTGCACTACTTTGGTTTATAATGCATCCTTAGCGATATATTTTCACGACATATTTTGTATTTCCACGGGCCACCACCAAACGACTCGAATTCGAAACCGGACCGTATTTGCCGCGCAAACCATTATCACCTCGGTCGATTCAAACTATCTGTAGCTATATTGTTTTGCTTCTCACGTTTTCGACTCGCCTTCTTGAAATTACTGCATAGTTCATTGTTCTGAGTAACGTTATACACCATGATCATGCGCTTGCGCGTGCGTCTCGACCACGATCGAGAAATATACCATCATATCATATCATATCATATCATATCATAACAGAATGTTTTCTTCTCCAGAAGCGCGATAATCCTTGAGATGCCCATATGAAAGGCCGTGCAGCGTCTTGAGTGGTTGAGAATTCCTCAGCCGTTACCTTTATATATTCTATTTTGTTTGGACTCCGGGACGGGTGGTTTTTATTTTTTCGATTTGGTCGCCTGCCCTCTGTGCACAGATGTTTGCCTGATTTTGACAAGGCCTTGGCTGGATAGGGAGTAAGGTTCACTGTCAAAGGTATGGTCGTTATGTAATTAGATTTTCACTCACAAATGGTAACTTGAAGTTT
This sequence comes from Fasciola hepatica, assembly GCA_948099385.1. Classification (NCBI taxonomy): domain Eukaryota; kingdom Metazoa; phylum Platyhelminthes; class Trematoda; order Plagiorchiida; family Fasciolidae; genus Fasciola; species Fasciola hepatica. Next base: position 8,443,902 of record CANUEZ040000072.1, on the reverse strand, counting down.
GCGGAGCACTCTGGTTTTAGATTGAGCTCCTAATCGGCTTGGGCTACATGTTGCTTCGAGGTTCCGAAGAACGGTCCGGACGGCATGAAGTAAATTATTCGGTGGATCGAGAGGTGGATCGTTGGACAGAAGGCACCCTGGCCAGGACTTGTACCCTTTGGTTGATTCATTACCTTGATATGTTATATACAAAAAGTACGAAAAAGCAACTTGATTTGAATGAAACCGGACGTGGATCGGAGCAGGATGGTCGGGATACGTGTCAACCTCGTGTGAGTGGTTCTTCCGTTTCTTGCTCTTGGGCCAACGGTTCCTGTCAACTGAGCACAAGGTCCAAAGTGAATACTTCAGTGATCGAGCATGTTGTGTAACACGTTTGGGCAATGCGTAGTCAAATTCACAACGGATCCCGAAATCAAAAGGCGATTATCCGTGATATTCTACGATACTAGATTGTTGAATGAACAGTGACACCAAAAAGATACAAACCTCAATATTGAAATCACAGGGACTCAGTAAACGAGAAACCAAGTTGCGGCGTGCAAGCGAGGAGGACGTGCGTCGTGCAGGTCCAGAACAAGGATGACAAAGAGGTGCTCTGGGCGCGAACAAACAACAATTGGTCCATAAAAACAAACAGTGCGTAAACACACGTTAATAGTGTAGGCAAGTGAGTGATGTTAAGAAAAACATGGAACTGCAAAAGATTTATGGGGATTTTCCATGAGCGGTCGTTACACCGCACACAAAAATTCTCCCGAATCCTTAGCAGATTCAAAGGTTTGGTATAAAGGTACTGATTCTTCCTACCTACCTAGGCCCTGCTGTCAGTGCGCGTGCCCAATGCTTGCCGTCAAAGTTCTTCTCGTGGTCGCATCTAATCCGTTGGCCACACAGATGCTAGGCTATTCTACCTCTTCCACGAGAACAACTGATCGATGGCGGGCTTGAAGGGGAAACACAGACGCCTTTCTTTGGAAGTGCTGTCAAGCATTGGCTGTATGTGCTTGTGTGAGTGTGTGTGTATGATGTATTCGCCGCTTCTGCCACGTATGCAAAAGACATTTCAGTAACGTCAACAAAAGCAAATTGCAAACACCTTCACATGTTTGATGTGGGTTACGGGGTATAGTGTCCATCGGGTATGTGTGTATGTGCCTGGAAGTAGAATGGAATCGCATGTACCACCACATATCAAAGAGAAAGTTTCTGTAACGTCAACAAAAGACTGTGAGCACCGTAACTTGTTTGACGGAGACCATGTGGTATAAACGAGTATGATGTAGGTATGTGCTTGCGTCGGGGTGTATGATGGTTCGATACTTCAGTGTGTCGTAAACGCTCCCATATATGGGGGTTATTTTACGCACCTCGAAGACGAATAATAAATAACCTACCGAGCCTCAGCGTTATCAGCTTCTCTGCCTTTATTCTCGAGTAGGCTAATACGGCTTATATAGCGAATTAGCGCTCCGTTGTCCGTCTTCATCTTTACCGCTCTTATAATTCCGTCAGTGCTTCCGATGGTTTCCATAGCCACTCCCAAGGACCAGGTGCTGAAATGCGCGTGTTCGTCTCCGATCGTCACTACATCTCCAACCTCGAATGGTCTTGCTCTGATCAGCCACCTACGTCAAGCTTGCAGAGCCGGAAGGTACTCCCGCAGCCAGCGCCTCCAGAAAACCTTGGCAAGTTAGTTCGCCTGCTTCCACCCGTAGAGGTAGCTCCCACGAAGGTTTGCCGGCCCTTGGAAACCCTCGTTCGACCTTAGCGTCAATAAGTCGTTCGGGGTGAGCGCCAGGTGGGTGGGGTTGCCGTTCATTACCGGGACCAGGGGCGGTTGTTCAGAATTCTCTCCAGCTCAGTCATGACGGTGTTCAGCGCCTAGTCGTCGGGTAGCTGTTGCTCCATGATCGACAGTTATATCCGTCTGGCGGACCGGATCATGCGTTCCTATAAGCCGCCGAAATGACTGGCCTGTGGGGGGTTGAAATGCCATCGTATGCCGTAGGCCACGGTTCGATCCCGCAGTTCTTCCCTGTTTATGTTTTTGTGCCAACGCTGCGATTCCCGGTGGGCGCCGACAAAGTTTGATTCATTGTCTGAGTATATATCGGCCAGGTCGCCTCTTCGGTTGATAAATCTCTGCAAAGCCCGTAGAAAGTACTCGTTCGTCATCGAATGTGCAACTTTTGGGTGTACCGCGATTGACTTCATGCTCGTCATGATACACCCATATCGTTTTCCCAATCTCTTCCCGCGCTTGGTCCAAAGGGTCCGAAGTGATCTTACCAGGTATCGCTGAACGGCCACCAGCCCGAAGTCACCCCGCTTTCTGGTAGCGGGGCCATGTGTTGTCTGCCCGCCGTGGCATTGCGTCTCCTACATTGCACACAACGTCGGATTACGCGTTTTACAGTCGCTCTTCCTCTCAACAACCAAAGGCGCTTTTGGATGACGCTCGTCACGTGACTTTCTCCGGCATGTCCCCCACGGCGTGGACGTGTTGGATCATTAGCTCTGCCACTGGTTGTCGCGCCGGCAGCAGTATGGGGTACTTTGTGTGGAAACTCAGGTGGGCTTTGGTCAGCCTACCACCCGCCCGCAGCAGTCCATCAATGAGTATGTGGTTTGTGTGCTTTAATTCGCCTTTTGGAGATGATATTTCTTTGTTGATTGGCCCCACTTCTTCCGCCTTCCTGAGTTTTCGGGCAAAAGCCTCTCGTTGTATCATTCGGAAGATATGTTCTGCAGCTTGTAGCTCATCGGGACTCATCGGGCCAATCAGTATTCGGCCTGAGGGGCGTAGCCCTTTCATGACTCATAAATTTCTCTTGAACCTGGCTAACCAAACTAACGCGCGAAGTGTCTTCATCTAGGAAGAAAGTCTGACCAAACGTGATAAAATGGATGTCTCTTCGACGAAGTTGGCCGCTAACACTACGCTTTTGATCTCCAGTTCTACTTCCGTAGGGGTTTTTAATTCGAACACGGGCCAGTCCTGTTTAGGCAATTGCAGGAAGTTTGGCCCTCTCGTCCACGTGTCCAGTTGCTTGAAGATGTTCGCACCTCGGGAGCACAGGTCGGCTAGATTATCGCCAGACCTGACATGCTTCCACCGGTTCATGGCTGATTCATCGTGGATAATCGTAAGTCGGTTAGCAACGAAAGTACTAAACCGGCTCCGGACGTTGTCAATGTAGTGATGTACTATCGTTGAGTCCGTTAGAAAGCTAGCCGACCAAGTGCAGAAGACGAAACATCTCTTCACCGCTTGCACCGCCCTGAAAGCTAACACGGTTGCACTGAGTCCAAGGTGTGGGATCGAGACCGACTTTAGTGGGGCGACGCGGGCTTTAGCAAATAGGATCATCGTAGTATACTGTCCATCTCCTGTGCACCATCGTCCGTACACCACAGCTCCATAACCGACTTCGAATGCATCGGAAAATGCATGTGGTTCTCCCGTCCGCGTAGTATGACCAGGAGTCAAACATCGTGGAATCCTTATGTACCCTAATTTCTTCAAGGTGTTCAAAAATTCTTCCCAGTCCAGCAGGTTCTCTCGGTTCAGTGACTGGTCTTAAGCAACTTTCTTACGGCGCAGCGGCTGCAGCAAGATCTTTCCGGGTAGCAGCCAGGGTGAGACGAAACCGAGCGGGTCGAGCAGACTAGAGACAGAGGATAGTATGCCACGACGGGTTACTGGCAGCTCGGGAACTTTTAGCTTGAAAACGAAGTCGTCCGTTTCCGCGTCCCATTGGATCCCTATATTGCTTCCCGTAGGGAGTGGACAGCCGTCCAAATCCCTAACCCTTTCGGCCCTCTCGTGATACGGAATGACCTTTAGCGCTTCCGAAGCGGTCGACATCCATGTTGCCAGATGGAAGCCTTCTCTTCTAGCAATCTTGTCAGGCCCCTGAACTGCGCTAGAGCTGATTCTATATCATCGAATGACCCAAGATAGTCGTCGACGTAGGAGGTTCTGCTGACGCTATCTACCACCGACCGATGGACCAAATCTCCATGTTTGTTCGCAGCCTCCCAAAAAGGGCATAGTTTGCACAGAATGGCGACGATATGGCTCCGAAGGGGTGGACGGTCATCCTATAATTTACCACTGCATTGTCCCGGTTTTTCTCTTCCCACAACAGGAAGCGCAACCTATCTCGTTCGTCTACCGGTATTTTCACCCGGTGAAACATTTCCTCGATGTCGGCGGACAAGGCCATTCTACTCATCCTGAAACGGCACAAAACTTATATTAGTGGTGTGGTCCAGTCAGGCCCTTGTAGCGAATGATCTTTTAACGACTTGCCCTGGAACTTGACCGCACAGTGGAAAACTCCCGCAGTTCTTCGGGTTTCTTATGGTTGATAACCGGGTGGTGAGGTAGATACCATATCCCCATTCAGCCGTCGGTGTTTGCAGGCACCTTTTTGACGTAGCCGAGAGCTTCATTTCGCTTCAATAATTCTGCGTATCGTTCCCATTGATCCTGGTCTCGAACGAAGCTTTCCTTCAGTCGTAGTAGTCGTTGAAGAACATAGTTTCTGTTATCAGTCCACGGGTCAGCTGGTGTGCGCCATAGGAGGGGAACCTCGAACGGTATTTTAAGGCCACTAGTGCCTTGCCCCACTGTTTGTAAAGCGAAAAGATCCTATTGAGACAACGATGGTTTTTCGTCTCCGATGTCATGAAACTCCTTTGCATACAAAAACTGCAGGTGATACTTTATGCGGTCCGTTTCGGCTGATAAATAATTCACGGAACCACGTTCCCCTACTGGATCATATAACATCCATCCCAGGGCCGTGCGTACGGCATAAGGTGCCTGGCGGTCGCCCACTCTCTGGTCAAGTACCCAGTGCACCTCCGGCACGTCGCAGCCGATGAGGAGATCCACTTCGTCGTCTTCCCGGTCTACAACGGTTAATTTCTGCAGGTGGGGCCACCTAGTCAAGATTGCGTTCACCGACCTTGGTGCCCGCATGGAAAGATCAGCCAATGTAAATGCCTCCTTTGATTCGACTTGCTCTTTGATGTCTATGGAGATGAGTTGCAGCCTCAGCCGGCCGGCGGTCATTACTTGTGTTCCTCCCACTGTGCTCACTGCTAGCGACGTCACACATTTAGCGAGCCGGCGTCTGTCGGCAAACCGGTCTTTCGCTAGGGTAGTGTCAGGTCCACTGTCAAAGAAAGCCATCTCTTTGACCACCCCAGTTGGGGTCACCACTCCCAAGGCAACTGCTCCTAAACGTGCCAGTTTACTGGCAGACCACGACGTTGAAGAAATCACACTGGGCTTCGTGCTCGCCTCGGGTATAGTTTCTCTCGCCTGGTGTAACAATCGATGGTGTCTGCCCGTACAGCCCTCGTAACCACATCTGTTCCCATATTGTACCTCAGCGAATTCCCAGCTCTACGAGCATTTATAAGAAGTGCACCCGCAACCCATCTCACAGCTATTATTCAACGCAGCATCTGCCCAATTCTTCATTTCCCAACCCCTAAGTGCCCCCATAGTTCATATCTTTCGTTCCATTGCCATACCAAAATTTTCGTTTTGCCCCACCATCGTTCGTCACACTACAGTCCTCTCACCCTCTGTGTACATCCACAAACCCCCTCCGTGTATACCTCCGCCACCCAGTGGCATGCCGTTCCGCAGTCTCCCCTTTCTTCTATCCCCAATGAACCACCTTGTCAATCATTTACATCTTCGATAACCAATCCAACACGGCGGGCCGACTACACATCATTGAGTATTCCCACTACCTTCTTCCAAAGTAACCCCTATATACCCCGTCTACTAACCGCCGATTCATACCCTACCGAATCCAAGTAAGCCGCGTTGACAAGCTGTGAAGCCATCCCACACTCTGCCAGTTCCTACATTCTGAGGCCTGCTATTACCACAAAATACCAACCACTACCGAGGTTGCCACGCGGGAAAGCCAGTATATTCCATAGCTCCATATTCTGTCATCACACTGGAGAATCAAAATTTCCCAACAAGTCGAGACAAGTAGCAAGGCTACCCAGTCAAAGGCCTTCTCGTTCACCTCGTAATATCCCGAAATTAAAAACTTCCAGGTTGTCCGCGGTTGAATCCTCTGAAGCCATCGAGAAGGTGTCCAGTGCTCACTTTTCTTCTTCCGTGATAGCTTCAGCTCACGCCCCCTCCCGTGCACTCCCTCCGTCCAATAACTCCTCTACGTTGTCTGACTCAGACACTCACTTACACACCAATGGGTTATTCTTGATCTTATTTAACTCCCGGTCCATCCTAAACAGACTTCATCACTTGAAACATTACGTCACAACTTCAAGCTCTGATAGCTTCCTTACTACCGAAACCTAACACACGGAGCACACACCCACAAGCGAAATTCTACTTGAGGGATACATGGTTTTTCGAGTAAGTAGGATTGGCAAGAGCGGAGGTGGGTTTCTAGTGTACGTACAGCAAGCCCTTCCTGTATCCCCCATTAGACAGCCATACTCGACCCAATTCCGGACTCTCTAAGGCTCACAAGCCGGTTCTCAACTATAGTAACTCACATAAATTGCGTCTATCGCCCGCTCTTCTCTACCTCTACAGACTGATCTCCAGTAAATGAAGCCACCTATTATCTTTCTGTACTATTTTCTCTGGGCGGAGATCATATCTGGTGATTCTACATGGCCTAAAATATCCTAAACGAGCCTCACAGCACCTCACAACTTAATAAGTTTTGTCTCCTACATCTTCATCGGGGTCGGGCCCAACGGGTTAAAAGTCCTACTAGAAACGACGACATTCTGGATCTTATGTTCACCCACAGCATTTCCAAATTTTTGGTTTCCGTTCTGCATAAATTTACTGCTAAAGACCATAAGGTGGCAGCAAATGATCTTCCATTCCATCCTTATCCATCAGGCTATCTGACCCCGTTTGAGTTGGAGCCCCTTCCCCAGTCTCACTTGTAACCAAGACCAGGGCAAGTTTTTCTAACTGCTGGCCCTCAACTGGTGGCTGATCACTTTCACCCTAACTTGGTAAATTGCTTCTTGAAGCTTAGTCCTTCTGTCCAAAACCCCTCTCTTAAGAAGTCCAAGCTCGCATCCGTCTAACAAGAATACCTCAGGGTGCGAAGACTTCACCTTGTAAACCACGACTTCTCCATTCTCAAGGGACTAACACTTCTTACTGACATCATCCGGGACCTTGGGGAGGCCGGCTTCGCCATGGAGGAGCCAAAACTCCAAGGCATCTCAATAAGGCATAAAAACTCACACTTCTACATAAATCTGGGAGTATGACGACAGACAATACTGTTGAATACGCCTTGCCACCCAATAAACTTCGGCCAACTCTCCTTCTGGTATCGCTTAGGCCTTTAACCTTTACTTCGGGAATTCCATGGCCTTGGCCTCAGACATAGAATCCTCGAATCCTCCTGCCATAACCAGTTATTCTCTAACTACCCTTACAGTTGAAGTAAACTTTATTTCCAGGCTCATTTCACGCTTTGAAGTATCTGCGCATCCTGGACCAGATGGGTTACCCTTTGCTGCAATCAATACCGGTAGACTTAAACTTCCACTTCTATTACCAAGCCTACTTACTTTGACGTTCAAGTCCGTTTTTGGACCGTAAATCTGGAGGCTTTCAGTCATCATTCCATGACATAAAAAGGATCTGTCTGCAAACCCGCTAATTATCGCCCCATTAACCCCCCCCCCCCCATCATTTCCAGAATGGTGGAAACGAAGTCAGAGACGGCATTGCTACTCATCCTCTCGCTTCAAACCTCCTCAGCAACAGGCATCAAGAGATACTCAAATCGCGATCATGCCCCACATATCAGTTTGGCTTCCTCATCCTGATCAGTAAGGATGTTGATGGCTGTCAGGCATTACTCATTGTCCATCTTGATCTGTCGAGGGCCTACGACGGTGTTCCACACCGTCATCTTATCGCCTACTTGCTTTCATTCGGCTGCAATCTTGCCTCGCTCACCTTTCTCACGTGGTCCGTATCAAAGGATATACATCTAACCCAAGACCTGTTACACGTAGCCTTATACGGAGCAGTGTACTTGGTCCTCTTCCATTTCCATTGTACATTGGCGACGCACTGGATAAGGTACTTCAATGCGCACCTTTTACGTCTGTAGATGACGTACAAATAAGCTACACTTTCAGTTCTAATGATGCTACCCCTACACTTCCGTGAATTTCCCTGCCAATGACTGCCGGTATCACTCCTGGAGGAGGAACTTCTCCACTGCTAGGTGCGAGGTCTTGACCTTCAAATTCCAATTTCTCCCTGGATCCCTAATTCTTGGTGGGTCCACAATAGCCGGTCGACCTACCATCCGCGATGTGGGTCTCATCTGCTGTAGCTCCTTCAACCCCTCTGAGCAGGCCGTCCACTCCAATTTCTGGAATAATTTGCCCATCACCATTCGAGCTTATCAGACCAAGTCCCAATTTCAATCGGCACACATTTTATATCTCAACTTGACACGTGCGCTCCAGTTATCCAATATGTGCATAGCTGCGGATATAGCACGCAAGAGGGGCCCTGAATTCCAAGGCCAACTCCCTAGCAGGTCCTGCTCCCTCTAACTGAGGACCCAATCGAAGATGGACGGTTTCATCTACCTGACTGAATTCTCATCGCCTGACCAGCTGAGGCCATTCCCGTAATGAGTAATCGGAATTGAAATACCATTACTTTCCCACACCTTGCTTCCACCTTTTCCCGTAGTCCCAGTTACCCCTACGCCTAGTCCTCCATTGGCTCTTATTTGCCTCCGTGAGCCGCTATTCCACAGTAGCAGCACACCCTTCTCTATATGTTATACCTCCCCAGTTCTCCTCCAGCATGAATTTCACCCTGAACTTTGGTCGACTAACTTGGCACCACGATCACTCGCATCATATAAGCACCTGGATAAAGATGTTGTATGACGGTTTATTACCCGCCGGCTCCGCCCTCTGAAACCCCTCGCAACCTGATCAGCTGACCACTGATCTTATACTTTCATATTTGAACTACTCTCCCTACGCAAAACCATCAACCGACATTATTGCTAATCCCAACTGTGCAGGGCGCGGCCAGATCCACCTTTTTGGTCGGCGCACATCGGGGGTGCAAACCGTCTGCAGAGATGTGCGAGCGCAAATAGGATGGTGAATCACAACTCATGTTCACCTCGAAGTGTTATATGGGTTGGGTATCCAGAGCACGATCAGCCTCAACCGCTGGCCCCCCTTGCGGACCTCAAGCGTTAATTCTCCTTGCCATGCTGCATCCAGTGATGTCGGATGAAGATGGCTTGCTCAGCCACCGTAAGCCCACCGATCGCTCTTGTCATCTATCATATCACTTCCATTTTATCGTCCTTCCAAGGTATGCACACCAACCCATTCTATTCACATTCCTACCGATTCTCACTGTACCCCTCTCAACGCACGTCACAGTCGTCCAACCAACCTTATTTGGCCGACGCCCGCCATTATTTCTTTTCCTACCCACGTCGCCATTGTCGCCTCCTAGTCCCCATTCACTTGGTATCGTTTCATGCTCATAAAGCTCCCTGGTAGCATTCCTGAGCCTCACTGCCTACCGTCCCATCAAGTCCTCCCTTATTCTCCACTCATGCTCAATGCTATTACGCACCAGACCCATCCACACCCACGGCAAGTTCCCATACTAGAATTCGCTGTTCCATACTTTGCATCTTTTACAGCCACATTTGTCATCTAATCATCATCATTATCTTCTACTTGCTTGAATCCACGATGCCCCCTGGATCTTTCCATTAGGCTGTGCCCCGATTAGCATCCGCCAGCAAAACCTACCGGTATAATTGCCTGCAGGCGCTCAGCTCTCTACTTCCACTGCTTCAATTTCGACAAGCTTTCATTTCTCATGAATTGCGTTCATCCACAGGTTTACTTTTCCTGGTACCTCTTTCTTCTCAGCCTCCTTCGTTTTACCTGTAGTGAATCGATTTGATTGGTTCTGCCCCACCTGCCTGTTTGGTCCGTGTTCCCAACTCCCGCTTCGTTTATTGCTAGCCACATACATTTTCTGCGTGCCTTCTAGGCTGTTCCGCTTTCTTACGTTCCACCTAATGTAAAGTCATCGTCACGTCATGGTTTTACTTACAGTTTCAATCCGTCCACTTTGCCGTTAGCCCATTCCTCTGGCGCTCCTTTTGCTTATTTCTTGCCCGCACTGTTTACCGTCAGCTGCTGCATCTTTGCTCCACAGACAGTCTTTCTTCACAGGTACCTTTCTTTACTTTGTATCTATATTTACTCTGCGCTACCCGGCCACTTCCATCGCCACCTTCTTCCCGCCGAATAAATTAAGTGCATTTATTTAAGCTTCTCCTATTCTCGACCGTCATTACATGTCTCACCTAATTTATCCAGATCCTCCTCTAGCTAGGCCCATCTCGTTGCGTAGAGACCAGTAGATTTTCGTCCCGGTGTATCAGGCCATATATGGTCCGAATAAGTAGTGCTGCTTGCAGGCCTGCTCACCGTGCTACCAGAAGGATATAGACTGCGTGGAGAAGGTGCAAGCTCCAGCCACTAAAATGGTGACCGGGCAAAGGGGTTTTTGCTACACAGGGCATATCTGTGTTCTGGATTCGTTCTCGCTGAAAAATTGACGCTTTCACAAGGACTCCATAGTAACCTTCCAGATAATAAAAGGAATGCCAGATACAAATCGAGGAGGCTTTCTCTGTCGCATCCCATACGGAGGGACAAGGGGACAGAACCTATGGTTACAAAGAAAGCGCTGGAGACTCCAGGTCAGGGCAAATTACTTCTCGAGTAGAGAGGTACTCTATTGGAATAAGCTCCAGGATGAAATCATTGGTACCACAACAGTTAAAGCTTTCAGGAAAGCAGTAGACCAGAGTTGGGTATCTGCTTGCCCCAAATTATATTAGGCAGTTTTAGAATCAGATACAATCTCCTCATTCTTTCCACTTTTCCCAGCTGAGGTTGATGATGCACAAAATTTGCACCCTTCGGAAAATAAAAATTACGCAGTTTCCGGAGCCACGGAGAAGCGCCTACAACAGGACTATCTAGACACACAGTTGGCTCTAGACGGAAAAAGTCCTGTGCAGACTGGAGAGAGCATCGCATCGTGTCGTACAACTCAGGTTGTCTACTTTTGTATTTTTTCTCCCAGGTTCATTGGTCTGCTGCTGTTTTGACACCGTCTGCCTTGACCTTCTATACTGCCTTTTCTTTGTGATCATTCCTGGGGAGTCTTTTGGTCACACTGACAGCGGGACCATCCATACTGACCGGCGCCATTATGTAGGTAATCTGCGGTCACATACTTGTGAAACGTTTCTGCTTAGCATTTCGCCTACTGCCTTCGGAATCAGATTTACTCTAGCCATAAAACTTGCAGCAATGCTGAAAAAGGGCATAAGACCAATGCGCCAAGTATAGTTACCTGCAGTGCTCCTGTAACGAGTTCCAGACCACAGAACGCAAGGTGGGGCCTGGAATTGCAACCTTGGTAGGGGGCTCTCGGACAGATGTAAAAGAGTAATGTGTCGGTGGTGGCCCATTTCATAGTCTCCCTGAGCGTGCCAGGTGCACAGTCAATTTTTCGCAGGTGGTAAAATAAGCAGACAGACTTCGTGAAGATGTAAATGTATGCATGACAGAACAGAGGATAATGGACTCAATAGCGAGATCAAGGGAAAATTAGGGTACGATAATTTCATGCACACCAAAGAAAAATGTGGGGAGTTTAAACGAACTCAAGGGCGGTTTCAAATGAATGCCCGGTGAGTGTGATATTCAAGGTCAAGTAGAGAATCTGATGGGTCTAGCTGGAGGCATTTGGAAACCCACAGATATACATGAGGGGGGCTATAATTCACTACGAGAAACTGTGGTAGCAGGAAACAGTGAGGAAAACGTGAGATGCACCGCGAGGGATTAGTCAGCAATTATGCATTAGAACTCTGCAATAGATGGTCGGCCCGCAGGGCACAAAACTCATTGTAAAACAAGGAGCAAGCATCGCAAGACGTAGAGGGCGGGTCAGGTGACAAAAATGATTTGTGAGGATTGAATACCGTAGATGTGAGGCACGGATGAAGAAAGAATGGACGCATATCATGGGAGTCAGCGGGATGATAACATGAGAAATGGCCGGTAAGGAACCATAGAATGCCGGGCGAATGTATATATATATATATGAGGAGCAGGAACGATAACAATTGTGTCCTGGAAAAAAATATCAGTGATTGAAAGAGGCGGGTATGGCTAGATCGAATGGTATAGAATTGACTTAGGAATAACCTGGTGAATATTCTCCATGACGGGTAAACACGGCAGATCAACAGAGAGAGAAAAGACTTTGGAAGCACAATGGTGATGACGGCTGCGAAGAGTATTTCCTAGAAAAGGGAAGATGAGGGGAATAATCAACGAGAACAGGTAAGGACGGACCTAATAATCTGAATAACGTGAGTGAGACTTGTGATGACGGTCGAGAATAGGAGAAGCTTAAATAAATGCACTTAATTTATCCGGAATCGCCAAACCGAGCAAGCGCCGGTGACCCAACCACAGCTACGGGGGTACGCCGTTAGGTGTGGCATCACTGGTTTCCTCACCTGTACAAGTTAGGCGTAAACTTAGTGGCTTACAGTCCCGAAAATCACCAGGGCCGGATGAAATTCTACCGCTGCTACTGAAACGATATGCGGAGCAACTATCCCTCTCCTTCTCATACCTTTTCAACCATTCCATGGGAGTTGGAAAGGCGCCTGATGAGTGGAAAGCCTATTTGGTATACCCTATCTTTAGGGCAGGGAACGGAACAGTGTCGCAAAACTACCGCTCTGTGGCACTGCTCTCCACAGTCTCCAAGGTCGTGGGAGGCTTGACCGGTGATGCCGTCCGCCGGTTCGTCGATGGTGGCATCATGTTGAATGGGGCTCAGCACGGCTTCCGTGGCCGTGGATCTTGCCAACCCAACCCAATGTAAACAATGAAGTGGTGTACCGGCTCACTGGACAAGGGCGTTCAAAGAGACATCGTGCTCTTAGATTTCTCTGAGGGGTTTGACCGCGTTCGCCACTCACTCCTTCTACAGAAGCTCGCAAGACGTGGTTTCCCTGAATCTGTGGTGACTTGGGCGTCGACTACCTGACCGACCGTACATCTAGGGTCAGAGTGAACGAAACACCATACGATAGCCGTCGAGCACCGAGCAGAGTACCTTAGGTTCCCATACTCGGACCCAGGTTATTCATTACCATTGTAGGCAATCCCCTTCTAGTATACAGTCAGATATACTACTGTACGCCGACGACGTGGAGATACGTTGGGAGATTCGGGCGGCAAAGGATAGGGACGTTTTACAAGCTGATCTTCACAGTCTGTTCCAATAGTCAGTCTGCAATGACTTGCCACTTAATTCTGCCAAATGCAAGGTCGTGTATGTAGAAGGACTTCGGGCAAACGAGTACTCCTTAGGAGGTGACATATTTCAGCAGGTTACACAGGAAAGACATCTTGGCGCGATCACTGAAGATTATACGTCTCAGACCACAAACTGCAACACCCTGGCCCGCAGGGCCTTGTTCAGACTCAACCAACCCAGCAGACTCCTAGGTAGGTTCACGCCTGAAGCATCCCTAGAAATGTTTGTCACACTAGTCACACCGCATCTGGCGATAAACCTCTGGTCTGTCAATCGCTACCCCGACGGGATACGAACACCATCGAGAGGGTTCAGCGGAAGGCTGTAAAGCACATGAGGAGGCTATCCAGCATGACACGCCCCGACGGGCTACGCCGTCTAAATCTATACAGTATGGAATACGGAGTGGCCAGACTCGACCCATTTCTCCTGCGGGATGTCCCATGCTCCGAGGGAAGCCTCAATCGGCGCCTGTTCACATCAGAGTCCACCCCATCACTTTTCTCTCCCTCCCTAAAGCTGGAGCCACAACGTCTACGACTGAGGGCCAGGGAGCACTGCTCCTTGGTACGTGGAACTTGCTGCCAGCGTCCGTGGCTGAAGTGACTTGTAAGTAGTCGTTCAAAAGACAACTCGACAAGCATGTGGACAGGCGGCACTCAGGTGCTCCATTCGAAACCCCAGTTACAGCATTCGGAATAATGCCCTCCGTACAACGTTACGATGGTTATGAGAGGGTGCTTGGTTTGGTATGCTGATGACATGAATGAGTTTTGTTTGGTGTTTTGCTTGGGAATCGGATGTTTAAGTACGGTGCAGTGTTTGGATGGAATTGCCATATTTGCCATATTTTCCATCTACTCTCTCGCTGACCGACGACACACAGTCGCATATAGCACTTCGGGCTGAGAAACAGACGAGAGGGGCACCATAACACACCACGGACGCCCACCATTCATTAAGTTCCAACCCCCTATGAGCGCGGCAGCCGAATGCTGTGCCTCTTGCCTTTTTGCAACCCACTTGACCAGACCGAAAGAAGAGAGGATATAAACAACGTTCAGTGTGGCAAATTTCACTCGGCTAAACGCACCATGAAGGCAAAAAGTGAAAGAAGAGGAGAACGAGGGAGAGAAACATGACCTGGAAGGAAATAAGAAGAAAGCGACGAAAAAGATAAAAAAATGAAGAACTTGGGCGAGAGTTACAAAAAAATAATGATAATGGGAACCCAAAAGTGGATACGCGGAAGCAAAATAAATGCGAGTTGTGGAGTGTAAACGAAAGAGAAGACCTAGATTTCTACTTTGGCTCAACTGAAGCTTCATACCCGTCGATGACAGACTCTGATCTTTCTACGAACCTTCGAAAGGAGCGAACAGCTTCCGAAATCCAGTCAGAGACTCAACATTTCATCAACTCACTCTTGACTGCGTCAATGATCCTGTTTTGGAATGTCTTTTCGTCACACACTTCCATACCGGCAGTCAGTAGTGCCACTCCGGTCCCAATGGACGCCGCCCGTATTTACGCTCAAACACATATACCTAATCTAGAGAAGTGAAATGGAAAAATGCAAACGTATGTGAACGTGGGCAAGATGGGACAGTGAAAACATAGGGATTATTAGGGAGCAATAAACATTTACAAGTGATCTCGTGGAAGGCTGCGGTGAGTGTCCAATAGTACTAAATCCATCGACAGACGATTTGACGGTTGACCGTTTGAAAAGATTGCCCAAGGCTTTGAGGCATCGAAGTTGCATTTTCAGCCCATTGTTAATTTTTTTGGGGCTCTTACTGAAAACGACAGTTTATTCTGGCTGCGTGTTAGGATGAAAAGCATGAAAAATACAAAATAAATGCGTACGGCACTAACGGGAATGAAAATGCCATTCGATGCTTCACTACAATTATTTATGGACGCTTGCTGCCGACTTCGTAAACCTTTGGTAAAACTATTCAATGGAAAATCTGAGCTTGTTCGTACTCTACTGAAAAGGGAGGCTGACAGTTGCATCTCGCAATCATGGCACACGAAGTATTGTCCTTGGATAACGTGAGATACGTGGTAAATGAGGGCTCAGATTGTGTAACACGTCAAGCAGTTGCCCGGCAGCTTGCATGGTAGTTATTAGGCCATCGGACAACGGCTGTAAGAGAATATGCACGTTGAATTCGGCACACGCGGTTCGTCCAAGCTGTATTTTTGACCAGCTGAAGAAAAGTCATACAATATGAACAAGGTAACCTTCGTGGATGATCAACTCCGATACCGTTGTGCCAGGCAGACCATTGCTTAAAGGACCCACAGAACCCAAATAGGCTGCTGGCCTAACTCTTTCGGTTTCACTTCACCAGCAAGGGCATAATGAGTAACTACCTATTATCAAATAAAATTGAAGAATCACTTAACGACATTTGGTCTTTCTTAGTTAGCCTACTGACTGCCATTCAGGCCACGAACGCAGGCGCCTTTATGATGTCACCTTGCCACCAAAGAGGCACTTCGCAATGAGGCCCTACTTCCAACTTTCAATAACTCTCCCAACTCGTCTCTGCGAGCATAACAATGTACGGTGACTCCCAGAATCTGAAGATGATTGGCCAACCTCAGGTGGATATTAGTACTCAATACTGCACGAATTTCACAAAAACAATACAAAAACGACAACCCCCATATCTAAGAATACGTAGGAATGTATACAAATGTATGCATATACAAAGATGGAATTATATATACCGAGTGACAGAAATATACCTGAGCTAAGGTCGGCTAAAAATGAACATTAGTTATCCCTATGAGTGATGAACCACACTTCTGAGCAGAAAAACCAAGCGGCACATCTTATCAGCAGAGAACAAAATAAAACAGAGCGGTACCGCGTGGTCGCTAAAGCACACTGTGAAACAGTGTGCGGTTTTCCGTGAAGCAGATATATATTGACAGATATTGCTCCACTCCTACTATCGTGTTTTTCCATGAAAATTCACGAGCTTGTGTGCTAGCCCCCAAGGCACTCTTCCGGATTCCTTTTGGCTTGACTTTAGCCCAAGTTTTGCCTGACGGCATTGGGTATTTTTCTGCTGGGATTTTTTCGGGAACCATCAGTTACGTGCAAAGGACCATGAGGCCAATTACCGAAAAAAAATCAATATTTTGAAGGTTTCTACGAGATCTCCACGAAGTTTCCTCTTTTCCGAAGCGGAAAGTTAGGGATCACAGAATCCATCTTCACAAGTCTTGTCCCAATTCGCCGGCACAGTCCAACTCATGCGGGGCAACATCCCCAAATACTAAGATCATTAGGCCTATGTTTGTCAGGTTACCCATAAGATAAAACAGCTCCGCATCCCCCTCTTAGTCGGAGGAGAGTTTGCAGTGCATGCTAGCTATGGTTAGGCCTACGCGGTTTAGACTAACTTGGACCGCCATGCCTTGCAATTTCCGCGGGTTGAGTTGGATCCACTCACACTGAGCCGAAGGCACCGCTATGAGCAGTACCAAGCTTTTATCCTGTGCTTCCTGACTTTCCGCCCTGTGCAAGACAGCTCAGAATGTTGGCATTTGCACACAGCGAACAACGGACTTTCATCTCTTTCAAATCCAGAACTAATGTGGTTCGATAAGAAAAGGAAAGTTAATATTAATTGGTGCGGCATTTGGCTGCACACGCTTCTGGGTTGATCTTGAGAATGAAACAGAGTGATTGTTTCCGAAGGACCAAGAACTGGCGGTCCGAACGGTTCGTAAAAAGACAGGAAACTGAAGCATTTAGGCGAGCAGTGAACATGGAGAAGTACTAGCCACTCGCGTTGAAACCAACTGAGCTTAATGCGCTTTTTCTTATATGTCTTCCGCTATGACTAGTCAGCGGCCTCAACTCTCCCCCTCAAAGTCCTTCGACCCTCATTCCGGCCATTGTCCAACACCTGACCTATTAGCGACGTTGATTCTTCTATCCACACAACAGTACATTCAAAGCAAAGATCCGCCTGCACACTACTGAGCAATGATGATTATAATGAAGTCCAAGCCCACCTTCAGTCCTTCTCAGTTTTCTCACCGAAAGAAGCAATTATTCAGAAAGCTCACAAGCCTTCAGTACCAAGCTGCTACTAGGCCTGACTCATACAATAGCACGGATGTGATGTATGGCTAATTACCATTGGTCAGCGGGCAACTACTTTGCTGAGCGAAGCAGGAAGGTTGTGGTTGGATTTTAGTTCCCTGGCGATGTCTCCACACTCCTTATAGTGACAAAGTTAGTTCACAAAGTCAACCCCTTGTCGCAACGTCGTCAATCGGAATATGAAGAACTTAAAGCAAGCAGATTGGGTAACGACTGCAATACGTCCCACTGTTTCCGTCATTTTTCTTTCAACAAGACACAGCGATCTCAAATGGGACCCACCTGTGTAAATTTTTCAATGATTCACACCTTGTTTGTGAGTCCGATTTTGGGCAGGGACAGCAAGTGAGTAGTGAGCCTGCCCAAAAGGGACCGAGACATTGACCACATGTGACAGGCGAGCTGGGAGAGAATAACTGCATCAGAAGTTATAAAGTTCCAAAACATCCATGAGAAAAAGACCGTAGGTGACAGTGCAGGTGGGCCCAAATGGAAGACAACGGCACCATCGACCTACATTTAATAATAATAGTTTATTTCGGATAACCCCGAAGCATGCTGCAATGCAAGATCAAATGGTACAGTTGAAAACTGAATGAAAGTTAGAGTGGGACTGTACAATTATGCGAACGCGATTGAATATAAGAGAAGGCATTCAAGTCAATTGCTGCGATACCGCCCGGTGAGTTTAAACTCAAGGTCAGGTGGTCGATCCGGCAGGGGTAGCGCTCTGTGGTCCAACAGCGCGGTATTTAAAAATTTGGCGTCGATTTGAATGGGTGCGAGATAAGTTAGTTGCCATTTTCGGTCAAAGTACAGCAATTTGTACAAAGATACAGTCCACGGTAACCGATACCAAGAAATGGGAATTGTACAATAAAACGGGGAACTATACAGCTAAATTGATCATAAGAAGGCATAAGCTCCTATTGTATTTGTATACCTAAATAATGTAGGTAGGTTTTGTGGATTCCGCATATAAATATACATATATATATATACGAATGTAAATATGTGTATATATATTTGTATGTATGCAAATGTCAACACATATTTGTATATATATATATATATATGTTTATAAGCGTATATGCACACGTAGGTACATGTATATATACGTACATATATATGTATGTATATGTATATTTATATACATAAATATAAATATATTTATATGTAAATGTATACATGTGTACTTACATACGTATCTAAATATAGATGCTTACATTTATATGCATATATATATATATATATATATATATATATATATATATATATAAACAAATGGGCGGAACTTGCCAAAACCGCTGACGAACAGAAAGCATCTATAGTTGCCGCCACGGAAACGTGGCTTTCTGAAGAAGACCATGTGCCAGGCCTAATAAGTAACAGTTTCGCAGTCTACAGGAGGGATCGGGAACAAGATCGCCTTGGTGGTGGAGTAGCCATCCTCGTTAGGTCAGGCGCAAACCACCTTGAGTCCCAGACCAAGATGTGCACTCGCAATATCCAGCTATGCGCCGTTACGATCATCCTTCCAGGCAGAAGTGTTAACGTCGTCTGTGACTACAGGGCACCAAGCACAAACCACGGAGAGGACGTTTGTTTGCTGCGGACTTTGACTGAACTAGTTAAGGACGCACAAAAGACCCTCATAGTGGGTGACTTCGATCTTCCGCACATCGACTGGGTGGCTGAGGTCTGCGTGCCGGGATCGGAGGAGCAAACCTACTTAGAATGGCTGCATGATAGTGCGTTGCATCAGCATATTAGGGAGAATACCAGATATAGGACTGGATGCGTTCCATCCTTGCTGGATCTAGCTATAACGAACTTCCCCAACGATCTGGCTGGACTGCATTATTGTGCACCGCTGGGAAAGAGTGACCACGTGTGTGTCAAAATAGTTCTATGCATGCGGCAACCGAAGGTACCCTCAAGGCTGATTAGGAATTTCGGTAGTATGGACATAGACAGGCTTCGTAATAGGGCAATGGGTTTGACCTGGGACGCGCCAGAGGAGGCTACTGTGGAGGAGCGCTGGCAGGCCATAAAAGGATCCCTGACTGTCCTACAGGAAGAGTTCGCACCCTTCAAACGGAGGAGTGGGAAGGGCAAACCCATGTGGTGGAAGGCTGCAATAGCCAAGGCCATCAGACGTAGAAACAGCTCTTGGAACCAGTACAAAGCTTCCGGCAGTCAGCTAGCCTGGAACCGCTATACGAAGCTGAGAAACGAGACTGTAAGCCTTTTGAGAACTTCTAAGAGGGAATTTGAGCTCAAATTGGCCCAGTCTGTAAGACAACAGCCGAAGAAGTTCCACAGCTATGTACAGTCTAAAGGCTCAACAAGAAATGCCGTAGGTCCGCTATCCACTAGAGACTATGGTATTGTCACTGACGACCATGGCAAAGCAGACGCCCTGGAGGAATACTTTGGTAGTGTACATAGGATAGATAGTGGGGTACGAGTAGATCTGGCTCTGGTGCATTTTCCTCAGTTAAACGAGCTAGATCTCTCAGAGGAGTGCGTGCGTAGGTACCTACAGGAGTTAAACAGCCACAAGTCAGCGGGCCCAGATGGCATTCATCCAGCTATCATCAAGCCGTTGGCGGATATCATAGCTCCATCGGTATGCAGACTGTACAGATCCACGTTGGACCAGGGTAAGCTGCCTCAGGACTGGAAAGTCGCGGCAGTCGTGGCAATACATAAGGGTGGGCTCAAGTCGGATGTGCAGAACTACAGGCCGGTAAGCCTAACTAGCATTCTCTGTAAAGTCCTCCAGAAGATCATCCGTGCCCATATCTGCCAGCACTTACTGCAGCACTCCATGCCAAGCCCGGCGCAGCATGGATTCCTGAAAAATAGATCTTGCCTGACCAATCTCCTGTGCTTCTTAGATGAAGTAACTCGACGACTGGACGAAGGTAAGCAAGTTGAGGTGTGCTACCTCGACTTTAGCAAGGCGTTCGACTCCGTTAATCATCGTCTTTTGCTACGCAAGATGGAGACTTTCGGTATAGATGGGCCAGTATATAGGTGGCTGGAGGACTTTCTCTCCCACAGGACGTTTTACGTCAAAGTGGGGGACAGGTGTTCCAGTTTGGTGAACGTCACCAGTGGTGTACCTCAGGGATCCGTCATAGGCCCAGTTTTATTCTTGTTATTTATCAATGACCTAGCATCCACTCTTCAATCGCCCAGCTTTATTTTTGCGTGTGATGTGGAGATTGTTGGATCTAAGGGCAGGGAAATAGGTACCGTCCTGAACTGGGCATACAAGTGGGACTTACCTCTAAACGCTCAAAAAAGCCATTTGTTGTCAAGGGCAACAGAGAGCCTAACTGTCGCTCATGATCAAGGGCTGTTCACCGTAGAGGCAGCCAGTAGGGTTAAAGACCTTGGGGTCATCATGAATAGTGACTTCAAATGGTCGGAGCAATGCAGTGCTGCTGCACATAAGGCTCGTGGGGAGCTCTTTAGGCTGCGATCAGCTTTGTCTTGCCGGAAGCCGGAGGTATTCGTACCTATTTACATGGCTATAGTACGACCTCACTTAGAAGGTAGCGTGCAGGCTTGGTCACCCTTCTACAAAAAGGACGCCGCCTGCCTCGAGAAAGTCCAACGTCTCGCCGCGCGAATGGTCGAAGGGCAGAGGGGTAAGACTTACGAGCAGAGACTCTGTGACCTGAATTTTTTCTCGTTGGAAAGGAGGAGACGTCGAGGGGATCTCATAGAAACGTTCAAGGTAATGAAGGGCTTTTCTGGCCTTAGACCAGATAGTCTATTCCAAGTGGCCGTAGACTCCAGAACAAGGGGACACGAAAAGAAGTTGATAAAAGCCCGATCTAGGTTGATGGCTAGATCGCACTTCTTCAGCAATAGGGTTGTGAACAGTTGGAACGGTCTGCCTGGTGAAATGGTAGATCTGCAGACAGCCCAATCCTTCAAACGTGCCCTAGATCGCAAGTGGTACGAGATCTTTCCTTGTAGTGAGCCTTGAGTATATCAACTAGATGGATGACGGGTAGCACTGTGATCCTTCTGGAGTATGTTTTAGCAGACTTTTTCCCTCATTGCATACTGTCTCAGTGAACGCTCACGATGCATAATGTCTCACGCAGTTGATGTGCGATGAGGTTTTTCGTTTCCCTCTCATTTTTAGCGGGGATTCGACGAAATACACTCGGCAGTGGTGGGTGCATAACTGGTGTGCATACCATCGAAAGAATTCTGGACGCTCGATTGGCCGGGGCCATTACCTGTCCTGTGCAGACTGAACTGAACTGAACTGAACTGAACTGAACTGAACTGAACTGAACCGGACTGACCTTGAATAGAGTGTCCTTTTGAAATGTATGATTTGGAAACCATGGTTTGACTCATGCTGCATGCGTGGTCGGAATCCACAAAGTCAGTCATGAAGAAATTTTGCTGAGGTTTTATTCCACCTCGGACTGTTAGGAGTAACAGTATATGCTTACATGGAAATCATTCAGCCCCATGAACATTTATGAATGAATGCAACTACTTATTGCTTAGTTGATAACTAAATTCACTGCTGGACTGTTTCGATTAAAGGGAATACTGTGCAAATTGAACTCGCAAGGACTGCTCTGTGTTTTTCGGAATATACATCGGCGCAGAATACAAGGGACGCAGTGCATTTTGAACTTCTCATAAAGGTGGAAAGCTGAGGCATTTTGGTTTTCCCGAATAATTCGTGCAAATTCTTGAGAAGGAGTTCCTAAGTAAGTTGAATACTCCTATCACCTAACAAAAAATGAATCTTCCGGGAAGGCTACATTCATTCTAGGGATAAAATGATATGTCCCTGGAATATTGTATATATATATATATATATATATATATTAATGCTCTCTGACCGTATGACTAATTGACCCCAGTGAGACATAAACAGGGACAATAAATACATTACAATAGAGCGCTACTCACTCTTATCAGTGTCGCAGAATATTGCGATTAGTCCTGTCTATTGTCAACATCTGGACATGTTCTTTCCAACCTTTTGGCCATTGATCCAGTTTCCATGCGGTGATTTCCGGCGAAATTCATGCTTTTTCTCTAACCAAAGCAGCAACCTCAGATGGGGCCCATCTAGGTTTCGGATAGGCAAACGCCGGGCATATGATGGTCATTACCACTAAGAACGGTGGGTTCAGCCCATTGCCCGAAATATTTCCTGAAGATGAGTGCTCCTGTTTTAATTTTTATTTCCTCGGTTCCAATTCTATAATTTTCTCATTTATTCTGGCACCATCAGTTTTATTTAAGCTGACCAAATACTCTACCAATAACAAATGCGAACCGAATTCACCAGCAACGATGAATATGATGGATTTATTGGAAACATTAGCGTCTGAGTAATTTTTACTTAGTTTACCTTATGTTACTGGGAAATGTATATATTCGTAATGATCAGAAAATTTCACGAAAGCCTATGTAGGTTTTTCGATAAATACGACAAAATGTTTTGCCCAGAGCTAGCCCATTTTACCCAGCGTAGCCGTGGGCAATTCACAACTTGGTAAGTTGTACTGTGAATTAAACCTGCTTTGTTCCGGTAGATAAGATGAAGATGAGTGCACGGTAATTATTGTTGATATATCACGGTGCGAACTTTTTCGGTAACTAGATAACATTTATCCAAGCATTCTATGTTACGCAACTACTAACTATGAGTCCTTATGCCATTCCATGATTAGCAATTCTGATGTCGTTCGTAGCATGCAGCGCAATTATATATATTCAGGTGAGGGCAGGACCAATATATAACTTCCTTTATTCTTCTGGTAGTAATTGGGCAACTAGTATACTATAATTAGGTAAACCTATCAGGGTCAAAAGTATACAGTATCGAATGATATATGGGTAAAATGTGAAAGATGTATAATGGGTTCATTATTTACACCCTATCATTTGGCACAGGAGTATTCCTAATTCTCTTTCGATGCTTACTGCCTGGTTGTGTTGCTAAACCAGGGCCCAACAAAAACGTCCACTGCGGAGATTTCAGCCAAACTAACGAATCTTGTCTTGGGAGCACTGTAGATCAGGTTTTAGAACACGGGTGTTTTCTGGTGCACATCATACGTGCATCTTTAATTGTGAAATAATATGATTACTTGATCCTAGGCAGTTCTTAACCATCTATGACCAAAAACACCTTGATTTCCTAACCAGAGTTCACCTTCAACATTTTCTGCAGCTGGATTTCGGTGTCAGTAGTCCCATAGTACCTTTACGATGTTCGAACCAGGGGCCTGTTACGGAGTGTGAGCTGAAAAACGTCTCTTAAATTTGTTCTTAATAGATGTTTGGGACCGAACATTTTTGATGGCAACAGCGAATTACTTCTTGAAAAGAATGCCTTGGTTAAAACCTGTGGTTACCATTTTTGCAAATACTTTTATTGTTTCTGATTTGTCCACCAAGAAAGACGTAAATGAAGAAAAACCTCCTTTTTGATTCAAAATCTAGGTTTTTCCTAATTTTTGACCCATATTTGACGAATTTAATGAACCAGTAGAAACTTATACATAAATTTATCTTCTGTTTAAGTTTTTAGATGGCGAAAGCTAATTTTGAAGATTGTTCGGTTCTAATGCTTTAATTTATTAATTTTTTACGGCTTTCCAAGAGCAACAAGCTAACTGAAATGGTTTAAGAAATTCACAATCCATTGAAGATATCGTGCTATAACATGCGTTTTGATTCTCTTACTGCATACCTATACTCTGACATCAAACCTAATGGTAGTATTAACAGAAATCGCTTTTTCCGCCTATTCATTATGTAACTGTAAAATGTTTCTTACGCAGGCCACAGTAAACTCATCCCGAAACTCGTTATCCCTCTGTCGGAAGCCAGAACTGAGTTGGGCCGGTTCTGGACTGCACACAGTAGGACTCAAATATATCATATGTAATGCAATCTTTTTGTATACATACCTTAAATGTGCAAGGGAACATGGTGGGACCTTAGATGAGAGGGGAGCACGATCGGAATTTGAATGCGTGCATTGCCTCACGGTCCTCCAAAAACCCAGGCAAGTGACATTCTTAAAATAATCCAGACCTTACAAAGCATGACCTATCATAATAACAAAGCACAGTATTTCAGGAGGAATGCCTCGGCCCATAATAGGATGCTGAATGGGAAACTGACCGGAAACTGCAGGACCTGATGGAGGTAGGAAGTTGCATCAGAGTCGAAGTCTTTCAACACTTTCAGGATCTGAAGTTGCTGGGCATGTTCTTTCTCACGATGCACTCAAACATTAACATTTTCCAACTAGTGGCCAAAACTCCCAGCAACTTTCCCGCTAGGCTTTATTGTAGCTCAAATAGAAATGACGGGCAGCAAAGAATCACGTTTTTTGAGAATGCGTTATATTTGGCATGAATAACTGTTTGAAGCAGACTGTCTCAACAAGTCTACAGTAATTTTGTACAGTTCTGTGTGTCCAGAATGCACTTAGTCAAAAGTGTGACGAAATCCAATCGGTTTATCAATGAATTACTTGATTGCTATTCGCTTACTGACGAACCTGCTGGGTTAGTAGAGTTTAATAGTTCTGTCCCAAAATGCACGCCAAACAAACGGAATTTCGGTTTAATTTGGTACTAATTTCAAACTAACAATGTAAGTCTCTATACTTCCTGTAAGTTCACTTATCTTTCTGAAATTTCCAAAAAGCCGCGTTTTAGCGAAATACGATAATACTTACGGCTATATTTATTTAATGTGGCTCACTACTCCGTCGTCCATACATTCGCACTTACGACTATCCACAAGACGTCTCAGTAATACTATTACTAGTGGTAATATTTGCTATTTAATTATTTTCTAAATAGCGCGATAGCAGGAGATACTGATCTAGTTGAGACTCTCAGGGATTTTGTGGTTTTTGACCATCTTACCTACTAAGTAGTGCTAAAGAAAAGTTCAATAAATGTAGTTGCTATTGAAATAACCTTCTGCGTGATGAAATTAGTCATGAAGTATTATTCCACAACTAGTCATGGAAAACCACTTGAGTACTGTTTTACTGCTGTTAGGAATAACTAACAAGGCACTTTCACTGGACCCATACCTGGAATTTAACCCGAAGCATTCAGTTCCTTGAACCGCTAAACTCAAAATATTTTAAACCGTTTTGAGTTGGAAATAAAACAAGCAGGAACATGAAGAGCAAACAAACAAAAAGCAGGTTATGGGCGAACATCTTAAAGACATAGAGAGGGTTCATATACAACTATATCACTGATCTCAGCGCTTTGCTGTGCCACCTAATGTCTCCAACCTTGTGGTGAATGTATCTCTTGCACTCAAATATGGAGGCTTAACACCTACTCGGCCAAGTCTGCTACCCGATATCCTAAAATATTTTCTTCATATCATGATGAGACTACGTTAGCTCATCATTCAACCGTGTAAAATAACGAGTCTATCCGCTGCAAAGTACATTGGCCTTTGACAAACAATCAAAGATGGAAGGTAATTTAAATAGGCGGGCGTCAAAAGTACTTCTGTGTACGGAATGACAGTTCACTCAATATCTCGCCATATGATAAAATGCAACAACCCAGTTAAAGTACTTAGTTCTGTAAAGGCCTCCTCTGCCAGTACCAGATTTGGTGTGGGTCAACCCAAGTTCTAAGGGAGAATGTCATTCTTTAGAGGTTCAAGTCGTACTACAAACTTCACCACAACCTTGCCAAGACTATCCACGGATATGGTAAAGAGAACGTGCTAAAGAGACCATGTTATAGTAGGGAAACGATGTACAAAAGGAAAAGCTCAAAGAAGTTGGCAAGACTTTTTTATTGCAGTTTTTCTCGCGCATAACGGTCTAATTTTTCCTCGTATTTTTGGTTGTTTTTTATGGAGGGAAAAGGATAGGAATCCAGCACGCCAATTAATGCAGCACTAGTGCCGCTGACTCTGGTTTCGGGCCATACCCGCCAGCGTCTCTAATCAGCTATTGTCAACGTCATTCTTGCTCCAACCTGATAGACGACAGGGCCTCACTACGGCTAAAGTGAAGGTCATTATTTTAAACTCCTGCCTAGGATCATCGGCTGTCCACCGCGCCGACGTTTTCGATCTAACCCAGCGAGCGTGAACTGAGCGCGAAGCGGTGAACGCTGGGCGGGAATCCACACTTTGTGACCTAGCGACCGTAGCCGGCGAAGAGAAACAATTACTTTAAGTGATGAAGAGTCCATTTCAAATACTCTCCTTCGCACTACGCCATTGCTGACGTAATGCTGCTACCATTTGATGGGTTTTAGACAGCGATAGTCAAACACGGTCAGTCGGCGCAGATCTTCGCAAACTGGCCAAGTTTCTCATCCATAACGGAATATCGAGCAAACTGCTGTGTTGCAAATGATACCCTTTGGAGAGAGTCTGATATCGTGACGACGCCTCTGAGGTGCTTTAGATTGGCAAATGCCAAACGAGCCTTAGAGATGCGTAGTGAAATCTTGTCTCCAATACCCCTCCAGCGGAAATGTAACTTTCCAGGTACACAAAACTGCTGACAGCTTACACACGTTTCCCACTCAGAGTGAGTGCAGAAGAAGAAGGAGAAGCTAAGATCAATACAAATATTTGGAACCCCCGAGAGCAGAACAATCTCCTTGACAGTCTTGAACAGACATTTTGCACTTAGTTGGAGCAAAGAGCATGCCATACTCAGTGACTTCGGCAGCCGAGAAGTAAAACGCACCTTGGACGACTTGGAGGTTGTCTCTCGAAAAGATGACGTCGTCAACATAATACAAATCAATAATTCTGGCGCCCAATAGAAGTTCCACATTACCGTTTGCAACACCATCAGAGGCATTTTGGAGCAAGTTGTCCATCGGAACGGAGAAATTGGGCATCCTTGCCTGACGCCACTTGAGCTGACAAAGGATTGGGACAGTTGTCAATATACCCTTACCCTGTCCGCAGTCTGCCAGTAGAGAGCTTTCCGGATGAAAGCATAGACAAATTGCAAGTCACCTGAACCTTTGGTCAGAGACAAACCTTGTTCGCATATTCTAAGTTAGACAGTTTACAATCTGAGTATGGGTTAAAGCTGCTCACTGTAAAACAAATTTGGAAGTTTTCTAAAATGCATTCATTTGCAAAGTTAAAAAAAGAATGATAGAGGACAACCCCAAAGAACACTGCTTCTCGTAGCGGATTCGGGAGAATAATAATCCGCTTTGACCAGCTGCATACAAAGACTGAAGGGGAAAAATGGATTTTTCCGGCACTATCATCAGTGGAGGCAGAGACAGGAACCTGTGCTGTCTTCTAAGTTTAATGCGGTTTGTAAATCGAGGAAGACGGAGATTATGGGCTTGTGGATAAAGTGCACGTGCTATATTATTTGTCTTGGGATAATGAGGTCTCCAATACAATCCGTCTGGGTCTGAAACCAGCTTGATTCTCGCGCGTACAACCTTAACGAGCGTCAGATAACCGGCGGAGGATTAGACCAGTGAGCAATTTGCATGCGGTACTCGCCTAACCATTTTATCTGTGGTTTTCTCAGGAAGACTAGTTACTTCTTCCGAATTAGGTACAATCACTGAGTTTCACCGATTCCTACGACTCAGCTTTCTTTAGCATATGACACGGAGTTTTGGTTACTCCGAAGCTTGAGTTTCTTCTTCTTCTCTGCTAATAGAAAGCGATAACCCATTCAGTTCAGCATCTTTGCACCCTTTTAGATAACCTTCCTATAGGATAACCTCCATTTGTGACGAAGAAGTGGTATCTACCTCCATCGTTTCTCTTGCAGGCATTATCGAATGCATCACTGTAGAAGTGGACTTATTAAACAGCTAGTTAAGTAGACTCACTCAAAGGTGCGGAAAACTTTCCTCAAAATAAATCAGTGATTATTTCACTTACACCTAACTTATGTGAAATGGTGCTACTAATCAAACGGCAAGCATTGTGATGATTCCAACTCAACACAAAATTCTCCTTTTACTCCATATTTAGAAGAGTACCCCTGCCGGCGGTCGATTTTCGAACTCGTAATGGGTTGGTACTCTAGAGGTTTGATCATTTCTCTTAAAGAGGGAAGAATCTTCGAGCATCTAACAGATCAACCAATGCTGGAGGTAATAGTCCTCTGTAAGACCTACTT
Source organism: Fasciola hepatica (assembly GCA_948099385.1). Taxonomy (NCBI): domain Eukaryota; kingdom Metazoa; phylum Platyhelminthes; class Trematoda; order Plagiorchiida; family Fasciolidae; genus Fasciola; species Fasciola hepatica. The sequence continues at coordinate 8,415,120 of CANUEZ040000072.1, read as the reverse complement.
GAATTGGTGATTTGCGTAGCATTGATGGCAGCACACAATGCTTTCTTGATATAATGATAGAGTTTACTTTGATCCTGGGCATTTGATTGTACCAATAACCATGTCAAAAGCTCTGCAAATCAGAACCTCGGTTATCATCTAAAAGCAACTGTGTATGACGGGTGGTTTTAGTGTTGGTCGGAATATAGGAAAGAAGTAAACAGAAGCAAACATGTACCAATGTGATCGGAATTCACAAAATAAACGAGAATGAACGGAAATCTTCGACCAGTCCACGCCAGCAAGAGCAAACGATAACATGGAAAATATGAGTTCAAAGCTGAGAAGGAGTGGGAGCAGACGAGGGGAATCTACGCTTCCTTTATGGTAGAAGCTTGTACGCACCAGAACCAGTCTGCGGTCAAAGCGCAGTTGGGTGAGGCGTTCATCTTTGTCAATTCAGTCCACTGCGATAGCAAGTGGGCATCCTATATGCCTTGATGTTTACTCTAAGCAATAGACCGCGGCGGCCGATTGATGTTCAGTGACTACCACATCCTCGGAACACACGCGCTGAAACATTTGGAACGAATACTAACGGAATTTGTCATCTGACCCAGAAGAGTTGCACTCATTGAATGCATTTCCCGTCTCGAAGAACAAGGATAGGTCTCTCAGCCAGTTGGTACTGACACTTAAAAACCTTCCAGCCTGACTGCACACAAATGATTGCTGACGGAAGCAGTCCAGAAGAAAAGCTTGGCTGTCGCACTCAAAAATAGCCCGATACCAGGCTTGTTACGGGAATCATACGCCCGATCGCACGATATGTGTACAGTAAAAAGAGAGATCGAGATTGTATCTAGGGTGTGAAGGGTGATCACAGAAGTGAGGTCTTTCATACGCGTTTGGAGACAGCATACTGTCGTGATCAGTACTTGCACTCGAGAACTAGTACTATCGAAAAGAAAGCAGTAAACGCTCCGACCCGAACTAAGCACACTAAAGGAATGAGGACACCGGTTCAAGTAGGACTGAATTCGAAATTGTACTCTGTGGAAAGTGGCGTCCGTCAGGGTTGCCCTCTTTCACCCTTCCTCTTCAATTTCGTAGTTGAAATGATTCTTCAGAAAGCCCTATTCTCGTGTGAAAATAGCGGCGTCGACCTTTGCTCAGACAGTAAACTGTCTAGTTTGGAATATGCGTACGATATTGTTCCTCTGAGTGAAGACTCAAGTAAGTTGCAAGCTCTCTTAGATAGCCTTAACAACAATGTAGGAATGTTTGGGATGCGTTTCGCACCTTCAAAGTGTAAAACGCTGCTGCAGGACTGGGTTGGTTCAACAACAAACCTTGTGTTGGCCGGGGAAGCTCTAGCTGAAGTGCATAAATTTTGTTACCTGGGTAGTTACATCTCACCAGGTGGACAGATAACGGATGAAGTATCATCGCGTACGCAGAAGGCGCGTTTGGCTTTTGCCAATCTCCATCATCTGTGGCGTCGGCGTGACATCCGATTGTCCGGTAAGGGTAGAGTGTACATTGCGGCGGTTAAGTCTGTTTTTCTGTACGGTTCAGAAACATGGCCGTTGAGGGTAAAAGATAGGCGAAAGCTGTCGGTATTCGAGCACCGATGTCTCCGCAGCATTGTCCGAGTATGGTAGGAATACCGTATCAGAAATGCTGTGGTTAGGCGTAAGGTGTTGGGATCAGAGGTCAGTCTATGGATCAAGTACTGAATCTAAACAGGTTAGGGTGGTTGGGACATGTGTTACGCATGCCAGCCAATAGACTTCCTCAGCGTGCGCTGTTCTCTGAGGCAGGTGGTGATTGGAAGGTAGGTCGAGGTGGTCAGTCTATGATATGGCAAAAAGGCATGAAAACTTTGACCAATGGACTTGGCTATGTAGGACGGACGAGTCTTCCTAGTTGAGGTCCACGTGATCCACCTACTAAATGGTTGGAGACATCAGTGGTATGGCTAAGTGTCGCGGTCATTGGCGTAGTTGCATTTTGACTCTTTATTTGTCGTCTTGATTTACCCTTGGTACTTCGACTTTTTGGATGTTTATCACTATTGCTTCCATTCTTTTCGGCTTTTACTGGACGATGCTGGAAGGTAGGAACCGAAACCAGAGCACAGGAGTGCGAGATTAATGGTTGAATAAACTGAAACTGACTCTGCGCAATCGTTATGTACAAGCATTCGAGGTTGTAATAAAATAATACAAAGGAATGTCATTAGCAGTCATTACACGTACATCCACTTTGCAAAGCTGAAGAGTTTTGGTTCTGTTGTCTTATCTAACATGGTGTTCGAAAGTTGAGGAAAACACGTGTGTTTCAGAAATGTTCGACTTGTCCTACTTTTGAAATATTCTTATTATCAGACATGTCTCTTGAGTCAAAATAACCTATAGCACCTTGTACTGATCTTAGATTTAAAGAAAGGAAATTAGTCAGGTCTCTTGCAAGGCAGATATTGAAGGTTTCTGAGTGAACCGTACGTCGCAGCTCGCCTCATCACAAAAGGATACTCCAAGGTGAACATCGATGAGCTGATAGATATCCGAACCAAACGATATAAGAAAAGCTTCGAAAATTCGATGCATCACGTGTTTTCATTGCCATTAAGACTTTAACAGGGATGAGTTAAATACCTAGCCACCAGGCTATCCGGACTGACTCACAACGATTTGTCTATGATCAACTCATCGCGGTTTAGCATCCTGATGATTTCTAACAAGGATTCAAAAGCTCCAAATCTGTGCTTCCATGGGTTTTCGATGTTGAATTGAGCGCGGATACCGTATGAATAATCATTTTATTTATAAATCTCCCTAAATAGTCTATATTCTTTTTTGTTTTTGCTACCTATTCTTCTGCGTAATTGGCCAGCTACCTCAGTTCGTATAAACCGTTGATTGATTTCATTCAGCTGAGACCGAGTGCTCAAATCACAATTCTCCTTAATAGGTAGTGTATAAAAGTCAAGGAGATTCCCGTTCCATTCTATTGTGCGATACCATCTTTTCCAATTTTATCAACAATTCTGTTGATTATGATTGTTAGCGTTATCCATGACCCGTTTAGAGGCAGCAAACTGAAGGAGGATTGGAATGGACTCTCACGGCCATACGCAGCTTCCACCAGATTTAGCAGAGCAACTGATTCGTTTTTGCTACCCTGCAGGATTCAGAAACAGCTGTCTCTTCTGAAAGTCAGTCATGGATAACATCTACAAAAATATCATGTATGTTTCAGTTCCTAACTTCAACCAGTACTATCATGTCTTAAATAGCATTGTCTTGCATAAATTTCTAACCACTTTTATTTAATAGTCTGCTGGGTTTTCATAAAGATTTGGCGGTAGCAAAGGTTTTTTTAGGAGCAGGTTATTCAAAGTCCAAATAGGGCTGAATATTCACCTCTCGAGGTGCCCTAATGCAATTACTTGACTTGACTTGACTAGTTCAGGAAACAGTGTCTACGGTACTTTAAATGGTGAAGTATCGACGCTCTAACCGCCGCTCAGAACCACGGAGGCGCTCGATAGGCAGTTGTTTTATTCCATAATTTTGAGATCACTTTTACTAGACGTCCAAAGAGTCAAAAATGGGACTTATGCCAAGCATGAAGGGTTGCCAGCGACACGCCCACACACAGTTCAGTTTAATACAGTTCTTTGAACCACCAGCATCGCATTTCTGTGATCCACTTCTGGTTGTTACCTGACATCGTCGTCAAGTTGAGGGCAAAGCGAATAGCAACATACAGTGAACAAACAGCCAAAAACAAGGGAATAAGCGAACATTACGAAGACAAAGAAACAGCCCGGACTCAACTACCCCACTGGCCACGACGTACAAACATATCACTTAATGTCTCTTACCACCTGGTTGTCGGATCTCGTAGAACATAACCCAGAAATCTCACAAGTCCTGCTTGGTCAAGTCCAATGGCCATGCCATGGACTAATCACCTGGACCTACCTTCCAGTCACTATCTGTCTCGGAGAATAGCGCATACCGAGGAAGTATATCGGTGGGCATGCGCAACACATGACGTGAAGACATCCATGCTCGAATCCAGGTAAAAGTTCTTATCTACTTCAGTTAGGTCCTCCTTTAAAAGATAGTGTTTAATGTAGAGTGTGAGTCACGCACACATAATGACTAAGCTAACCGTTCGAGTCCTTTACGGTTTACTTCAAGTCACCATCAGGTGGCTGATACAACGACTTTTTACATTCAGATCCCCATTGAAAAGATGTTCGTGGAATGAGTCCCTTGTTCAGTGAGTGAAGGGGGCTGTTTACATTCAAAAACATCTACGTGTAAGAAGAAGCTATATCGTCTAACGTTGTTGAGAATCTAACCTCTGAAAACGACCCAGGATGGTGTGATGATTTTATAATCTTATTGGTTTCCAGTGAGACAAGGGGCTCTGAGACATGATCTTCAGTGGCTTATTTAGCCACGATGATTGCATAGAGAATCATTTCAACACGTACGGTACGACTGGTGGTAGTCTAACTGTCATCATGATGGGCCTCGGACCAATTTATCTCGGGTTCGATTCCTCCCAGTGCCACCGGTCACTTCCCCAAGCGGCAACCTTTAACTGATCGCGGCTCCCTTCCCAAAATGTTGTACTACTACTAAAACATAAAAAAGAAAGTAAATAAAACAATGGAATAACTTGCATAGATTTTCCTCCTTGCTGTGTGTAACACTTCGTGCAGCCACACTGTATTCAAAATGAATCTGAGAGAAAGGAATAAAAGATGTACGCGAAATAAACAAATGCATAGTTCATCGAAAGCATTTGGTGGTGATGTAAACGTTCATGGAGCTCATTGAGTAATTACTTTAGTCATCATATCATTATAGATCTGTCTTGTGTGCGCTTTGGTTTGCGTGAGATTAGACTGATGTTAATGTTTATCTGACTTTATTGTCAGTACTTATTTTGCGAGGAAAATCCAGCGTCTCAACATGGCACGATTCATGTCCGGGATGATTTTGCTGCATCTCCACACGGTGAATGCTGCAGAGCAGTTCATAGTAAGATATTAATGTCCGAAGATTATAGGAAACAACAGAAAGAGGAAGGAGGGGTTAAATGACATCTCCATGATAAAGACAAGTTGACAAACAGTTCAGTGGAGTCTTACATAGATTTACGGTAAATTTCAATAGTCTGATATTCTCTGCCACGTTTATGATCTGAAACGCAGTTTCTCGATCAAATGGATATTGCCTCATCTGAAAATGATGAGCGACGGTCAGCGTTGTATAGTATGCAAAGTCTAGTGATTTCTCGCGGGGGTGGGGGTTGCTCTTGTTCGATCTGAAACAACGAAAACACAGGAAACTCCGTGAGTGTAAGCCCAGTAAGTGTATCAACAAGATCCTAGACTTACATCAATCGGAAGCCAATATGGCTGCGAACAGTCTGCTCACTACTGCTGTCATCGTAAATTTGACCTGACCCTGATTGCGTCCTTAGACGTTAGACTCTATCTGGTATGTTTATTCACTCGTTTGCGTAACTGTCGCTCTGTTAGACTAACGTAGGTTGTTCCATATTTAAACTGAAGTTCGTGAATCGTATTGGATTCAATATACAGAGGCAGACGTTTTTCATTGAGGGTGTGAGTGCCAATCATTCGATGCAAAGTTATAAGGTCAGGTGCCCAGCATGTTCGAGAAACCGCTGATACAAGTCGTCCTTTGAGCAAACAATTGATGTCATCATCTTCGAACGGAAGAAAAGCACGACTAAAGCGACTTTGCTGCCGACGCAGTTGTTCGCCTGATGACTTTAGGCTTCCTATATCTTTTAGTAAACGCGTCAAGATGGGCGTTTTCGGTCAAGGCTTATTTCAACTGCTGTAGCTCGTTGACAATCGTGTCTTCCGTGCAAATCAATGGTGCTCTGTGATAGATTGTTCGGATCAGTCCACGTTTTATACTTCGGAGGGGCGAAGTTGCTGAAGTGCGACTATGGACCTATCCCGGTGTCCTTTTGGTACATACGATATATATATATATATATATATATATATATATATATATATATATATATATATATATATATATATATATATATATAATATTCTCGTCCTAATTCAGGAAAGTCACCATTTTACGTGCGTGAATTTATTGAAATGAATGAAACGGCAGATTGCACCACTGGTAGCTGACCTACTGGTCAATCCCAAGGTAATTCTTATGTACATGGATAAGTCAGTCACCTAATTAGGATTACATATGATTTATTGATACTAGTTCTTCAAAATGGACAAAAATCCGTGGAGCATTGAGTAAGATGCAAAGGTTTTTAACCTACCACAATAGTTTTAACTCAAAATGTTTGAGTTGCTTGGAGAGGAGAAAAGGGGCCGCGAAATAAAATTTGGCGCCGTTGGAGGCAGGCTCTCTTCACTGCAAGAAAATAAGGAAAAAGGAACGAAAACCGGTGTACTTCCCATGCGTCACTCGTGTAGTCACCTCCGTTTAACGGGAGCTTACTCCACGGGAAATTCGTCGCGGCGTAGTCTCCTAAATCATTAGCTGACCATCGGAAGGGTTTGGACTTCGTCACCGAAAACTCTAGTTTTTTGGTGCACTGGGTTTGCCCTAACCCCACCTGGAAAAGAGATGAAATGAACTACCGCAACTTTCTGAAGGCTAGATTTTCATTATCATCAGAAGCACACAAAATGTCATTCCTGATCATCATATTTCTGTGCAATAAGAAAAAATTCAAAGTCAGAATTAACAATAAAACACTGGTAGAGTCTTTAGTCTGCCCTTGAGGGCACCAGATAGCCGATTTTTTAAAAACCTTAGAATATACAGTACAGTACAATAAAGTAAGACCAGTTACAGCACCGTCTGGCTATATCGCGGTGATCCCGCTATCTTTTTCTATCCTGACTGGCGGATGACTTCTCTTCCGGAGTTTTCTTAAACTCATACTACAAATTACTGAGAGGCAAACCGAACTAGTGGTGGTTGCTTGTTTCGTTCAACCAGTAACAAAAACAGCAAAGCTGATCTGTGACTCACCACACAATTCGTACTAGACAATCTGCTATAGGAATATACTTATTTGAAAAAATCATTTTTAAACTTGAATATAGTAAAATGGTGAACTCAGTAGCCACGGGGTTTATCTGTGACGCTAGACTAGCTTGATTCGGCGATCATATTGAGTTTAAGTTTCAATTAGATCAACAGTCGTTGTCAACCATCCCCTGAAACTAAAACATTCCCAGTCAAATTGAATTCGATCATTCAGTCGGTGGAGTCCACTTGATGACCGGCAGTCGTGAAGCGATCATCATGTCAAACATCAAAACCATAGATCCCGGGTTCAAATCCTGCCACCGACGTTTACCTTACTCCTTCGGTGGTCTCCAGTTAGCCGCAAAACCTTTCCTGAATTATGGTACTAACTGACGTAGTAAGCTGGATGCAGTGCTCTTCCGTACGGGCTGAAAGTGTATAATCTGAAGAGACACAGAGAAATTTCAATGAACTGGAGCTCAGTAAGTGTGCAAACTGGCACCAACACTTACATCAGAGAACATGGGTGCGGCGATTTATGTCTGAACGCATTGCACTGCTCCCCAGCAGAAGAGCACTCCACAGTGTTCCGCACTCTAGCATCTCACAAAATATAAGTCGGTGATTGGGAGTGCAGAGAGGCTGACAGGGCTACTGTCAGAATTCGTTAACAGGGTTTGCGGAAACGGATGGTTGACAGAGTTCGTTGACAGGGTCGCCAGAAATGTAGTGCGTTGGATGCTACCTTCTTCCGTGTGGGTTGATGATTCCTAACGAGGATGAAGCAGCTGTACACTGCTTCCATGGTTTTCAAAGGCGTGTTAAGCGTCCACACTGCATGATGAGTCATGTTCTGTAAAACACTAAACCTCGTACTACTAACACTCATCACTATTATTCATGACAAAATCCCACGGAAGGCGGTCACATTTCTACTCCAACGTGACAGGTACCGTATAACACTGCAATTTAAGCTGTTAACCAGGAGGATACAGTCAGGAGATATAACTAGATAGTAAAGGGAGCTTCGTGATTCACTAGTCTAATAGAATATGAATAAATTGTGGTCAGCGTTCATTCGAAGATTCGAATTTCACCGGAGAGAGATATATAAAATTTGGATCAGTTTTATTTGGATAAAAAAAACCAGAGACTTTGGTCTGAAGATGCAGGGACTACATGAGACCCCATTGCGTCAGACGTGGTAGTGTGCGGGACGATCATGGAGCTGCCACATGCAGAAAAGAGGAAAAAAAATGGAAAAGTGCACTGATTTGCTATTATGAACGGCTTGAAATACAGGACGGTTGGTTCTCTCATAACGTACAGTAACAGTACGATTCAAGTCAAGTCAAGCCAATAAACGCTTTTATTCGCCCGATGTAGGGTGAATTTTCAGTGTGCATGTGATTTACAGTGGAATCTAAAAGAAACGAATGTAAGGGCTTATTGGAAGGTGCAAAGGAAAGAGTGGAAGCAAAATGAAGTAGTCCATTTAGATTAATGACGAAAGTGAATAACAAGATCGTTGATTACTTTATCGCAGTCTACCAGTAGGCGGACGAGGTAAGAGGTGAGGCTGTTTTTCTATGTAGACGTGCGAGAAAGATGTATTTTGGATTTCGAGCAAGTGGATGAGGAAGAGACCTGTCTAGAGAGTTTGGAGTGTAAACAGTGATTGGTGTTGGGTAGTCAGCTATTTGTGAACTCACTACAAGCGTAAAAATACTTTCTAGTAATAAAGTCAATGGTAATAGTTCTACCAATGTTTGTACGAAGGGAAAAGCAATTTCAGAGATTTGATGATAATATAATAACCTTTTTCTTTTAAGCCAGGAAGAAATTCGAGGAGCAGTCAAGCCAAAGAGGGAGAACGCATGAGGTTACAAACTGAAGCATAAAATTACAAAGCACTCTAAGTTTTCGTAGACTGGACGATAGAAAAGAAGGCTATCTGACCATAGTGAAGGCTGTTTCAACGCGGTTAGTTCAGCAAGGGCTTTGAGTTAGAGTAACTACTGGGTAAAGGAAGGGAGGAGTTTTAGGGAGATTTTGATTATCAGTGGAAAGATGTGGATCATTTTGATAGCGTGATCCACTTCGAAGGTAGAAGGGAACGTCGACGTATTGTAGGACTTGAAGGGAACGATAATGAGAGGGTGACCAGTAGCAAAGTTCATTCAGAATGTTTTGAATAAAAATCAAACTTTCATTTCCGTGATGGGGACACCGAAGCACATCATCATCGGCGTATTTGCAGTCAATGAGATTTGGTGGAATGCAGAGTTCACTTATATAAAGGAAGAAAAAATGGAGACAGAACTGGACCCTAAAATACCAGACTTATCTTGAAGATAAGACGAACGACAGTAGCCACAAGAAGTAAACTGTGTGTGATTAGAAAAATGATTAAGAAAGCCCGCTGGAGCGCGAGTGGCCAGGCAGAGGGAATTCGGCCCTTAACTCGGTGCCCATTTCACCACGGAGTATTCGCCGGATGCAATATCAGGTCGCCTCGCACTCTTCGATATGCCTCCGGAAACAGACCGGTTAGCTCCAGCTGCCTGTCGTAACTAACCCCTCTTAGTCCAGTACCGAGACGAGTGGCGGCTCTCTACACCCGTTCAAGCTTCGAAAGTTCAGAAGCCACGCAGAGGAATGTAGCCGCCCCAGTGTACTCCAGTCGAGGACGGACGTAAGAGGTATATAGGAGTTCGAAAGTGCCATAAGGTAGCTTCTCAAACGCCTAACGGATTGCACCAACAGAGGCTCCACGCCGAGGCGCACACCTTCTCAGTGTGATTTCGGGTTTTCAGCGTAGATGATACTATCACTCTCAGGTGGCTGAGAAGCTCATGACCCTCGAGGTAGTGTTGCAGTTGCGTCGTGACCAAACCTTCCATTGCGTTTCCTAACACACACGTAAGACTTACGATATTGTGTTGATGGAAGTCAGGACAAGGAGGGTAAAGTGAGGATGCGTTTGCGGTAGCGGGGAACCGGTGACTCAAGTCCTCAGCTTTGGCCCGACAGAGCACAACTGTTTCAAGGCTTTCCACATCTCACGAAAATTCTTGTTACTCAACACTGTGTCTGTATGCTGATTAATCAGATATCACACCTCAGTCTTTATAAGTATGGACAGCTTTTTTACGGCATGATGCCGCCCGATTTGTACGGCTTTTCCTTAAATCTGCGGAGCATCTTCAAGCGAGGGGAACAGCAAAAGTTAAGGTAGTCTTTTAAGTGTTCCTACCATGAAAACGTATCGTGTGAAGGAAACAGAAAAATCACTGGAGTCGACAAAATCCCTTAGCTTATCAAGGTTCTCGGGGGTGCAAGGTCGTTTGCGGACAGTACGCGGTGAGTGCAACGAGTTGGTCAATTATTTGCTTGTGTAGTCAAATTTAGGGTGAAGAAGTGAAGTACAGTGATCACAAGTACTCATGAAGGGACAAGTTTAAATACTGTGGGAATTATTCAACGACAACTAGCTTTGATGGATATAATTCGTGTGGAGAAGTGTTGTCTTGTCGACGTGTTTTAGCCGGACTTCTGGATGGATCAAAATCTTACCGAATATATCTTTAACACTATTTCGAGAACATCACTGTCCTTAATAATTGATAATTTAATACGCATATCATGTTCGAAGTGGCTAGGCGGGATGAGAATCACATCGGTGTGTAGTACCAACAAGTATCATCCCCTTCACTTCGATCCGCAAGGAGATGCCAAATCGGCTTCCCTGAATTTAATGGGTTATTTCCTTGGTGATCCTACCATAGTGGATTAATCTGCCCTATGATCATTTTCGTTTGCATGAGTTTAGACTGATAGTAACGTTTGGTTGACGTGGTTGGCAATAGTGAGTTCTGAGCGTCCGTTTGGTCCGCTCCCCTTTGGTCAACGTACTCCGCCAGGACGATTGCAATGTGTATCATAGCTGGAAGCTCTGCACAACTAAAAAAGGGCAAACCAACGGTTTCAGTTCATCAGGGAATTTTATGAACACTTAGAAGAGGTTGAAGTCTTCTGGAAGATTCACACCAAATCTATATGAATCTTACATGGAAACAATAAAAATCACATTCACGAAGCACATTATCATTATCCGACGCTCGTCCTCTCTAAACGCCACTCAGTCTCAATCAGGGAATAATTCGGAGTAGTTCCCAACTCCAAATAATATACTTTCACTGACCAAAATGTGTGTGGTCATGAGCAATGTGGAATTGACCCCGCATAGTAAATTAAAGTTCAGAATTACTGACAAGCGAGTTTGTTGACGATCGTTATAGAAGAAAAACAACGGAGATTTGCTCAGCGCGCGTGATGTGATATGCAAGGGTCAGTGATTCCCCGAGACGGATTGCATATGTTCAATTTGAAATGGTAAGACCTCAGAAAAACTCCATGAGCCCAAAGCTTAGCAAGTGTGTCATTGGTTTCCCACACTTATATTAGTCGAACACCAATATGTTGGTCTACAGCCTGGCGTTACAATAGCGCACGACAGGACAAAGATTAATTCAGTGACCTTCGGACAGACGAACAAAGCAGGCACAGAATCTAGACATAGTCAAGCAGGTCAGGGACGGAGATTGGGATTGGGGTAACGGGCTATCGAGAAGAGCAGAAAGTAACCGGATGCGTAAACAGCTCAGTCAACCAATTTTTTGTCATAACAAGCGTAAGGTTTACGGTGAAACGAAGCAAAGAAACCAAACAAGAAGAAAGTTATTGCAGATGGTCAACTAATAAAAGACACTTGCACAGTTGTGTGTAACGGCAAAACCAGCCCCAAAATAGGACGAAATGTTATAAAAAGAAGATATGACCGAGAGGAATTTGCTAAACATCCAAACGCTGATATGATCTAGCTCCAGAAAGTGACAGTTGAGTTAAAAGTGATTGCTATGTTCACGTTTCCATGAAGTATCCAATCATGATTTTCTGAAATTTCGTACTTGTGTATGCGTACAACAGAAGGGACAAACCCCAGACCACAAAAGACTGCTGCACTGCCAGTAAGAGTCGTGATCTTGAGGCTTGGACTGATGAACTCCATAAAGCCCCAAATGGTTAGGTTTGACAGTCGATCGAGTGATTGTGCTGGTGCCTATCATCAAGGCAGATCGAAGCAGCTCTAAGTATGAAATAGAAAAACAGGAAACCTTTTTATCATATATATATATATATATATATATATATATATATATATATGATAATGACCGAGCATAACATTTTAACCAGTAAGTATGTGCAAGCGTGTTCAAGATGCACTTAAATAAAAAAGGAGCGTTTATACAGGTGCGTGCATAGATGCAAACGCGCACATCGATGGGCTCCGCGATGTGCTTATTTTCGCATGTTTTTCGAACAGAATAATAATGTACGAACAATCTGGAAGCAGGATTTTTCATCTCTTGACGAATATACATGCAGACACAGGTGTGTGCGTGTGTGTTTGTGCTCGTAAACTCGTTAACATTGTGAATGGATCTTGTCCATTTTAATTTGCTCTAGGTTCTTCGACACTTAACATTTTGTATTTGCCGGCATCAACTGGGGTGGGTTGGTCAAGCTGCGTGTGTCCGTAAGAAGACGAAAGGAATCGCCTGGCATGATCCGGCTGTGATGATGAAGCGAATAAGTGGGGCATTGAAAACGGATCGCCGAATTCCGGTCGTCTGTTGCAAATCGCTTTCAAAATCGAAATTTGGCAGGAGTTTGTTCTGTCGGAAAAATAAACAGCCGTTTTTGCTCGAGCTGTAACCGTTCACGCATGCGTGAAAACGGGCTGTGAATTATCACTTACTGAGTAGTATCAAATAAACTCAATCAATTTGATTTCAATTTTATATCTTTTGTTGGAAAAATTGGTTAAGTGAAGCTTTCCAGTACATAACTGCGCATGAACAGAGCAAAACGGTTAAGCCCTATGTACTCAAGGGTTCGCTGGGCCCGTAGGAAAATATGACAGTTTATGAAGATATTCTTTATGTAGTATGAGCATATAATTTACTATTAAGACCATGAAAGCACCACGGTGCAGCAGCCACTTTGACTTTGTTTGGAATCACTATTCTTCAGTTGGAAACTTGGAGTTGTGTAGCACATGTGTTCTGCAGTGTCCCGATGTGAATTCCCCTTGTGGCAGTCGAGCAACACAAGTCTCAGAGCTGACTCAGCTGACGTGCGGGATTTTTTGTTATATGCTTACGCATGAGTGCAGTGGAAGGAGAATTTACCCCATAGCCACGAAGGCCCACTGCACTATTGGGGATAACCGGCAACCAGACCCCCGAGACTTGAACTGATAGAGAACCACAAGGTCCCAATGCGTCAGATGTGGTAACGATCCGGATGACCGTGGATTACTGTCTACCATTTGGCTACCTCGGTCGTGCTAGGCTTGGCCGCACTCGGGTTTAAGCTCGTTGTGGACACGCTATCGGACGTCTCCAGTATATCAAGACACCGGAGTATATTGGTCTGGGAACGGAAATACAGATGGAAGTGAATACCGTACCTGCCACCTAATTCCATACAACATAATCGGGGATTTGAACCTCGGATCTCCGAGGTAGTAAGCAAACGCTCTAAACCCCTCGACCGCCACCAAATTGGTAACACGCTTGACTTACTGATGAGATCTTCCGTACTTCTTCATCCGTAGTCTTACTGAGTGATGCTGGCCCCCTTGGTGCATTCCTTCCACCGCACTGATGCACGAGCATAGAAAGATAAAATTCAGTTTGTGCGCGTGGCCTAAACCGTCGGATGAAAATGATTTACCTTTACTTTTGTCAGACAATATTTTCGTCGGGGGAAATGATCTATCTATTAGACTAGGCCAATCATCAACTGAACACCAAAACTTGATGGGCTATTAAGGAGGTCACCCTGGTATCAAAAGCACTCCTCATCTGCGTGCTAAACTATGTTCTGTGAGATCAGTGAGTATTTATGCTGTATCTCTGGTTGGTTATTTCAGTAGTTGTACCATGGACACAGTCTAAGCGATCAAACTAAGTGAATGTAAGCGGTTGAGGCTGGTTCCGCTTGCAAATCAGGGATTTTTAACTAGAAGCTAGTAGTCACTCAGTTTTTACTGTCGCTGTTGCCAGACAAAAAATAATTTTTTTGTCGTAATCTTCAAAGATGATTGTGTGTATACATTTCTGAAATGTTCATTATTTGATAAACGGTCAGATGTAACTACCGTGTTTCTCCCATAATAAGACTTACTTAAATAATAAGCTTCAGCGAGATTTTTCAGGATACCTTTAATATTAGTCCTACCCCGAAAATAAGCCTTAGTGGAAGCCGTTATCTACCGGGCGATTCGATAAGGTAGAAGCACAATGGTGACTGTTGTAAGGTCCCAGCGGTCGAAACAATTCGACTGTGGGGACGATCTCAGTTTAAATCGACGAGACCTATTGAGACGGCAAAGTATAACAACAGAGCGCAAACCCTTTCGCTAACGGACTCGTCGGTGCAGTAAATGCAGTAGCACATGACGGGCTTGTTTTGACCGTTTTCTTGACCAAAGACGCCAGGTGTGACTGCTTGCTCATCGCGAACAGTTTACGGGTTTCAGTTATTTCAAAGTGGACATAACACAAGGTGATCTGAAGCGTTCAATTAGAACGAATGAGGTATGTCATCATCTTTAAGGTCCACCATGCAACGATTAAAATCCGTCACTTGTTCGCGCCAAGTGAACAGTCCGGCCTGGAGTCCTTGTTTGCCAACTGGTCAGTCGAAGTACAGAAGCCATTGTTGAGCATTTCCTAATGAACGGATGTAGATCATAATTCAATTGGTCGTTCGAGTTAATTAAAGAAGTAGAACTCCGACGCCAGCTTCTGTGTTTGCCATCAAGACAGTATGATGGCAAAAAGAAAGAGTTATTCCCTCAGTTGCTAGAAAAGCATTGTTGCAAAATCCGCTGAAACAATGCTACGGCTTTCTATAAAAATAAAAAGCTTGATATCCTAGTGGCTCGAAAGTACGGAGCAGCGAAGGACATCCATTCAATAGGTGGAAGAAAGAAATGCTCAAGTCGGGTTGCTGATAATGGTTGTGCGCAGGGCTGGTATTCAAACATTTGCTCTCGCAAAGACACCACATTTTGTAACATCCTTAAGAGAATTCAAAGCATCACAACATTGGTTCGATAACCTTATTCAGTAATATAAAAGATCCCTAAGAAATCGACTACACTGTTCGGGTTGGAAGATCATGAATTTATCAAAAGTGCACTTGCATTCAGATACTTTGTTGATATCGTAAAGGTTCCTAAATACCAGCTTTCCAACATGAACGCCAGGAATTAAACTGCAGCGTTTGAGGGCCTAGGATCTAAAACGGCAATTGAACAGACGGGTGCCATATCATCTATATTTCCTCCACTGGTTACGAAATTACACGCGCTACATGTATTCCTGCAGTTTATCTAGATGAAAGAGAAGCCCCACATCTGATTATTACTAAGATCAAGAGAGATAAAATTGAACGTTTTTCGGGTTTTTATGTTCTTTCAGCCTAAAGAGGCTGGTGCATTGGAGTGATTATGAGAAAGCGGGTTGTTTCAATCCCGCCTTTTGTTTTGAGGGGTGATCAAAGAAGTCTACTAACCTGGCATTTAGCCAGCCACCACCGGCTTAGAGACATGAAACACTTCATTACGGAAGAACTATATGTCAAGTAATGATTCACACAGGAACAACATTATACCTTCAGACTCTTGATATTGCAATAAACAAACCTTCCAGGGACGACTACACACTGAAAATAGAATTGGGCTAATAATGGGTCGAGACTTATTGGAGCCTGGTTTGGGTGAAGAATTCATGAGATAAAATCACTGATAGATGTGTTACTAATGCACTACGAGCAGGCCGTATGAACAATGAGTGCCCATTTAACGAAAGCCTTTTCGTCGGACACGAGATAATGGGGCCGACAGTTCTGAAGGAAATGGAGTTACAAGAAAGTCAGACCTGAATTCGGGATTTGGAGAAGTATGATTGTATTCCAGTAGAAGATGGTACGACTGTGTTTGAATGAATGTGAAATGTTCGTACATGAATAAATGTCGATTTTGACATCTGAAAAAAAAAAATCCCTTCAAATTAGGTCGTGATGCAAAGTTTGAAGTAAAAACAAGTATAAGACCGGGTGTTATTTTCGAAGAAAAGCAGCATGCGTCGTAAGACCTTGAATTCCTTTATTATAACTAATCTAAGTGACTGGAGTTCACGCCCATGTAATAGCTTGAACGTTATTATTACCTGTTATCGTGTGAGTTCGCACTTCAGAACGAGTCATTTCCTCCTTATTCTCCTTTGAAGTGATGCGAATTTGTCTGAAAATTAATCTCCTAATAGATGTTATGCTTAAAGGCCCGAATGAAATTAGTTATACAGCAGAACACGATGAAAATAAGACCTTAAAAGCCTATCGGGGGTTTACAATTACAGTGGAGTTTGAACTAATCCATTCCCAGTCTACTATTCTCAATGGACCAGGTCATCAGACTGATATGCCTGGTGCTTTGTTTGATATATGTTATAGTGTAGTGGAAGTAACTGTTTCACACGAATAAATATAGGTATATGCTTTGGTAATGTGAGCGGCTAAGTCAGTTACTCGATATGCTATATGCACGAGCAAGGGAACTGGATAATGTCTGAGTAAAACATCAGGGAAAGGGTAATAACCATGTTTTTGATAATAGTTCTGAGAACGATGTTTTCCTGCCGACCCAGATTCAGCAAACTGATATTAGTTCGTCTACCGATTTCGACAGTCAAATTTATCCATGAACGGTTGAGGAAATGGGGTTTCGGTTTTCAATTTTTTTAACCATTAACCTCGCACTTCTGTGCTCTGGTTTCGATTCCTACCTTCCAGCATCGTTGAGTAAAGGCCGAAAAGAATAAGAGCATAATGATAAAGATCCAAAAAGTCAGAGTATCAAGAGGATAAGAAAAGAGTCCAAATGCAACTACGCCACTGACCGCGACACTTAGCCATATCACTTAATATCTTCAACCATTTGGTAGGCGTATCACGTGAACCCCAACCTGGAAGACTAACCCATCCTACGTGACCAAGTCCATTGATCAAGGTTTTCATGCTTTTTTGCCATGTCATGGACTGACCACCTCGACCTACCTTCCAATCACCACTTGCCTCAGAGAACAGTGTACTTTGAGGAAGTCTATTGGCTGGCATGCGTAACACATCAGCCTGTTTAGATTCAGTACTTGGTTCAGAGACTGACCTACTTGATTCAGAGACTACCCGTGAAGTGGACATTTAGGCTTAAGAAGTGCATTCGATTTATACCCAACTCCTGAACTACTGCTTTCATCCCAGCCGCAATTACCCGCTGCGTTTTGCATCGACCTTAAATTAAAGGAGGGAAAATTGGTAAGGCTTTTTACGGGGAAGATACTGTAGGTTTCTGAGAGAATCATACTTCGCGGCTGCCCACATCGCACAAAATGATTTTTCTTTGGGAAACCTAACCGGAGCCTTTGACTCAAAAGTCTCACCCACAAAGCATTGGGGCGTTAACCCGGCACGGGAATGTGACCGAAGCACCCGTGAAGGAACTTCTGGTCTGTCACATGAGACCTGATTACTCTATGCGTTTTGTCTTTTTTTCGCTGGTGCTTTGTTATCGATCCGCTCTTCCGATTCGGTCTTTACCCCCACGCACCCAATGGAGCAAGCGGAACGTGGACGGGACAGCATCCCTTGGGCTGGGGGCTGCCCAGGTTAGGCGGGCGATAGCTGCCCAATGAAGTGCGATGACTTATCCTACCGCCAAGAGAAACCCCAGGTACGCCACTCCTACTTCCATCTAGAGGATGTTTTTAGACCGGTAAACTGTATCTCTTTGTGTTCACTCGTTGGAGTGTCCTCTCCAGAGGCATAGTGGATAGAAGCAGATGTTGCCCATCAGCTGATTCTGAGACTGAAATTCGTTTGGCCTCTACCCATTGATCTGTCAGGTGTGTTAGCATCTCCGGCTCAAGGAAGTCATCCTGCATAGCTCTTCGGGTCATGGAGGCACACAAGCCATCTCATCATGCCAAGGTGCAGTCTCGTCGTGACGGAAATGGGTTGGAGGAGGGGTTGTTAGTTGATGCGAATATGGGTTTGCAACTGACTGGTCCATTTGCGTGGCGTTTTGACAGAAGTATTTCTGAACTGAATCCCATTTCTGTTTTGCAGACTAACTTTTGAAGGAAGTATTTGACAACTCATTCTCAAACGAAACATGATCCCATAGATCGTGAACGATGAATGCTCACCGATTGTACGACAACCAAGTGAATTCATCCACATGCGGAATAACTAACCGACTGTTCACTTCGGACAGGACGCATATGAGATGTGGATCCCCGGCGTCTTTCAATTTACTATGTACCAGTCACTCATTGAATCGGCATACAGTCACTTACGGAGCTCGTTGCACTAACATACTGCTGAAACACGTATGGAATAAGTATGCATGGGTCGATTCACAATGAATGCATCTTCAGTGTCCTGGTGACGTAACTTTGCAACCAAAGTGACTTTAATCGCAAACAAACGAAATAAACTTTTTTGACAGTTTACGTTATTTATTGAACAACGGTGTTTCTGATAGTGGTCGCGATCGATTAAAGACTGCAGGCGGGGAAGTGACCGGTAAAGGCAGGATTCGAACGTGGAGCCGCAACTTCTGAAGTTCGTCATGACGGTTGTTTGACCACAGCCGGTTTATTCGCCTACTCGGTCGTATGCCTCTTGTTCTGCACTCATATGCATAACGGAATTTATGCTCCGTCTAATTTGTACGGTTGCATTCATTTAGTTTTTAACCTTTTCGATTTGTTCAGACGAGGATTGATTGACTGACTGATTGATAAAATGAGGAATAGAAAAAAATCAAGCCAAGATCGATTATTGTGCGACGACGGATAATCTTTCCAATTTTCAGTTAACCTCTGTCAAAGCAGTCGAACTTTGTCCTTGATCAATCAAATCATTGGTAGTCTGGCACATGGTTTACCCTTCACCCAGCTGACTGTACATGATGACGTGAAATGTGAACAATGATCGTCTCAACTGGTACCAGTACGATACTGGAAATTACGGATCCCTTGAAAGCTTGTATGCGAGCGTATTTTGACCAAAGAATAGCTCACAATGCAACGAATTTTGTTTTAAGACCGAAGTCGGCTACTAGACGGACGAAACAAGTCCATAAGTACGAAAAAAAGACGTATATTGCGAGATGCAACCATTTTGTTTACTCTTGTCGATCGCGTACGTGAAACATATCTAAACGCCAAGCTCAGCGATCAGAACATCATGGCGACCAACAACCAGAGCTACAACCAACACAAATATTTAAACGATTGAGTGAAACATATCAGTTTATATATGATAGGGTACATGGGATACACAGTGGAAAAACGAGAAGAAATGTTTATCACAAAGAATACGGCAGTTTGTTTTGTGTTTGTGGCTAATGCCAGGGAAGACAGGTTGTTTGCAATGATTGTTTCTGTGCCCAAAGAGGCGGGTTTTCTGTCTTGATCATCATAGCTTCGTCAAACGCCAGCAGTTTTACATTTCGGTTGCATAATCGTACTTTTAATGACCGGGTCAGGTCAGCTCGATGACTTGTGGAAAGTAGATGCCTGGCGAAAGCCGATGCTGGGTTTCTTGCCAGGAATTTGTTTTGTGCAGTCCAAATGAGTCGTTGAGTGCAAAAGCCATTTCGGAATGTGTTCAGTCACTTTGAGTCAAGTATCGTTCTGTTCTGCCAATATACGTGTCACCGCAACTTCAAATGAACTGGTAAACAACATGTGAGGCAATAGGAGCAATATGACTGTCAGAGTGATCTAATTTTAATCCTCCAGTGGTCTGCACTATGCGTAATTGGGCTGCCATATATGTTTGGCCTACAGCGGAGCTTAAGTTATGACGTAAATGATTAAAAATTTGATCATCTCTAAAGGGAACAAATAAAATAACTTGCTTTCGTTCAGCTGTTAAAATGGGCTCCGTTTTACATCGCAGTTTGCTGTGGTACTAGACGAACGCTTATGGATAACCACTGGCCAAAAGGGTTTTCTTGATAAAATTTTCTTTTTGCGTTTGATCAGGAGTGCAAATGTTTCGGGCCCTGAGGAAAAGCGTTCTGACCAAACCACGTCTGTGAGCAACCGGCATGAAACTATAAAACCGCATATAACGTCCGGATAAAGGGGACACAGTGTTTCAAGTTTCTCAAGCGAAACAAGTTCAATCAAATTTTCTCTATCTGACGATGAGGTGGAACAAAGCAGATTGGGTTAGCATGAACGAGCGATCGGCTAGCCTCACCAACACCCAGTCAGCATAATTTTTTGGAAAGCTAACCGAATCACATAAAAGGGGAAGATCCCTTTGGGCTGTGATATATTCATTAAATGACCGAGTAACAATGAGGACGAAGCTACCACCAAATAGGAAGGAGATTTCTAATCTCACGGGAGAGCTGTTGTTGAGGTACATTAAGAGTAGATCCATAGAGAAGTAGACGAATCATGTGATTCTTATTTGAAGGCTATCGTCACAGGTGTAGCGTGCAAGGATCAGTGTTCCTGTGCGAGTGGTTTCTTGTGTTTGATCTGCATCATACAAAACAACACAAAACTCCGTGAGCACAAAGGCTCATTACATGCATCAACAGGATCTTGCACGTACGTTAATCGAACACCGATATGGCTGCTAGCAGCCCACTCACTACACAAGCCACTCAGTGTCCTCTGTCAAAAACACGGCAGAAGATTAATTCCGTTAGACCACCGGTAGGTTTATATACAATCATACTGGAAACTGGCAGGATATTAGTTTTTTGAACCGTCCCACTAGCTCGAGTGAGAACTCCGTTCTGCCCGCGAACTGACTTGTTCTATTTGTAAAAAAACAAAGAATACGTAGGTAGTCAGTTCATGCACCTACTGGTTGCACACAGCGCATTGGTCCGACTGGTGTGGGCGGCCACGCCTTGAGGCTTAAATGCTGCTGGCAGGATTCGTCTCTCTATCGATTCACGTCATCGATCGGCTATCCTGTCATTCGTGGATTCATGGGCTCGGTAGGGGTCGGTGCTGACGCACTGCCTGCAAGTGATACTGAACCGTCTATCGAACGATGTGTCAGACCATACCCTCAAAACTAGAACTTCAGATAGTCCTGGAAACCTTTTGTCACCAAACCAGGAAGTTATAGCTCATAAATTGGTATACTTTCAGAAATCCTCTCTAGTTGTAGGTATTTGAAATCCGACGGCCAGTGGTTATCAAGGAGGCTTTCAATCCTTCTATCCCCCGGTTCAAATCCTGCTTTCGCAGCCTCAAACTGGCCGCCACCCCGTTCCTGAAATTGTTTGCCATTATTGTAATAATAAAAGGAAGTAAATGAAAAGAAAATATTAAGATATAACTCGGTGGGGGAAATACCCAGAGGAGTGGGAATGGGAATAAATGAAATCCATATGGGATCTAATCTTGGGTCTTTATTCACCGGAAACAATGAGAAATCGGTATTATTCACTTGTATGACTGTGTCAGTCATTTAATAGGATTTAACGATGCTGGAAGTAGTATGTACTCATACAAAATGTGCACGTATTCGTCCACCGCTACAATGGACCTTTTCTCAGGATAGGCCGGATATGAATGTGGCAGAAATTCTCCGAAAGCTTGGGAGGGTTCGTTTCTTTTTGGTTTCCGTTTCAATTTTATCGAGCACTATCATCACACTTCTACGCTCCGAGTATTGTCTGTTCACTCGTAGTACCACCGGTTAGAAATGGACTGATCACATCGACTGGTTGTGTCAGTCTCTTCCTGCCTTCTCAAATAATGCATACCACTAAAGTCCCTCATCGGAATGGGGTAATGCATACCATAGAAAACCTAGCTGATACAGATTAGGTGCTCGGATCAGAAACTGGCTTCAAGTTCTTGACACTTATTGTCTGAACTCAGCAGTATTGATCCAGTGTTCCTCTTAACAGTGAACAATGATACAAAGAAATCGGTGTCTAGTCGCCAATAATCGACGGGTACCTTCTGCTGGCCATGATCGAACTCACGAGTCGTGTGACTTATCTGGACTGCTGAAACTCACGATCATTTCTTAACAGACCAACTTGTGCCCATATCGTAAATAAATCAGTTTGTCGAGAGTACGTTCTGTGTAAATGGAAATTATGAAAACGAAAAAGAGGTTGAATGCAACTACTTGGCGAACAGCGACATCAAGCCATGCCACCCAATGTCTTCAACAGTCTGGTGGGTGGACCTGATGGACCCCAACCAGAAAACCTAGTAAATCCAACTCGGCTAGGCCCACTGGTCAGGTTTCTCATACTTTTTCTCCGTTTCATACAATGAACACCTCGACACATCCTATAATCACTACCGGTCCATGAGAACGGTGGACAGCAAGGGAGTCCATATATACATATGTACATCACACGCCCCCACCTCAGTGATCTGTTTACACTGGCACCCAAGCCGAAAGGGATACACGGTTCTCACTTCCAAACTGACTGCAGTTCACTTCAAAGCACTATGACCACGTTTCAGTATAATAATAATACCATTATTAAACTGGGTGTATTACTAGAGAATGGGGCGATAATAGTCGATTGCTAGTTACGTGGGTTATGTTCACTATTATCAACTACGAATTATTGTCACCATGAGCGCGGTAGGTTCATTATGTTCATAATAGTAACTATTCGAGTTGTAATAGTACGCTACGTATAGTGAAACCCAGTACAAAGGTGAATGGTTTATTTTACGACTAAGCCTCTCCCTGGGCGGGAGGTGTTTTGGTGTGCGGAGAGACATTCACACTATTCGCAAATCGAAACAGTCATTCTCATCTTTTGCCTCAGAGCGATAAAGCCACGAGCGGTTCTTCAATGAAATTGACGACGTTTGTAGATTTGTGGTCCAGGGTCTTAAATCAACCCATTTTGGAAATATTTGTTTTGGTGGCCTATTGAAGTCATCGAAGCGATGATTTATTATGATGATAAATGGTGGTGGAATGATGCCAGTTATTGATATTTTGAAATACTAGACCAACTGCTAGTTGAAGAATCACACTGGAGACTTCTGTTTTCAGTTCAATGACTCATTCACACTGATAGGAATATCAATTGTTTTCATACTGGAAACCAGTTGTCAGGTGCCAGAAAATGTGAGCCTATTTTATAACTTGGAGATATACTATCAAGCTTTCACACTCATTTTTAGCGCGGCAAATGATTAGAATAGTGGCAGTTTGTGTTGACACTGAGTGATTTGCCATGAAGTGTAAACGCCTCACTCACAGGAGTATCAACTGATGAACTCAGCAAAGAGCTCAATGAAGGAGGTGCTGCCTGGAAAGAGAGGACAATTCATCCTTGATTATACAAGCAAATTCTATATTTGTCCTCTATATATTTTGCTTTTGCCCGAACCCAGGTGATGCTGAAGGGCAACCAGTAGTCTTTTGAGCCCTACTGGCATTTGTCTCTGAGTAGCATCTATTGCCAAGTTACTCCAAACCAAAGATGAACACCATTTCGAAAGGTTTTCCGGTGCATTTTGTTCACACTGGGACCACTCATCCTAGTGACAAAATTCGTTCGACCGGGAACGTTTTTACTCTTTCATCAAACCCGGGTGGGAAGCACGGTAGTTATTCGGATTAGAATTTATCAAATTTTACTCTTCTTCAGCTGAAGTTCTCTGTCGGTTGTTAATGGGAACATTTTGGTTGTTCGCATGAAAGCATCAAAGTGATCCATTTAACTGGGAATTGTTGGAAGCAGTTGGTGCTTATTTCCGGAGAATCATTCCCCATTGCGCCCGCCAGAGACGATGATAGTCTGCAATAGGCTTGATGAAAAAACGACGTAAAGTGATTGTTTACAAAGTACATAACATACAGTCTCTGCAACATAATCCTGGGAAAATTGCAGTCTACTTGAAAGACGTTGCTATCAGAGACTACTACATTACAATTGAAAATCCATTTCTTACTGTTTCCTAATGAAAATAAAGTGAACTAGTCATAGGTGCATGATCAGTAACTTTCCTTCAACTCCGTAAATAACTGCTTCTACATGTTTTCCCTCCGGATACAATGCAATAAAATGACGACTTTTGTGACCCTTTTTTACTTAATGACAATGTTCCAAGGCTTGTGTGGAGCTATAGTGTGTAACTACGTGTGATAGTAAGGTGTAATTAGCATCTTTTTGGAAGACCGATATCGATTTTGAAACTTTATCACAGATGCACCTGTTAACAACCTTCACGGTATTAGCAGTTCACCTGGGTATTTTGATCCGATCGCCCTTACAGCTTTGAATCCAGGATGGAAGTGGAACCCAGCGTTTTTCAAATGATCTAGTTTGTCAGTTCAAAAGTCTTGTTTCTCAAACACTGAAGATGTAAATGATAATTCATGTAAGTAGGATAAGTCAAATCTCGCGAAACTGTTGCAGCCTTGGTGCGTCTCTTGCAATATGGCTTCATTTATGCCCATTCACCCAGTAAACCAGGTAGCCAAACATCAGTTTCTAAACCGGAAAGTATTGGTAGACGTGAGCCTTCTAGTGGCAGAGCATTAACGATACAAGTGGAGATTTGGGATTCCGTACCCTGTGTAGTGGGATAGACCACACATTGTGGTTAGACGGCCTGGTTCGTTTAGGAGACAACACGATGGTTTGCTGAGGAGCCAGCGCGTCTTCGTCTGTCCTGAATCGAGGACAAGATTGGAGTGAACGAAGCGGGTCGAAGGACCAATCAAATGCAAGCTGTCATCTAAATCGAATCAACCTACTGGGTTTTTAACCAGATCAACTGCTCAGAAAAGCGTGCCGTGAGTACCACGTGGACTAATAAGTGTGTAGGCCAAGATTTGGCTACGACCACTGTGACCCTATATAAACTATAACTTTTTACCAGTAAATCGAGATAGTTAGAAGTGGAGTCTTCTCACTAGAGCTAGTGGGAGGGGTCTGAACACCTGGCGTCATAAATCAGTGATCAATGATACTTAAAAGAACTACCTGATTTCTGTGCTTTTCGGTGTGACTGCTAGTCGAAAAGACACTTACACCCTCGACTGTCGGTCGCGTTCATTTTAGTTTTTCCTCCCAGTCCTGATGTACCAGTTTCTTGTGTGATAAGGTGGTTCATTTACGTGCGACTGAGTTGTTCGGAAGTTTTCCGGAGGCTACCGGTCATTTTCTGAATGTTAGCATTGGGAGACGTCTGCTTGTTTACTAAAAGATCCATGACGCTCAATCAGTGGTTAACTCCAACCACTGGGACTCATATAAGCGGATGTTTCATCCCTGTGTAAGTGATCTATAGTTAATTTCAGAAACAACTAACAGTAGGGTGAAATTTACTGCAGTGTTGACGCAAAAAGCAAACCGTTGAGAGCCAGCCAAAGTAACCTACTAGTAACATGTATGAATACTCCCAGTTGTACGACCCGAGTTCGAGTCCAAGGTGAGCTTTGATGAGAATAATGCTTTTCTAATGGGTCGTGAGAAGTACGAAATATCTGCACGGTTCTGTGATTAATTTATTGATCAACAAAAGCGTTGACATTACACTGTGAATCGTTTCATAGACAAAGTATTACTTTATAGGTCACTCACCGACTAGTCGGCTCTAATACACTATCAAAATCACCTTTCATCATTATTTACCTGCGTTACCGATTGTTTAGCTTGGTTTCACCGTCTCATTCATTTTCTGTAATATGTTCATTTCATTCTGAAAATAGTCATTCCCTTGGAACAGGAATTCAGTCTTCCAGGGTTCATCAATAATGGATAGAGCGATGAGGCCGCATGATCAACATCTACTACTCAACTGGGCTAGAACAGATTTCTTGCCATTCTATCAACGGGGCGTTTGGCAAGTTGAGAACAACTTTTACTTCATTACGTATTATTTCAAACACGTCGTAGATGTGAACAGAGCAAAACCATGCCCAAAATTCATCAGGCTAACTGGCACTCAGTACTGTTTGGTTGGACGACTGCCTTTTTTACCGTTAAGTTAATTCATTAATGTTATCGATAATTGGTTGTGCGTATGAATCCTGACTATAAAATATCAATAAGGGTAGATTTTTTTCGACCTGGAAGAATGGACGCGGCTAATAAGTTGTCGGAATTCTGCTCTTCACTGGATGCGCTAGACAGTTGGAATAGGTACCGGATCACCACTCTTCGCTGGGCGAAGTTTTAACCCCTCCAACATCATCACTACCGGCCGTCGTTGGTAGTAAACAGATCCAAACGATTATATGGAGCATTCTGTCGGTCTTTATGGTAGGTTTCAAAATGAGGCCTATCGGTTCTCTCGGCTAGGTTGAGAATTGCGATTGAACGATGGTCCTTTTCGCTCTGAACTGTTCGCGTCAATATGGTAAATCAAATCAACAGTTTGGTTCTGATGACGACCTTCTGAGGTGTCTCTCAGTTGCGTACTCTTAGACAGGACAGATGTTTCCGAACTGGTGACCGCGCGACCAATCTCTGCACTGTACTAGAGTTTTAGCAAGGCGCAAAGAAGTCTGTCTTGAGAGCCGCCCTTAGCCTCGACTTACCTAAAATAATTAAAAATGACAGCACAAAATAAAAAAGTAAACATGTGTTGTGATTATCCTGTACTAATTATCAAAATGTGGAATACGAAGGGCTAATGGGCTCTAACCTAGAAATGGTCAGAGCATACTGTCCAGTCGTTTCGCACCCGTGAAAATTTTCAATCGCCTACTTACTACTTGCTTCAGAATGAACTGAGTTAAACTATCCGTGGACATGCATAATTTACCTCACAGTGGGTGCAACTTGTTAGGAATGAACGTCTTTTCGTGAGATTCAAATAACATGTATGCCTTCACGTTACTGATCTAACTATTGTAAAAGGTTCTGATAGTCCAGCGGAGAATTTCCTGCTAGAACACCGAGAGTTTTCCTGCATATCCTGCGAACATCTCAGATTTCCAGACGAATCTTCTATCCATCAGGTTTAAGGGGGGGAGGGAAATCTTACTTGGGCGATGTCAATCACAGGGCGAAATGCCATTTTTTCGACACAAAACATTCCAGCCTTATCTGCCGGTCATTTAACCCGATAGAATAAAGAATGGTGTGTCACGCATCGATTACTACTGCGACATATCACTCACACATATTACTGTTTGAAGAGAGAGAATTTGCTCAGAATTTCAACAAGACAATTGGCAAATACGATTGACTCATTTAATTCTGGCCGATGCTGTTTGGATCACAGTGTAAGACCGAAACCTCTTACCAAAACACTGATAACCAGCCGTCAGAACCACTGAAAACAGTGAGCTCCCAGGTTTGAAACCAATAAGTAGGGGTTAGCTTACAGTGATCCGCAGGCGTTGCCAGCTGTTTTGTCATATGGCCGTTTCAGTTATCATTTATTATTGCCCGATTAAAGGTAACCGTCTTTAAACAGCCAGGAAGCCAATATGCTCCAGTTATCTGTCTCTCTTCTGGAGCGGGCATAACAACTACTTGATTATAAAATATGGTCCAATCCTTTTTGGAAAAATTTCAGCCAGATAAAGAACAGTTATGAGTAAAATATTTTGCATTAAAAACCAATAATTTGCGGGCATTTCATCCAGCAGCAACACAATAATATTACTATCAGCATTCTTCCTCTGAATTTATGAAACCTGACGAGAAGTCTTCCAGAAATACGGACAGTGTTTGTACCATACTTGGACTTATCCTTTCCAAAAATTACTTAGCTTCTTGGTTATCTCTGAAAAAGGATGTTTCACAAGCGCACGTTTAACTTGCTTCCTCGCTTCTGGTTCTGTGGGGTTTTCATTGTTGTTGTTTTTGTTGTGTCAACTCAGTGGTTACAATGTTCTTCCGTCCACAGGTGGGTTCACAGCCACGTACTCCTGTGGTTGACTCGATGACGCAAGCTTCCGGCTTGATGCCAGCTCAAGTAGTCTTGTTGAGAAGACAGTACAGTTTCCCGAATATTGAGGCGCTAATTACAATAGTGATATCATTTTTCAAGAAACATCTTTTCCGATTTATTCTAATCATCTGTTTGCAATTGAGTAGTGGGAGATTAGATTTGTATAATATGATTCATCATGCAGCTTGAATTCTCAACTGACCATTGAAAACCATGGAAGCACTGTTCAGCTGTTTCATCCTTGTTGGGAATCATCAGCAGGGCACATCCACCGATTCACAATCGTTCACCCCGGGTTCGAGTCCCCGTGGGGGCTCGGTGAATGTGCACTGCTGATGATTCCCAACAAGGATGAAGCAACTGTACAGTGCTTCCATGCTTTTCAATGGTCAGTTGAGCGTTCAAGCTGCATAATGAATCATATTATACAAATCATCTATTTATTTGTTTGTTTGAATTTGTTTCTTATCGCTCCACTATATATTGATAACATCCGTGTGGCTTTCCTCCGATTGACTGGTTACCCTAGCTGCCCATCGATTTCCAAGGTCAGTCGCCTCGGTCCTAGCAGAACCTATGTATGCAGCTGAGTTCAGTGTTCCTCGAAGTACACGATATGGGTGCCCAATGAAACAATAAAATTCCGTCAGTCGACATATTAACCTGTGTTCTTATTCGAACTAATGGGTGGTCTAGCGATCCAGTGATGAGCCGCTGTGTTGATACGTGTCTCGGTGACACTTGAGCGTCTATTTTCGGGTTGATTCACTAAAGGGTTGCAACCTTTGGAGATTGTTGTGGAAGACACAACAACTATATAACACAGCAGTTTATAAATTGGCGTTTCTAATAGTTTTCATTTTGATAAATATTTTTTCTGAACTAATTGGGTGCTTTGTTAACCTCTTGAATTAACTTTACAATAGGTTTCCGAATGACGTAGTGATAACTAGTTGCTGGGTTTATCTTCAAATATCTAGACTCGGTAAATTTCGTCCAACTTTTTTCCCCACATGGTCCTTGTATTTCCTTTTTGCCTGCTTTCTTCTTTTCTTTTTATCTGATTCCTTTTATTATGGGATAATGGCTCAGTATTTCAGGAGTAGCAGGGGATTATAATTGATTTGGATATTTTATATAGTATCATGGTCCAACCCGCCAATGATAGCCCCTAAAGTAATTACCTCAGAGCGACTTCCTCTAGTGCGGTAGGAATTATTATCAATGCGTCTACAGTGGATCCTCGTCGGAACTCGATTCAACCGTGCGAGATTAAATTCTACATAATAAGCAGCCTATTTTGCAGAGGTGGCTCCTACTGAAACCACTTAAGTAGCTCTGTAAGGTGTATTCAGTGCTGTTGTTTCAACAAGGCCTCCTTAGGAAAGACAATTATCATAGTCGCCGACCCTCATGCGGGTGATGAGCTACTAATTCACATTGCCAGGGGCCGATGATAGCCGTAGCTAGTAATAATGGTGTGAAATAAACCTTTGAACACGAGTGAACATATCCTGGTGGTAAAGTGAAACTTGAAGCCCCTCAGTTGGAAGTCGGTGAATGATCCATTAAAACGGGCAAAACAAACGTACAATGCTTTCATGAATCGTCAGTAGTTCTTTGAGCGTCCATGACCTATGAATAAATCGTACTATTCAATATTTGATCCTACTCTTAGTTAAACAGACCATAGTTACTTTTCTACCAAACTGTCGAAATGGACTTCAGTTTATCACAGAATAAGCTAAAACTCATTTTAAAATAAAATGGATCATATTCCGCCGCAGTAACCTTTCTTGCATCATCTAGCACCTTTGATGTTCATTTCACTAAGTTTGTCCAATGAAAGTAGAACTTTTCGGTTTTTTTCCTGTTCATTGCTTTTGTTTACGTGCTATGAGAAGGGCTGTCACCCAACCACAAGCGTTGACCTATAACGTACGAGGACTGCATCTTGTTATGTTTTTTTGTCAAAAATTGTCGGTGATCTGTCCTATGCGAGAAGTATAACCTACACAGAAGGAGTCTTATAAGCAAACCGCACTAATTAGGGCTTATCGTTTCCGTTCACGGATTTAATAAACGGTTGGGAACATAATTTGATTACGGGCATCTGACCAAGTTTACATAGACCGTGGCTCATCGATAAGGTTTCGTAATTCTGCTAAAGATCAAACAAAAAGCTGATCGTATTAATTTTATTCAGCATATCACCAAGGTGTACTTCGGTCAGAAGTCCGAATTTGACTAAGTTCACCCGATACATCGATCAAAATGCCAAATGTTGTTGATCTTGGCGGGGTCATTCACGTAGTATTGGAGCGTTTGCTCTACCAGGTGAACTACGAGGTCACCTCAAAAGATTTCGTACATTCCAATACATATTGTTTACATGTGCAGGTTGCATAAGCACATGGCATTCGCCTAAGTGAAGTAACTTGTAACCTGACTACTTACACCATGATTTCCCTTTAAATCAGCCGACGTTTATCAGCTGAAAAGACTGGCATGTTCGATTGTGAAATTCAGTTTGACATATTGAAAAAATGGTAAGTGAATTCGAAATGTGAAAACACTGCGTGGTTCCTCAGCTCAGCCAGTGGGGTACACGCGCGGTACTACGGCGTGCGTGGTGTTCATGCGGGGGTTCAAATTCCGCCTAGGTCAGTGACACTTCCACTTTGGGATCAACTTCACACTTCTCAAATTTGCCAAAACACCTCACAATTTCGACTGTTTGGGTATTGAGGCAGAAAAGTAATTCTCAGTAGCAACACAATGATATATATATATATATATATATATATATATATATATATATATATATATCATTGTTTTTACTTCCTTTTTACTAATAATAACAGCAAAATATTTCAGGAAGGTGTTGCGGCCAATTAAAGGCTGTCAGTTGCGGAAGTGGCCGGCGACCGCGGTGCAGGGACTCGAACTCGGAACAGGAGGGTCGGAAGCTCACCTTGATGACTTGTTGATGAATGCAATATAAGCTGGGTAACGAAAAACAAGATCACCCGTTATGGTTAAACGCATTCACAGTACTTTAACTGAAAGTGATACATTCGCAGTTGTTTGACGCTAGTTTGGGAGAGTGGGGTTTTTACACAGGACTGAAAATGTTTTGTTGATTGAAACACGCAGCTGAGTGACTGTTAGGCGGACAGTGAATTTATCGTGCAGGGTTGAACGAGGTTAAAGCGCCTAACCAATCACGTCCCAAGCCTTGACCGTTCTGGATGATCAGTGGTGCTCTGAGTGGCGAGCAGCCCGCGCCATTGAATCCGTCCCAGTCGTCAAAGAAGACTCGGCTTAACTCAGATGTGTATGTCATCATATGAAGAAGACCAGTAATGGCTGAGTGGTAGCCTCTATCACCTTTAAAATAGGAGGTTGGGATCCCCACCAGCGTGGGTCACACTAGATGAATTTTATGTGGTTCTCTAATCCAGGTGAGACGGTCACGGATGCTGGTTATCAGTAGTAGCACGTTGGGTCTTTGAGGCTGTTGGGCATGTCGTCTCCCGATAGTCTGGGCTATGTGAGGCGTGTCAGGCTTCCTGATTGCTGTTCACAAGATTTTTCCGCTGCTAAGTTGAACGGTGCGACACGACATCACGGAAAGCAGTGAATTTTATTGGCAATGTTTTCATCGTCTGTCTAGTATTATCTGATCAGTTCCTATTCGCTCGTTCCTTTTTTCTATACCGACCCAGTCCTTCTGTACAACGGTGACAATCTACACCCGCCAACGGACGTTTTTTAAATTGCGATGTCTTTCTCCTGCGATGACTGGCAAAATTTAGTCATATTAGTAGAGGCTCAGCTACCGTGCGTCATAACGAACCAATTTTGTTCTGTATCGGAAAACTGGTAGAGAGAAACCAACAGATCGGATAGTGAAAATAGGAAAATGGAAGTTGTGTGGAAACGAAAAACACTTGATTCGTAGCATTATCGTGGTAATAAGCATTCCCATCACTGATAGGGCGAAAATGTCCGTAAACTTTATGGTTCTGTCTTTCGGCTATTCGTTCACAAATGTAGTCTTTTTTTCCAACAGATCACTGAAAAAGTTTCTCGTCGAGGTATGATGCTTCGATTTTGATAAATGCCTTCTTTTTTCATCAGTTCTATGTGGCTGAACTGATCGATAAACGAAGTAGTGAATCATGCCTTAAGTTACATGCACAAAGAAGGCGCCCAGTTATTTGTTTTTTTTAAATGGTCATTTGTAGTTAACTGCCTCATTCAGGAGACAGTATAATTATGGTTCTGCATGTTTCTGTACAAAAAACGCATCAACCTTGATGTCTGTATATTTTACGTTAAGTTTGACATTCTTGTTTCATTCCAGAATTGCGAATTCCCCAAAGTTCTTGGCGTATCCGGAAGTAGATGTGTCCGGATTCGTTTGAACATGATTCCAATCGATCAACCACAGACATTGGATCAGAATAAATTGTTATGGAATAAACTGCGCGCCATCTTAAGCTCATCCTACAAAGATGTTTTTGACTTAAACATTTAACAAGGAGAAAGGTGGATGAAAGCGCAGTTCGAAACTGAAGATTTGGAACCACGCAGCTGTTCCACGCTGTAAGTGGGATTGCTTATTTATTGAAAATCAATCACTTTAGACGGTCGGCCCCGCCTGAATTACCTATACTGAAGTCTAGTGAAGCGCCATGGGACTGCTTGCTCTAACCGAGAATACAGTTTTAGGGGCACAAACGGTCGTACTCCTGGCCTGTAAAAACAGCAGTACAGTGGAATAATAAGGAGTGCAAACTTTGCCAGTCTTCTAACCTGAATTTCATTTTGTTTGGACAGAAATTAGAAAAAGCATAAACAAATAGAATTGGTAATTGTTTCCTGATGACCACACAATCCCTTGACAGAAAAATATTATCCATCTTACGAAACCGTTGCAAAGACCATTTTAGGGTAATTTAGATTGGACAGTTTGTGACGCAAAAATCATGAGATTACGAAGCATTTTCATCGAATGACTGGTTGAATAGAGCTATATTTAATGTTACCGTTTCAGAGGTTTACAAGACTTCATGCTAAGGTTAGTTAAGAAAGACCAGTGGGTCTTTGGACATCAGAACACATATAGAGAATACAAAATCAGTGAGAAAGTTCATGGTCGACAGCAACACACTCGGACGGCAATCGCTTCCTTCCCTACACACATTTGAATAGATGGGCGAAAAACATTGGTTTGGCTAATGCATTCTGGATAATTTTGCTTCGAAATGCATTTACTACTTGTATGCATATGTGGCCCAGCAGAAGGAGCTCCAAATTAGAAAAAAATTATGAACAACTTCCAACAACAAAACAGAACAACTAAAGATTGATTGGACAGTCTTTTCGCCATAGTAGAAATAATGAGTCCAGTCCTTCATACTGCTTGAAGAGATCAGAGTTTTAATTGCTGATATTCAATATCCTCCTGCCAATGAGCAATATTCCGCTTGTTACCGGACTAGACTAGGCAGAGGGACAGAACTCAAGGTCGTCAGTCGGATTACGGTTACAGCTTTACCATGACAAAGCGAGGTTAGTCACCAAATCCAGCCGTTTGTGCAGGTTGGGGTCATAATTCTAGAACTGATTTGGTCATTTTTCAATTTCATCGTTCAAGATCGATTCAATTTTAAATTTATTGGTCCTGAAAATAGCACGACAGAATGAAGTTCGGATGATACTGAGTCCAAAGCTCAATCCAATGAAAATAATATGATATTTCTTTCGTGTATGACTATATAAGTGTGGTTTATTTTTCATATGTGCCTTTAAATAAACTCATAGCGTCGGCTTTATACAAACGTTTACGAAGAAGAATAACTATATCAGATATTGTGTAAATAGGAATATGATGTGTCTTCAGAAGGGAAGGACAGACATTCCAGATGGACTATCCGTGTCATTTTTTTCTTGGAAATTCCAGTTTAAGAACTCATTACTTGATCTTCAGATCTCACTATTCTCGGCTGAGGAAATGAGGGTCTTTTGTCGATAATAGTAAGTACCGGGAAGAGAGTAGAGCAATAATTATTCGGTTTGCTCCTGTAGGTTGGTGCTGTCGGCTGAGTGGACTTTCTTCCAATCTATCAAAACGGATCACTCTTTTGATTGCCGCAGCAAATACGTCACTGGTCCAGAACGATAAGACTGCTTACCCGCTTTCAGAAATGTTGACTTAATCCATAAATTCATGTTTTTATACCATAGCCTCCTTTTTTATTTATAAATAGCAAAAAAGAGCAATGAAGTAATGGGAGAGGATAGCAATTATCTTCATCATCCTGGTTCCCTTTTGATTCCCTGTATATTTGAAGGTTATCTCAGTTTAGTAAAGAGCTTTCACAGAAAGTAATCCAGGAAGAGTATAGAAACAGAACTGTAGTTTTATTGATTCTAGTCCGGTAAGGTCGGTTATTAACCGTTGATGGCTTCTTATGAGCCATCACTGGGAAGTGCCACGTTTTGTTTGTTCTCGGTATTTACCGGCAAGTAAGGCAGTAACTTCGCGATGAAGCTCGATTCCGCAGCTAGTTTTAAAATTGCTTCCAAATTTGCTTACTATCTCGAGGATGCACTGAGGACAAAATTCTGATTTTTCATGGCACCATCCGCAGTGATAACATCAGATTTATTACTGATGCAGTACTCAATTTATGTACATGAACAGCCGAAGCCGAGTGGGAGCTTATGGCTATCATTATCCCGAGTTTACCACGAGACTTGATTTGGATGATATGTTCCCAGAGACTACCTGTTTGTCTGTGAGGCTGGCAGTATTGAACTCCCACCTGGCAAAAGTGTCACACCTTGAATATGTGGATGAAAAGTTCTTCGGAATGAAAATTCAGGTAAGTTGCAAGCTTTTCTGAACAGGTTGAACAACTGCTTAGCAATGTCTGGTATGCTTTTGCGTCTTTGAATTGCGATTTGCTGTCGCAGGACTTGGTCGGGTCAACACCGACTCTTCCGTTATCTATAGATCAAGTACATAAGCTATGTTATCTGGGCAGCTGCATTTAACACAGAAGCCTGATAATGGACGAAACGCCTCAAAGCATACAGAACGCTTGTTTAACATTTGCAAACCTGAGTCACTTGTGGCGTCGACATGACATCTGTTTGTCTGTCAAGAGTGAGTGCACGCTACAATCAGACCATTTCTTATGTATTATTAGGAAACATGGCTACTGGGGGTAGAGGATATACAAAGACTTGGTACTCAAATACCGATGTCTTTGCGACATCGTTCGAATCTGGTGGGAACACCGAATCAGTAAAGATGAGGTCAGGCGCATTAAACGGAACACTAGATCACCAGGCTGTGGCTTTTGGGACGTGTGCTGAGCATATCTTTGGATAGCTTTCTTCGGCTCGCAGTGTGCACTAGTCCGTGATAGTGTTCATGGGTATGAAAAGCCCAACCAGTTAACTTGATCACGTAGGGCGTGTTAGGCTTCGTGAGTGGGGTTCAAGGATCCCCCTACACAGTGGTCAGGGACATTGGATGATATGGCTAGTATCGCGATCAACGGGCTGTTGTACTTTAAATTTCTTTGCCGACGTGATACCATTATTTGTAGATCTATTCCTCCTTTTTCACTTTCTTTTATGTCTGTCCTTATTTCCGGATGTTTCCTGCAGAGAGACAGTAAGTTGAAGTCACGGCACCCGGTGCATGGTTATTGCTTATCTAAACTGAACCAAGCCTCAGTCTGACTGAACAAATCGACAAAGTAGGTGGTATCAATTCACAGATAACAGAAACCAAGTATTTGGTAGATGAAATGGAATTTATTCGTCGCGGCAGATGCCGTATGGCCGGTGGTAGTCGAATGGTTTGGACCTTTTGATTACCACCTAGGAGGTCGAAGGTTCCAATTCCCTAAACCCAACCGGATACTTTGGTGGCGGACAAATATCCCCACTGTCGTCCAGCTTGATATCACACCTGACTTACTGGAACTTTATGTGATTTCCAACATTCCAGTTCTCTGGATCTGGTGACCGGTTATCCGTAACAATGTGGCGGGTCTTTGTAGCTATGTGGTATATCCCCTCCACTGCATTCATAAGCAAGCATGCAGTAAAAATAAACAATCATTCGAATATCAGTTGACCAATTTTAAGGACAGTACAGGACAGGTGACCGTCTTTATCCATAACTTCCAAAGTACTCGGCTATTAACTGTACATGACAATAATAGTGATACCAGTATCAATTGTTCTTACTTTCTTTTGAATTTGTTACGCGCAAAAGTCACAACAGTTCTGGAGTAAGGCTGAGGGCAGTTAGAGGCGGGCGGACGGGAAAGTGGTCGGCAGTGGCAGGATTCGAACCCGGGACCTCTGGTTTCGAGGTTCGCCGTAATGACTATATCATCACTACATGCGTGCAGTAAACCAAAACTCATTTCTTCCCATCTATGGACTGTCACAGAGGGCACTATTTAGGTGTGTCAGTAAAATCGCACTGTCCTACTTCCTACGTCCAGTAAAAGCAGCCCCACGGCTACCATGGCCGACCATCAGTTTGTACGAATCCAGGGCGGAAGGGCCTTGTCCCTCATGCCTGATGGGGCACATTAACTTGCCTATCTAAAACTGAAGAATCTTTGGTTAAACACCTATTGATTTTTGGGTTCAATTTTAGTAATCTAAGTAACCGGTATTTCTGGATTATGACATGGCGATACGTTTCTTTGTGGGGCTATGACTGTTCACATAATTAATAAAGCTGATGACAGAATTGTTTACCAGGGAAAGAATTCGCATTGCTTTTTCATAGTAGTATTTCATTTACTTTATTTCATTGTTGTACTGAATCTGAAAGTTTGTTTCAAATAAATCCAAAACGGCTATTCTGATGTAGTTGCATTATTTAAATGACTGGCGCTCACACTCACCATCAAAGTTTGAAAGCATACTTGAAGCAAACGTTCTAGTTCCATGATTTATTTCATAGTTCAAACAGCGCAAAGTACACAGATCCGTGAGCAGGGATGTGACTGGTGCAGTTTGTTGTGCTAGGGTCACTATCGTGACCAACTAATATTACTGACAAACGAAATCTTAAAGCCCAGTCGTGATTTACTCTTCGTGTTGAATTTTGTGAGTAACTTAAACGTGGGATAACTGCTGCGGACACTAATAATCACACAGTCCAGAGTTAAGAAGAAGCGACAGAAAACCGGATAACAAATGTCTATCAGGCCTGTTTCAAAAGACATTAGGAATGTTCGATTTTCTCGTTAGCGAGCACAAATATTTGTCTGTGTTTTACTAACGGATGAATAGTTGGAAAGAACTAAGGCCTGCCCTTTGGAGCAGAGTTCGGAAACAAGTCTAAGATTGGTTGAGAATGCGTTTTCTCTGCAATTACTCCGCAACTAAAAGAGATGATGATCAGTATTCATACAACTCGGGTATCTTTCTTATTGAAAAAAACTCGGAAAACCATGTTTACAGCAGTGTTTACTAATAAACTACGAAGAAGATCTTCAGTTCTCAAAGAAGCTGTTCATACTTATTCACTTATATAGAAACTAATATACTACTATAACTACTACTACTAACAGTATTATGATTATCAATACTACCACTAATGCTACCGCCATCTGCGTCATCACTAGTTCCACCCATGCGTAGCTGTTATGGAACCGTGAATTTCGGTTCAATCTGAGATCCCATTACCAAAGGTGTGCAGCAATCAGCAAACAAAAACAAGTACCTTATTGGAATTTCCGTTCTTCTCGTGTAGGAGCTCCGCATTCCGTAAGAAACAGTCTTTATGTGGTGCAGCCACAACTGACCTCAGGGAATAAGCCTCGTGAAATGGCGCGTGTGCAAAAACTGCATCACCAAGAGTTTTGTCGATTTTCGCTGCAAGGAGGCCTGAAGTGGGACAGTATATAATTTCACATGTACAGTTTGTTGACGTTCCGTTTTGCACTTGGCGTTTCAGATGATCATTTAGAAGGCTCAGAATGTTTACTGTTCTTGACTCCTGACTTGATTCAACCATTCTCTGTTACGGTTTCGTTAGCTATCGGGGTTATGTATATCCGGAAGGTGATATAGTTCAACATAGATTTCCTAGAAGAAATTATCGTCCGACAGAATGAAAACATCTATCTTTTGAGCCCGATGAAACCTATAATGTCCATCAGAGAAACATAAAACCGATGAACTTACGAAACTTTTCGTTCTGTCTTGTTTATGAGGAAGTAGAAGTTTCTGAGACTTCCTGTAATTCCTTTGTCACCGCAAAAAATGGATAGATAGCAGACCACACCCGAATGACCCTGGTTTCAAGGTCAAGCATCCAAAATAAATCGATTTCTTCCTCGGTGTGAATACCATTAGCCGAGAGTGGACGGTGGAATGGAAAACGTGGTGTCCTTTGAATATGTTTGCAATGTTTCCGCTTCTTTCTGCCTGACAGCGTATCGTTGGTACTTAAGCGAAACCCACTCCTTTTGGCAAGATAAGTATTTACATATCAGTGGTAGAGATTACACGCGGTGGGTTTCATCTTTATAGTTTCATTACCTATTTATGATCAATATTTTACTAATTTTGGTCTTCCAAGCTTCAGGCACATTCTTGATATCACCAAAGTCACACGAATTCAACTACCCACAGATTACCTCGGCATTGGCGTGGACCAAATCAAGTTATAGATTATTTTATATTTCTAATTTTCGTCTGACATACTGGATGTAAATTTTGGACGGAAAACTCCGATGGGAAGAAAATAACTTTTCATCAGAAAATATATAGACATGTTCTCAGAACACAGTTTCAGCGGTATGCATGTTTTTATTTCTTGAATACACCAGAAGTGAAGTCCGTTGCTAATGGCTACCATTTACATAACCATTCGAAACCAGCAGAAATACTTGATAACGTTTGTGAAGTCATATATTTACTCATGGGTGTAATAAAAGGAACATACTGCACTGCGTCTAAGGCCCACTGATCTACTAAAGATATCCGGAAATCCGATCGTCAAAGTTGGTGTGACAGAGTATCATACAAGGTTCCAATAGACTAGACATGGTAACGGGTCGGGAGACTACTTGAACTGTTGTGAACCCTATTTTAATTCGCAAATGAGTCGGATTGCTTGCGAAGGACTCAGATTGACCCAATTTAACTGTTTGTTCCCCGCGCTGACCTTGTGACTGACATCATTCTATTCCTTCTGGTTTCCTTTTCCTGCGTGAAGGCACTGCTTTCATCACGTTTTTTAGTTTTGCTTCTAGGACTCACAGATCGGAATGAAAGTACATTTTTATTGATGAAAAAACAATAGGACAAGTTAGATACTGTGACAAAGTGGTAATGAGCCCATGTGGGACAACTCGATTGCAAATATACGCTAGTATTTTTCGCATATCCATCCACAACATCCGGTTTCGTGTCCACTGTCCGTGGCACTAAGTGCATCTGTTTAACAGTACTTCGTTTTTTGTGTCAAAACGGAACGTCTAATGAGAAGCGATCAGATGGTGTCCCATCGTACACCAC
The DNA here is from genome assembly GCA_948099385.1 of Fasciola hepatica. Classification (NCBI taxonomy): domain Eukaryota; kingdom Metazoa; phylum Platyhelminthes; class Trematoda; order Plagiorchiida; family Fasciolidae; genus Fasciola; species Fasciola hepatica. The sequence goes on along the minus strand of CANUEZ040000072.1, from coordinate 8,375,414 downwards.
AGATGTAAGCTCATCCGTACTAATGCGAGGGAGCCTGTTGTGAGTATAGTGCTACACCGTAAGACTTGTCACTTTTCAACCTATGCACGAATAAGTCCCTGGAGTATTACTTCGAAATGAGTTGAATAACTCGATTGAGGTTGTCCCAGTTCTCCATTCCCCTCCGCCCTCTCCGAGTGACAGGATTGTCGAACAAGTCCTAGATTCAGGAGGAGGAATCACCGTAGAAGAACACATGATTTAATGTACCAGTTTGGTGATATTGGCACAACGAGTCTGACAAAGTGGTCCAATTTATTGTGAAGGACACTTTCAGATCTCCCAACGGGTCAGGTGATCACTGTTTGAGGACACTGATGGTTTCATCTAGTCAAATGGCCTGCTGAGCTGGACGTCGGCGAAGTGATAGGTGTTGCGGAAAACTGCGTTTTCTGGAATCAAAGAAAGTGATAAACATAAGTTGAACATCGACGGAGGTGTATTTTATTGAATTCGCTCTCGTTTCCCATAAAAGCTGGATGATCATCGTTGTGACTAATATTCTCAAAATGACTAAGGGATGACGACAAAAAGCATTCTCTTTCTAATGACAGCGTTGAACAAGCAGCCATTCATTGGGAGTATTCATGGTTTTGTTTTGTTTTTGTAATCTTACGTCTTCGTGATTTAATGTCACATTCCTTATCTTCGTAGCATCGACCTTACAACAAGAAGCGTCGAACGACATTGTGGTTGGTATTTATTAATGCGTGGTACCGTCCTACTAACCAGTGATCAACATAGAACGCACACATACACATGTTGACTAAGCACACCGTCATAGACCAGTGCACCATGAAACAGGGTGCAAATAGTGCGGTTCTGAATCCAGTCGTGTTTACGTGTGGTTGGTCGGCTTGCGCACGTAGAAGCAGGCTGCACTGTCCAGCCCCGTTAAATGGATCGATCACTTATTTGGTCTTATACAGTCGGACGAGCTACTACAGTCAGGTATCAATCATCAGCTGAGGAGAACACGGAAAAGGAAAATCTGGTCACAGATAATTATTCCCACTCACTTTCTCTCTCTCTCTCTGTATATATATATATATATATATATATATATATATATATATATATATATATATATATATATATATATATATATATATATATATATATATATATATATATATATATATATATGATACTGAAAGAAATGAAGCCGTTTGACAAGTGAGATAAATAAAAGTATCCGAGTGGCGATTTTCCCAAGTCATTGAAATCTGAGTTGATGGAGTTTTATTGTTCAATAATACAGCGTAGTCGAAATGGTTGGTAGGTTGTCGACGTTTCGGTCACCACAGGTAACCTTTCTCAAGACTGGTTTTACAAGCTAATGAAGCTAGAATGACGGCTTGGAGTAATTGGGTGTTAGTCACAGTGGGTCCGTGTGTTGGTCCGACCGACGGTCTTAAGAAAGGTCACCCGTTGTGACCGAAAAGTCGACAACCTGCCAACGATTTCGAATACACCTTGTTATTGAACAGTAAAATTCTACCATAACATTTCACGTTGCGCATCAATTTCTCGATGCACTCTGAATCGATCTCGGTTCTGACACATTAGTGAGTTGATAGATCCTATCAGAGTGCTACGATATGCAACCTTTTTAGCTCAGCCACTATTTTTTCACTTACCGTAACCGGTTTCTTTCGAAAGGTTATTCAGTCAGTCGGGTATCATTGAAACGAAAACTAAATGATACCCGGAGAAATTCGTATGTTCCCCGTGAAGTAACATCTTAAGTGTGCAAGTTAGCATAACGTGCAGCCTGGCTGAATTTCTGTGAATAGAACTGAACTGTACAGAGTGGACTCAATCTGAAGCCATCACGACTTAGAAACACAGGATCACCACGCCCTCGTTTCGCGCTTGACCTCTTGTGACTGAAAGTGTGTTGTCCTTTTTGAAAGCATGAACCTATATTTGATGTTGTCGCGGGCTGATTGCCTGATAGCTCTGATTATTCCGAAATTGTTTCTGCTGGTCACTCTACCAATCGGGAACCTTCATTTTGATCACTACCTTAGTCTAAGAACATCTGGGAAGAGTTCTGAATACCTGTGGGAGTCTTTTTGTAGTCTTCACGTTTTTAAAACATCTTATCCACACATTTGACTTTGATACACCGAAGTTACTTGTCTCGAAAATCAGAGATTCCAAAGCAAAGTTTTGAACAATAACTACCTGTGGCAAAAAACTCTCGACCTTCCAAATGAACGCATTCATGGAACTCAGTTAGCGGAAACCAACTGCATGGGGTTCACAGTGTTAGGTTTACAAGGTTAGAAACCGATCTGAATGGAAGCACAATCTTGACTACCCGCAGTATATAATCAGATCACAGACGAAGGTGAATTATCCCTGTCATTGATAATCAACTCTGCCTCGATAATACTGTAGGCATCGGTACTGAAACTTTCATGAATTAATTACCATTCTCAATTAACTGGAAAACCAACATATAGTACTGAACAAGCATTAGTTATCATCCTATGGATGATAGTTTACGGTGTTCGGTCACCTAAATGATTACGTTTTCGTTAACAATGTTTTAGAGTGAGGGTTTTCGGATTCTCATTTTTTTGCTGAGATGGCACAAAGTAGTCACGAAAAATTCTGATTTCTTTCGTGAGAAACTTATAACGTACAGATTCAGAGTGACATTGAAAATGAGTCTATTCGTTTCCAGTGTAACGTTTTGCAACTGAAGTTCTTTTCCAGTATATATTTTAAAAGATAACTTTTAAATGGGTGTTAGTCCATTTTTCACCACAAAATCGATTGAGGAGACTTTTTGGGGAAGTAGGTAAAATCAAACATATCCCAATCGTGATGTGCGTCCCTTCAATGTATTTTCAGCCAAATCTGGAATATTTTATTGGAAACGTTCAAATCATTATCAATATCTTTTTTCGTTTATTTATAACTTTCCTGTATTTCTAGGATTCTTAACTTGAGAAGGCTGTGTGGTGACATTTTCAGGTTTTGAAAAAATACTTGCATCTGGGCAAAGAATCAGGAACGAAGTATTTTTTTCGTGTTCACTTACTCCAAACAATGTTTCCAGTATTTCAGTTCCTGAATGTACAGCTCATGGACCTCGCCGCTTCCCGTCATGCAAATGACGAGGCTTGTTTTTGTTAAACGACACATAAATTGCCCACTTCTAAATTGAGTGAGTTCTAGCCAATGGCTTTTGATATCTGACAGAAACAAAGTTACGATGTATCGATAAACAACTTTAATGGGGCCTCTACAAGAGAGTGGAATTGTTTTGAAGATCATAGACTTATCATATCACAAAACAAATCCAAATATTGAGTTATGAAGTTCTCCCAAAATTGTCTTACTGATAGAAGGAAGTCACTTGATGAAAACTGTTGTTAAGCGATTCTGATAAATTCAAAATCCAACGACAGCTTCATGCATATCCATTTCTGGACTGTGATAGCTCACTGGAAAGCTGGAAAGCGCATCATTTGTTAAATTCTGCATGTTTGAACCCGAATCCAAGGGATTTTACGTGCTCATACGAAATGGTACACTTAAGTGGTATACTACAAAAATCGTAGATTTCTTTATCAGACAAATAGATTAAAAACGTAGTTATGACACAAGCAGAATTTTAGTAGTTTCAGTCGAGTTTTCAGAGGCATGGTGTTTAGATTCCAATTCTACTATTATTCGTGGAAACAATTCGCTTAACCCGATCAGTTCGAAAGTCCCCGGTGGCTGTGACTACGGCAACCTCTACTTTTTGCTCATACTTGAGGATACAAATATAGAACTTCAAGATGAAATGATGACCACGGACTTTTCACACGTTTGCATCCTTGAGTTGATTGTTTGCATCAACATGACGTTGCGCACTGAGTCAGTCAGTCATTCAAGTAAAAGCTTTGTGCACATCATGTGGTTCATCCGTATTTGGTTGTGCAACCATCCAAGCGAAGTCCTTTAAACCAGAAGCCGAAAGTCAATGTTCAAAACAATACTTATTTGTGGCTGTTTGTTAAATGTTCCGGGTTTGTAGGAAACCTACAGAAACGGGGAATTGCAGAGGACTCGTGAGTGTTTGCGTGACAGGCTAGTTTGTTTTACATTCTGTCAACAAAAGCTGAAAAATATTTAGGGAGATGTGAGTAGAAGGGGGTGTTGCGAATCAGCCAATATCCTCCTGGCCAAAGCTAGGACAAGTATACAGGTGTATGAATCACAAAATGTACAAGTCGCTATGGGGTATCTATTCTTCTATATAAAGAGAGTGATTTGAGGCATCCGACGATAATCTTATAGTCTACAACCAGTCTGTGAATTTTTAAACGTTCCAGCACTGTACTGAAGCTTATTTAAAATAATCTATTGCTAAGTCATCTACTTGGGCGAGAATTATTTACTCATCAAATCGTAATTTCGAAAGACAGCTTTGTGCAGAACAGTGACTTTTAACGAGATTTGGACATTTTGGCACGAGTACAAGTGACCAAATATGAAGACGCAACTAGAAAAGAGATTGAAAGTGTCGGTCCCCTTATCTCCGTAATAAACGTACACATTCTTTTGTCTATCAGAAGTGAACACAAAGCAATTCTGGGCTTTGCGTACATTTCTGGAATCAATGAATTTAAAAGAGGTAAAGATCGCTGAGCCTATTTCACAGATGAATCATACGTACTCATTTTGGGGTGATTTACGCGATTGGGTTCGAATCACATATGGGGACTGAAGATTTCTCCCCTTTGGATCCATTCATTTGCATTGATTCAATTTATTAGAATTGTGGTAGGAAGCATTTTACTCACCTCTTATGGATTTATATAGCAATCTGAAATAGATGCTACCCAAAAATGGTATGAATTGGCATTCCATTTGTCAGAAGCACTTTTTTCTTACATGCATGGGCATGAAGACGGTGGAGGGGGTATATACCCCATGGCCATAAAGGCCCACCGCATCATCACAGATAACCGGCAACCAGATCCAGAGAACTGGAGTGTTGGAGAACCACATGAAGGTTCCAGTATGTCAGGTGTGGTAACGAGGCGGAAGACAGCGGGAATTCTGTTTGCCACCAAATTGTCCATTGAGTTTGGGGGATTGGAACCTTCGACCCCCTAGGTGGTCAGAAGGTCCAAACCACTCAATCATAACCGGGAAGTAACCTTCACTCGCTCTGGTCTATATAGGCTTATAATATGAAAATACTGTATTCTTTGAAGTCATCAGTTTCCTTTCTATCTGGGAAGAGCGATTAGTTAGTTTCAGTCAGCTGTAATAATCTTTCAGAAGTCACCTCACTCATAGAAACGCTGTTCTCCCAGGCTTGACTCAAATTTGTCGAAGCAGTACGCCTTATATTAGTGAAGGAAAGACCGTCCTCACTGAGCCTCAGTGAATGTAGCTTGGAGTGTTCCACGATGCCCCTTTTTCTTGTCCAGTGAGCTGGCGCTTTCTACTTGGTTCCTTTTTTTCTTTGAGAAAACTTATTAGTCCTAATGATGAGGTTCACCACAGAATGCTGCGAAAAAGGCTATCACGAACACCGAATAATTTTTAGCTCCTTCGCAGAGCTGACCTTTCCATTTAGTGTTCACATGCAACAACAACTTATGCATGGCTTCATCCTGCAAATAACATGATTTGCTAAGTCCCCAGGGATGACATCGATGTGAAGTGTACAGTGCGCAAGGTCTCCGCAACTTAAGATGAAACTTTTCCAATTGAAAACACCAAACTCAGCCATCACAAAATCCATGGAAACCATCCATCAACCTGTGATAGCACTCCTACCATCGTTTAGCTTCATTGTATTTTGAAGCCTTACAAAATTCTGCACACGAAATTCCACCTTCCGACCCCGTGACCAACTGAACATATCTGTTTTTTCGAACCAAGTGTGGATACACTTATATGCTCCTCCTGCCTTGCTGAAGAGTCACTATTCGGAGCTAATCATGTGTTTTCCATCTTCCTTCCACGAAAGCTTTTGTATCTCAGTAAGAGAACGTTCAGACAAATTTATCTTCACGAACATTTCCTATCAGTCACTGCAGAGACAGATGAGGCGAAGAATTCTTTTCTATTGTTAATTCCCAAGTCTCTGCATTAATAAAGGCCAATGGACTGAATAAGTCAGTCATTTTTCACATAGGAATAAGTGTCCAACATTGCAGGATAAACATCTTTTTGATTGTTGATGTAATCGCATTAATTTGTTGGCGATTAGGCTGCTAATCGGGTCTTTGATTTCTTCATACATCGTAGCAAGGGAAGGTTCAGATTTTGAAGCGGTTGTTTTTCGTTTGCATAAGTCTGGATGATGAACTTGCATGACCACTACCTCGGTTGTAAAATGTTTCTGATCTAGTTCATGGACCCGGTCGGACTTTGAGAGATAACTTCAAATAACTCGTCGATATTCACCAACTGGCCGTATTGACCGTGTGTTCCACAGTCGAATTCCGAATGGCTGTCGTCACTCTATTGTTCAGTCACTCTGGGTTGTGTTCTTAGATCCTGTGGACCAGTTGCCGACTGATTATCCTACATTGCTGAATACTTTCCCTTCCCCCTCTATGGAAAATGATTGTCTTAATCACTCGTTTGACCCATAATAACGTAGACGCTTGAAAAACGTTAGTTGAAACATGACTTTCAGCTGACCGATTTCGTCTTCGTCACCTTTCAGTGTCAATTTCTCACCCTTATCCATCATTCATCACTATTCCGCCATTTTCTGTTCGGAGAAAACCAGTTAAAAGTTTGTAGTTTTGAACTGATGGAGTCAAGTCATTTAAAACTAGAGAGCTGCAAGGCTGAAGTTTTCTGAACATGAACAGTGAAGCTATGAGGCGTTTTCAATCGTTATACTCTACATCTAGTTGGAACATCCCATCCACCTGAAACCGTTTGTGACACCTCATCTTTTGAAATGAAGCTACTGTCTCCTAGTCCATTCACTGTTTATCAGTTTTTTCACCTGGTATTCTTCAAGAAGATTTTCAATGGGAAATAAGTAACCGGTCGTCAATAAGGTTACGGCTTACGCAGTTCGTGACCACAGGGCTTCATTGTTATGCGGATTGTACATCTATTCCTGTAAGACTCACACAGATAGCTTTTACCTGCTCACTCCAAGTTCTGCCGTGCTATAAGATTTTATAGCACTCTCAAACGAGAAGCCAAAATACAAAAAGAAATCCCAAGCTGATTCTGCAGTTTGCGTCAGACTCATCTTCAAAGGAAAATTATCAATTGACATCAAAAAGCCATGCACATGAAAGCCATGCATGCGTGGTTCTCTGAACGTGTAATTCATGTTCATGATGAACTGGGAGTGGTACAAACCGAATAATTTCTGTTTTGTCAGCGAAAAAAAACAGAAATTGTTCATTCGCACTGTCGCCTCCATTGCTATGTTGACGTGCGTTTTGTGAAAGGTACAACCTCGTAACTTATCTGTCACACTGCCGCCTAGTGGGACAAAAGTCGAACGCATAATGCAAACAACAAGTTTTCCATTATTGAACAAATCGGAAACGTTTGTTATCAGTGGGGCGAAAATGTTGTGCAAAACACGTCCTTTTCAATTAATATGCCATTGTTTAGCTAGGTCGTTGTTATAGTTGAACCGTGTTAAACCTAAACCACCCCTTTGTTTGACTGGTATGCCGCTCCTTTTCTGGTGTCGGCAAATGATCGGAAGATTATGGGTCCTGGAGGGTCCTCAAAAAGTTGATTTTATGGTAGAACATCTCTAGGGATGTTTATTGCATTCACGAGTAAAATCAAAACATTTTCCGAACTGCATCACATGTACTGTGTCAAAACGATGTAATGTAGAAAACTGCACAATGACCAATGGGGATGATACGAAAAGATACCAGTAATATTATCTCGAATATGACTGGATAGGGTCATTTAAACCGGAGTTTCCTACTAACAGGCTATTAGAGAGATGAATGCGAAAGCACTCATTAAACATAGACGGTATCGGCGAATTCAGTTTCAATATATGATCACCTAATTACCTAGTCGTTGGCTTGCCGCGCAAAGGCTTGAAGCCAGCGACTAAGGCCAACCGCTAACCCACTGTCCCATTTATTTACTTCAGACGCTGTGTGAACTGGAGCCATTAGATTGTGATTTCTCTCACAGTTTTCGTTGATCAGCTTTTCTGGTACACACAATGAGTCAGATTCGAAGTTGTCTGGCGGATGCTATTTTGGGACATGCCCAAAAGGCACGTATTTGTTCGATGGATGAGTGCACAATGCACGGGCAAATACGACGTGATGAATGGTTCACAACATAGTTATTGTGCTAACAAGGGAACGTCTTCAATGGGCATTAAACAAGATGCAAGTGTGTGTGAGTGGTCTTTGTGAAATACTTCACTGTGTAATTTGGTACGTGTGTTATATTTGGAAGTAAGAGATTGATTTATTTCCGGACAACGGAAATAAGGTTTGTTGATTCGATCGGAAATACTGACTAGTTCACTTCATGATCCGTGATCATGGGATGATAATGCATCTGCTCCTTGTTTATGAATCGGGTTAAATTTACCTGTTTACCAGGTGGCCAGCAGTGGTCAGTCGGACATCATGGTGGACTCCATACTTTGACGTCTCGGGTTCGATTCCTGTCCCCACCGGTCACTCATCCCAATCAACAGTCAGCGGAACTCTCCCGTCCAGTCGGTCCGCTGTTTATCTATGGCTTTGTGCTAGACCACACAGTGAAAAGCAACACTAGGAACTGGGTTGTTCTTTTTTTCTAAACCAGCAGTTGTGGAACCCGGAACGATCAGCCTCTTACCCCGCTCATAGATTCACTTTTAATCATACACCACGGATAAAAATTTTCTAATCAGACAATCTTCGAAGCTACAGTCCATTTGTTGTCTTGATTTCAAATCAGGATTAGAAGATAATTTCTCAACTCATGAAGGTTTTCAAGCTAGGGAATAAAACGTTAGCTACCCAGTTGGATCAGATGCATTGCAACTCTTGTGCCCTGTTTTTGAATTGGCAGATATCCTGAATGTGATGCACGTCGACAAAATCTCAAAAAGCTGAGTCTGAAAAAGTGGGGTCCTGTTGCACTCCAGAAGTAACCATTCCAATAATGTCCACGGAAAAAGGGCTATCCGACTGATTTTTGCGGGAATTTCATGTGTTGTATGCCCTCCGCCTCATTAGTGCTGATTGTTATCTAATAATTTTGATTAATTATCATAGTAACACCCAAGAACACGAACTAAAAAATAGAATAGTTAGGGGAAAACAGAGAACCTTTGCTAGCACATCGCACCTAGTACGCCTACACGGATCGCGAATCACAGGGGAACAAATCTTGCATTCGGAATCGATTGGAATGTACCGCTTATTTCCTATGTGCGATCAGATCGCAATAATCTTATTTCATTTACGTAGTCATAAGCCTGGGAACTGGAAAAAAGGTGTGAGCATCCAACGCCGGGTCGTAATAAAACTATAACAGAACCGGACAGTTTGGAACATTCGACCCTGGATCATAGCAAAAATCGCATTTCGTTTTGCATCGTTCAACGTAGTTTCTTCTCTTGGACCACCCCAGATAAATTGCAGCGGGTCTCACAAAAACCAGATACAACGCTGGATCAATAATGATCGCTTATAACCGAATAGATATTCAGTCAGTCAGTCAGTCCATTAGTTTATTTGTCATTATGAATAGATTAGTAAGCTTGTGCATGAGCCTCTATCAGATGGCCGGTGACTTAGTACCTACCACTTTAAAGCGCGTTTAGAAAGAAGTTTATTTCGTCCGATTGTGTCTTGACTGGAGGGCAAGGCCTTGATTTCAACACCCAGATTTTAAAAGCCAGGCAATTACTGACGCTTTGTTTCTTCACTGATACTGAGGCGTTTTTCAAAGGCCTGTGTTCTCAAAAGTCTCTCTTTTGATTCATTCACCTAAGAGGAGCCAAATTACCGTACTGTTTAATTTTTTGAGTAGTAAACTGAATCACTTTTCAAAAATAAGCAGTCACTTTCCAAGTTGGAACACTATAAGCCGATCCGTTTCGGTAGAGAGCGACTTCACTATGAACCAGATAATCGTAAGGCCGGGCATAAGAAACCTTTGTCGTTCACAGGCATTCCAGTAGCCGTTGGTCGATACCAAAGGCTTTCCTTTCAAGCTCCATTATTTCTATAGCTTTGCTTTGCTTTGTTAGTGCCTAACCGTGAAACTATAAATGCTAGAATGGAGCAAGTGCAAAAAGGGAGTGATATTTTGCGTAGTTTGTTGGTTCATATTCACTTTGATCTACATATATTTTACATATATATATATATATATATATATATATATATATATATATGAGTATTATGAGACTATCTATTACATAATATGATTCATCGAGCAGTGTGGACCTTCAGCTCACCACTGTAGGCCATGAAATCACTGTACAACTGTTTCATCCTTGTTGATAATCATCACCAGCGCACCTCCACCGGGTTCTAACGGGGATCTGAATCCAGGGTGAAAAATTTTGAGTCGAACAACTAACCACCAGACTATCCGATCTGGCTCTTAACGACGCACATTGTCGCGCCATTGTTCATGAGTACGTCGCAGGTAGTGGTGAGCAGATGTGCCTAGAGAAAACTTCACATATTAAAAGAGGAGTGTCGGGAGAGGGTAAAAGCAGCGGCCCGCCCTTTTTCCTTAGTTGGTTCCATCTAATTACCCGTGGTTCCCACCCCGAACTATTTTAGTTGTTATATAATAAAGGAGGAGTAATTAATAAAAGAAAGGAGAAAAATCAGAAAAACTGCTCGGCCTGGGGATGAAAAACCATCCACTCATTTATCAGGGTTAACTTGCAAACAGGGTTATGGAAAAAGCATTTTTTTGTTATGGATATACATATTTTTACATATTGTCAAAATTTCCCAGACATCAGAGTTTCTCAACATAATAAATCCCCAAAATCCCTGTTTGCAGCCTCGTGAATAGTACCAAGTTATACGTAAAACACGCGATAACTCCTCTCTTACACACAAGAAATAAATTCTTAGTCTTATTCGAATTGCAAATTTTACAAGAAATTAGGAAAAATAAATCGACGGATTTTCCAGAGCTTTAACCACTGTAAGATTTTACAACAAATGGATAGAGTTATCCCAGTCTGAATGTGCACCGCTTTACGTGAGGCATGACCTGACGAATCATTCCACAGTACGGTAGTTTTATCCGAATAACTTCTGATCTGACAGACAGGGAAATTTAATCATTTTAGCACGGTAAATTCTACGCTCATCAGAATATCTTTACCGGTGCTCAACCAACGAGGTTGGTTTGGGATTTTTTTTCACCTGATTTCATTCGGCGTGGTGAGTCACTAAAATGAGTTTTGTCGCAAATTTCTTTTTTTTAATGCGGATGTATTCGTCAACCCCCGAATACTTACCACTGTTCGATCCAAGTAAATTTATAACAGAAGCAATTTACGATGCAGTTAGGATATTTTCGTGTTTGCGACATTTAGCCACCTTTGTTGTCCAAATAAAACTGACATTTTATTGGCTAAAAGCTAACACAACTAAGGGCTCTCCACCGTAGATTTCAAATGCGCATGGGGATTGTTTGTCAAATCTTCACTCAGAACAAGTACTTATATTGATCACTGACTTTCATTTTTATCCCAATGCAACTAAAGTCGCTGACCAAGTCGGATATGTCCGCTCTTTCCATACCAGGATTTGCTATGACACCACGTTTGCTTGAATAATGAGAAAAGCATGCTGTCATTCACAAGAATAGGGAATAGTTTTATCGCAGGAACAAGTGTTCAGTTGGCACATAGAATGTCATCCCTTGTCCTCTCTGATAAAGTAGCGGAATTTTCTGGTTTTTAGTAAGTATTTCTTTAATACAGCAGGAACAAAGTTGATATTTACCGGGCCGCGCTCAAATGACCATGAAATCCAGGTAACGCACCATAATGAAGCAGAGGTTTTCCTCCAGTGGGACTATTGTTCATCATGAGTCAACTGTTGAACTGTTAGACATCACTGTGTTTTTATCTTTCTATTTGTGTTTTGCTCCTTTCTGTTAGTCAGAAACATGGAAAAAATTCAGAAAATATGTTTCTGGTCTAATCAGCTTTTATCCCTAATGACGTATACCATCCAAAATAAATTCTACCTTCTTCGGTTCACCAATGTGTCATTTAACAATTAACTAATTTCGAGCTTCTGATTTTTAGCCTAATTCATCACAGTGGCCAAGATCACACAACTTCAATCCTCAACGGATCACAATAGAACTGAAGTGACCGAGATCAAGTTCCACAGGAATTTATATTTCAATTTCGTGTTATGGAATACTACGGAAGGCTCAGGAAATAGGAATTAATTACGAATAAAATAGTTCGTCTAGCGAATTTTAATAACACCCCTATCTATTATACCTTAGTTAGAGCCAAATTTCTAAATACTTAGTTTTCTATCCAGTATTTGCCTAAAACTGCAATACTTATCAACAAAGACTATGCTTCTTCATGTATAAAAAGCCCATCAAAGGAGCTTAGAATGGTCTTCAGGTAGGCCAAGCCCCCTTATGACGTTTGTACCGACAATTCAGTAACAGTGAGCACCATTAGGTTGAAATAAGATTGCCGGGTTTCTTTGGAAAACAACAAACGTTTTACGACTATCAGGTAACGAAATCTGCAAAATTCCTGATCAGTTCATAGTTCAAGAATAAAAGGTAGAGGCCTAATCAGCTTGAGTACTGGTTGATTGGAACTGATTTTTAAGTGGTTCGTCATTCACTTTAAAACTGCTTCATGAAGTCCGATAAGAGTTATCAGTGGTGAAGATCTATCAGGTGTCATCTGGGACTCAGGCCCACTGCCTAGGAGTTTGGGCCCTACGCGTTACCAGTCCCATCATTCGGGTTGGCTCCCATAGGCTTACGTCTAGTAGTCGATAGTTTTTAATATTTACGAAGGGAACAGATCACTGTAGGGGAAGGTTACGGGTCTTCAATGCATTGCTTTCACCGATGCCGATGGCAGACAAACTTAAATAATAAGTTTCGAGATATTTTCTTCTCTGCTATTTGGATTCTTGATCCTGAACCGTTCATGAAACCTAATGTTTCATGCATCAGCGCTATCAGCATGCACCCTCCAAGTGGATTCGATCAGTTGCTCTTCGCCTGTTTTTTGGTTGGTCTGTTTGTTTAGAATTGCTAACAGAGCGCAACGGCACGCTTGGTGTTCATAAGTACGAAGAGGTTAGTAGCATAATTTGTTCATTGTTAGACGAGGTTACGCGAGTTTTGAATGCAGCCACCACTAAGTAGGAATACCACTGCAAGAGTTCTTCTATTTGACTGAAGTAATCTTCTTGTGGCTTTACTTTTCAAGTTCCACAGCTGAGGTTTACGGCTCCCTCCCCTGCTCTTAACCATATGAGAGTATCCTTTTGTGTAGTTGGTGGGCTCCCGTTTGCCTGCACTCTTATGTATTCTGTTGAAAAACAAAGCCATCTTTGCTAGAAAGCACCTCTACTCATTTGAGTGGGTTTTCAAGCAAACAAACTTGAACGAAGGTGATCAGGCAACTTTATTCATAGCCTACGCCTCAGCTAGCCAAACAAAATCAATGGGTAAAGGCGATCGTAATCCGGTGCTGTTTCGTGCGCTATCATCTCCGAGATTTGGACTAGTTTTTTCTATAACGAAATGTAATTCGCCGTCAAAACAGCTACCCAATCTGAGATAGCATTTTTTGGAAATTAACATAAAGTTTGATTCCAGTTTCTCTCAAGTTCCTACATTCTTTTCCCTACGCGTTTGTTTTAGCATTTTTTCACATTTGAACTATGTCCGAGACAAACCAAAAATCGGCCGGATATAAGCGAAGCAAATTTATTGCTAGTCGAATTTTCGGGAAATTTTCGAATCCTTCCAAACAATCTCCAATGCAGTCCAATAGATCGTGCCATTCTTTTGACGAACCTCCGAAACAATTTTCCACAGCAGACAGTTCATTCGCCGGTTGGGATAAAGACGAAGGAGGAGGCCTAGCTGAGGACGAATTGATTTTTATTTTTCCCGACCGTCCACTTACCCCGTTTTGGCCGTCCGATACGGAAGACGGAAAGCGTAAATCAAATTCCGAGGATCTTTGTTGTCATCCGGTTAGCAATCCCTTCTCGACGCGTCAAAATGCACATCCTTCTCCTGTGGATAGGCGCGCTCGTCTAAGACCCGTAAATCAACGAATACCAAAGAATGAGATCACGAGAAACCTGCGCATGGACCAAGAAATCACCTTACAGATGCGATTAATGCGTACACAGAACGTTTGGTGCATACCGGATGTGAGCAGAGGGGATTCGGAATTGCTGTTGGCAAACACGGACCCGGGAGTAAGTGTACTGTTCCGTTGAATCAGGAAGGTGGACGGGAATTTGAGTGGTAGGCTTTGGGAAATCGCGTTGCTTTTTCGCATTTCAATACCCACCTGATGAATTCGACCAAACTAGTTTTCTGTATAGCAAGACAGTGCTGGACTGTGTCATCAATGGGCATATTGCTTTACTGATTTACAGATCATGAACCGTTTCCCAAATATTGTGGGATTTGACACGGAGTTTTGGGATTGAAAAACGAAACAGCCTAATTATTCTAATATCGGTTCAGTTTTATATTCCATTTAAACAGATGAGCACTTATAGATTGAGCTGGAAGAATATTTTCAGTGATTTATCTGCATTATTTTATTGAAGTTGCCAACTCAATTTTATATCACGCGTGAACAGCTGAAATAAGCATTTGGGAAATATCAAGTATCACTCAGTATTTGCCTTCTGTTTGTATTCAGCAATCTATCATATGTGCATGGGAGTAACATCAACCAACGGGTAAAAAAGAGTCTGCAAATTGATGGAAATATGATTTCTGTACAAGTGGATGATGTAGATGTGCATAATTTTAGTTAAATGCCTGCCACATCATTTGAATCACCGCGATACGTGTGGCAAATGTATGAACAAATTTCTGCAAAAAAAGCATGCCTTGGGGTTGTGTAAACGGATCTTTGTGTGTTGTTTTCAGCTTTGGTCGCAATGGTCCTTTATGGTTGACTACAGTAGTCCTCTCACTCCGCCCCCCCCCCTCCCCCCTCCATCAAAAAGCACTAATCGGAATTGCTCAGTCTGTTCCTTGCTAAGAGGTATGGCATTCAGGGAGGGAGATGGCCAAACAAAGAAAATTTTGTGTGTAATGGAAAATCCACTTGCAAGAAAATTTTCTTGCGCGGCAAGACGTGTCTTGTAGGGGGAATGTTGCAATCAGAGAGGTTGTAAACTAGGGGTGTACTGGTGTATTTTCCATGCACTTTCTTATGGTGATCCCAGCATACGTAGGATGCCTTATGTTTCAAATGTCGTGGTAATCTGTGCTACGCTGAGACTAACCAGGAAGATGTCAGTTTTCTATCACAAACATTAGACTAGGACGATGATGAAGCACGTAGTTAGTGATCGGTATGGTTTGGGGTCCCCGCTCCCGCCCCCTCCACCCCGGAATTTGGCAAATAAGATAAATTGGTCACAGTATGAGAAAACAGTAGCTCTTCATAAACACTCAACATTCGAGTCCCAACCGTTGCAAAGCTTTGAAGGCGTGGCGTAACTCAAATTCATTTCGAGTAAGAAACATCGGCAGTAAAATCTCACCGAATTTTATCCAATCGGAAAAGCAATATTACGTTTCTGTGGTTACAGCAGCAGTAGTGTGCTCCGTGTAAGCACAAAGATATATTATTAGTAACAATAATAATAGTAATAAAGGTTGGGACAAAAAGACTACCTAGCTTTGTCTTCCAAAGTCCTTCGTTATTTTTGCCAAGACTTAAACACGTGCAAAGCCAAGGAGACGAAAATTCGCCTGCGCTTCAGGTTGGTTCTATAACATTATTTTTGACTTAAAGACCGGGTCTTACATGCCGTTTTAACACTGTCGATCATTTATATCCCACTGATGCGAGCCATCTCGTATAGCTAAACTGTGGTCAGGTGTTTGACTCAACGCCACCCACCCCGGGTTCGAGTCCCAGTGAAAGTTCGTTGAGTATACAACACTGGTAATGTATTCCTAATAGACCGGCGAATGAAACAGGTAGTGCATGGTGATTCCAACGTTTCCGATGGTGCACTGAATACTGATAATGTATGATGAATCAAACTGTCGAATACATTGTGAACGACAGGTTTGTCAAAGACTGATCTGAACTGATAGTTTAGCGATTGCGTTTTCAACATCGGCTTTGGACGCGGTGGATAAAAATCAACTACAAGTTTTTTGCACGGAAATTTATGGGTTTGGTGTTCATCAGATATTTAGCCAACCCGCAAAAGTTGATTTTTTTCTTCTTTATACTAATCCGATCGTCCATCAGGTTAAGAGTGACATCCCTTCGGTCCCCTAAAATGCACTAACTGAGATGAACGGTGATTCGGAGTCAGCCACTTCTGGAAAAGACCAATCGTTCAGCCCGCAGTGACCAACTGGAAATACAGCTTCCAAGGCGACTTTAATGCGCTAAAAATGCCACCTCGGATAACAGTGTGGAATGCGTTTGGATATGTGCTTTCGAAGGTCGGAAGATAAAATAAAGTAGAGCTGCGCATTTTTATCATCTCCATGGAATAACGACCCTACTCTTTATGTGATGAATCAGCTGGTAAATAAGATGTAATATCTAATTCATCAAATTCAAGGACAAACGGCGTTTAACTACTATGAATTTTGATAACAAAATCATGATGACATCCCAAGTGTCCCATTTTTGGTGATATCATTTATGTCCACGCCCAATCATCCCAAATACATTTTAGTTGAAGCTTATATATAGCAGTGTTTCTGAACGCATAGAACTTCTGGCTTCCGAGACTGTTCCTATCTCAAGTTAAACGCAACGACAATCGGGTTGAATTGAGGAATCGATAGATATAAGGAGTGGTTAATTTTCCAGTTCGTTCAAACAGCAGCACAAACGAAATTGTGTTCAAATTATACTGACTTTGCTAGATTTCAATGCGAAACAATGAGATATGGAAAAACAACCCTCGATGCGTACAAATGGAAGAATCTATCACTATTTCTGAGACCACCGAGTTCACTATTGGTGAGATTATGGACACAAAGCTTCAAACCACGATTGGTTTTTCTGTTTGTTTAAAGTGCATTGCAAAGTGTAAGTGGACTCTAAGAGCACTGGAAACCAGTGTGACAGGGAATGTACTGTAAGTGCAATCCACCATTTTATTTATTAGATATAACATTGTATCATGTAGTTGTAATGTCCATCGAATCGCCGAGAGCCAACCCGCACAGTGTTTAGTTGTTTAACTTCCACTCGCTCATCTGGGTTCAAGTCCCAGTGAGAAATCGTTGGATATTCGCTGAGGATAATTCCGAACAAGCCAGATGAAACAGTTTCCTTGGTTTTCAGTACTTGATTTGAGTACACATATCGCACTAAGAACTATTGTATAAGATTCAATCATTTAACACTTGAGTTGTTTTATTTACACGTCTAATATCCAATAACACCTTGAGAAAGGTCATCAGCGATAAAGCAAAGGTGACCTGATAAAGAAGCTTTTAGGAGCGCTTTCTTAGCTGACTTAGAAAAGCTTGCAGTTAAATTGAGTTTATTACACATTGACAAAGGCAGAACTATTCGATTACCATCAAAATTATTTGATATGCCTCAGACATAAAGTGGGCCGTCCTGTTTGGGAATGATTCGCAGCGGGTTGCAGAAGATTCTCTCAAGTTTGCATACTGAGTGACTAAAGCTGCTTACATTGTGTTTGTGTCCGGAAACGGATATGTAAATGGAGACTTTCTGCTTCAAGCAGTTGTTGCTCTGATTCCACTTGATAAGCTTCGTCACTATGATGCTATCTGAGCCAAAACTGTTCTTGAATAAGCAGCTTTTCTTTTGGATTCAGATAAGTCGTCCGGACGTAAAGCCATACCACTCATATCGAAAGTCTATACATGGTGCCATGTGTCCCCGTTCTGAAGGTTAACCGGTTTAACCGACGAATTAACTTTACAAGAACCACCGTGTGATTCTAAGGATGGATTCTCCGTGCATGCACGCTCCGTACGATTCAAATGAAGTTACAGCTGTGAATCAACTGTGGAGAGCTCAAGTATAGGGATGATTGGGCAGAAGAGTACCGGGTACGCATACTTGATGAGCGAAAACAACGGCGAAACCTGTCGTGTGCTTGTGGGAGAATGTTATCCTGTCATTCAGCTACAACACCGTACTACTTATGTCCAGAAGTCACCTAAAGTGAATTCAACGGATCCCCTGATAAAAGCTGCTGTCTGATTGTTTCTCATTTCTCCGATTCTTTAATACTAAAAACGATGTGCTGGGGCTGGTGATGATAAAAATGTCTGTGTATAATAAACTATTTTCTACCATATAATAAGGGTACATTATTTCACGACGAGTAAGGCGACCGATAATAGGCAGTTGCATTTTGCCCATATTCTGAGGCAGCCAAGTCATTATTCATATAATAAGAAACCGTTTAGATAACGGTTTGACCATACCACGTACCTAATTACCGATGTAAATGTGTTCAGTTTGATGATTTGCACAAAGCATGCTTCATTTTATGGAGAATCAATGAACTTTACTACAGGAGTCTTTTTTGCCCTTGTGTATGGTACCCATAGGATTCACCTGTCGATGACTGAAGAAATGTAATGATCGAACGAGTTAATTTTCCGTCTTATCACTCCCACACTTGCCTCATTCCTGATTGCGTTTCACAAATGGGCGGACGCTATTTTTATATGGAAATATGCTGAGATTCAGCGGATAAAACGGCATGAATCGAGCAACAGGTTAGTGGCAAGAAAAACCACACCTGAGTAAAACACTACTTTATGATGGAGAGCAATGAAGTCCGTCACGTTCCTTTTTTACAGTACGCATTGATTAGCCGGTCGCGGCTTACACTGAAGAAGAAGGAGAAAGACGTTCGATCGCGTGGCCAGATTGAACTGGCAATTTCACCATTTTTCAACTGATGGAAATAAGATTGACTTTGCTGAAAACCAACTGGTTGGGAGAACACCCATAGGACATCAGTATAAACTCCGTGCATCGTCTAGTCCAACAACACAAAAATGCTGTCAAAATAGACAATCATGATGAGTGTAACCAATCACTGGCAGAACAATAATATCAGCAGTTGTGAGGTATACCTCCCAATCTGACTCCAGATTTTCAATAATACTCTAACTGAATTCCAAATAATTCTAATAAAGCCATTGTGGCTTTTATTTTTGAAAAGAATTCTTCCTTGGGGCTAACACAGGGCATTTTATGTTCGTAGTTTGTATTAGAACACGCAATAATTTCATTTTGTATGAATATAAACACGAAACCCGGTCTTACCCGATGAGCAAACTGCAAGTAATCAGGCAAGTACGTAAGTAAGTGCGCGAAGGCCAAAGAAGGTTAGGCGATACATGGCAGGATCGATCAGTCCATGCTACCCTGGCTGAAGAATGATTAAATGTCAACCGGATTGTGTCGATGCATGGGAGAGATGTCGATCGATTGAACACGCAATATGTGTCATCGTTCAGACCGGACAGATCACAAATGAACAGGCAATTAGTAAATACGGCAATGAGGTAGGCCACGAACTCTCACCGGCTTTTTATTGCGAACTAAGGAGAACTTATCCTAAATAACCTCATATTCTGCACTTAGCCAGGCGTATCGTTTCACTGAATTCAAATACTCCCAGGATAACACGGTTTTTCATGACTCTGATAACGAAGATAGGTAATTGAATCACGGAAAATCAAGTGGACGTTTGTTTACCAACCGGAAGTAAACACTCGGATCCTACGTGACCACCTAAATAGAGACAATATAAAATCATGAGCGAAAGAAGTGTTCTGTAAAACCTGTTTTTTCATTTTTCCTTGGTGACGCTGTTTGTGTTTTTCTCAAGGGATCTAGTAATACAGGGGATTTGGGAAGGTTTTTCAGCAGTGGTACTGGCAAATAAATTCTTATGGCAGGGCATATGCGAAGATCTGGAGACCCTTTTTGGGACTTGGATAAAGGTTCATGTGACTGGTCATCCAGTGTAGCTGAACTGCCCTTCTGACTAACATTGGCTCTTTTCAGATTGTCTTTCAGTTCACCTTCAGTTTGAGCTGGAATATTGTCCTAATAGAAATGTAAAAACGTACTGGGACAACGGCTTCTGGTTGCTGAACTTGGTGTTTAGGTCGCAAACGTTTCATTACCAGTTGAGGTGACCGCCAGTGCGCATGGGTCACCTCGACTGGTGAAGCAACGTTTACCCTGTGGGCCAAGCTCAGCGATCAGAAGCTGTTGGAAATCACCAACCAACACTAATTTTTAAAAGTATTAAGAATGTACTGGGACAAACTGATTACAGTGTCACCAACCGTGAATATGGTGCTCTGCATGACCAATGTAGAGTATTCAAATCGTAACTGATAGTTGTCTCTGATTTACTTACTGTTCATTCTTGTCTAGCACAAACGTTATAATCGGAAGCACCTTGACTTTTTCCAAATCATTTTAATCAAAAACCTATCCAGGTTGGTCTTTGGTCGGTTGCGTGCGTGGTGAAGTAGGCAAATATCTGATAGTGAAATACGGCAACGCCGTTGCTTGCAATGAAATAAGTCGCGATATGTCAACAATGAAGAACACTCGTTTTTCTTTTGCCGTAGAGATGAAAAGTAACCACTTGAAATCATGTTTCTGTCAAAAGTTTTTACAAGAGCTTCATGGAAAACTTCGGATCACCTTGATCTTCAGACTTCATAGCTTGCAAAAACATTACTGACATTCAGATCTATCAGCGAGGAAAAAAGGAATAGCGGTTCCAATGCAGATATCAACGACATTTTTCACTTGGTTTTCCCACCTTACTTTACCGTCTAATACCAACGGACGAAAAACAGCCATGGTTCCCATGTACACGAATCCCGAGGAAAGCGCAAGAACTACGTTCGCGTTTTGTAAAAACAAGGTTGTTCATGTGGAATAATGACTGGCACAGAGTCCGAAATCCTGGATATCTTGTGGCACAGAAATCGTTTCAGAAAGTGAGAAAAAATTGCTTTACATTCTTAATGGACACGGATGGGTAATACGGATTATCATTCGATCAGTACGTGTTGAAAACCAACCTACGGCCAGAAAAATATCTTGTTTGTGAAGTGAAATACGCTATAATCCCAGTAGTTTGTGGTTGTGTAACAACAATTTTTTTACCTATTAACTCATATATTGAATTTGTAATGTTTAAATATTTAGAATACGTTTTAAATACACAAATACCGTAAAGAAGCGGGCTAGTTTTGGTCTACTCAGTCCTTTCATCATTACGGTCGGTTTAAGTGTTTGGAAAAAGTGGGTGCTTGTTTTGTCTGGGGTCCAGGTAAATCCGCAACGCGAACCACAGCTGAAGTTTTATCAACTGGATTTCAAGTTCAGTTACCATTTGAGATTACTCATAACAAAATGGACATAAACTTCTCTAACATTTTTCGGCAAACTATCAAGCATTTTAGACGTTCTTTGCTACGTCTCTCAGATGTGCTACATGTCGTATAGTTGTATCAATGAAATTTGCCAATTCTTGAGCAGTAAGAGTTTTGACTTTTGATCGTTTGAGGCAGTTATCTAATGCTCTTCCGTTGGGGAACGCGCGATCTGTAACGTACCGCATCACACAGTATACAAGACCCACCCAAAGTTTTAAATCCTTAGATACCCTGCAGCTATTTCCTCAGGATTTTTAACAGTAATCAGTCGCAGTGCCGTCCACCAAGTTCCACTGTGGATTCAAACCCCGGTTGCAGTCAGGCTGTTTATTCTGATTCTCGACCGCCTGTTGAATACCAGCATTCCACATAATTACGTTCGTCTTTGTCAGCGCTTTGTCGGGGCTTAGGTAAAGTAATTATTTTGGGGGACCAAAAGTAGCGTGCCATATTCCAAGTCACATTATGTACAATTCTAAGAGTCCCTTCCATGGGCTTTTATACGTGACTCGAACTTCCACCGAGAATGGTTACCGTGGATATCTAAACAATGAGTTTGAAAACAGATAAGCAAACAACAGTCAAAGTTGATCTGGGTAACTGATCACTCAGTAAAAGTGTTGCCTGATAAGTAAGCCAAAAATTACCTAACTTATTTCATTAAAAGTCACGTTTGAGGTAAGCTGATAAAGATGGCTTCAGCACCAGTATCCTCTGAGCGTTGATAAAACCTGGTGCAATCATTGCATGGTCGATACTGGGGTAAAACTCAAAGCAGGAGTCACGAGAGGCTAAACATAAGACGGGCTGTGCGTTTTCCTTGTCCCCGGTTAGGCCATTTTACCGTGTTGTGCCTAATGACTCGGGTATTGGTTGAGAACTTAGTAATAGTAGCCTGTTTGTGACAGGAAACGGGAATGAAAAATTTAATCGGTGAAATTGACCACGTGAAGTGCGCCATTCTTCCAAATTTCGGTTCACGAAACCTGTCTACTCAATTACTAGGTTTGATAAGAGATATAGTGGCCTGTCATGACTAGTCAGTTTCTTAAGTTTACACACAGCATCTTCTACTTGTCACCACTATTCGTGGTAAACTTCTTACCACTTCCACACACTTACTCTTCATTTTTCCGGGTGGCGTTTACTTTTGGAGATAGCAAACGAAACGGCCTCACTTGTTCAATCTTCAACCGCAATCATTGTTTATCAAATACGGTTAGAAACATGTCTTTCAGATTCATTCTTGTGATTTTCTTACGCGTATAACTGAAAAACCGATTGGTTATTCTATTTCACCAATATGGTCAAAGTGAAAATGAATTACCCCTACAAGTGTCTAGTCTGCCTCTTCCATCCTGCAATACTGGGATTAATCTTGAGAACAAGCAACAACATATTACAGATGGGATTTAACGGCTTCATATTTTATTCTCAACATCATAAGCCTCACCTGTGTAAGCAAATGGGCATCGTTGTCAACATGGCCTTACCATGATAAGGCAATCAATGCGATTCCACCATCCAATCCGAGTGACTGTTGACCTTCTGGCCTCACATTCACCTTATTTAGTAGTTTTTCTGGGCCTAGAGATTAGTTTATGTTCCAAACAAACTTTCATCTGATTGTATGTAAACAGTTGAGAAGACCACGCTAAAAAGTTGGATTCAACCTGTTCTGCGATTATGCTCGTTCTTGCTATCGTGAAATTTCTGGAAGAAATTGGACGTATGAAATATCGAGGTAATCAAACAACTCGATAGCTTCCAGTTTCCCCACGGGCTTTGAGCATTTCTTTTCTTTGCGGGTGAAGCTGCTGGTTTTATTCGTTGAATATGGTACACTATTTTAGGAAGCAAGTCGTGACTAATTAGAAGTCGTCAACTGGAAAATGTGACCGACGATGGAAGCATGATTCGAAGGCGGGACACAAGGGGTCTAAAGTGAACTGTGGTTATCGTGTGACCGCAGTTGGTTAACCGCCGCCCGACATCTCGAGGGTTGACTTTTTGGTCACGAATGTTTTATCACCGTCCGGGATGACGTCATCGGCAGCGCACTCATGAAAGCACATTGGCAGGGGATGAAACATTATCGACCGAAATGTCAACCTGTACGATCACAGCCTGTGAAATCTTTTGATTATTTTTTTAAGGATGTGCTTTAGGTAATCAAATAAAAACAGCCTAGACCGAACAGCAGATGACCGCACACCTTCGTGTGCATAATGGTGTGAATAAAGGGGGGAAGTAGGTTAGCCATAAATAATTCAGATGACTGAGTTCGTTGATTGCTGAAAGACCAACTCAGATGTTTCCCTGAATCTGTTGGGTGGCAGATGAATTCATCTCTTATTCTAAATCAAAATCTCTGCATGAATAGGCTTCTCTCGACTACAGATACATCTGTCCATATATCAGTCGGTTAACAGCATTTCTCGTCTACGGACAAGCAGTATGAAGAATGCAAAACCTACGGCGGTATGATAGTTGAACATTGCTCTTCAATGAACGTGTGTATGCGGTCTAGGTCAACAGGCCGGAAGCGTACCGACAACTTCGATCATCCTAACCCTGGGTGATCTGTTGGCAAACACTCTGTATGAATGCCAAAAGGGCACGCACGTCCACGCACGGGATTTTCTCTCATCGAATCCGAACGGTCGGATATTTTACGGAATTTGGCTTCAATTCACCTGTCCACCGTATCTGCGTTATCATCTTACAATCCGGCCAAACATCCACTTGGAATCATTGCTAAATATCTGGCAAGTATACACGTGTTGGATCACAAAACCCTAAAGCATTGTGAAATTTTGGCACTTGTGTAGGTTGAAGATCTTTCGACATCACCTCGTAAACCAAACGAATATTGGATTGTTTACTATTACAGTATTAGTTTTCGCGCTGCCAAAGTTCCCAGTGACGGCCACGAGAAACAAATTTCCAATTTAGATTTCGTCAACAAGTCAAAAAATTCAACTTCACGGTGTAAACTGCGACAATACAGAAAGCGAATTTCTGTTGTAAAGTCGGAAGTTTAAATGGCCATTTCAATGGTAACACTTCTTCGGCTTTCAGACTTTCAGTGACCGTTTCTAGAAGAAAATATAAAACAATCAAATCGTAAATGGTGTCACGATGACACATACCGAATGAAAAATCATCATTCACAATGACAATCATCCTGCGATCCAATTTCCGTAGTTGCGCTTCAAAAGCTATGAGAAAATTCCCAGTGAAAGTGGCTGTCGTGATTCGGTTTGCTAAATAGCTCGTTTCATGTCCGTGAGTGGTGTGGTTTCACAAACCACTCCTCCTCGGATTCGATTTCGGCTCGCGGTGTTCAACTTTTTGATGTGAAAATACCAATTGGAATTTTCGTTATGTAAAATCCAGGCTCCTCGTGTCCATACTACATTTGGATATAATTTACCCTAACCGACGCTAATGAAAACGAGAACAAATTAATTTCGCATGCAAATCCCAAAAGTTTGGTTTTGAACTTCTCAAACATAGTCGGAAACATTGAGAAATATTAGCATGAAGTGGTATAGTCATTCAAAATGTTTGTATAGCAAACATAATTCTTACCAAAACTAACCAGCCGTAGTGCACATCCGCTTGACGCCCCAACTGAGACACAAACGAAAGGTGAAAGATTCTGAATCAAACACCTTACCAGCAAGTTATTCAGTTCTTTTGAACGAGTAGCAAGGTACGCTGTAGATTGCTTGTAATGGAATGCCTCCCATCACATGAGTCAATCCTTGTATGGATGACTGGTTATTACCTTGAAAAGCCAGTGACGGAAGGATTTTACACCCTATAAAGATGACATTAAAAAGCCGTTGAAATCCAACCCGGATGGTGTGGGGTTAGATCTTTGCCTCTGATTTCGAGTCCCAGCGGGGTGTTCAGTGGATGCGCATTGTTGATGATTCCTAGCAAAGCTAAAACGATAATACTGTGCTTCGGTGGTTAACCATAGTTATAAATAAGCCTTTTCATACTGCATGATGAATCATTTCATGTAAAAATCATGCCTTTTGCTGCTTATATTGATTGATACTATTCGTTTTCATGATTATTCACAAAATTATTTATCTGTAAATGTCATTCAGTGAAGTAAATCGAGTGAAAATCCTCGTTATCTTTGTTGATTCACTCCTTCTGAATCACTCATCTATTTAGCTGAACCGGAATGCGCACACTTGCAGTATGAAGTTCTAACCACTGAACGTGTTACTGAAGCTCATGATGCAATTCTTTTATTTATTTAGATACTGGAAACTGTTCCTGGAACTTTCATGCCTAGCAGTGTTAGCATGAGGTCAAAACCAACCAATCAGAGACGAAGCAAGCACAAATGTGGGCAAAGCGCGGTATGCATTTGAGCGCGTCGGCTGATCCATTGTTTTGGGCGGGGGTTGGAGAGGGAGGAAAATTATTTATTGTTGTGACTATCGGTTCCAAACTCGACCAGTGATGATTTTAAATTCTAAGAACCCTACAAACAGTATACTGGAAAATAAAAAACCGTATAAATGGGCCACGAGATCACTGGTGGCTTTCGCTACTAGTTTCCTATCCATGTTACTGTATAGTAACGTCGTAAGGTCTGTCCTGAAATCTTGCTGCCTGTTACCATCCCAAATCGAAGATAAATCTCACGAAATGCTGATGTGATTTGGGATAACCACAAGTTTTTCTGTCGTTTAGTGGACACTAGTCATTGTTTAGCGATCACAACCTAAGCTACAGTAACCAACCTTTTCCGGCACACCCACGCCCGGAAGGGGTAAATTACATGTGAGATTTTGGGCTCAAATTGAGGGGCTTGATAGCTTTGTGCCAGGATCTGTTTCACAACGTTCCAAAACTTTACTCCATCAAAGAACATAAGTTCAGGATGCTTATGCGGGTATGCAAACAAACGATGGATCGGATTTTGCCCGCTTTATGCACTGTATTTGACAGACATAATTTCACTCTTGCTAGACTTTCCAGAAATTACCTGCTTACTTCTGACAATTAATGCAATTTGTTTATTAAATAACCTGGAAATTCTGATTCGCAGTCCTTGCACGTCCAAGTTGTTGATTCACACAAGCCTACCGAACCCAGTAACTGAGATCGATATCTCACACGTGATTTGCCCTTGCACGGTAGTGTTTGCTTACTGCATCCTAGGGGGTGATCCCTAAATAATCGGAAGTGCCTACTAAAATGGTGAAACACGTGCGATCGTTTCAGTCAGTTGCTGTTAAGCCCACATTCCAGAAAAACAAACCCTTCTGCAGCTATTCGCGCATCCTGGCTCCCAATTGGCCATGTGACTATAAGTACTGAGCTAATATCCTGGCCTGGCTTTCTTGGATAAAATCCTGATCTAGGGCTTCTACTTAAACCCATCCTTCTGCATGTATGAGGTTTCACTGCAGTCCGTTTTTGCTTTGTCACGGGCTAGCTTCGAAACCTTCACATTTATTCTTTTGTCTGTCGTTTTTGGGTGAGTGGTAAAATCGATTCAGTTTGCAAAACAGTTTCTGCTTCACGATCGTCAATTTCTTTATTATAGTTCCCACCAGGGAAGAGTTAAAAAACTCTTACACATAAGAAATACCACACATTTTCTCTAGAAATGTTTTCCGACACAATTGCTGGAATGTGCATAATCCATCAAAGTGTCAAATTCAGGTTGACTTCCAAAAGGACATGGATGTTAAACATGCACACGTCTCTGACCGCGTAATTTATAATCCCGATTATAAACAGGGGTGTTACAGACTCGATAATTCAAGTCATATCGGTAGCAGCAAAAAAGAGACTCACATTGTCATTTCTTTTATTGATCAATGGCTTGTTGCGCGCATTCTGTTTTGAGAATTATCAACCAACTTGTCGTTTGACTGGAAGAACCATAGGCTGAGAATGCGCAACGACTGAATCCTCCTAGAAAACTTACATTAATCCTATCAGAAACTTTTGTGGATCGAGTGTCATGATACACTGGAAAAAATGGAGTCCATCCGATAATCCGGATAAGGGAGACTGAAACAAAGTGACGACCAGCTGAATCACCACTCCTTTCAAATGACTAGTGAACCTGTTTTTTTTCCCCGCTGACTTCAAAGTGGGACACTTTTCTGGATGATGATTGGATGTTATTTCGTGGGTAAATGCTCAAAGTGCAGTGGTTCCTAGAAAGAAGGATGACATTCGAATGCGCGAACTAACTTTTTTAAACAGATTTATTACACTTCCGTGAAATATTTGAAACATCCATGAATTATAAAATCTTTTGCAAATGAATTATGCGAAAGCCAACATAACTGACACAAACTAAGCACTATCACACGTAGGGAATTCTTCTAGAATAACTCTTCCTTAACTGAACAGAAACTACACCAGTATCGTGGGACTATACACCATGTTTTATGCAAGTGGTGAAATCAAAAGCATTCACTAGACTGCTATTCATTGATAAGTTAGCCAAAATTGTGGGTCAGTTGATTAGCACAGTTGCCTCCTAAAGCCCCAGATGAAAGTTTACTTAAGAAATCCTCGTATTTTCTGCAAAGCGCAACCACTTGTCTTCTTCTTAAAAATAACTGGTGTAAAGAGCTTGTAATTGGAAATAACGGAATGATCATTTGAACTGAAAGCGCGCGATATAGACCAAACTAGTGATCATTAGGCAGTTAGTATTGCAAATCGCCCTGCGTTGCGCACAGTTCGAAACTTCATCTTCATTACGTGCATGTGCGTGAGTACAGTGAAAGGGGTATAGACTCCATAGCCACAAAGGCTCACTGCACGATTAGGAGTCACCAGAATCCTGATCCTGAGACTTGGAGTGACAGAGAACCAATTTAGATCCCAGTAGGTTAAATGCGGCAACCAGCTGGCCGACAGGGGATTACCGTCGACCACCAAAGTGACCGATGAGGGCGCGATTCGAACCTCAGGAAAATGTTCACAGTACCATGAAATTATGAGTAGCTCTCATTTGTATTTTTATTTGTTTGGATTACATATGAAGGAAGGCAATAGGCCACCAATGCAGTTGGAACAGGAGAAATAAGTAAACTTTCATGAATATCAAAAATTTGTGTGGATACAAATGAGATAAGTGTTGATTCAACTGTACCTGAATCAGTGAGACTGCAGATTAAGGTAAGTATAAAGTTTCACAAGTAAACCAACCTTTGCTCTTTCCTCGTTGGCCAAATCCGATCCAGACAGCTTGTGGGGAAGATGTTGTGCAGATTTAATCGAAAGGAAAGGTGTCAGAATGCAGGATGGGATATCAAAAGCATACGTCTTTGTGTATCTGGTGAGTCAGGTCCTTGAGTATCTTGTGAGCTAAGGCTAGTTAAGACTCAGTATGCTAATGAACATAATCAGTCAAAAACAGCGTCACCCAAGGTAGGTTGCCGGTAGTGGTTGGGTGGGTTAGGGTGTTTGCTTACCACCTCGGAGGTCCTAGGTTCGAATCCCTGTCATCACCGGTTACTTAGGTGGTAAACAGTAATCCACCGTCGTCCGGATCGTTACCACACCTGACCTATTGGGACTTTACGTGGCTCTTCGCCACTCCAAGTCTCGAGGTCTGGTTGCCGGTTATCCCCACTTGTGCAGTGGGCCTTCGTGGCTATGCGGTACGCGCCCCTTCCACTGCACTCATGCGCAAGCGTGTAATAAAAAAAGACTAATGACTACCAAGCCACAGAATAGTTGAGTTTCAGAAGGTAACGAACAATAAGACAGTATTAAAAGAACACATAGGAGGACGAATTAGGAAATAAGAGGCAGTGCAATTTAAAGTCACTGAGTTAACGTACCTGAATTATATATGTTTCACTTTTCTAAAACGTTACTGTATGCAAGAAGCTCACCATAGATTACTAGCAAAGTTAACTCCAGGTTATTCGACAGAGTTCAATCTAAATTGGGACTTGGAATTAATGAAAACAGAGAGTGTTGGAAAAAGGGGTTCATTTTTCAACCTGTTCGTGTACACATGAGATAGATTTTCTCAGAAGTTTGTGAAACTTGGTGAATCGGAAATGGCCCGACAAAGAACAATGTTGTCAGTATATTGGGAGGATTTAGATGAGGAAGATACTGACAAGTCAATAACATCAACGGAAATAGGAAAGAACAACAAACAACTTCCTGAATACCTATACCCTACCCTGTTTCCATTGGAAGTAGAGTGACAGTCTTTCCAATGAAACGCTCGGTTTCTTCAGTGACGAAAATGCTTGTATTCGTATTTTCCGGCTACCTGCAATTTGTTGTACACAATTTGGGAATAAGTATATCAAAACTGTTTATTGATTTACAAAAAACTGTCACCTAAACAACTGTAACTTTGGCTACCTGGTATCTGAACGAGGACAAGCAGGTGACTCAGCAGCAACCGTGGAAACATGTTACAAAGCTGTTCCCTGAAAACGGGAGGGAAAGGTAGAAAAAAAATTGGAAAGATGACGTCACACTGGGGTTACGGATCCGGGCAAGTTCTGTTTTGTGACAACAGACGAATGCTTTGGAACCACCCGTAGGACTGTGATGAAGCATTTTAGCTATGATCATGACGATGTTCGTGATCTCACTGAATGTTTGGGGCGGGGGAGAGGGTGGGGGGTGGGGGTGGGGGTGACACGGGGCAAACAGATGGCGCCGCACGCGGGTTTCACCCTCTGTCTCCATCAAGAATCAGCCCAATCACACGTGAATCATGCCACACGGAGACTGATACACCAGAATTCAACGATTTTCTAAAAGATGATTCATGTGTCCATTTTTTGCGCATGAGGTTTTATCCAATTTGACAGAGGCCTATGGGTTATTGCCTTTTACAAGCCTGCTAACCTTGCCATTGAGGTCACAAATTTTCATCACCAATTAGTGTGGCATTGTTAGCGAAGGGATACTTGTGTTGTCTATGCTTTATTCACCGTCGCATTGGTAACCTCGTAAGATTACTTGATTAACCAAATCTTTGATTGATAGTTCCTTCTGGAAACGTAGACAAAACGTTCATGACGAAAATTTATTGTGGGGTCAAACCATGATAATGCTGATGGGCTTGTCGATCATGTTCCGACGGCCATTAACAAAAAACCCGTCTGAGAGGTTTGCTGGTTTGTTCAAACAATCAAGACGGATTGAATATCTAATTCAACAAACAGCAACCAACGGTATCCCACTTGCGGAGCAGTTTCGCTATTATTGTTTAATTAGCAAATGAACTGTGCTTTCTATATTGAGTGAATTGAATAACCCGTAACCCCATTCCCAAATCGAATACGAATTTGGTGAGAAAATGTGCGATTGTCTAGCAGTGCGATACTATAGGCAACAGATAAAAGCAAAAAGCCTCAAATATTATTATTCGATAAGTTAATTGAAGAGACCAGATTACTGGACTGACAATTTCCCGAATTCACATTGCATGGCATTAGTCATAAGAGGGAGGGAATAACTCAAACAAAAGATCATAGTGATGCAACATCCTTTTGTGTTCGGTAGTTGAATATACAGGAAAGAAAAATTAAGATCTGAAACAATAAATTATATGGGGTCGGAACCGAAGAGAGAAAACATCATTCGGTGTAACTGAAGAAACGAGTAAGGAAGAACGCTGAAGGCTTTGTGGTAGAACTCGTTTTCTACACGAAGCCTTCAGTCAGAGTCGTGCACCATCCCCGGGGTATTTGGGGTATCTGAGAGGACTGGTACCTCTGAACTGGTACGCGTTCGTGCTCCCCGAGGTGTTTTTCATTACTTTGGTCCCCATTACCTACCCAACTCTCGTGGCTCCACGAGGCTGAGGCATGCACCAGCGGCTGCACCCCGGAAGACCCCGCAACAAGTGGACCAAGCCAGGTTGAGGGTAACCAAGGCCTAATAACCTCCGTTAGATGGCGCCAAACATTCAGAGGCGGATGCTCCTGCATAGGCAGAGGAGATCTGTTGGATCCAACGGCTACCAAAGAAATTGGTCCAATCAACAGGGCTACATGGACCCCCCGGTCATGATCACCCCTACCGAATGGCGAATGAGCTCCTAAAGAGCCACCGGCAGTCGTGCACCAAGATCATTTGGACGCGCTGGGCATCCCGGGTGGGTAGACCACCTTCAGTCTGCAACCGACTCCCAACACACGAACGTACCGTTGTCCGACAGATGGCACTTGTCTGCGCACGAGCTAGGAATGCCACCTCGAACAAAAGCCAAGTGGTGCTATGGATGCCACTTCGTACTGTTCCCAAGTCTCTTCATATGTTTTGCCTCAACAATTCGCTCTGCTTATGCTACGATGTCCCCGGTAAGTGACGCGCCCTATGCTTCCCAGTGACCTGGGCTACCCAAACACAAGCTGAAAAAGTGAACCTTATCATAAAGTCACAAGTCCATGTGGCCTGCTGGAACTTTAGGACGCCCCTGGATACAGGTAGCCAGTGCATTACCATGAACACACTCTACGACCACAGAATTACCGTAGCTTGTCTATCCAAAGTATGCCTACTCAACTTCGGCATCTGACATTCAACTGCTTCAAACGGAAAGCACGCTGCTGGATATTCTACAGTGGGCCGGTAGACAATTCCGGGCATCACTCAGTTTCGATCGCAATGTACAGTCAAGCTCACAACCCCCTGGTCTCTTGTGAACCACTTTCATCAAGGATTGTCATGACACGGTTCAGGAGCATTACGCTTAATGTGACCGTGATTTCAGCCCATACCTCAACGCTACATGTTGAATAGAACTTCAGAGTTCAGTCAGTCGAACTCTCAGGCTTGATATCTTGTTAATTGTATACCGGGGCGGCGAAATGGGGAAGAGCAATGGCACGGACCACACACTGGTACATGCTTGCATCATGCTTCACCTTTCAGTGAGACAAAAATCACGTCCTCATTGAAGGGCAGATAACTCTAAGCTTACAATCCCGGGCATCGTACAAGCTCTGTCAAACGTGAATTCATCGAGACTAGATGTGATCAACGAGGCTGGTAGCGTAGAAAGGCAGTGGATGGGGCTGAAAGTCTCCAGCTCCAGCTCCTCCCTTGAACAGCGAGGCAAAATAAAGTGACGGGAAAGATTGAATCTTTACAGAAACCCATAACCGCTGCTCTAAGGCTAGAGACGCGAGATTTTGCAATCCACCCGATTATCACAACTTTCGCCGTGAAGCTACACGCTCAGCAAAGAGCAACCGTGAACGATATTGGTCTGAAATTACAGGCTGAATGGGAACACCAGCCGCTGTTGGAGGTTTTGGGAAGCTTCTCCGACTCTTACTTTCCTCTCATCCTCCAATGCTACGCGACGATAGCAGCCATCTCATGTCGGGCTGCGACCAGGTCGAACACTTCAGTCAGCTGTTCAACCGCCCTCCCATCCAACCCATCTGTGTAACGGCATCAGGCGACCCAGAACAATATGCAATCGGCCTCGAGCCTCCCAACAAATCGGAAATCCTTACCATCCTTCAGACAATAAAAAAAATTCACCTGGGGACGATGGTATCCCACCCGAGATCTCCAAATCCTGTTTGCTAATTCGACTGGACCCACTAAGTATGCTATTCCTGTGTATCTGGGATACCGAAGATTTTCCCAAAGACTGGTCAATCTCTATCCTACTCCCTATACCAAAAAGGGCGACAAAACTGTCTGCGTGGACTACAAGGGTATTAGCCTCATTGATGTATTGGCTAAACTTTTTCGACCATTCTGCTAAATTGCCTTGTTGTTCGAAACATGTAAACACGCTCCAACCAGTGTGGTTTTCGTCATCGAAGAGGCTGTGTTGACCATATCTTCATGCTACGGCAAATTCTAGAATATCGCTATAGATTTTAACAATCAGTCACAGCGTGCTTCACTGACTTTTGCGCAGCATTCGACTTGATTGACAGACAATCAATCTGGAGCGTAATTCCAGTCGACGGAATGCCTAAAAAGTACATCAGATTGGTAGAATTGCACTATTCGGCAACACAGGCTCGCGTCCATGACTACGGTCTCCAGAGTTCCCACTCGACTCCAGCGTCCGCCAAGAATGCTCCCTATCACCAGTCCCATTAACCTACGCTATAGACTGAATGAGACATAGCGCCCTCAAAAACTTTCAAGGAATACAAATTAGCCACCATTATAGGGTCACAGACCCCGAATTCTCTGACGACATTGTCATTTTAGAAAGGGGTCTAGGAACTACGCAGCCGGGCCTAGACTGTATTGTGGACGAAGTCACGGTTGCTGATCTGGACATAAATACTACAGAGACGAAATTCTTCGTGAATTTGAAAGGCTGAACACAATATACACATCTGTCGCAAAACTCTGGAACAGGTACGCCACGTCAAGCAACTATTTTCTACTTTCCAGCCAAACGGGCAATTCAAGGACGAGGTTAGACTTCGAGTAGACTGCGCTAGGAGAGTGTAACGGACTTTTATGGTCGTTGAGATACGCGTAACACAATCCAAAAAACGCCAAGCGTCCTATTGTGGTTTTCAGTACGGCTCTTTATAAAACAATCATAAATGTGACACAGAAGCTGTACAAACCGCAACGGTAACCGCTTCGTGAATCAAAGTCGGCCAAATGCAAGCAAACTAAGAATGGCTTAAGGTCCAAGCGGTCACGTAGACGAAATGTCCATGGAAAATATGGGTAAAAAGTCACAGAACAAAATCAATGCACGCACCAGTCAGCGGTCACCTAATGCCAATGTCCGATGTGTGGTTCAGTGAATGAGCAGGTGTGGCGCAAAAGGCTAATGGAAAACGTAAATTTTGAATGAGGGTAGGGGGGTCAGATCGATCCTGAGTTAGAGCCTCGAGTTTGGTTATTTTGTCGATTACGGAGTGGATTCCGACAACTTGGCAAATCACTGTGGTCTCGAGGCGAAATAACTCTCCACACAGAATTCTGCATATGCTGAGTTATCGTCCACCCGGTTCATACTTTCATAGGCGTGCGAAACTTGGCCTTTGAGAGTACACGATATAATAAGGCTGGAAAGCCATGTGGTCAAGTTCAAGTGGTATAGTCGCGTCTTAAACTCCGCCTCACGCTAACACTGTACAAATACAGAATGACTTTCTTCGTCTCCATTGAGGTAGTCCATGTCCTTTGACGACCCGAAAGGAAACCTACAAAGGGGAACCTACTGACATCACCCTGCTTAGACTGGAAATGTCGCCTTGGTGGCCAACTGAAAATATGAGTTAGCACTATTGGAGCAGACATGGATCGCCTAGACCTACAGTCCGTATTTGGTGTAACCGACTGCCGCAAAAACGGAATTTAAAGCTGTGCGGATATAGCCGCAGACCGGAACGCGTGGACACCCATCATCAGAGACCTCCAAGAACCCGGCTTATCCCTTCGCAAGGGCTGGTCACATAGAGCCCAGTCTAGTCATCTAAACCCGCTCAGAAGCGTCACTCCGAACATTGCCGAGACATTAGCCGTAATAATCCACTACATCCGCCTGTGCAATTAATAACGGGAAAGGAGGGCCCTCGAATCATTTTCGCATAAGAAGACAAAAAAGGTGAGAATTTATTGAGATGTCAACAGTGTCCACTCCCTCTTGAAAGTACTGAACTTTGGCTTGACGCTTACTGGGAACAGTGAATAGTATTTGACCACCAAGTTATTCTTTCGGGATCTTGAAACGGGAATAATGGGACTGAATGGGCTATCAGACCGGACTTATTCGTTAACGTAGACCATACTCACGTTTTAGTAAGCACTTTTAGTTTTATCAGTAATATCCAACTTCAAGAATCCCCTACGAACCGAAAATGTCCTACATATCCATTTATTAGGGAAAATGATCCTAATAGCCAAGCAATAACTTTTGTTGTAAAGATGTTCACCCCATATACCTTCAACAGAAGTAATCAAAACTCAAGCGGGAAGTAATGTTCCTTAAGGACAATTCCGCGGGGTTCGAACCCGCGCCTTTGCACTGCCACCAAAACTTGACAACCCCCCACCGACAAACCCTTTATCAGAGAAATATTTTACCTTATTTTAGTTTTTCTCGATTAGTTATAATTACTAATTGCGGACGTGACCGGAACCTCGAGGTTTTGGGCGATCATTTTCGGTTTACTAACCGAATTAGATGAAGTCGATGGGGAAAATAAACTGCCATTGCATGGTCAAATTTTAGTAGGACCCCATACAGCGTCATGCCTTATTTGATTCTCAACGAGCTCGAGGATATCCCTAGTCCGTCCGTCTTGCGGATTTGTTTGGCTTTAGACACGGAAAAAAGAACTACGATGCACTGCTTGTAGTAAAAGTAGTTAAACCACATCGGAACTCCAGAATGTTGGTAAGCAATTGGGTTGCCTGGATTTCTGAAACCTTTCTTTTGTTATGTTCGCAAGAGGAAAGGAAGTAAAACAAACGGTTTATGATGTACCAGCAGTAAATTTCATGGTTGTCAACAATAACAACGAAAAGAAATAGCTGATGCAGATTTTTCGGTCTCACGCAACCAACGACCAGTTGGCAAGCCGAGTACAACGATACTGCTGTGCTTTATTGCTTCAAAAAAAAACGAACACCTTTTTCGTCCAAAGTAGCTGAGTCAGTGCATCTGTAATAGGTTTAGTGCACACGTGTGGAGGAAGAATCTTGTAGGGTTTCCGATGACTGCTTCTTGTTCATGTGCGTTGCAGGTAGTTTGCAGGTGCTATATCGCACTTTCTCTCAGCAACCATCGCAATCTATGTTGTTTCGTTTTCAAGCTCGGCACTGTTTATCACGACTAATAACTTCACTTTAAAGCGTCGACCAGATATAAGAGTCATTGATCATATTTTACTGAGGGATATTCTTTACTCATTTATACATCCCCGGGAAAAACTGCAAGACGCACACAAGGTCACACGTTACCGGAAGTGCAGTGAGACCCAGTCAACCAAAAGATTTGTATCCGCATTCCGTCAAATCCAATCACTCTGAAATGAACAAACCGAACAGAACAAACAATCCTGTAACTAACATCGATTGATTAGGTAACCAAATTCTGTAGGTTGTTTGTAACGTAATGCCTCCGCTTCAGTTAGACTCCCTACGGAGATGTCCATCGCGGGAGTCAATCGTTCTACGGATGACTGGTTTTTACCGTTCAGAGTCAATGAAAAGAGGATAATGTGTCTCTTAGTGTTGACGTAAAATACAGCTGAGAGTGAGGACCGGTTAGCCTAGTAACAACGTGTGTGGCTGACAGTGGTAGGTTCAATCCCCAGTTCCAGCCTAAGGTGGGGTCCTGTCCTTCCCCAAAGTCGACAGTCAGCGATGGGGTTCGAACATCATATCTAAGACATACCGGATGAAGATATACATGTCTACTCTACACTCAAGCAGAAGGGCGCTTGTGTGCACCGTATGTTTTCATGCATAACAGCATTAGTGAAGAACTGCATAATTTTATATCCACGACAACCAACAAGTAGTGGCGAAGTTTTAGGATAAAATCTCCAGTGGTTCGCTTTTATGCGGTGAAAAATATGCTCAACGTTCAGACGAAACCCCATTTTGCCAATGCCAATCGGCCCCATCCGTGAAGGTTTTTGGACCCTGAGGGAAAACGAAGCACGGTTTGTCAAGGCTGAAGTAACCCACAGATTAATAGAGACACAATGATAATCAATGGGTCTAGTTTCATTCTTCTGAGTTTCTTCTAACCTTCTCGGCATAGAGCCCACCATATTGGCCATGAAATTGTTTTTCATCTTACGCTGCATATTAGTTTGTATTTTTGAATTTAGTGGCCAGCGCATAGATAGCCCATTTACTTCTCTCTCTTTAGAACGGAAAATGTTCACGATTTATTTCAAATTAGTGCTACTACGTGGTAAGTATATGAACTGAACGGTGAAGATGAGAGCACTTTCACACGTTTAAAAGTGAATAATGGAGAGACAAATGTATTTTATTGGATATATTCATCAACTTCTCATAGAACATGGCATGGAGTGTTTTCCAGAAAAACTACTATCTAGCCGTATGACATCTTTTTATTGAATTCGGGCAGTTTTTCAATCATAACGGTGAGCTTTTGCTTACTATCTGAGGTGCCTCTAATTGGGGTTCATCAAATGAAGTTGACCATGTTTTCAACCTATGGAGCAACAAAGAGTAAACATAAATGAGGGCGTACTTTGAGTAATTGAATGGTCTTAAATACTTTAATTGAGCTACGAAGCTCGATCTATACGCCGAGTAAATTTTCCAAGGCATCATAATAGATTTTGTATTAGGTTTTGTTAGACTGACAATTATTTCAAAATGATCCAAATGTTAAAAGTCCTTTACCTCGGCGGTATCGTAACCCACGTACGGCTACCACCCGCTCGACCCAGTACATGGCCAAACATGTCCAATGTATTGGACTGAGGGACGCCAGTTAGTACATTGGGAAATCCCAATATAGACAGCCAAATTATGAGCTAGTTCGCGGTGAGCGATGCTATGAGCTACTGGAATTTCGGAGGGTAGACTGTGCGATCCATATGCGAAAAGTCAGATTCTCTTTGGTGCGGCATGGTAGCTCAGCTGATAGAGCACACGTGGTATTCCAGCGTGGGTTGCACCAACGCGGGGGTTTGAATCCCGCCGGATTAGTGATTTTTACCATTTGGATCATTTCAAGTAATCGATTTACCCGTGTGTCACTTGACCACCACTGTCTGCCGGACCATTATCTACTATCATTCGTACTATCGAAGTCAGGAATTTGTTTGTTTTATCACGACTAATAGAAGAGGATAATACGGATCTGATATGATTTTTTACCCATTGACTTGCCGCAAATATCTGCACTTACATTTACATCATTATTTCCTTTTACTATCTCAATCTTTCCGGTTACTGTTCGAAGCACATAACTGAAGCTCCATCATGGGAACATTTTGTGCCAGGTACGCACACACATATTTTGCACTACTCATTATACGCGGATAGAAAGCTCTCGATTGTTCCACTGAGACTGTCGTATGCTGACAATGATATCCAACGAATCAGGCTTTAGTTGACAGCATAATAATAGGTCCCAATAACACATTTTCATTACTTGGTGTGATTGATTGTTGAGTACACTTATGTCACACATCGTTAACAATGATTCGTTCAAACTCACGCCCTAGTAGCGCGCGTGTGTCCTACCAGCAGAAAGCCACGAGCCCAGGCCAAAGGAACATTGGTATTTTGAATAATGGTCATTCAGTTCACTCACCCTAAATTGCCGCAACACATGCCACCGGCCAAAGTGAATTGAACTTCAATTTAGCTGCCTATAGCGAATTTCCCTGCGTGAATCAACCGTTGTTCACTAGTTGAGTACCTAAACAGGTTTGGCTG
Organism: Fasciola hepatica; assembly: GCA_948099385.1. NCBI lineage: Eukaryota > Metazoa > Platyhelminthes > Trematoda > Plagiorchiida > Fasciolidae > Fasciola > Fasciola hepatica. The sequence goes on along the minus strand of CANUEZ040000072.1, from coordinate 8,336,312 downwards.
TGAAGCACGGTTTGGCCAATTAGACAAACTTTGAATTAATCCGAAAGAAATTTCCTAAACAAAAGCAGAAAAGCGTAGCAGGGGTATGTTCTTGGAGAGGCGAGCGTATTAAGCTGTAACCAGAATTTCTTGTTTATCTCAGCAGCATTGTGTGATGCACTGTCGTGTTTCTCAGTCGGTACAGAATTCAGTCAACCAGGTATACTCGGAAGTAGGTGAATAATCCATTGCGGGTAGGTCAGATTACACTGAAGTTGACCAGTAATAATAATGGTAAGCTTTTACTCTCTTCAGTTACTGTATGACAATATACGATATTTCTGGAAGGAGGCCACGATCAGTCATAAGCTGCCGAAGGGGCAAGTGACCAAGGGAATCGAACCTGGGACACCAAGTTGTAAATCCCATGAGGATGACCGTTTAAGCACGACTGGCCTGTACAGTAAAATACTTTAATATTGCACACTGTTTATATAGAGAATGTAATGACCGAAAGCGGTGGGGAATCGATATCCACAAGTTCAGCCCTTTTAGTTCCTAGCTATTTCAGTACCGCAGGCTGACTGGGCTGATAAGAGCATCCAGAATAGATACTTAACAAGTGAGATAACTCCTGTATCACATTGCACACAGTTTGTTTCAAATGGAAAATATTCCTTAAAAGGACTTTGTATTATTTACTGACCTTTGACTAGGATTAATTCCTTGTTGTGGCCAGATTTTGCATGCAAAGATCGTTAGGCGGGCGAGGCCTTTACGATACTGGGAGCGGAATAATTTATTCGCAGAGATATGAAGACATACAGCCCAGATCTGTAAAGACTTTTGAAGAGAGGTAATACAAGTAAGTTAATTTATGACGACAGCAGCCATCGCTGTTTTGTGTGGTAGACGAGGATGGAGAATCGGTCAAACACTTATTCAGTCAGTCAATTCAAAGTGAGAGAACTGTACGAAAAATTCGCTTCTGACAATGAAATATGGCCCGAAATTATTGATTGGTAGCCGTATTATCCAAATGTCCCATGTTGGGTGATATTAGGTGAAGTACTCTCACTTAGAAAGTTTCAGTCACTTTCTTGTACCCACTAACTCTATCTACCTGATTTCCCCTCGTAATTCTTTCATGTCCTCTTTTTATTCCTACTTCTACTTATATAAAAGGCATCAAAATCGTCACGTCTAGGGAATGCCTATTGTTTTGGAAAATTGAAACCGTTGTTGTTGTATCGATCGAGATATCTTCTCCCCTCCCCCCCCCCCCCCCGCAGCTCCCGCATTTCCTCAGCGTTTGCTCGCTTTCATCAACATTTTGCTCTCCAGCTAGTCATTGGGCTAGCGTTTTTTCGTGTCATCTAAGATTTACCGCTCTCTATTTGTTCAACTGAATGTGCTCTCGTCATGAAATCAGCAAATATTTCATTCACGAGAACTAGCAATGAATGTTGTACTTCCCGGGAGCCAAGGGATTCGACAACACAATACACCTCTACCGCGCCAATGTGATTGAAACGATCAATGTGAACTAAGTTGACAGCTAGCTTACGATAACTTTTTTCCAATGTCATTTTAGAGTAACCCAAAACTTCTCCGTGAAATTTAAGCGTGTCGTATTTATGGTTCAGTAATATGGCCAGAAAAGAAAAGAATTTCACCATCTGATTTGGAAAATTATGTGCTTTGACGTACATTTCCAATCCCGATATATGGCATTTCATGCGACTTTATGCTGATCGGTAAATGTTATAGCTAATCAAATGGAAGCTTCTAAATTGCCACCAAATTGGTTACCGGGAAGTTTTGGGGACACTGATTTCGTTTCCAGTAGTATTCAGTCTACAACGCTCATATTCATTCCCGTTTTCGAAAGCGAACATGCCTGTATTGTTAGCCTGATCCATCTGATTGTGCGGCCACTGGTTTCCTCGGGGTGGTATATTCTAATGGTATCTTCGTGTACATTATCACTGTTAGCTGACTCCCACGAATAAACGCATTCCAATGGGAGTAGGCTGATAAATCTTGAAGTCAACTCCAAGACCCTTGTTCACAAAAGCGTACACCGTGGAAAGTGCTAAGTGAAGTACAGGCGTACTAACCTCTTCCGGTGTAACTACAAGTATGGCTCACTCCGACGCAACAAGGCAGGCTAGCTGGTGCAACCACTGCCGAGTGGGAATCTGTTGACAACGTTATGAGCTCGTATATTCCATTGATCGTTCAATGGGAACTGCTTTTCAACTGAATAATAGCATACGAAAAATATGCTTCCTCTTCTTTCTCAAGTATAACTGGAATATTTCAGATCGGTTATAAGGCAGATATTTGGGGATTATGGTTTATACATTCGTGGACAGATAAACCAGTCGGTTTACCCTTTTTGATTTTTTTTCACCAAACATCACAATAACAGCTGATTTGCCGCGACCTATGTGATAGTGCCTGTACGTACGACAACGCGCTAGACAACCTTTTAAGCGAAACTAACAACAACATGCATAATGCAATAGCATAACCAAAACCAACACTGAGAACCGTGTACACCTGTTTCATCTGGCATTTAAAGAATCCTCATCAGTATTGCACGTCTACCCAGCCGCAACTGGAACTCGAACCCCGAGACAAATGACTGTGATTCGAGCACCTGACTCCACCCGGGCTGGCCCGCTACAGATTGCTCTTCCGACACTGATGTTTTTCGAATGTGACATCCCCGTGGACCTCGCAGCTTTCGCTCTCCACGACGGATGGTTACTTTACTGCCCCCATTCCATTCCTGTGTACATGAAAGATTTAATTTAGGCTCAATTGCCTCTTACTTCAAAGTTATGAACGAAGAATGGGCTTTCATTGAGCAACCTGTTCATCTTAGTGACAGCTAGGTGCAAAGTGATGTTTTTTCCATGCCAAAAGGTCACATATCCCTCACTAGTTCATTGTAAGGTTATGACATTCTGACATAAATGAATCTAAGAGGAGAATTTCCTCTACAAGCTGAACAAATAAATAAATAGTTATTCAGCATAGCCAAAGAGAAAGATGACCGGTGGAATGATTGATCGACTGATTGACTGAATGAATGATTGAGCGAACAGAGTAGACTGAGTTAATCATTACGGATAGTCAGATGAACGAAAACCCTCGTTAATTGTCCTGAAATTAGCCACATCTCATTTTTGGGGCATAGGGATCTTGTTTAACCAACGTGACTGACTCCATGGTCAGCTCCTTTATTTGTCTCATTCGCAGCTACATCAGCAGAAGTGTATACTGGAGTTCCTTCGTTCATGGAACCCCTCGTTTATTCTCGATACTTTTAAAAATTGGTATCGATTTTAGCTCAGGTTGGTGGTTTTCAACTGCTTCTCATCGCTGAGCTTAACGTTTAGGTAGCAAATTTTCATCACCAATCCAGGCTTCATTGTCACTGCGGACTGACAGTGTAGCCTGGACTGGTGATGAAAATTTACCACCTAAACACTAAGTTCGACTATCAGAAGCCGTTGAAAACCTCGTTTAAGCACTTCATTCTATGAAGTGCTTGCGCCTCGTTTGTGATATACACTTCTGGTGATACGTGAGCGTTTTTTATTTCACATTTGTGCATGAGCACAGTGAACAGGTATACAACTAGTAGCCTCGAAAGCCACTACCATGTTTTCACGGACAGTCATCACGCTCAACCACGAGACTTGAAGTAGAGTATCACATGGGACCTTAATAACTCAACCTTGGTAACGGGCCTAATCAATCTCCATGTATGTTTTAGGTGGAATACAATAATATCTCCACCACGGTTTGGCATAGTTCTCGCTAGAGCTATAAATGACTTTTTTCGAGAAGTGATTCACCGTGCATTACTACAGCCTAGGCCACGACTGGAAACCATGGAGAATGATTCATCTCGTAATTTCACTGGGGTACTTACTGTCGTAGAACATTCTTACTTCATGGATATTTATTTCAAGTTGTGTGTCGCGCACTCATTCTTCAATCTATTTATGTTGAATAGAACCTGTTCTTTTGAGCATGAAATTACCATAGGGTAGGTTTCAACGTTCGTCGTTGACTTCCAGACTTTTGATTGAGGCCAAAATTGAGATACTAAAACGCTTAAGGATTCGAGAACTTCAATATGACTTCACGCCGAACCACCACCTCGTGAGAGTTTCAATTCATACAAACAAGCCCGGATATACTTGAGTACGAAAGCATCGAGAATATTTGTTGAGCCGCCCACCCTCTCTTGTTCATACTTGATAACTCATTCCGATATGATCGGGCGCCATTTCTGTGACTAAATATGAGACCAAATTTCATATGTTTGTGTGTGGTCGAGAAACTTATTTGCACCGTGCTTGCATAGTCGATCAGTAAATTATCCCTGTAATTCGTCTAAGGTCGACCACTTCGCAAAGTCCTCGTGGTCGCCCAGGATTGTGTGACTGAATACGTACTACTGTGTGTCGACAATAAAAAGTATCACATGAAAGCCTCGAAGTTGCATCAATTCATTCGACCCATCAGCCACCCCATAGCTTCTCGGTCAAACATGCACGTAAAAGACGACACAGTGGGTCACAGACGTAACAAAATGTTTTTAGTTACTCCTTTTGATAAACTTGATTTTCGTTGGTCGTCATTTGTTAAGCAAGTAAAGCATGGTTGATATTTGTCCTAAAGTCACGTGGGGCTGCCTAGCTATCGAACTGACATGGTCGCCATCATCTTAGCTTCGTTCTCTTCTTCTTTGTTGTACGAATATGCCAATGATAATAAGTTTTATTTCTGTAAAGTGATTTATTCAGGTTCTACTCGGCATCTCGCGTCTTCACTCAAGAAACTGAACGTAAAAGTTTATCAATTCAACGAATGACTTATATTTTAAGTCACATCCTTTTTGCACGCATTTGATCAGTCAGGTGGTATATCGATAATCACATGTGAGTGTGTGTGCGTGTGTGTTTGTGCGTGCAAGAGTGTGTATGTGTGCGTTTGTACATTAAAGTATTTGAATTAACCACGGAACCAAGTCTCATGAGTAAGTATTTGTGTCGTAATGCGGAGCTCAGCTAAGTAGATTCACACTATTCTCAATGGTTTTCGAAATCGGTGTGCTTCGCAATTCAGCTTGATGGGTTTCGTAAACGCAAGTGCTCATTGGGGATGAAATATCTGCGACCTGGATGTTACCCTCAACGATCAAAAACTGGTGAAAAATCACTTTATGTGGTTTTCATTTCTGTAGAAGGGTGCGTGCATGAAGATGAACTTACTTTCCGAATAATTTCAACGAAAGCTGATCTATTTGCCGCAGATTATTCCAGTGATTTGAACCAGTACAGTGGTTGTGTATTATGAGAATAGGGATTGAGAATCACCGTACGTGTTCACTGGCTTTATCCGCGTCCGACTGGTTGTACCGCTAAAGCTCAGATGATACAGCACCAGTCTGGTAAACAGCTCGTAAGGTGAACTCTTGGATATGAAAAGTGGAAGATGATTTCCCCATTATCTACGTCACTTCGGCTAATTATGCCATCGATGAATTCGAAAGAATAAATCCTGATCTAAGCTAGTATAGAGTTGATAACTGACGGTTTCCTGTTGAATATTTTCTGGGTTTATATTTTCAAACAAGAATATCCTGGTGTGCACGGCTGCTAAACTTGACCAAAAGACTGGATACAAGCTTCAGTTGGCATTATTCTCCACCACTTATCCACCTCTCGCGAACAGTGCTCGCGCGAGAATCAGGCCGGCTATATACATGTTCGAGGTTGTGTTGATCACATTTTCACCCTTCGACAAATTTTGGAACATAGGCACACCATCCATAGGCCCACTATCCTCGTTTTTCTTCATCTTACAGCTGCCTTCGAATCAGTTGAACGCACGGTTCTCTGGCGCTTCCTCTTGTTAAAAAGTGTACCAGAGAAATTCATTTCCATCATAAAGTCCCTTTACACGAATAATCGAAGCCAAATTCGGGTTAACAGTGATCTTTCACCCGCGTTGACCGCGTGAAAGGGTGTACTTCAGATTTGCCCGTTAACCTCACTTTTTTCATGATGTACTGTCAAAGTGAATCATTGTAAGTCCGTTTTTGCGAGAGCACTTTCAGTGAACGTTAGAGAACGGTGATGGTGGGAAGCACGACTGAAAAAGGAAATGCCCCTAAATGCAATGTGGAATATAGCCCAAAGCAGTTGATATCGTTGATTTTTAGTTGTGATTCTTTCGGGCTCTTTTATTAAACCACTTTGACATTCCACTAGACAGCTTTTTGGTTGTGAAATTGAATTTATTGTAAGCTTTATGGTGGTAGATACCTTATCGAATGTCTAGACTTGAGATTAGTCATATGAACCTGTCAGTGGATCGGAGCATTAACGAAAAAAGGAATGCTGCTTCAATATTCGGTTGATATTACCACAAATAACTCGAACGATGCTTAGGAAATTTTTTGAAATGAGACCAAAACAATCTAGGAAGACATTCTTATTCCAAGACTGCAATAACCGATACACGAACCATAATGTTTACTCTAGCTGCCTAGCAAGAAGGGAGTGATCAAAAGCAAGGGGTTTCCAGTTGCAGCAAATGTTGAAATTCTCTTCACCGATACACAACCGTAAATTCGCTACACTTTCCGTGGTGAACCATTGCCCGAAATCAGCTCTTTTGTCTTTCACGTTCGATTAGTCGTATGGTCACTTTTTCCTCGTATATGCACGTCCCTCCAATAAACGGTCGGCTGATGGAATGCTGATTGTTACACCGGTCACTTTTATCTCCATTTCCATTTTTAGTCATGATAAACAACACTCGAGATTGTCATCCACTGTCGTGCACAAATTTTGGATATAATCATCATCGAACGGTCGGCGGGTATTTTCACTCTTTGAGGCCTTTTCGTGATCCAATTTTGCTATAGCCCAGCATGTTTTGATCTTTATTTCTGGAGTCCGTGCAAGACATTTTAGATTGTCTCTATTCCAGTTGCACTGAACAGTGCGTTTTATGTACTCGATAGACCTTTTCATGGTTGGGTCTTTTCAGCCTGGTTAAATCGGCCACTTTATTCTGGGTTTTACCACTCACCAAGTTTTCTATAATGAACAGCTTGTGTAATGGTGAACTACCGTGATGGCTCTCAATGTTGAAACTGTTCAAAGGAGCAGGTAGCGGACCATCAATAAATAAAGGTTGCAATTCGTTGGCTAACTCGTCATTTTGACCACGTAATAAACGAAAACGAATTCCGCTCTGGGTTGCTCTTATCTTCAAACTTGTCCAATGGTTGTCAGGTCCTGAGCGATCGAAAAGATGAAACATTACACGAGTAGGCTGTTCGACCTCATTCTGAAAACTTCAATGTATCAGTAGCTAACCTGATAAAAGTTTAAACTGGATGCCGGGATGTTTTGTTGCACTACTCAGTGAACAACTTGTCAACAAGACTAAAAACCATGAGTGGAGTCTACAGAACCACAAGTGGAGGCTGGAAATTATGAGGGAAAGCAGAGTAATCCTATGAAACACGTTAGAAGCCATCCGGAATATCATAAAGAGCAAACCTGGATGTTGTGCTCCAGTCATCATTAATGAAGGTTATTGTGTTTCCTAACCAGCCACTAGGGGGGAGGGGTTTAGTTACACTTCGCACCCTCTCATGCACGTTTTCTGGGATAAGTCAATTCATCTATTTTAAGCTTAAAATCCATGAGTTCATTCGATATAGTAGTGGGTTGGCACGTCAGCGTACCAAATTTGATCACCCTATATTGTTTGGTTGAAAAACAATCACAGAAAGGCAGAGTACAGAGTGGGCTAATCGTATTCCGTTTACTATGTTTATATTTTCTCCAGTGTGTTTCACGTGGAGAGAGAGAATTGGTCGCTGGACGACAGCAATGAATTCTGCTTGTTTTGATGGTTCCTGCGCAAACTACTGGTTGAATGGGTTTCGTTATGGGCTCCAGAAATTTGGCTAATTACTTTTCAACCCGCTGAGTGCGAGGGGTGTTTTGACAGCTTCTAAATAGATGAGGTATTTTTAGATCCAGTCACTTTGGTTACAGCTTTCTTACATCCGCGTCATATCTTTACTAAGGCTGAATCTAAACAGGTCAAGTTGGATTGGGCATGTGTTACGCGTGCCCATTGGTAGGATTCTTCAGTGTACGATTTTCCCGAGGCATATAGTGGCTGGTAGGTACGTCGAGATGGTCAGCTCATGGCACGGTAAAAAAAATATGAAAACCTTGACCACGTAAGACGGACTACACTTCTCGGTCGGAGTCCTCGAGACCCATTCAGCAGATGGTTTGAGACATGAAGTGATACGGTTATGTGTCGCAGAGAGTGGTGTGGTTGCATTCGGGCTGTTTCCGTGTCTTCATAGTTTACGCTGCTTACTTTTATTCGGCTCTTTTTCACTGTATGGTTTTATTCACTCTGCCCTCAACCCACAGATGCAGTGGTGCAGCAACCAAAACCAGATCACAGATTTTCTAGGTCAAAGACTGAATGAACTGAACTGACCTGGTATGCCTATTCTACTGCCCTCATGCGAAAATATGCGGTAAAAACGAAGTTTTGAATGGTGTTCAATCCAGTGAAATGTACCACTTTACAATGCAAATTTGGGCATTTTCTCATAGCGACACTCATTAGTCGTCCTTGATCAATGCGGAATACGCGCTGCAGGAAAATTGCCGGAAACAAATGACACGGAAGTAACCATACAAACTATTTATTGATCCCTAGTCTGATCATTAGGTCTTAGGTTCTTATTGCGTGAATTCAGTTTGACTTTTTATTGGGTTATTTCCAGTCACATGTTTGTCACACCAGTTCGTTTTTGAGGAACAGATAAAAATGGTTGCCCATGTAAGAAAACTAAAGGGTTTTTCTATTTTGCTTACCCCTGGGATGTTAAGAGGCAACGGTGCGAATCAATTGATCCACAATCTTGGCAAGTCCAACAATGAGTCACGGCGTAAAAAATGCCTTCAAGTCTGTTAATTAGGAGAAGTTCGCCATTGATGTAAAGGCCCGTGAATAACCTCATGCTATTGTTGTACTTTCCGATCAGTTCAAGAGGAGCTCTTTCAGATTCTTTTACTCTGATAACAGTTGAATTAGGTTTGTACAATCACTGACCGTGCACTGAGTAAGTGAATCTCTTGAACCCCTCTCAGGCAGACTAACCCGCCTTACATAGCAGAACACACTGGTCAGGATTTTCCTACTTTTTTCTGTCTCTCCTAGGCTAACCATCCTCACTCATCTTCTAACGTCTGCCAATCTCGGCGAATACTGGGCATCGAAATAAGCTACCTGGGGACATGCTCGACACATTTTCCAAACATATTATCCTGATGAGCTCTGGTGTTTATTCTAATGAGTTGTTTTGCATGCCTAATCTCATATTACTGATACAGAGTTCCCAGTAGATTCGAACAGTGCTACGGAGAGGTCGGCGTCCAAAAGCCGATAAACTTTGTGTCCTTTAACCTCAGTGGCCATATTTCTGAACCACATGCAAGAACTGATCAAACTGCTGTAGTGTACCCCCGATCCTCGATAAATGAGCGGATGTCATATACGACTGAGGTTGTGTAGTAATCACACTGAACTGAACGGACAGGACGTATTGAAATTTCTCCCACCCAGAACTACGCAAACGAAGGTAGCAAGAAGACCAAGACTGCGAAACAGCACGTTAGTTGTATTGCAGAACTGGTTCGTAGAAATATGCTAAATCAGAGAAGATAATTGGTAGACTTGAAGATGACCAATCACAGGGAGCTTTTGTCGGACTTGTCCGCGGTGATCCTGATTGGTTGAGGCTCATTTGCGTGCTTGGCTACGAAGCTATACCCGGCCGTATCACGTGTGACAGCTACTGAATCACCACAGGTTGGCAGGAGTCAAACTCGCCTTCTGCATACGCGATGACCGTTCATCCGGTATTCGATCTTTGAGTGAGAAGCTACTACCTAGGTAACAGAACTTGTCTATTTGGCCTAATGTTTCCCCATGCATTGTGAGGTTTGGTGTCATACCAACTCTATTTTGCATCAACTTGGACAGAGGAAAAGTAGTCATCGAGTATTTTGTTCGACCGATGTGGGAATCTACTGGATGTGATATGGAGTATCGGTAAGATCCTAATCTGTTCATCGGTCATATCTAACTCCACAAAAGCATCGTCCCCCATGCGTAGCTCTTGCATCAAGACGAAGGGGACCATGTGAAGATGAAAGAATAGCATATAGGACAGGCTGGAATAAAAGTATATATTTTTCAAAGAAAGAGGGTGATTTTCGTCTTCAGGTGTGATTTTATTTATACTATTTCCCTTCTTGAGCCCTATGATCTAAAGCAATGCTGCATGCTACAACGTTTATTTATGTACCATCACTGTAACTCGTCACCTGATGGCAACGAAGGCAGCGCACAAAAGCAATTTGGGACACTTCATCTGTCAAAAACTTACCAGACTTGCTGTAGGGTTTCTTAATTTGTAAACTGATTTAACAAAAGATGCTAACAACCGTTATACGAAAAAAACATCCCGTCGAACCATCAGACTGCTGTGTATTCAGAGGTTTAAGTGCTGGGCTGTTTGATCAAGCGCGTGAACAATAAAGACAAACAAACGGACCGTCAAGGGAATGGGAACTTCCGAAACATCCGGTACTCCCATCCAATCGCCCATACAATTGCTATCCGGGCTCAACACTTCTTAATTTCGATGATCGGACGAGAACCTATAGTTCCAGCATGGTAAGGTCACGACAACACAAGTTTTTAACTCAGCAGCATACACAAGCTGTAGTGAGCTGACAAAAGCTTCAGTTTATAGAGTATCTTTCATCTGAATTCAGCCGTGTGGTTGAGCATCGAGATGCGCTATCACACAATTCCGAATCCCAGTCACAGGGACAGAATCTTGCTTTAGGAAACAAAGTGCGTGGGTTTTAAAGTCAGATGCCAACGAGAATAGATACAAACAAGGCATCAGTTTGGGGCAATATTTACGACAAGATTCATCAAGTATAACCTAACTAGCTTTACCACTAGACGTTTAGGGGGAGAAAACGGAAGAGAACGAACAGATAGACAACAAGTGGGAATGCACAATGAGTAGTGACGATAGTTTTAAAAAATAAAACTGTCGAAGCGCGTAATAACTGAGAAATTTTACGTGAAGAAATATTTTCTCCATCGTGTTTAGTCTAGCCTTGGGGGCCTGTGGGACTTGCTCAACCGAAACAGTGAGAACGGAAGAAGGTATAAGGCTGAATCTCAGAACAAATCAGTTTGATGGCTATTATATATTGTGGATCCTTCGTCCCATTCGAATCAATTCACATGTAATACTGCACATGATAGGGACTGCAATTCTGGTTAAATATTCAGTGACACGAATAGGAGCTTACCTCCGTCTAATCAGCTGAATGTTGTCTGTACAATGGGGAGCTAGGTCATAAATTTATTTATTCCAACTGTTGTGAAGCAGGACCATTACATCGGGGTTGTTGATTAACTGACTGCACAGTACATGGGTTAAACATACTCTGTCTGGTCGTTTCCGACTTCGGTGTCGCAGGTCAGCTCAGATGATTGGCTTGCTGTTCACTAGAATTGATACAGTGTATTAAGTACACTTGTCACCCCAGTCACGTGATTTGTAACCGAAAGCTGTCTGCAGTGATTTTATGTGCACGGTATAACTGATTAATTGTGGACGGAGTTTTTGTTCAGCAGATTTGACCAACGGATACAGTTGTTTACGAACTCTGATACATCACACATAATTGGGTAGCATTGAGGCCATTCTCTCAACCTGACATTCTTAATTTACATGGGTAGATCAATCGATCTTTTACGCAAGAATCAAACCGATTCAACAATTAATTTCGTCGCAAAAACTCAGTTGAAGTGAACCAGTGCTAGTTCAGCATGGACTGGTTTGTTTTTAGGTGGAAGACCTTCAAGATGAAACCATAGATCACAGTGAGCCCGTTCAAGTAGTGCATATTAAGAAAACATCACAATTTTAAAAAATGCTCATTGTATTTCACGAGCACCACAATTTACCCAGCTTAAAGTTACATGAGCGGATGGAAAGGCTACGGTCGTTTTCCCATTGGTCAGGTATCTTCTAAACCGTCTAGCTAACACGACTCCTTCAGATAAACACAGTGGTGTGGATTTTTTATACGACTTAAAAACTGACATCCTGGATTCTGTCGGGCTATTACAACAGCTATGATTGGACATTAGAGTTGAAACCCAATCTTCTGTCAACAGGTGTGAACATATAGTCGTTGGTATTCTCGTGCTATAGGCGCATATAACCTCTGGGGTTCGAACCCCGTCATGGGGATCAAATTATCGGTGGACAGTTGTCTGCTGGCCTCAGCTAGTTACCGCACCCGATCTGTAGCGGCCTTTTCAATTCTCCTCAGCAAATCTCGTGGTAATTGTTACCGATCATTTCGGTTTCGGCTTTGGTTCTTTGAGACCCGCAATGTGGCCAAATGAACGTTGCAGAGAATAAAATACCCCAATATTTTGGTGAATGAATCAGAATACTTTAAGGTGAGATGGAAGCAGAAATGAAGGTTTCGAAAGTAGTATACGAGTGGAGTTTGGAAACGTTCCTAATTATAATGTTATTTTGCTAATCCTACATGAGCTGTATGTCACAGAACTTAGAGCTCATCGTCGCTCTTTCTTTTACAACCAAGTAACTACAGTTTCTAATATAGCATATATATGTGTATATATCAAGATGCGTCACCAGTTGTTGGCGCAGACAATGAGCCGACAAATTGTTTTGTTCTGTTGTTTGATCGAATCTGTACTTGTGCAGCTTTTGGCAGTGAACTTTTCAGGGCTAACGTTGCCGGTTATTCTTAACCTTGCTTTTGGCTTTCGAGGCTACGTGGTATGATCTTTCCACTGCACTTACCTGCAATCGAAAGGTAGTAAATAATTTGATTTTTGTGCCGAATCATCCGTGCGATACCGCTGACTGCCGTAACAACAAGAAAACACTCTGAAATAGTTAGTCCTGGTCAGTGCAAAGTGTGATCAGTATCCCGTGTGCAGAGCCGAGTTCAATCACAAAAGCTGATTAATTGTACTGGGATTCAGAAAGTCAGATAGTTTATATACTGTGGATGTCACTGAATATTTTTTTACTTTTCATTCACTGAAGCTGAAGTTGATAAGAACCTTTAGAATTTCCAGTTAGGTGCTGATGCTGAATGTCGGACGCTTAAAGTGTTTGTTTGTGGGATATGCTGTTTGGCAGATCCCATATTTGCCTAGTAATAATAAGCATAGCCACTAACTCAAACTATTCCGTGATGGTTAATACCCCAGGAAACAAGATCAGAAATACTCTGAAAATTTCTGTTAGTCAACCTGAGCTGACTCTCAAAGGTTAGTTTTGATTTTTTTCGAAAATCGTTATCCCAGATGGATTTGGAAGTGAAAGAGTTGGGTATTGGTGTTTAAGATTCACTGACGCACACGCACACGCACACCCACACGCAAACACATTCAATCACAAGCGGTCAATACCACACACACACACACGCACGCACGCAGTGGAATGTACGCCCAGAGTCATGATTGTGTAAGGTTGACTGTCATCGATGAGGTTCCGTTCGTGCATGTCTCACGTGGTGCATTCGTGTTCACTTGTAGTCTAAGTCAATGAGGGAATTCTATCCGGATCCCTGTGTATTTGTGTTTTTGAGTGTGAATCAGATGGTTCATCTTTTTCTTCCCTCGTACATGACCGTTTCTTTGCCCCACTCGAAGAATCATACGTCACCCAATTGACAACTGACCCAATTTCCCGTCAGTGTGACGTAGGTATATGGTTGTACTGCGAATGTCAACCGGTAAACGTTACCAAAGCCACTGCCAGATCAAGCACCGGAGCCCTAATCGTGACCACAGCTGAATAGTGTCCCTAAGTATCCGCACCCCCATTATCTTTCCTGAATTGGTGTACGACGGTTTGCTCGTTTGGAGGTGGGTAATTAGGTCTGTTGTTGTACTACCTCAGTCACTTTTGAATGCCTATTGTAAAGGGGCAAAGATTGAGCAGAAAAGCGGAAATAACTGAATGATTATGGGAAAGAAAATGCAACGCAAACGTGAACAATAACGAAGTAAAAGAAGCGCGATGCAAAAAAAGCATTCGAGTTGACCGAGTATCTTCAGCTTGTGAGCTGATTTGTCCATCTTTGAGAGGTAGACGAAATGCCTGGGGATCACAGTATGATCAGAGTCAACATACGTGAACCAAAATGAACCAAGTCTTGAATCGTATCTGCACACATGCTAACCGAAATCACTATAGTTGAATTCATCCCAAAGTTGCCGAGGTGTAAGAGGACACCAGTTGAGGTGGTGCTGCGTATTCAGGAAGTAATCAAGTGATTCATTTACTACCATCGATTTAACCAGCTGGAATGGAAAACGGACCTTGTCCAGGCGTCCCACTCGAGCGTGAAAATCGATGGTAAGAACCTTTGTGACCATTGAACGCAGGCTGCGAAGCATTTGAGACACATCCTGGTGGAATTTTATCTTTCACATTAAAGGAGCTCCAGTAAGTTGAGGATAAAACACAGAAGCGATGAACTTTGAGCGAAGGTTTAGTCCGTTGCTGTCCGCACACAAAGAACCAAACTGCACATCAGCGGACGGAGAGGAATTGTAAATGACTTATTCTTGTTAAGTGATGTGCCGAGTAATAAATAAGAGAGGTGGTGAATAATGGTTATTTGTAAATACCATTTTCCTCTACATCACAGTCAGCCGAGACCATAATGAAATATATGAACCGGAGGACTGTTGTAAAAAAGTGAACACTAGAGTCATGAATAAGCCGGGACAAACGGTCAGAAGGCTTTTGCAGTTACTGTCCAAAAGAAGAGCCTAAAGTGGTTACCCAATGTCAACATTTCCGAATTTTTGTCGAAACAGTGTACATTACAAGAGGAAAGTCCAGTTAAACTGATGTGAGATTTGCTAGGCTTGCTTGAACCAGCACGTTTGCCACGGTAAAATAATCACACATGCATTCCTGTTTGTTACATAACAAAAATTGTGCCTCTCATGTAACTGAGCGCTATTTTTAATCTAACCGTTTGTCCAAAGCCTGGGTAAGGTGCTCAGCTGGTCAACTTGAATGCCGTGAATTTCATCTGCTTAACTGATCGGGATATCTTAGAAAATATTTTTTCTTTAGACGCTTGGCAAACTTATTTTGCAGTTACAACCAATGTCCAATTGACAGTATCCGAAAAATAAACGAGTTAGTTTGATGTGATGAGTTTCATTCCTTGTTTTCCTCAGTATTTTCTTCGGTGTCCGAAGTTATTTGCCTGTGCCTAGAACAGACATTTCCAACTATTCCAGTTTTACGTACGTGCTTTTGTGCATGAATTTCCATAGTGTAGCTGTTCAAATGAATATGCTTTGATCTGAAAATCCTGATAGAAAAGTATAATATGGATTTAAATATCCCCTAACAAAATACCTTTTGTTCAACAATGATCGTACGTGTTTCGGTGATGGTTAATCACGCTTTGATCAGTAATGCAATGAGCATTTTTACGAATACGTTTAACGCATTCACGTGGCTACCATTCACGTAAAATGTTTCAGTAACCTCGATCACAACGAGTCTATGCCCTTCTAAGCATCAGCAGCCCTTCCATAAGGCATTCAAACCATGACAGATCGAAGATCTGATCGTTTGTTTCCTGACGAAAATTTACTCCGTGCATCAGTGTGGAGAGTAGTCTCGCTGTTGAAAAGCTTTGAAAGCCCCGAAAAACCGTCGTCTGGTGATCCGATGTTGTGGTGTGCTTCAATCGATTGATCTCTCGATCTAATCTTTTAAAATTAGTTTCATGTTGGCCCTACGTGGTGCACCACTGTAGGGGTCAACCAAAACCACAGACATCTATCTAAATTCGGTCCGTTTACCTTTAATGTACGCATCTCGTTTGTCAATCGGTAAAACTAAAGATACTGTGTTCCCAAGGTCCGAACCGCGACACTGCCACACACACACATTGACCCTTCAGTAGCTTCTAATGCGAAGTAGAATAGTGCCAAAAACGAACACACATTCGGAGGAAAAAATTGACGACGTGAACAGTTGCCACTTTGTGATGTGCTAAATCATCCGTTAAATTTGTTTACTACCCTCCGTGTGATCATGTGCATGAAAAAGTGAACCAGCTAGCGAGTGAAGTGTCTCTCATCTTACATAATTTTTACATCATGTCAACCCATGCGATGGATCTTGAGACATCGATGTAAGCATGTGCCTTGTCGATCGGGGTGCGCTCCAAACCGGATCTCTGCGAAAAACATTAAGTACGATTGCATTTTTAAATCTACAGGTTCACCGTTTGATAAATTAGTAATCGGATGCTGGCCAAGTTCATCCAAATAGGTAAATTTGAGCTATTTCATTGCCTAGGTTTGCAGGCAACAAAAATCCTAATCGATAACAAATTTCCCAAGAAATCGATGGTGAATCGGTGTGAAAGTCGACTTTTCACCTGGTAGGGGTGCTGCGCGGTTGTCAGACAGTCATCATGGTGGCCTTCTAACCAGTCGATCCCGCGTCCGAATCCCGCTTCGCTGCCTACCACTTTCTCCAATTGACAGGTCTCAACAGGCCGTGACTCCCTTCCCGTAATATTGTACCACTGTAGCATAGTAAAAATGAAGTAAATTAAAAGATTAAAAACAGAACTTGAAGGCGAAAATAAGAGAACGTGTACGTAAATTACCATACTGTATCGCAGCTGACAGCCTAGACGGGTCTTCGAAAGCTCACAGGTACCAAAACGTGTCTGTCAAATGTTCATGCAGCTGACGTGAAAAAATTCTATTAGTTATCTAGCAGAGTGGACAACAATTAATTAGTGCTTGAGTATCGACCCAAGGACCGACGAGTCGAGGAGCCTTTTTTGTACTGGATTCGAAGGAGTTACTCCGCTTCCATATTACAAAGTACACCCCTTTAACGGCCTGAAATCTTCTCTGCTACGCGCAGCTTCCGTACTTTTTTATCAGTCAGAAGGGTACTGCATCCTACCCTCTCCCTCCCTCTCCCTCTCTCCCCCCCCCCCCCAAAAAAAGAAATAAACTACCGGCCCACAAGATTTAACAGTAAAGTCTGCAATATTTACAAAGCTTAAGCACCACGAATGATCAACACTTGTGTGATACAATATGACATGTTGTTTTCGTTGCTGTTTTATGGTTCAACTATGATTCGTTGTTTGAGTGAAATCATGCTGTTCAGTATTCATGACTATTCCTGCAGCATTTTGGAAGAGAAATTAAGACACGAGGTGCGCAATCACGAGTACGCACAATTGCAGATACCTTTTTTCACTTTATTCAGTGACGCACTTGTGTGACACAATCAAACTGCTTTCTTTTATCCCATCTGAAGTTCTGTTTGTCAACTGTGGTGTACACAGGCCCAATCAAACAAAAAGGATAGAATACAAAGCTGCCATTTTCAGCCAAAGACTACAATTTTCGTCAGTGTTGATCGATAAATTTTTGTTTTCTTTCAGGAGTAAGTCAAAGTATTATTGTGCTAAATAAACATGGTCACGAAACTGACTTAGCTGGTGATACTCTACCGATGTCAACTGTGTCAGCCGCATGCCATCACATGCCAGAAAAAAGAGAAACGTGTTCAGAATGGCAGTTTGTATGATCATCAGCTTTGCGCGTCTCATCCGCATCAGCCGATCCTCTGAATCTAAAGGTTCGCATTCAAGCGTTTCTTATCCCGTCTTAAAATGGGCAAAATCAGTGTTTGTCTACTCGCTTTTGTTCTTTGTCATGCCATATGCACTCCGGAATTAAGATTGTCACTGACACTCAAAAAAGCTCATATATGAATTTATATCCAGGCAGAAAACACTTCCGGTGGAGACCTTCATGAGGCTCCAAAAAGCCAGGCGCGGTAACAAATCAGGTACCATCAATGTGCCATCTCTTCACCAAAGCTGATAAGTGGTGTTTCCTGGGTTCGAATCTCACTAACTGCAGAGCTTTCAATCTATATAGGTAAATCGTTTCCGGACTATTTTTCCATTCCTTAAGTACAAAATGCTTCTCCTTTCCATCACAAGATACAGGAGTCATCTGAAACCGGTCATTATTAACCATGTCGCTATGCACTTCTGATTGCAGTAATCCAGCCCATTAATATTCTTTATATTTGTTAACCCCGTGATTCTTTCTTCAGTTACCTTCGATTCATTGTGGTGTTCCATTAGAAATTGACCCTTGAATCCATAAGTAACACCTGAACTGCACAATTGACCTTTTTATTCAACGTATAGGCTCTGCTGCTTCTCTCGTTCTCTCTCAATTAGCAGATACTTAGTGTCCCCGAATTCCAGAAGTTTTTCACGAACGCTATCGGATGCCTTTGCTTAAAAGTTTTTTGTTTCTTTCTGCTATTTATATCACAGTGTACCTCAGCGCAGAATACAAATTCACCAGTCACACTTATCAACTAATTGACAACCTTGGTTATATTCTGGGTGCACTTGAAACAGAGGAGAAAACAATAAGTAACACAAAGAACAAGCTTATGTATTATCCTGGTGAATGGTATTCTTTTGTCACTCGAGAGGTAGACCACGAATAACGTCTTATCAGTGACTTCATACCATTAGCTCCCCGTTTTGTGTAATCATACGTAAGTGATTAGGACAGAAACACCAAGTGCAAAGACACAGTGTTGATCGTGGCACAGCGCCATTTAAGCAGACGTCTCCAACATTCTGGTGGGAGGATTTCGTTGACCCAAAACCGGAAGCCTGACAGGTCCTACGCGGTCAAGTCCACTAAGATTTTGATACTTCTTTCTATGTCATCAACTGGTCATCTAGACTCACTATTCAACCTATAAATTCCTCAGAGAACATTGAACACCGAAAAAGTATATCAGTGGGCACGCGCAACATGTCCAAGCCCTCGTGTGCTGTTAAGACTTGGCTCCAGCTCCAGTGACGGGGTCCTGGTTCCCAACACCCTACGCTTAACCGCACTTCATTGGTGACCAGATTCGAGCAATACTGTGAAGAAGTCGGCCGTAGATTCAAAAACAGAAGTTTGAATTTGAATGCAAATAGGAGAAGCGGTAACATTTTTCTCGGGATGCACGGTTTAGGAGAAAAATCTTTTTCCGTGGTTTAATTCGCAAACCATTATAGTCATATTTGTTTGAAAACAAAGTAAGATAACTAAGGAGTACGCGACCAATTAGTCATCAGTCAGCCAGTCCATCGATCAATTAGTCGGCCAGTCTATAGATAAACACGAGACAATAAAACTGAATGTCGGTATCACGCTCGGAGTGACATCATCGAACTTTGGCCACAGAAATTCAATTGCTCGGAACAACTTCTTTGTAAACACAGTTTTGGTCATGGTAGTCGGGTGTTGATTGTCTCAGCCGTAGCTAATGTCCTATATCTGACTGGTTTCGACTCTTTCGATAAGACCTTGTACATGATGCTGAAAGACGTAACCGGATCCGTCGTATGACCTGAGTCTAACAGATTAGTAACGACAGAATTTGATGCAACTTATCTCCCTCCGTGTTGATGCCAACGTGTTTAGGGATCTTTGGTAAGCTTAGGTAGATGCCTTGTGTACGTTCAAATAATTGGGAAATGCTTGTCCCTGTTCGATCGTAACCCCAAGACCGCATGGAAGGGCTTATATGACTCACGCACGTCAGTCGAATGACTAGAGATACGTGTTAAACAAGCTTCCGATTGTGCCTTAAGAACTAAAGTACGTCTTACCTTTAGTGAATTCTGATATTTGTACTACGGGGCTAGGTCTGGCTATGATCTCTTTCCGATTGATTTTCAGCATGTCCAAAGAATACTGCGTTCACCCGCAATATTTATTTTCCAAAATATACGCTGCGATAACAGAACACGTGCTCGAATACAAACTATTGGTTCCAATGATGCGTTATCTAATCTGTAGAAATCATATTGGATAACATAATTCATCACACGGTACCAACGCTCAACTCACGACTGGAAACCACGGAAGCGCTCACTATACAGTTGTTTCATCTAGCTTGTTAGAAATCATCAGCAGTACACATCCACCGAGCCTCCGCTGGAACTCTAACCCTGGATGAACGACCGTGGTTCGAGCACCTAATCACCAGTTTATCAGCGATGGCTCTCAAGGGACTGTTGAACATATAAATGTATGACATGTAATACCTTTGGGCTACTGAATTTCAAAGGTAACAGCCCGTTCCCCGTTTTCTATGACGGGTGACCTTTCTGTGGAGAGTAAGTCCAACGAAGACATTTCGTTAACAAACAAATGCAGGTTACCAAGTGCACATGAGTAGTAGGAGATGCGCGTCTGTGGGGGAGTTCTGATTTGATCGACCTGTTGGTCCGCGCAACGAGGTCTTGTCAGTCATATAATTCGGATCTGAGTCATTGGGGGTGGGGTTGGTAGACATGTGACCAGGGCAATCAGAGGGCTTTAACATTTGTTTTCTATATGCTCAGAGTAGATGCAAAAAAGCGGACGTTCATCGCCTCTGCCGTGATTGCTGTGTACGAACGGATGTATTGGTGGGGATTAGGGGGCCAGATCTATATTGACTTGGTGACCTGTGTCCAGCAGGTGCCCAAGAGAGGCACTTCCTATATTTCCTATTCCTCCCTTTTGACGCCACCGTGGACAGTACTCCTTAATCATTTCGGATAGTTGCTTTCCGTTCGGTCAGTGCAAGTTTTGGTTACTTGCCCACCTAGAAAAACAGATTATCACTGATGTTGCCAGATTTATTTTTCCCATTTCCAACTCTCTGCTCATCTGTGATACACCAACCCAGTGTTCACGTAAATCCAGTAGCATTCTGGCGTTATATCATATGGCCATGACGTTATTTACGAGGCATTTCGGTTATAAAAAGCCAACTGCCCCATGATCTATTCCTGGATGCATTCCTAGATATGGCAAATGATTAGGCGTTCTGTGTTGATAATTTGAAACAACCATGAAATTTGCAATATTTTCCAAACGCTGAACTTGACAGTCAGGTTGTGAAACTTCGAAGATATTTTGACAGTGAGTTTAGCGTTTTTGTTACATGAATCCGAGTTTGTACTGGTGAAAATTTTGAATAGAATTAAATGGAAGAGGGTTGGCTTAACCTCCGTGTAACATCAAATCAAACTGTTTGTGAAATCTCTACTCGGAATCATTATGTCTCAGTTCTCAAAATCTATTCAGCGTGTTTCTTCTCCCTTCCGATCTCAGTTCGATCTCTTCCGTTTCTTTTTCTTCGGTAAACCTATAGCTGTCTAGCCTTCCTTCATCTACCCCTTGTCTAGGTGTAAATTTTTACGCTGGGTTGGTATTTCTATCTGGCTAATCCAGAGACCCACGACCTTTAGATTTTTATTCCCATAGGCCTTCTACTTGCCCCGTATTGATATCGTCCTCTATGCGTTATTCATGCTATGTTCGGTGCTCGCCCACACCGCTGCTTCGTTGCGCGCTCTGTTTTCTCACAAAGTCCTTTGTCGAATTTCTCATCCGTATTATGCAAGTGACATTTAGCTTCCCATCTCACGCGTAAGATTACGTCACATCCGCATGTCTGTCTATGTCAGGCGTGCGTGCAATCTCCTGTTATTGTCTGAACTCGCTACCCGTCCATCTGTTACACGAGCGTCCCGTACTCCTTCTCCGATTGGTTATTTTCCGTGCTGTAAAAATGGATTTTTACCTTATACAGATGACTCGCTCCCCATAACACTTGGCATACTTTCTCCGGTGACCATTCGAATGATCTGATATCCATTCACGGTCTCTTATAATTAGGCTGTCCCTCAAAATTGAGGTGTTATTTGCATTTGTAATCACCGTCGCATGAAGTACATGTTGGTCGTTCACTCGTTTCCATTGACTTGGGAATCGGGTGCGTGATCCATGAGTTGCTCAATCACTGGACAGAGGTCCAGTTATACTCATTATTATTAATTCTTTGGTTAGTGTTATAGAGTCTAGATAGAAAATGTCGTTTTACCGGCTAATAATTTTGCCATACGATGGGGTTTGTGCATGGAAGTGGGATGAGCAATTCCGCAGTGATCGGTCGTATCGATTCAACCAGGATGATGAATTGATATCATCGGACAGTTTGATAATGAAGACTTGCATTGCACAGCGCACTAACTGCAAACTGGCATTGCTGCTTCCATACTTTGAGTTTATCTGTGGTTTAGCTGCCTGTTATTCGTTGAAAAGGACTAGACTGATCAAGCTAATGGTCAGCAAAGGTTCTAAATGGCTTTTAACAGCTATTTGATTGATGATTTTGCTATCTGAGGTTTTAGGCTGGTGGTACAATGGTCATTCTGTTCCTGTTCACTTCTAGTCGAAAAAGAAGGGTATGACATGTCTTACGCTTCTATCGCGATGAGTTTCATCCGTGGACAACGGTCTAACCCCATAGTAGGTCTCTCTTGGACAGTCTTGTTCTATTCAGCCAGGCAGTGCTTGTGAGACTGTTCGAAGTACAAGTGGACGATTTATTTCAGTCTGAAGAAGCGACCGGAAAAGAATAAACTGAGAATTGAGGAGATGAATGTACTCACAGATGTCTTCCACACAATCGTTATATCATAATTACTCTTATAATCCGTTACGCAGTACGGGTCGAACGACCATGTGTAGGATAAAATGTTATAACAGAAGACTGGATAGTGAATAAACCGACTTCCCCCGCATAACAGGCGTGGTTTTCACTCTTCATAAAGCTGAATAAAATCACCCACTGTTTAGCTAGGGAGCGGAATCTGGAGCAGACAAATGCGACGGTTTGCTTTATACACTCTTGTTTGGTGGCTTTGATCTTTAAGCTTAGCAACTTCTTATTTCTAAAGAGTTCAAATAGGACTTGTTTTACATAATGTGGTTCGTTATGCACTGTGAACATTCAACTCATTATTGGAAAACATGGAAACACTGTGCAGTTGTTTTACTCTTAATCGGATTCACCATCAGAACACATTCACCGAGCTCCAAGGGAACTCGAACCAGGGGTGAACGATTGCAGTTCACACACCTAACCACCAGACTATCAGGGCTGGCTCTCAGCTGTTCGTTTAACATATACACCAGATGATGTAGCTCACTTCCCCGCTGGCTTCGAATGATAGCAGGACATTTACCGAGCGGCGACCAAATCTTATGATGAGTAGCTTTTCTGTGGAAGCCTAAGTACAACGAACACATTCCGGTAAACAACTTACATTGGTTAATTACTATAAGCTGCGCTGGCATTCAGCTCCAGTGACGGAAGGGTGCTATATATTGTTGAGAGCCAGTCCCGATAGTCTGGTGATTAGGTGTTTTAATTACAGTCGTTCACCCAGAGTTCAAGTCCCCGTTGGAGTTCGGTAGATATGCACTGCTGGTGATTCCCATAAGCCGGATGAAACTGGTACAGAGTTTCCATGTTTTTCAGTGTTGACTTCAACGTTCGCACTGTTCAGTGAATCACATCATGTTAAATTTAATCTCCTACTCGCAATCACAAAGATTGTTTTTGTTAGCCTTTCTCATTTCGGACAGTGATTCCGTGTGTGTTAAAGGGGAACATCTGAACTGTATGATTTCAAGTGAAACGAGGGATAAATACGTCCATATATGAGTCTGTCTGTTAGGTGGGATAACCCGTTCGAGAGTCTATGGCCGTATCAAACGATAAGTTTCTAACTCTGTTTCCGGGCATTCTGTTTAAAGTAGGTGAGTCACCAGATGTTGAATCAAGCAGTCAGTCAGACGGACAGCTATTTGACACATTTGTGTATTCTTGTCACCAATGAAGAAAACCCGTATTAATACTCAACGTAAATTTTCTCTTATCAAGCTCATCGGGACTCATTAATGGGATGTATGATTCACAAGTTCAGACTGAAAATCCGATCCCACGAGCATACTCGGGTGTGCGTTTTAACCATTCATCTAGTCAGTGCTGGTTGTTTGAGTTGACTTGCAGAAACTCGCAGCAACTCACTTCACTGATAGATATTAGTTGATTTGAAGTTCATTCGCCACAGGCCTTAGATTATATTAACAGCCCGTCAGCGAAACGATTGACCTTTACCATGAGAATCAGATTTTCGTTGGAACGGAACATTTTTATATATTTAGAAAATGATTCATCCTCCGGTATCATCGTTGCTCATCTCAGCAGTGATAACCACAGAAGCATTCAGCGTATAACGGCTTCACCGGACTTGTCAGAAAATCAACAGCTGCTATGTATATCCACCGAGTACCAACTGGTCCTCGAACTCCTGGGGGGGAGATGTTTGCGAGTCACTAACAGGTACACACGCCTTAGCTCTAGGCTATCCGGGGGTTGTTTCTAATCGGTTTGCTCTACATCAACGGTACACGAATTATAGCGCTCCACCTCGGTCACGGACTTCTTGAACGGTAACTCCCGGCTGTTCGCAGAGAGATGGACTTCTGCGATTGACGTCTATTCCGAAGGGAGCTTAGATATTTCGTCAACGTAAGGCGTATGAGAATGAATTTGCCTGTTTAAAAAATAACCTGGCAAAGTTAGTACCTCTTCACTTTACGCAATCAGTCGTTAGGATATGTAATGATCATGAGAAGACGATGTAGATTTGTTGAAATATTATGGTTCCATTAGTGAATCAGCGTGTTAAGTAAACTAGTCGTAAAGTTAAATTTCAATCTGATCAATTTACTTGTTTGGGCAGTCGCTTGTTTCTTCATGCAGCCCTTTACTCCGATGACTCTCAAGATAACTGATTTCTTGACACTTCCCTTTCTTTTGATTCACCGTCGTTAAGCTATTTCATGAAATAAACGTTGGGTGCAACCGATAGGCGTATATATCACCAATTTTTCCGTCTTCCCGTTCAGGCAGTCAGACCTACTACACCTCCCCTCCCCCACACATATCGCCGTTGTTATCTGACTCACTGTACAAGTTTTGTCATTACTGGTTGTCAATAACCCATAGCTCACTATGGTGACTCCTGCTAGACACCACATCCTGATTCTGTTGCTGCCCTGTTTCGGTCACTCGGACCGAAATCTTGTTGAAACGAGTGTTCTGGGGGTTGCAGTGTACTGCCGCGTACTGCGATCCCGCTCTATTTCCAACCCCCTCTCTATCTTCTGCATAATGAGACAGCTGACATTCATTTTTTTCCAGGTCGTATGTGCAGTCCTTTCGAGAAATTGGTCCTCACATTCCGAAAGGGTCTCGTGGAGATTGACCGATCCAATGAAATGAATGAACAAAAATGGGATGCTGAAATATCGCCTAATTACTTCCGGTCTGAACTCAGTTTTGATGCGATTTTGAACACGAACTGAATCACAAGTCTACCCAGACAGGCTAATAACTGGTTGCCCTAAAATCAGTTATCTTGTTCGAGAGGTCGGGAAATAAATAGATTGGCACTTAGTTAGTTAGTTAGCCAGTTGGCTGGTTATTTAGCTAGTTAGTTAGTTAGTTAGTTGGTTAGTTAGTTAGCTAGTTAGCTAGTTTGTTTGTTTGTTTGTTTGTTTATTTATTTGTTTGTTTGTTTGTCTGTTTGTTTGTTTGGTAGTTATTCAGCCTCGTAATTAGCCAGTTTGATCACTTAATTTGTTCACTAGATATCCAGTTATTTGGGCAGTTAATCAGTAGATTATTGAGCGAGGTTGTTTGGTTAGTCGGTTTGGTATGATTATCTAGAATACTATCTGCAGTCTTTCTGTTGGCCATTGAACTGCACCTACAATCTCGTTTGGAAGTAATCTAATCTGACATGGCCTAAATCATATTGGGCCTTGCTCCAGATGCGAAACTTCCTTTTTTGTTGTTGGCGTTATCACAGCAGAATGTCTTATTTGAATACTACTTATCTGACGGGCACTTTGTCTAAAGGCAGTATTACTAGCCGTGCCAAGAGTATTATTTCATTTCATCCAGTTCATATCATGGAAGCGATTTTTCAGTTTGAGATTAGGCACTAGACCACTTAGTAGTAGATGTGACATCGAACCATGCAAGCGAATTTTTTGACGCATACTGAAATACAACAACTACAGGGCCACGTCGCTCACCAACCGTACAATTCAGTCTACCAATAGTGAACCCTTTAAGGGAGAAAAGCAGCACTCAATTGCGACCAAGAAAGTCGTGCCTGTGTTCTGTTTCCCCGTAGGGTTGACATGCGAGGCCTGGCGTAGACAGTTGTCTAACAGTTCCCATGGCCAGCGGCTACTTTCATCGTCAAATGTTGTGACTACGTATCAGTTATATAGGACACGTTTGCCAAGATGTTTTCACAGTGTCTACTGTTGAGTACATTTCAGCAGACAGCAGCTCTTATAACTTTTTCGATCATCTCACCTGGCTGTACATCTTTAATGCTACTACCGACAGGTTATTACTTGGGATTGGAAGTCAAAAATTTCCCGTTTACTCATCACGTATTTGGGGTTGTTCCTAACAGCACACCTTATATCAACGAAAAGTCGAAAGTCGGTCATCATGGCTCTGGAATCAATACGCATCGT
This sequence comes from Fasciola hepatica, assembly GCA_948099385.1. Lineage (NCBI taxonomy): Eukaryota > Metazoa > Platyhelminthes > Trematoda > Plagiorchiida > Fasciolidae > Fasciola > Fasciola hepatica. The sequence continues at coordinate 8,309,609 of CANUEZ040000072.1, read as the reverse complement.
AGGCAGAGAACATGTTTATCAATACTCTCTCAAAGGTTCAAATGTTTCGAGTATTCTAATAAGGCTTCTTATTGTTTCAGCCATTTTGTTGACTGAGTAATCACCAGAATCAGCAGCGTCTCCTGAAGTCCACCTAGACGATTTTGATAGCTAAAAAATTAGGAACTGGCTCTGCGAATAAGCTTTATCCCAAGATATCTCTAGTGACCATGGCACTCATCGATTTATCTAACAACCAAAGACGCCAAGGCTGGTAGGGGAACAACCACTGCGTTAACCGTCCCCATACATCAATCCATTTTTTGAATTTCTCAAATCTATGGCTTTCGGGGTAAAAATCTTTCTCTTCTTCTGACACACAAAAACGATTCCCACCCAAGTAGTACCACAGTTGAACGTCCTGGGGGTAGCTAACTGATTGTTTGTCGGCTAGGACCGTCTCAAGCTAATCGGCATCCGTTTGAAGCGTGGGTCATATCTGGTCTTACCTGTTCAACTCTTTATCTTAAACGATGATTCATATCAGACTGGTCTCTGTGCCTCTTATTATACATGTTTTGGGATTGTATCAATGGAAGAGCATCGTTTTAGGGTCTCGCCTGATTTTGAGACAGGTCATTGCGTATATTAACGTCTGTGACGCTTATCTTTTCTTCGATCGTCTTGTCCTGGCTGTCACTCTTCTATTTCTCGTCGTCTCTGTCTGATACACACAATAACACCAAAAAAACACATACACCATCATGGTCCCATGACAACTGCCGTAAGCATCAATCGGGGCCATGTTGAAGGAGAAAAATAAATGAAATCACGTAGCTCAATAAAAGTCAGTGGATAGTTCTGGCGACACTGACTATTAGGGGTAGCTGTATGTATATATATATGTGTGTGTGTGTGTGTGTGTGTGTGTTGGTGAGTGAAATGTCTTCACGCAAGGTGGTCCCAGTTCGCTCGGATAAATAGAATCGACATCCTGCAATTGATTGAAAACCTCGGAAACGAAAATTGTGAAGATATTGCCGATTGATTGCATCCCGCACTCGAATTTCGGGGACGACAATGGAAAAGTGAGGCGAAAAGAAATCAGTAAAGTTCGGAAAACTAGGATCCCCCCGGGAATATCAATTTTCTTCACCATTGAATCCATTTTTCGGTAGTGTCATATAAAAGATATTACGGAAGAAAGGAGCATTTGAGTAGATATTTGACGGTAGTTGATCTTCTCGGCAGCAGAAACAATTACGTTTATTTACTCCCGGCTTCTTCTATTCGTGGTTCGAACAGCATCTGTGCTAAATTGCAATCTTCCAATTGTAGCTCGGGTAGGAGAGTGCCTCCGATGTGACTCATTACTGCGTCAGCCCTACTGAGCTTGATATCAATTTCCCCTTTAGTACGCATGTGATAACTGACATTATTTAAAATGTTACGAATGTAATTCAGTCATTCCAATTTTCTGTTGCAGCACTGAAACAAGGACAGTTAGGACTTGACCATTTATAGTTAGACCCATTTTGCACCCCCGGGGGTATGTAAAAATCAGACCGGTGGGAAATCTGACTTGTTTCAGGGATGATTTACCATGCTGTATCGACGCCGAAATCCGGGTATAAGATTCTTTGAACTTACGGGCAGCAAAACGCGGATTCATCTGACTGACAGAAAATTCGTCGAATCCAAACTGGGTTTATGATCCGGTCGGCATGGGCTTTCCGTAGTCCTCACTAGTTAACCGCCGGTCTATCCGAACTGACTCACAACGCGTCCATCCGTCAACAGGATCGGATATTACAAGCAGACACACACAACGATCAACTTCAGTGATACGAAATAGTTCTGGCTGCAATTCCACTCACATTCTCACATGAGAGTTTCAATTTAAATATTATTCGCGCCTATACTTTCGATCATATTGTCAACTTCGAAGTAAGACTGAGCCGAGATATCTGCAGCTATATATTCATTCTGTCTGTCACTTGGACAGATAGCCCCACTAACTGGGCATTGGTCTTGGGAGGGGGTTAGTGGAGAAATCCTTGAACACGATTTCCGGTTTCGTTGACACGTACTTTAATAAGTTGTCCTCAAATCTCGACAGATAATGAAGACTGGCACGATGCGATACCTATATATCTATATCTAATACATATATATGTATATTTTTTACGTATATGACCCAGAATCACTCCGTCTATCAATCTGCTTATCTTGAAATAAGTCCTGAATGGCTGCGTACCGTTCTTCTTTCATAAAACTATTCTACTTCTCCGGTAAACCTGTTTATACGAAACGGTCAGCACGTGGATGTCACTTCTATTATCAACACGACTGACTGCATAAATCATATAGATATTACTGATCGATTTATACGTGTGCACACTAGAGAACGTTCATGCAGGCACACACGCACAAAAAGTTTATCGAATATAGCCAATTCCGTCTTCATGTGACCGGTGCATAGTTCACTGGCGCTTGATAGATTTCTGAAGATCTCGGTTGATAGAAAACGTTATTTACTGATCCGTCACATTTGATTACACGGTATTTTTATCAGCTGAGTACTGCGCATGTCGACTGATAAAAGAAGCTGGATGAGATTTCAAAAAAGTATACTAGTTTTGTAGTAGTTCTGATCCATGTCTCCCATAGCCAGTTTCCTATCGCAAATGCCACAAATCAGGAAGATAAAACTCAACCGCAAGCTGAGTCAGAAGTATGTTATCAAATCGAACACGGATAATTTTATGGTACGGCCGGACAGGTCGGAGATACATTTTTGCCTGTCGGGCTAACAACCTTCAGGTCAGTGTTGAAGCACTCAGCGTTGAAGTTTGTTTTTTGAGTGTGCCAGCGCAATAGTTTTCGCATGCTAGACGATTCCGCTGTACTTCTTTCAGTCTTAGTAGACTTTGAACACACCTGTTTCACTTTCTTATGATTTGGCCACTACAGCCAGTGGGATTCACCTGTGGTCAAGTGTTTGTTCTTACAGCGGTCGTCTGCGCACCTGAAAAGTTGTTACAACATAACGTAGGTAATTCATGTACGGTGTTCTTCGGGAGTGAACATGCTCCTGAAGCTTCGAATTTATGATATTACTACTAAACCAACAGCAGTAGTTAGATTGAGTTTATCTAATTTTTCGCGAGAAAAGTTACGCTGCCTTGACCGCTTGAGAAAACGGTGAACGACATCGGAATTTGCAAATTATACATTCAAAGGTGCTACTTTTAATCACAGAGTCATCGTATAAAGCCACCCAAGTAAGCCGAACGAAACTTTAGTGGTACATAAACCAACATGGACTCGTTCATGGTCATGTAGATCAATTTAGCATCGCCTTGCATGGAAAGCCCCAGTCGACTAGCAACTTGTAGTATCTGTTCAGCCGCATGTGGTCCATTAGCACGAGGTTTGTCACTGATCCGTTTGCAGAATAATCTCGTGTATCTACTTTGGTTCCCCGTATTATCTGATGGTATATCGCTTTCGTTCTCCCTGATTTGTGAAAGGCTTGTCCACCAGTATTCGAGATGTCCGGTATTTGATTGGAAGATGATGTTTCTTTCTTCTGTTGGGTAAACTATCCAGTAGACCTAAGGATTCAGAAATTCGATCGAATTTCTGAAAAGACATCGTACTAGTTCACCCCAAATGCGTTTCAATCCGTGAGTAAAAACTTGTTCGGTTTCTACGACCTACCGTGTTCATGCTTGCATGTGAAAGAATGGTAGTGTTGTTGGTAGTTAACGAACTGTCGGATTTTCTTAGCTCATTTTCAATATCCATTGCGTTCATCGTTCTACTAAGGAGCTATGTTACATTAATTTTGTGGAATAGTCTGTATTTCTGTTGGTTTTAAACAAATTCTAATTTACAACAGGAGTACTCAGAAGTGTCATTCCAATTACTGGTTTTATTAACTTGTGGTTACATGCCAGCGCCTCGAAAGGGGTACACTTCGTGGTTAAAAACTCATTGCATCATCACAGAAGACTATCAGTCATGACCCTGATACTTGGAATGGAGAACCACACAAAGTCGGTGGCAGAAATTAATCCGCTCTCATCCGGCTCACTATCACACCTGACCTATTGGGACCGAATATGGTTCTTCAACACTCCAAGGCTTAAGGTTTGGCTACGGGCTATCCCTAATGGGGCAGCGGTTTTCTAAGACTATGGATGTACCCTTTCAACTTCACTTATGTCCAAGCATGTATGATGAAAATGGTCCGACGGGCTAACCACCTTAAGGTCTCAAGGTATAACAGTTGCTCACATACCAACCAAAAGCATGACAGAACTCATGACAGAATCAAAACAACAACTCAAGACGGAAGAAAGAAGAAATGTTATATACAAGGTCAAGTGTATGGACTGAGAAGATTGCTACATCAGGCAAACCGGGAGAAAGGTGGCCACTCGAATGCACGAGCATAAACTGGCTACCAAGAGACATGACCCATTCTCTCTCATATCCGTCGGCGAGGATCAAGAAGGACACAAGTTCAATCTGGATGAGGTTAAAATTATGCATTGAGCAACTACGAGGCATGCAAGGGAGTTTTTGGAAGCCTGATACTCTCCAAACAACTCGATCAATGGACATATTGAATTGAATCACGTGCACAATCGGATAAGGAGCAGATAGTTCAACTAACTAAGAAAGTCAGAAGTGGAATCATTGGACCTAAATCAATCAGCCCGCATTATTGTATCTGAATCTTCCACACTCATACATCTTCGGAACTGAATCATTGAAAATTACAATACCAAAAATGGAAACAACAGCACAAAACAGAAGTGATCAAGCCCCTCAAATGGGATGTCGGCCGTCAAAGACCAAAGGTCAATTTAGTAGAGGCAAAGCCGAAAACAAACGTCAAACTCTGGGCACAAGGTCGGGAATAGTGACAAACCTATAAATGCAAAAGATCACTAACAACAGCGCATATGCACTGAAAATGTCACCTCGACTGGTGATGAAACTTTTGCGATCTAAACACCAAGCTCAGGGATGAAAAAATCACGCCTACCAATAACCTGAGCTACAACCAACACAAAAGTCTAACACACAGTTAATATCTGATGGCTCAATTAGCGACCGAAGGCAGATCTTTCAGTCGACTATCGTATTCTTTTACCGCAGAACAACCAATGTGCGTAAGCAGCTCACTAAGAGCACGCGATGGCCTGTACAAATTTCGCACACATTGTTCTTCTTGCTCTGCGGAAACGAAGCAAGCATTGTGACGTTCAAACCGGTGTTGTCATGCAGCCAAATCAGTTGAAAAATCAATGCCGCTTTCCAGTATAACTGTGTGACCGAGAGTCTGCTTACGAAAGACCACACTCCAAACTTTGTCAGCTTCATGTTATTATTTCTTTGAGCAGTGCAATTCGAAGATAACCCTGAATGGTTGCTCTAAAAAGCGAAGAGATACTAAACTACAACGATCAAATTACGAAAAATGCAGGAGGCTCATTGCTCAGATTATGTACCGGTTTCACAATGTGGACCTGTTGTCGGTGTAGCGATTCCTAGTGAACTGCAAATAATGTAATATTGGCCTACGGTGCGATAATTCATCTACTATGTGAATGCGTTGAGAACATTTTGTTGCATCAGAATTGGCAACAACTGCAAGTTGTTTTCAGTCAGGCGCGGTGACGAAGTCAGCGGCATCGGTGAGATGATTAATCTCCTTATGCTTAGGTGACAACGGAGTCCTTGCTGAGATTCAGAAACTTTGCATCGCTACTGCCACTATTTTCGGTAGTAATAATAGAAATTTGAGGCTCCAAGGATGTACCTACCCCGAAGAACACCCTGTACAATTCCATGGTCATGCTTGACCATGTGTTATCCATGACCGACTCAAGGAAAGCTCATGGAAAATTACATCTGGTATTCCTGTTACAATGCTAGCATACACAATAGTTCGAATAGCTGTTTTCCACAGTACAATAATTCAGGAGAAGGACAAATTCAAGCACGAGTCAAACCAGCAAAGTCACAAAATTACCTCACAAGTAAAACAGTACACGGCGTTTTTAGCAGAATGTCGACGATTATGCTGGAAGACAAACAAGCTCGCCGACAGTATGCGCACAACTGCAATGAACAGTCAAACTCAGTAAAAATTCAGTCCTAAATACAACGAATGAGTGGATCAGAAATGGAATATATAACATGGAGTTACATCTGAATAAACCGGCTAAGAAGAAACTAACAGTATGGAAAACCAGCTGAACCACGCATGCTTCGGAGAACTGTTAGCTGGAAATCAGAATAGTTACAGTAAAAACTGCAGTAAACTCCATATCAGATGAATGAGAATATCATCAATTAGAATAAAGTCAGAGGAGTATATAAAACATATTCAGTAGTTGGTGTTATTGATCGAGAACATCCGTTGCAGCATTGAAAACAAGACATTAACGAACAGGTTTGCTTTCAGTAACTTCATCTTCGGGCCAGTAGAGGGACGCACCCGGTCAGTGGTAGCTGACGGGTTTTGAGTTTTTGCTTACCGCTTGAGTAGTCGGAAGTTCAAGTCCCCGCCATCATCGGCTACTTTGGTAGTTGAGAGTAATCCACTGTCACCAGACTAGTTACCACACCTGGCCTGCAGGGACCTTATGTAGTTCTCCACTTCAAGTCCCAGGGTCTGATTCCCGGTTGTTCCTAATAGTACAGTCGATCTTTGTAGCTATGGGGTATAAATCCCTTCAACGGTACACTTGCACAAGTATGTAATAAAAAAGGTGTTCATGAATGTCATGCGGCTTTTCGATTCATCAGTTTGTTCTTAAAGTGATTTGTCACGTCACTTCCACTTACTTAACCTAAAATCACAGTTGACCCACGAAAAGGATAAGGCTGGTAGTACGACTCAATGATGCAGCCGAAAAGGGTTGAATCAAAGCACAAATGACTTAACTCCACATCAAATGAATCCCTTCCTGTGTTCGATTTTCAGAACCCCAACACCATTACTTTCATCCCCCAACCACTGAGCAAGTGCCACCGCCAAGAACCAGTCGTTTCACCTTTTCTGGTAGTATATCAGTGGTGAACTTTCACAAACATCTTTCCATATATAACTGTACTACTCAAAATATGTTATGAAGTCTTGATATTTTCTTAAATTAAAACACGGGTCCCAGGCCTTAACCTGAATCTTCCTGGATCTATTCCGTATCTATTTTGTCTCTGGTATTGTCGGTGAGATGAAAGATGGACCACCGGACGACTGAAGGGTGTACAGTCATGCAAGAAATTTTTGAGTCACTCTGTTTAACTCGGGCAGCTAGAACAATTTCGTATTGAAAATCCCACGCTGAGTTCGGATCGCGCGCATGCTCGCAGGGACAGAACCGCAAACAATCCTGTTAGCTACTAGATTTTGCCTTCTCAACACCTATCGGGAAGGTTCCGCTGTGTGCGACAAGTTAATTTCCACAACCGAAGGGCCACTAGCTGTCGGGTCAGGACAGCTGGCAGTTGTACTACTACGTTGAGTAACATCTTTCCTCAAGTTCATTAGAAATACACACACGGAATTTTGACCCCTTTTTTGAACGGCGATTTGTAAGATTCAAAATAAGTTAAACGTCAGTCATTGTTAATCGTAGATTGAGGCCAGCGGTGCACTAATCCCAAGGCCTTCCAATGTTGAATCTCTATAGGATACAACTGTTGCTAATATCTCGCAAGTTTCAGAAGCACGTGACCTCCGGCTATTCATTGTTATTTTGTATAACTTGGTCAAGAAGCAAATATTTTCACTACAATTTGGAAAACACCATGTTCACGATTCCCTATACTCTTGATAACATCGGATCTCGGTGATAAGTTTAGCTACGAGCAGTAAACCGCCATCAGCGCGCCCTTCCCAGTTACACACGAGAGGTGAATAGTTCGTCCACTTCGTGGGGACGTTTGCGCTACGTGATTTCCGATCGTCAGCAGTTCACTAATCTTTTTAGTCTGAACAGTGGTGTTTTTCCTCGAGCCCTATGACCACTGTGTGTAGTGCTATCAAACATGAGAGGAGGCCCGAAATTGATATGAAATCAGGAGTAGTTGAACGTTTTCCATCCTCTAATTAAAATTCACGGAGACTTCGAAACCACCTGTCCGAATGGTAAACCACATTTAAACTGAGACATGCGATGAAGACATTTTCTCACAGCCTTTCCAATCACTGTATCTTGGTACCCACTAGGCTCGCTCTTGGAGAAATAACGTGAGGTTATTTTAAGGACGACTCATTATTTCCATAGTATGTACAGAATTTTCCATAGCGCTGCACAGAAAACTATCTACTTCAGCGAGCAGAAGGACCAAATGCTTAGTTCATTTATGTATTGACAGGTAATTTGGAAAAATTCTATTCACCCCATGAGTCATCGCCAAAACATATGAAAGTTTTGTTATTTAATTTTACGTTACTCATGAGTAGGTCATCTTTATTTATCGTTCCTGTAGTTTGCATGACAATAAAAATATTTATTCTTTTGTCCTTTTCAAATCAGAATTTCATTTTACGGGTAAGTCAAACCCAGCATGCCATGGTCCTCAGTCGAAGGGTGCGAATTCAACACACCGAAAGCGGACGAATTTCTTGTGTTGAGCACAATGTCATCGAGGTATTTCCGCGTTCTGGTTACTGTCTTACTGGTGATCGCAATGCCCATCTCATTTTTGGAAGCCTCGTGGAACTACTGACTTTCTACATCCGCGTGTCTAGGTGAGTTCGACAGCGTTTATGAGTTCCGATGTGATTTTATGTACGTTAACAATACCCGAATGATAACAGGAGTTCAAAGGACTGCAATCGTAGTCTGTGACACAGAATCATCGGGCTTTTAACTATCCGATATTCCCCTGTGAAGTTGTAAGATGTACAAAAACTTACGCTAATCACTTCTACAAGAGGAACGGTGAACATTGAAAATATCAGAGTTGCGTGGGGAAGGTACTAGCACGCAGACATAGATCTGACTGAGAAGGTTCAAAATTCCGGAATACACCTGGAAACAGCTATTTTCGATCGGAAACAGTCGGTGAAACGTACTGTGTACGGTCGGAAATATTTTCGAATATAGCTGAGACACCCGGAGATTTCGGTGTTCTCTAAAGTTACTGGTTCGAAAGTCGCAAATATCTCAGAAAGTGCTCCAAAATCCGGCCTCCGTGCTCGTTCTGATACTGAGAACTTTGGAGCTCAGAGTGTGGTTACACCCTGGCCAACTGAGCTCACTAATTTTCATGAAGGAAAGTTGGAAGAAATATCACATCACTAGAGGAGAATAAGGGCCATTGAAAGGGGGTTGTAGAAGATCAACCTGGTATTTTAAAAGGCAGCACGTGTCGTTTGCTTGAACAATTTCCCAATGGATCTTGGCATCCCAACTTGCTGGCAGTGACGATAAACTTAAGAATTTCTGTGAGTGGTCTTTAAGTAGAAAGCGGGTCTGATTGAAGTTTCATTTCTTCATCTACCACACCACAACGTACAATATTCATGAAAGACTGCTGAGTAGGGAAATGGCTGGACGATAGTAAGTGTCGAACTCGCGATGTCACGGCTCATGTCCCATGGACAAAGCCGCTCTACCAACACAGGACGTGAAGGAGCTAACCGTTATTTAAGAAAGAAAATTAGGTGTTTTGATATCCACTTGGACAGACGCTTCCGTGTGTGCGTAATATAACGTACAACGTCAATGAAGACGACATCAATATGGAATAGAGTAATGGAATGCCGAACGATGGATAACCGAGTCTACGTCATCTCAGAGACAGCGTCATAATACTACAAATAAGGGGATTATTCACAGAGGCATTACAACTAGAGTCCAAGTACCGCACAAACGGAAGTGAAAAAGGGCAACCGATACAATCTCTTGTTACCATTGGCCCAATTGTTTCTCTACGTTTGTCTCTTCCATACCTAGATATGTATGAACTGTTCCCATCCCATTTGCCATTTTCATGTTTTTTTTATTTTCTTCTCAATAATACCTATGTACTTAATCACGATCATTTATCGTGTTGTCATCAACAACCATCAGCTTACCTGTTGTCTGACACGATGTTCTAAGATGACTGCAGCAGGAAGCCTTAAATAATATCCCGGAACCTAGTAACTAGTCTTTGAAAGTCCGCTGAATAAAACACATAACTTACTGCCCGCTTGATTATCGTTGGAAACCACAAGGGGTGTCCAGTTTGCTTGTTCACATATCAGTAAAATTCATCAACTATATCTACAGTGCTTATCTGCATCAAAAGTTGTCCAGTTCCCTTGAAGATGGTAGTTATTCAGTCGGAGAATATAATCATGTGGTTAGCATGCTTAGCTTCGTTTTATTGCATTCAATTCGCCTGATGTAGCTGCAGTCAAGTACTTACTTATTTGATAAGTAGTATGCATACTCCATCACAGTGCTACGGAAATAGTACTGAAATAGCTGCCGTCTGCAACTGCATGCATCCAGAACTGAGAACACAGGGATTATGAATGTCCATTGTTGTTATGATTCAATAAATTCTGTTTTATTTATGTGAAGCAGTGTTTGACACCATTGGTAGGCTACGTGCTAACCAACGGAAATGCAATCTGGTTGCGTATGTATTATCCAATTACTTCGTTACTCGTGGTTTGAACTGGTTGTGCGTTTTCCCGTCAAAGGATGGGCCGCATACAGGGAAGCTTCAATCGATACACGAACGTGGCGTGAAAGTTACTTTTAGACAGATAGAAACTACAAATTCAAGGACTACGTGTGATTGCGCTGCAGTGGTTAGGCTTAAAAGTTGAAGCTGATTAAACCAGCCAATTTTGTTGGCTGTAACTAGGAAGCGGCGTGGATATATACCGTGTACAGCGGTGAATTTTCGATAAATAATCTCTTCATGTTTGAAAATATAATTCCAGTTTGTGCTCACAGAGAGGGCAGAAAATCTTTCGCGTCCACAGAACACTTAGCGAGGGTTATTAATGCTCAAATCAAAACTCATTCGCGTGGAGCCTTCAATTCAATGCGAGACAATTTCCCCAGTAATTTTTGGAGAACTCAACTTTGCTTCATCTCTATCGAAAGGATCTATAAGTGGATTCCGGCTCCATCCTTATCCTTGTCAGAAAAGCATCATGATCTGGCTTTAGACAATCAGTCCCCTAAACTGGGTCAGTTGAAGAATCATCGTATCAATCATTATTACCATAGCCAATAACTGTAACGGACTCCTAGCAGTCGTTGAGATACGCGTGACACAATCCAAAAACGCCAAGTGTCCAATTGTGGTTTTCAATACGGTTCTTCATAAAACAATCATGAATATGACACAAAACTGTACAAACCTCAACGGTAACCGCTCCGTGAATCAGAGTCAGCCAAATGCGAGCAAATTCAGGATCGCTTGAGGTTCAAGCGGTCAAATCAACGAAATGTCTATGGGGAATGTGGGCCAAGGGTCACAGAACGATTCAACGCACGCACCAGTCAGCTGTCACTTAATGTCAGTGTCCGGTATGTGGTTCGGCGAATGAGCAAGTGTGGCTCAAAAAGTTGATGGAAAACATAAATTTGGAGTGAGGGTAAGGGGGTCAGATCGATCCTGAGTTAGAGCCTTGAGTTTGGTTGCTCTGTCGATTACAACAACATCCTAATGATTATTATTCGGATGATCAACTACGTCGTTATAATCAAGAACGGTCTGCGTGGTAAGAATAACCTTTACCAGCTTCACTATTATGTATCAACTATTCACTCGCACAGACCAAATTCACACAAGCTAATCTGACCTGACTCTTTCGGAATTCGGTGCTGTTTGTGTAAACAGATTCGATAAGACCGGCTGACACAAACTCCACTGTATCCACTAAGCACGAACTGGAAAAGTTGACTTGCGAAAACTGACGATTGTGATTAGTCATAGGCTTCAATCCTATCTTCCTGGAATGAACGTGCGTGACCTTGATTGACCTCGTTTCATCAATTTTCTCATCGATTTGCTCAATGACACTCTATTCACCTTATTGTTTTATTTCTTAGTACAGAATCCATAATTGATAAAAGGCGAAATTTTTGGCGTAGCCTGTGAAATCAACCCGGCATGTGCCCGTTTGGAACTAGGACCGTACACGTTTCCGATGGCCAAACCTGATGAACAGATCACAGATATTTCCGAGAGACATTAGCACTTAGTTCGTGGGACGTTTTCATCACAGTAACAGTCCATTATGTGCGGAATTATTCTTCCAAATCAACGAAATACAAATGACGGACCAAAAATCACAAGGATCCACTGAAGCTTCAGGCGGAGGGTAGGGGATTGGACAGTCAATGATGACACTGAAACTTCTAGAGAAAACCATAGAACGCATCAGTTTATGAAACAAAGAAGACTCGTGCGAAAAATCAGTGATGTCTTTTACGCATGTTTGTTGACAGTGACGGGGTTCGAACACGCACCACCAGATGCTCTATCGGAAGACTTATGCTACAGAACTGGGTGCCATACTATTAAATATTTACGTATTACCAGTAGTTACCATTTACTATTGCTATTTTCAACGGCTTCTGATCGCTGAGATTGGAGTTTAAGTCACAAACATTTCATCAACTCAACTAATGATGAGACTTTTGTGACCTAAGCGCCAAGCTCACCAATCAGAAGCCGTTGAGAATCACCAACATGAGCTACAACCAACACCAATTTTTAAATGACGTTGCTGTTTATTATTATTATTACTACTGTTGTTGTCATTGTCAACAGCATGAATATTATTTATTACTTATCTATATAAACTGAATATCTCCCCCCCCCAATGAAAAGGATTCTTTATTCAAGAGTGGTTCAGTTACTTTTCGTGACATTTGCCTCAAAAAGGTGATTTTTTCAAGCAAAACTATGCGGACAGTTCAGTAGCTAGATCCTGCTTCTGACTTACGTTTTTGCTCTTGTCCAATTAGCGTCAGTAAAGGGATATTCACTAATCCAGCTCCTGCTGTATGCGCACCTTCTGGCACACAGTTGATGGAAATACACTCACACTTGTGTACAAAGCTTTGGAAATTCTCCATCCGATTCTTTGCTCTGCTCTTTATGTGCATAAAAACTTTGTCAGTATCTGTTTACGAATGAACAATAGTGTTTGGATCCTAGTAAATGCTGGATTAGAAAGTTTACGCAATTCTTGCTTGTTCTGTCTCCTGAGTTGGTAATTTCTCAATCCAAAAAATTATTCTGTGGAGTCATAGATGGGGTACAAATAGTTGGTTGTTGCTCATCAGCACCATTAGCGGTCACTCGTGGTATGGGAGTGATCTCTTTATCTCTTCGAATGGTTATACAAGACTACGCCGACTCAGTTTACTGATTAGAAAAAAATTTTCTTAGACTCTCGAAAAAAGGAGATTCTTTCATTCATCATCGTAGCGAGGTTCCCATGTTTGGAATGAGATCACAAGTCCACGAGCGACGTTGTCTTCCCAAGGAAAGTATACCGACAGAGAAAATCATCAAAGCTGAATTCAGTGACTCACCCGACGAACAGAGAACGCTTAGGTTGAGCAAGGAAGATCACTAATCATTGTCAGATTTGTCATTCATCATCAAACATCAATGATTGAAGAAAGAAAAAAGTATCCAAAATGAACACCAAGATCATGATGGCGCCCAGGATGATAATGACGATGATGATGATGATGACGACGATGATGATGATGATAATTCGGATGATGGTGATTAGTTTGACTTCGCTTGAAATGCTTATGATTCTGATACTTTTATTTTTCAAAGAGGTGATACTGGTGTTTTCCATTTCTTCACTCTGCTGATGAGTATTTTCGCGCACTGTTCTGGATTCCTTTGGTTGAACTGTGTTTCAGTCATGTGTTGCGTTCCGTAATAGTGTGACTTTTTTAAGCTATGCGATTACATTTCATGTAACACGCACTCACCCTATCTTCCGTTGACTTGTGTAAAAGGTGAGATGAAAAACATTACCAATCATGGGAAATTTATTCACCAGTATTTTCCTCGTTTAATTTTTGATCATTGTGAGTAGTAGTAGAGATCATCAGAAAAATATTTCCCCAAAAAGATGAGACGACAATTGAATAACCTGGACAGAGAAGAAATATTTGCTAGTAAGTTAGAAAACAGGGACTTTGTGGGGTTTGCCAGAACTTCTTGTGCCCAAGTGCGTTGCGGGCGTTTGTGCGAAATTCAGAGACCTGTGTGAGTAAGATATCTAAGTATTTATCCAGAGGGCCAGTTGAGATAACCCCAAGGTAGTATAACAGTAACAGACGGGAAAATATCACAAGACAGACGTAGTAAATTATTAAGCAAATAGAAGAATCCTCCAATTCCCCGACATGGTGTAGGGGCGTAATCTGTTCAACTATACCGAGTAGGGGGGCGGGGTATAGGGAGATTGTAAGATACGACAACGAGACATCGGCGTCTAGTAGGTGTTATGATGATCGCGTGGTCAATGCCGGTCAAGGGAGTTTGTGTATTCGAAAACACATTGACTTGATTTTAGGAATGCAACAGGGAATACGGGAGAACCAATGGAGATTGCTGTCCTCTGTGAACCGAGAATACTATTAAGTTGTAAGTGTCTGATCACTGGTGCCTGTGGCGAATCTTAAAAATAAAATAAAACCACGCGGCATCCAACTTTCCTGTTGGAGAACGATGCTTTGATACTGAGGAACTCTTCCTCTTCCCCAAACGTAGTCGACAGTGATGGCTCGGTTATTTGGTGCAGTGACCTCGTTAGCACTGTCATTTTGGTGACCATCTAAAACAGTGAATCAACACTGTCCAAAAATGATATTGGTAGGCCTAGACCTGAGGTCGATTCACGTGACTAGCAATGGAAGAAAAAGGGGTCCTGATCTGCCGGCAGTTCGCTTGCAACCGACACGATAATCCGCGAGAATCAGAGTTAACGTATCCGACAACTAGTGATTGTCGCGTAAAAGTAAGGATTAAGTACGGTGACATTTATCTGAGAAAGATCACCTCAAACAGAGAATCGTTGAACATTCAGTGAATTTCGTACTGTACGCTAACGAGGTGGAATATGCTTAAGTGAAACGGTAGGTTCTTGAATTTTTGCTCGAAAATGTCAGTCCAGAAGTTGAAAAAGTTTTGGTGGATGAACTTGAAAAGAGGGTTCTATTTTTTGTCCTGTCAAACCCGGTACGAACTTTAGCCAAACAACTTCCACCGAACCACTGTGGTTGTGCTGCAGTCGGAAAAGTCTCATACGAAACGTTTTTCTCTCCTATCCATTGTTTGAACACGGAAGCGGTCCACACCTGCTTTTTTCGCCTGAGTGGGAATCGATGGGGCGCATTCATTTTCCAGTCAACTTTCTCTTTAAAGAAGAAAGAGTGGTTTCGTGAAATTACACATTTTCACCCGGGGGGAGAGGGGGGGGGGTGGAAGTGTTCAGTGTCATCCAGCACTTTTTTCTTTGTTCTATGTGCACTCGAAATGTCCGTGTTTTCACTACGCAGTCCTTGGGGCATTACTCATTTTCCAGATGTTGTTTGTTTTGTCTGTGACAGTTCCAAAAAACAAAACGGATTGGTTACTGTGCAACTCGTTCCCAACCTAATCGCATGCGATAGAATAACTGAAGCCGGACTGTGGAGAAGTTCAAAAATCAGTTCATCAGCAATGATATTCTGCTATTTCATTTACCTTTCGAGGAGCCAAAATGATGTAGGTCAGGGCAAATTCACTTGTATTTTGTTTCATCCAGAAGTTCAAGCTGCGAGTCAGAACTGAACCGGAAATCTTCGGCGGTTTACTCGGCAAATAAATTTTCCGTCGGGCTGTGGTCTGGTCGTAGTCAGACCGGCCGATGACTCTGGCGTGGTACGCTCTTCTGTCTCTTCCGAGTTAGGAGGTTTTGGACCGTTCCACCAATGATCACCTTGGTGGTAGGTAGTAATCCGCTGTTACCCAACTGTTTGTCACATCGGACTTAATAGGATCTCATGCCGTTCCCCACCTAAAGTTTCAGGGTCATGTTTCCCGGTTTTCCTTCATAGGGCATTGGATCTTTGGGAACAGAGTATGGGTTCCGTGAGGCGTTCTTGGCGTAGGTTTGGAATACAATACACCAACCTTTGCAACCGAATCCTCCTCCACCGTGCTGAGTCGCGGAAACAATAGATATATTTCGGTTTGTCTGGATTGAATTTTTGATCGCCCAAAGTTGACAGTGAATTACTTGGGCCTAATTGTTACCCTCCATTTTCGACTCAGTGAATCTTTTCAGCTATCACGTGATATCACAATTACTTTGGATTTCCGCAGATATCTCCTGGTTCATCCGTACCATGCAAGTTGGTCAAAACCATTGCCTCCACTGGGAATGGGACATTGACTAACTCTGATTTTTTTTCATAATATCGGAACCATCATCTCAATTACGCGAGCCCTACCTGGAACAGCTTCGTCTATAAATGCCTCACTCTGGTGCCCCATCCATGTGATTCGTTCTGACCTTACGATTGACCGTTTCTCTGTTCCCTGTCGGTCATAGTTTTGTACACAACAATGGTGATTTGCCGTTTTGCATCATGAAACACGATAGCACACCCACCGAACACACACACACACACATTTATACCCTAGTCTAACCGTCGAACACTTGATTGGTTCCATAGACTGAAGTGAACTAGGGCCGAAAGCGTAAGATACACGTATAAGCTTGCATGTTTGTTTGTTTGTTTGTTTGTCTGTGTGTGTATGTGTGTGTATGTTTGTATGTGTTCATAGAATACTGTGCCAAGGCCTGTTCGCAGTGCAAATGTCTCAGTCTTTAGTGGGTCCTTTTTGCACAAACACAGCAGGTCGGTCCGATTCCACTAACCGATGACCCTCATCCGAGCGCGTTCCCTGGGCGTAGCGGCATTCGAGGCGCTTCTTCGTTGAATGTATGTGCGAACCAAGGCGAATGATAGTTTGTGTCTGAGTTACCTTTGACGTGCTATTCGCCGTCAGGTCTGCAGTGTGTTATGCTCACGAACATGAACACAAGACCAACACATACTAATGACCATAGCCGACATGCCTTTTAGGAACTGACCCTTTTCCTGCTATTACACTTGTTCTTCCCTGACCTTTGGTAAAGCACAATTTTATCTGCGTTTTGCTTCCGTTCTCAATCCGCTGTCTAACGCAACCATGGTGAATGGAATCTACTCTCCTGTGGTCCACCAAACTCTCTACCAACTCAATGCATATGGAATGTGTTTGTCAACACCTTGCCCATTCTTGCTGATATCTTTCTGATTACTTGGATTATGGACCGGATGACTATAATGGGCTCGGTCGATTATCGTGTCACCTCCATTCCGTCGGATTCGCACATGCGCTCGAACACGATCGGCATCAATTCAATGCTGACTGTGCCCAGAAACCGTGTGAACGGCGGACCGTTTCTTCGCCTTCCACGAGCTGTTCTGAATGCAGAAACCCTCGGTGATTTGGAACAGATCAATAAACAAGGAGTGGGTGAGTTTTTTTAAACCGACTTCTACTCCATCTGGATGAGTAAGAAGAGAGGCCAGGTGGTTCTTCTGTAAAATTAGGAATTTCGCCAAACGTACCGGATGTTTTCATGGTGTACTAATTAAGCGGTCAGCATAAACTGAACGTCAGTCAAATGGCGATCAAATGTTCACACAGTCGTCTATATATTCACCCTACGGCTGATGATTCTGGGTTGCGAGGCAAAGTACAGTTTTGTTTAATCTAGGATGGCACTTGCTTAAGTCCGTGGTCATCCACGGAATACAATAATTTCGATCGTTTTTTAAAACACGTCGTTAGACTTTGCCTCAGTCTCGACAGTGGATATTTTAGTGTACAACAAATTAGGTCACCGTATTACTATACATACAATATACGTGCATTCTTCGGATTAGTAGTGGAGCTGAGTATATATATATATATATATATATATATATATATATATATATATATATATATATATATATATAATATTCGGGATTGTATGTCTCAATCCTGATGGTCTAGCAGTTAAATGGTAAGCTCTGCAATTTACTAGACAGTAAATGTGTTTCTGTCACGCACGATTTGCCTGTGGCCAAACCATCACCATAAAGAACAAAAGTTATTAGATTTGTCGTTTCATTTCTTGCCAGCATCGATTAAGCTCTTTATTCCGCAGGCTCATATCAGCTGCAACTCCCTTCCAGAATTCCTGTATCAGTTATATACGACCAGCGGAGGTCGAACGGTTATCATCGTGGAATTTGAACCATAACATCCTGGGTTCGATTCCCGCCTTCGTCGGTCCCTTCCTCCATTCAGCAACTTTTGATTGTCCTGGACCCCCTTCCAGAATGATTGCACAGTCTGTTCGAAATTATTCAGGACCACCTCAATTTGTTCGAAATCCCGACAGACGGCCAAATTCTAGTTTGAGCAACCAAACTACTCTCAGTAATCAAAAATATACTATTTAAATGTATATACTATTTTTTAGCGAGAGAGTAGTAGCAGTTGTATAAAGCGGGATTCGACTGTGTGCCGAATCGAGGTGGTCCTGAATAATTTCGGATAGACTGTGCAATCATTCTAGAATGGGGTCCAGGACAATCAAAGGTTGCTGAATGGAGGAAGGGACCGACGGAGGCGGGAATCGAACCCAGGATGTTATGGTTCAAATTCCACGATGATAACCGTTCGACCTCCGCTGGTCGTATATAGTTGATACAGGAATTCTGGAATGGAGATGCGGCTGATGTAAGCTTGCGGAAGAAAGAACACTGTCGTGTAATAAATAGACGAAAGAAAAATTATTATATCCTTTTTGTCCTTGTGAATAAATGAAGAATAAGGTTATCACTTGCTATAAATATCTTTCAAACAGTTGTACTGCAGAATCAGTCTCTGAAATATACTCACGTTTTGGTCCATCTAAGTCCTTTGTTCACTGTGCAGTAGTTTTTCGGTAAGTCCAGGAAGTGGGAACGACTCGACTGCAGGCTTTCCGAAGTGAAATATGAACATCCTCGGTGATTCAAACCCATTATCGCGCGATCATCATTCATCCTAGCTGGTCGATAGGCTGATCAGTGTAAGAAACAAGAAAGGAGAGAGGGATTGACTTCCAGATAACGGTGCGTGGTGAAACAGTAGTCTCGGGAAGACAATAACTTGCCTGAATCACTAAGAATACATGATGGGCTTTAACATCTAGAAAGAACCTCCTTTTATATTATGAACAACATTCAAATTTAGTTATGCCACAAAAATGATTGGAACCAAAATTGAGCGAGTTAATTTATCTGGTGTCGGCTCAATATATTACTGGAATCTTACAGCTTCATTCCTCAGAGAGATTTTTTGGGGACTGCTTTGTGCTGGGATCATTGTATTCTGCCAGATCGGTGACCGTCTCTATAGCCGATGCAACACAAATTCTTAATCCGTTGTCCTTTGCGTCTGAAAATCAATTCACTCTGGCTCTTGCCAGTTCCAAACTGTAAAAATTCTAGGTATCTACTTTACCTCCTTTGATATTGTTTAGTTTACCTGTCTGCCAACTTGTCTGTTTGTCAGGTGGTCTGATACCATCTTATCGGTAACGTGACATCCAGTATAATCGGGAAAAGCGAACCACGTGAAACACGTGTGCCGGTAGGCGAGTGAAGCAGATGCACAACCCAAGTAAACCGTTGCCTGGCCGAAACCAGGTGTCAAGTAGGCGAACAACCCCTACGTATCGGACTGAAATTTTGATTGAAAAGGGTAGTTGAAAACAAAGGAATGCGGATAATGTGGGCAGAATTGACGTGTAAAACAACGGACAACTTGAGGCTAATCGCTTAGTACTGATGACATGCAGTAAATCATTGGTGATCGGTCCGGACCACTAAGTGGTAACAAGTGTGAGTCAAAATCTGCTGCGCTAGGTTTGACATCAATCAGAGGATCCGGATTTGGTAATGAATCTTCTTCCATTCACGATATTGAAGTGGTGCCAAATTAGGAGTTAAAACTGTTTCCGTGCCATATGTCCAACACTGCCCTCAAAACACATACAGCGAGTAACTCAAATAGGTCAACTGTTGCAGTAGAGCGTCCGCCCACTGTTCATCATCATCATCCGAATCATTATTATTATTATTATTCAGAGTACCTGGGCAAGAGCTAAGATGCCATGACCTCATTTAATGGTGAGCTGCCTTCTGACACGTCACGTTGCTATCTGCGAGCTTCTGCGTCTTTTATGTAGGGAGGTCATTGATTGGTGAGAACCGGCCACGCCCTCTAACAAAGTTGCGCGCCGTTCGCGACCGCTTATTCGGTGAGTTTCTGATCACTTATTCGCGGCTAACCACTGACAGGATCACTCTCGTGTCAACGACATGGATACGCGCCCGCCAGCGTTCAGCTGTACTCTTTCGTTCCATCGATTAAGTTCGTACATTTTCTTAGCATAAATGAATCTTAGTGGGGTGTTCTTCCCTTCTGTTGTCTTCGTTTTATGGATGGAAAAAGAACAGTTTCCAGACTGCACTATTTACCTCGGTAATAGTTTTGCTTCTTTTCAACTGGTGCCTACCGCGGAATGGAGACTACACATACATTGATAGGCAGCTCATCTTTATTCATCAAGACAGAGCCAAGGCCACATAAATATATTTTTGTTGACATAGGGTCGGTTGCCATCGGTTGGACACTATCGCCCCCGCAAACCTCAGCAATCGGGAGCTCACTTTGGTGTAGAATTACCGAAATGACATGTGGTGATCGGCCTTGTAGTTTGTTGTTAAGACGTGTCTTACTACTGTGGATGTCAGTGTTCTGTACGTCTTATAGCTCATTCGGCTTCTCGTATTGACTGCTTTTTAGACCCATGTTGGAATGCATTTAGTCTCACGGTTACGCAATTGTCCATTGTTTCTTGCGATAAAGACTCCGCACCTACATCGGAAAACACAAATGACGCTAGATTTAGAGAGCTAAAGGAAGCAATAATGTGCCAGAACCGAGACCGGTTAGAAATGTATCAAAAAAAACCAACAGGCCATGTGAAATTCCACAGTAAAATTTTGTTGTTCAGTAACAGTGTAGTCGAAGTCGTTGGTAGGTTATCGACTTTTCGCTCACCACTGGTAAAATCCGTCTTGAAATAGGTTATGCGGGGTGACCCGAACGTCGACAACCTAACAAAAATTTTGACTACGCTGTGTTATTGAACAATAAAACTTTACTGTAAGAGAAACATGTTTTCATCTGGTCTTTCTGAAACGACTAGCTAACGAATCGACAGTGTGTTCGACCAAATGAAATAACGATGAAATTTGTGGTCAGCCACGTTTCGGGAAGCACGTAAACGTGAATAAGCGTCATGGCAATCTTTCAGTTGAATGTTAAATAACTAGTGGTGATACCACTAACTCTACTTTTTTATGTAACCATATCCTTGCATAAAATTCACTCAGTTTCAGTGAAATTTTCACCTCGTTCACGGTGTTTAGTTTTTCTCATGTTTACCTATATTTTTCATTCTTTCGCGTGTGTGCGACCGCATACGGGGACCATCATTTCCTTTCTGCTATCTCTAACCTAATCAGCGAAAAAAGCCTGGCAGCATTCACCTCGGAAATTAGTTTTAAGATCCCATGTCTGCCCGTTCTGTCCACGCAAAAGAGCTAGCGGGCGCGCGCACTCATTTACAAACTTCTCGCGTACAGTGCTGACATTATCCCTTGTACATCTCAGGATTAACGAGCTGTCGAACTTTCACTTATTTCTTCCAGTAGTTAAAGAGAACATGCACCCACGAACGATCAATCTATTCCACAATAGGTCTTGTTTGTTGGTCAGTTCTGGAGCAAAGTCAACTTAGTCCAACCATTCCTCAAAATAGGATGGTTTTGCGCCCTTACATTTTGGTTCAGACAGAGTGAAAACTGGCTGAACAAACTGAAGTATGAGGTCATAGGACGTACTGTTTATTTTCATGGTTTCTTCGTGGTACGAGGAAAACGACATTAGTGAGTCTCGCAAACGGACATCAAATTGATACACTCATATCCTGCTTTTTCAGATCTTTATGGGCGTAAATATATCGAACAATTCCTTCCTAGTGAGGGAAATTGCAATAGTATTCAGTTCAAACTTATTCGGTCTTAACTTGGTCGTGCTAGGTACGCTTCCCGGTTGGAATCCACGAGATCCACCTACGGGATGATTACAGACACCACGCTGCGTGATCAGTTTCCACTTGTTTACCAATGGAGTCCGCTGGAAATTGCAAAATAAAAATGGCGGAAAATTTGCAACAGTAATCATCGGAGCTACCATTCGGTCCGGTATCGCCTAAATTCTACGGGCTGTATTTGATTTGTTCATCCAGTGCACCTTCGTGGCTAGGAAACCGCAGCTATCTCGGAGGCAACCACTGATTCAGTAGATTCAGTACATATTTTTGTTTCCTCACATTGACTTACCTACTCTAAGGGCTTGGTTGCTTGACTGTGCAACAGTTCCATTGTCCTTCAAGATAATTAAGATATGGGTTCAGCCAGAGACGACGGTGAAAAGTGCACTTATTTTGGTTTCTCTAACATTTGTAAGGCTCCGCTGATACTCAGCAACTGCTGGGCATGTTGGTAACGTTGAAGAGAATAATTCATCCTACACCATTCCAAATTTCACTTAACAGAAAACGAGATAGATAGATTAGCGTTCTTTTTGATACTAACAGATAATAAGCAGCTTTAAAGACTGTCTTCACGATTGGGGTTCTTATGTAATTTTATTATTGATACACTGGTTAGTACCGGGACGAGGGAGACGAAAAAACATGGGCTACCGAAGAAGAGGCGAGTTTAAGGAGTCCGAATGCGAAACTGCGCGTCCAGATTGCAATCACGGATAACGAACCAGGGCCGTTTTGTCAAAAGGAGCCCGAGGAAAGTTCAACCACTTTGAGACGATGCTGCTTGACCCGAAATTTTCATATTGGATGATTCCCGGAATTCTTGAGGGGCCAGATGTCCCGGGCTTCAAAATCGGTGCACCTGTTTAGTAGTTAGCTCTCAAGGATTAGAAAAATCGATTCACGCAATCTGGTAACCTTCAAGAAACTTTAAGTGCTCTCTCTACTGGTAGAATTTTATTATTCAATAACCCAGCGTAGTCGAAATCGTTGGTAGGTTGTCGACGTTTCGGTCACCACGGGTAACCATTTTCAAGATTGGTTTTACGACCGAATGAAACTGGAGTGATAGCTTAGAGCAATTGGGTGTTAGTCACACCCAGTGGATCTCTCTAGTGTATTGCCTGTCACGGTAGCTTGTGGCTAGACGGCGGAACTAGGTGGCTGCTTCATCAGTTCAGCAGGGTTCTTTCAACCATTAACTTCCCAATCCTGTGCTCTAATACCTCGTAATATTCAGTTGTAAAACCAATCTTGAAAAAGGTTACCCGTGGTGACCGAAACGTCGACAACCTACCAACGATTTCGAATACGCTGTGTTACTAAACAATAAAACTCTACCATTACATTTCACACGGCGCATCGAGTTTTCGATACACTTCCAACCGATCTCGGTTCTGACACATTAATGCTCTCTCTGCTCTCTGTATACTGCTCGATGACTATGCACTTGTTGTGTTGTATAACTCCCGACATAATTTTCCATTTGAATCCGTGCGCAACACTCAGTGCGCTCGTAAACAATCTTCCCAATCCGTTCAAATGCGGCATCCCAATCTGTCAAACTAATATTAAGCGCAACGGTCTGATTTAACTAGGCAAAACACAACATTCAGTCCGTGTGAACAGTGAGGAATCACGCTCCAGACAGATCAGTCGTACAGCGCGAACACTAACCGGCAGTGAGCAGATCAGGTCCTGTGGCCAAATTACTAAATTTTGTCACAGTAGTTGAAATGAACGATATCCAATTCGGCGATTTTATTTTCCCCCCACGGTGGAGGTTCCGCGGCATTTTGCTCACCTGAACACAATTGCTTGACGCGGATATGTGCATTTGGTAAACTTGTGAATAAAGCTCGGGACGGGAAAATGTATCAAAATAAATCATTTCATCTGCTTTCGAACCGCAGATCATACACACTACTCTCTATGTCCCTCCATTCAGTCCGACAGCCTAGTGAACCTTTTTTAGCAACTTGCGAAGAATGAGGCAGTAAAACTATTTTTTCATACCCTTATCAACAGTATACAAATAGGAGCAGATAGATGTTGATAACAACATGTGTACCCCAATACTGGATGCCACAACTGAATCATTAATGCTAAATAGCTTCAGTTGTGAATGTTTTCCCCCCGAGGAACATCTGTCCGGACCACCAGGATGGAGACCAGAGGCATCACAGCCGAAATATGGCCAGATCTATATCTTTTGGTTGCATCTGGGCCACTTTAACGTAGTTGCCCAACCTGTGTCACCTGTTACTCTGGTGGTCGCCTCATGCGGCTGTATGAAGACCACGGTGTTCTTATCGCAGCTCTCTGTCAGCTTAGTTGAGACCAGCAGCGCAAGTGTGTTTCAGTGAATCTCTCTTGTGTATTGCCTGTCACAGTAGCTTGTGGCTAGACGGCGGAACTAGGTGGCTGCCTCGTCAGTTCAGCAGGGTTCTTTCAACCATTAACTTCCCAGTCCCGTGCTTTAATACCTCGTGACATTTTCTAGTTGACAGTAAAATCAATAGAAACAAAGGGAGAAAATAAATAGGAAAAACTGATTCATCAAACTAACTTGTGGGATTTCTCTCAGCTAGGTGTAAACCCACTCCCCAAGTGAGTGGCTAAGTTAACTCAGCATTCAGCCTTATGAGGTGGGACGTTTTTATTATTTTGTTTTTGGTGAAAGTTTACAACTGAGCTTAAACAGGCCTTGAGAAAAGTTACCTGCAGTATCCGAAATGTTGACTGATAGCCTACATTTCTGACAACTTTGTGCTACCGGATATCCAACAATTGCGCATAAATTAATAAATGATTTATCACGCAGTAACAAAGCTTTAACACACCACAGAAACCATGGAATCCTTGAACAGCTGTTTCGTCTTTGTTAGGAATCATCAGCAGTGCACATCCACCGAGCCTCAGCCGGGACTCGAACCCGGGGTGAACGTTTGTGAGTCAGACACCTAACCACCTAATCACCCTTCCACCACTGAATTTTCCAGGATGGTAACCCAACCATCGTACTGCGATCGACTTCTGTGATGGGCGACTCAATATATTAATTTTGTTTCGTCTAAAACGCGAAAATTAGATGCCATTCAGTCTACATTTAAGTAAAATGATTACGGGGACATGCACGTTGACTTCTACCACACCACATTCTGCGATCGTGCGCTACACATTTCCCAGAGTAATCTCATGTAAACTGGGCAAGTCTGCCTGTCTTAACTATGTCCTCAGCACGAAAATACATTCCTACAGCACATGAAGCATACCGAACATCTGGCAACTGAAGCAATCATTAAAAGAAAAAAGGGCACAGCATTCGGATTCTTTGTGCATCTGCGCATCTGCGGGGTTTAGCGGGTCCCTATGGTCTGCATGTTCGTGCCCGTGTCCATTCGTGATTATTCGGATTCTATGGGGCGCGGTTCATCGTCAGGGGGATGACTGGGCGTCATCGATCTATTCGATTATTCGCTCACTCCATTGTCTATACACGCATCACCAGCGCGAACATGTGTTTCGTGAACGAGCAGGCCATCGGTCTGCGTAAAACACGCGTATCTGTTTACCGGACGTGGCATACCATGACCCGTGTAATCGGTGTCGGAAGACTGGTCGAGCATGGACAGGGCTTTATCTGCGCAACCTTAGTTGTCATGCTATGCCCAGAGTATGCAACGATGTGCGCATAAGGCATAGGTCATTTTTGAACCGATGAATACCATGCTTTTCTAGTCACACCCACATGCACGAACAAACACACGTGTCAGCCTTGTCAAGACTTTTGGTGACCTTGAACTGCCACTGTTGTTTCGGGGCCGATAATGAAAATAAATAGCCAGGTACGGTGATTCACTTATTCCGTTCGGTCAAGTTCGGTGAAAATCGGATACTTTTGTTCTGAGTTTCACTAAATACTGCCTTTTTGAGGATTTGTACTACGTTCGGGAATGGCGAATGTTTCCAAGATATTTCAACACCACAGAGTGAATGTGACATATCTGATTGCACCGTGTCAGCTAAATGAAAATAACTGAAATTGATTTTGATTTTGACGTTCGTTTCCTGTGTAGTCAGATACACGCAGCGGCTTCCAGACCAGTATTGTATTCTGTATTTTGAATGCCTGTTCATTGCGTGCAGACGACGAGCACGCCTTGTTGCAATTGCTTTGTGAGGCATTTCTTGGGAACCAACGGTGAGTGCTCCTTAGTTGGTCCAAATCCTACTGCAAGAAAATGTAGTGCAGAATCAACAGGAAGAGATCCAGTTTGCGAACTCGCTGATTCTTCAAGTCGTATGACGATTTAACTCATCGTTGAAAAACCTGGAAGAGATGAACGGCTGATTCATCTTGATTGCCATGAATCCCCAGAGTCCCAACTGAGAATCGAACCCCGCAAGCAGTGGCTGTAATTCACACGTGACCAATCCGCAGTCCTGTCTGGCTTTCACCTGTGCGTGCTTCACATCAACACAACTTGGCGATGCATTACTGATAATTCCTAACAGGTCGAACGAAATAGCCATGCAATGTTTCCATAGTTTTTAATGGTGATTTGAGCCAGTTCAAGTCAAGTAAATGCATTATGCTGTCCTAGAGGTCAATATTCAACTGGTGTTGAAATTGTATGATGAATAATGCCATAAAATGTGACGTAAAGATACACAGCTACTATTCGGCGTACACTTCGCCGAAATTAATCACTCATGTTGTGAGACCAAGATATAAATACCCCAACTGGTAAGTATGATCACGTGGGTTCACGAGACCCATCTACTGAAATCCTGTACAGCGAGTAAGCGTTGGGACGAAAGTACTCCAGAATTCTGTCTACTTAGCACGGGCGTTTCACGTGATCTACACTCATATTTGTAGTCCTTCTCAGGTTTACTATCCAATTAAAGTAATTCGCCTGCAACAAAAGAGAACAATCTAGGATTCATTCCATAATGCGCGTGGTGCAATGACTGCCTTAGTGAAATTACTGATAACACAGCTAGTAAATGAATCAAAACAACCCGCTTGAACGTCATTTTGCAGGGTATATCTTGTGCCAAAAATGTTCATTAAATTATGCTGTATTTGGTAAGTGGAGATTTTTCCCCTTCCGAACTGGAATATTAGAGCACATGTGCGTAGGTACAACTGCAAATCAAAGATCAAAGATCATCATGTGGTAACTAGATAAACCAAAGGTGATGAGATATAAGTAGTCGGCCGCAATTCATTGAAAACCTGATCGCAATAAGAATAGGCTGGTTCATAAACTCAGATTAGTTGGTCAAGCTCAACCTTTGGAATACCGATTACCGGTGTGTGCTAAAATCGGGGAAATGACGCTTCAGGGAGATATGGAGAGTCACATTAAGTACAGGGCACTGGAGAGTGAACAGTTGTTTTCAATGAATCCAATACGTGCTCTTGCAATTCAAATGGGTGAGGTGACATTGGAATGGGTTAGCCGTTGGCCGGAGTAAAGGTCATTGTCGTGGCGTTAAAAAGCGGGTTTGGTGGGAGAGGGTGTCTATCGTGCACGTGTTGTGGTGAGAGTTCCATTCCCGACGTCACGAGTGGTAATCGATAGTGGATTTTTTGGGTTCCGTCGGCGATCCGTGATTTCCGGTTTTGGCCAGGGCAGCTGCAGAGCCTGGACTAGTCGCCTTTGTGCACATAGATCAGGGTTTAGAAGGCGAATTGTAATTTCCTCTCCCGTGGCCAGGGATCGAAGTCGGACTGGTTTTGATCTATTAGGTGGAACTCGGTATATGACTTTGAGCGCTTGTTCAGGGTCGATCGTGTGGTCATTGTCCACCTAATGGCCTAAAATCGAACTAGTAGTCAAACCGATTTTCCCCGTTTTATTCGCCCATAATTCTAATCGCTTTCGATAGATGGTCTGGTAAGAATGACTTTCTTTTGAACGATACCTCTCCTCTCACGTCTTAACTCTTCTTCATTTTGATGTGAGGATTCTCAGGTAGCTATTACCCTTAACTGCAGAAGACAGCCCGTAGTTCACTAATAAGCCAAGTGACTACCTAAAATATAATTGGTTCCAGAGGCCACAGTATAGAAGACGCTGAACTACTGATGTGTGTTATCATTTGGAAACTATTTTTGTCTCATGGCACTGAAGACAAATAGTTTTGACAATCAGAGAACACGACTGAATATCGAGTCCATCCTAGTCGAGACCCTTTTGGTTTTGCGCGTTCCAATGAGTAAGCTTCATGCCATCCCACTGCGGGTGAAGAACTGCGAACGAACGCAAACAGTAGAACGGGGAATGGAAATAGTTAGTCAGTCCTTCGACTACGTCGTTGGAAATGGAGATGAACATCTGATCGAACAGCAAGTTTTAAGTTGAGAAGATACTAGAAAACGGGTTTTAACTCACGGAGCACAAAAATTACCTGAAGTCGTGAAATCCTCCTGAAGTGGAATTCTATGGATCGTTATCGGTGCGTGGAGCACAGACACCAATCTACTTACTTACACACAGTGCGCCGATCCTGGTCCAATGTACAAATAAGAGTGCGTGAGCGAGCCACAGGATTGGACGTGTACCAGCATGTCGGTTCAGCTGACAGTCTAGAAACCAATATGTCTGATGGGAACCGGTGGTCAGTCACTGGAACAGGTACTGGATATAAACAGGCTAAGCTGACTGTGGCACGTGTTGCGAGGGCCCACCGTTAGACATCCTCGGAGTACACTGTTCTCCGAGACAGGTAGTGGTGGGAAGGTAGGTCAAGGTGATCAATCCATGACGTGGGAAATGGGCATGGAAAGCTTAGTGAACGGACTTGGCGAAGCAAGAGGTGTTAGATTTTTGAGTTAGGGTTCAAGAGACCCACCTTTCCAGATGGTTGGAGATATGGCCAGGTGTCGCGGAGAATAGAATAGTTGCATTCGGGATTTTTCTGTCTTCGTGATTTCTGCCCATTGCATTGTTTTCGGCTGTTTCCCAATTTATCTGCTATTCATTTTGCTCTCGGCTTGACGATGCCTTGGGGTAGCTACTAAGACCAAAGCAGAGAAGTGCGAGGTTATGGGTTGACTAAACTGAAACTGAATGGAATATGTCTGACTTACACGATACCGTCATTGTAAACATTAGCAGAAATTCAATCCTCGCCGTATATTTTCATCCCAGCAGACAATCTATTCTGCGCTGACAGAACACAGACAGGTTCATGGATTCATTGTACGGATGAAATAGGGCAGTCTTTTTAGGAATCAAACAGAGTAGCAGCACAATCCCTTATCCTAGTTCCGCTGTCAGCGCCAATGATGGGCTGGTAGTCCGGAAAAACTGCCGATTTATGTCAAGGGAATCGTCACGTTGACCATACTTACATATCGTGCTTAGAGGGATACTCATTGTGAGGGTATGTGTTAACCTACCGTTGGCGGACAGCCAAGTTGCGTCAGTAGTCAACACTGGTGCGGCTCCAAGCCCAAGGCTTGAGACAACGGAATCTCGGGTGACAAGGCAGCCGATCGCTGGAGTGGGTCGATAAATGAGAGATGAGTCATGTCAGCGCCGTTTAAGCCTCAAGGCGTGGTCGCCCACACCAGTCGGACCAATGCATGGTGCGCAACGAGTGGGCGAATGTGAGATCAACCTATATATTCTTTGTTTTGTGCTAATAAACGAACATAAATCTGGGGCCGATCTGAGCACGTGCCAGAGCTAATGGGACGAAACAAAACACCCATTACATTGAGTTATTTGCAAAAAGATAACATCACCTAATATACGTAATGAAACTGTTTGACTACGAAGAATGTCTTTGCAATATTAAAAGCTACTTTGATTCTGCGCAGTGAAACTCATGAAATCTTTCGATTCGGAAATTTCGCATTGCCTCAGTGATTCACCAATGACGTGAACGTCCAAACGTCCCAGGTTGTCGAGTATGAAGACTGTGCACGTGTTATCGAAGGTTTTATTTTAAATCAGAAGTTAGCTGTGTTTTTAAAGGGAAGTGAAACGTATCATTATAGCACCCGGCGTATATATTTTCTTTAGGTTTGATCAGAACAGCCGTTTTGATATCGGTTAGTCTTCGTTAGCGAACAAAACAATGTCGGCCATGTTTCTGCCGTGATCGGTGCAAACTTCAGGGATCATTAGCGTGTCCGATAGTTGTGCCGGACGTCACCTAGAGGCTGTCACTTTACAATCTCTCTCTCTCTCTGTTGTGTCTTTGCGCGGATGTGATGATGAGGGGTGCGCATTAATCGCCAGCACTCTAGGCTTCAGTCTCGGTTAGGAGTGTACAGATTTCCGAACCCCACATGGGCACCAAATTTGGGCCGTGGTGGAGATGTGGCAGCACCTGTTTTTGTATCACTCTTCCTGTTCGTGCGTGTTCACGCACGCGTGAACAGTCGCCAGCATATCGTGATTGACAGTCATCACGAGGTCCAGAAAGTATCCGATTTGGCTGAAGAAAACAGCGTGCCCATTGTGTCGTGCACGTCGGCTGGGTACTGCACAAATGGTGAATTAGGCCGTGCAAACAAACACCAGAGGTTTCTGTGAACGTTTGCTTAATGTATGCAGGCTATTCATAGTCCTGAAATGATGAATGTGATCGGTTAACGACTTTTCACAATACCTAAAAGTCACAGTTTAACATGAATAGATATTCGTGCGGGATTTATGATCATCGCTATGCTAGAATTCATCCCCCAGGGTGCATTGTAGAGAATACGGTTGATGGGACTAACCGACCTAATGCCAGTCAGAGTGCTAAATAAGCACACGGCTGTAGCCTAGAAAAAACGACGAGGCGCGGAAAGCAGTTGATTCAGACTGAATCGTCAGCTGACATGTATTATGGTAAAAACTTTACAACATTACCACCACCACCCCTCTCCTTCTTTTCTGATGAAATCAGTTAGGAAAGTACAGTTGTGCACATTTCAAGTTCGATGTACTTCTTGGCTGAGAATAGTGCGACAGCTAAAAAAAAAACTAAACGACAAGGCACAGAATTGTCCTGCCTCATTGAGGAACGATATGACAAAGCTGAGTAGCGAAACCTGAGCCAACAGTACAGGTACGTATATTTGGCCGTTATTTGCAAGTAGTGCGTGGGATTGACGATACTTTCCATGGCTGACTGTCCTTTGGATTCCACCTTTCACGCACAAATCTCAGGTCATCCGAAAATCTTTACACTCAGAAACACCAGACTCGAGTTTTGCTCCTGTTAGAGCTCATTAGTGGTGCATAATCTCCTCCCCATCCAGGGTATGAACCCGGGCCTTTTCAACTCGAAGTAATGTATCACCAATCCCCACACTACTCTCACTTAATTGCGAGGTATATATATATATATATATATATATATATATATATATATATATATATATATATATATATATATATATATATATATATAATATGATTCATCATGCAGCTTGAACGCTCAACTCACCATTGAAAACCATGAAAGCACTGTACAGCTGTTTCATCCTTGTTGGGAATCATCAGCAGTGCACATCCACCGAGCCCCCACGGGGACTCGAACCCGGGATGAACGATTGTGAATCGAACACCTTAACCACAAGGCTATCCGGGCTGGCTCTCAACGGTTTGTTGAACATCTACACTACATGATATAGCACCCTTCCGTCACTGGCTTTGAACGGTAACAACCCGCTTCCCACACAGCGATCGACTCCCATGATGGATATATATATATATATATATATATATATATATATATATATATATATATATATATATATATATATATAATGTCAAATGCGACGCAGGTTTAAATGAGGGTACAAAAGCTCATCTTTTGGAGAGGACCTGATTTGGTGGGAGGCATTCTCTTGGAGTTAACGGGACAGATACGGTGTCTCCCATCGGATCTGTTGGGCATGGCTGGCTATCACAGAGGACCTCATCTGAACAAACTTAACTGGGTGATTTGGATCAACCCAGACGCGGGAGCAGGGCGGCGCAGTGGTAATGCACGCCTTCGAGGTGAAAAGACCTGAGTTCAAACCACGGTTGGGGCGGAGGATATATACCACCGGTGAGCTCCAACAACAAAGAAATTCGAATCTGCTTTAGGCTGCATGGTTGATCGGATGGCCTGTGGTTTGTCCTTGGAAGATGGAGTCCAAAGGAAGGTCAGCCAAGCAAAGTACAACTATGGAAGAGCTTTTAACGCCGTTGGTGCAATGCAGCACTTCCTGATCACCGTCGCATACAGCGCTCACAGATTTTTCATTTCTAGCAAAATTCAGATTGGCATAGAAACCTATGCTTTACCTTGTGTTGGCCACAAAAATATCTTTCTAATGGTCACTTATATCGATTAAGATCTTCAGGATAAATACTAAACAGGAGCTATTCATGAAGCAACTTCACCACGGACTGCGCTGTACATGAAGTATCGAAGTATATAATGATCCGTAGACCAACCTTTATCATTTCTAGCTTTCTCCAGCCTCTAGAACACGAAGACTTTACAAACAGTGATGACTTTATTTTCGATGAAACGCCGGATCGTACAAATTTTTGTTTGTCGTAAACTTCAAAGCTAAGGCAAGGGGCAAGCTGCTATCTTCATGAGACAGCAGTGCTTCTTAATCATACAAAGATCCGTGATGTTAGAAAACGGTAGCGGAGATATTCAACGTTTTTCTCTATTCAAGAAGAAAATATCAGTTTCAGGAATTATTTCCAATTTCCTGTGATGTAGTAGTAGCAGGACAAAAACGGGACAAGTGTCTCCATCAAATCGTGCAATCGGCTCAGCGAGAGAGAGGGAGAAAGAGGAGTTCTAATAACAGTCAAAACAGGGCTCACGTATGTGTGTTGACTTTTTTGTATTCATCAAGCTGCATAATCCTCCAAGTTCATATTGTGAAACTAAGTGACTCATACTATTTGACTGTGGATGTGAGCAACACAGTAATGGATACCCTTCCACGGAACACTATCCGGTCGGCCTCTGTGGGCCAAACACATTCCGTACATTCACCCGAAACGTGGCCAGATAGAAAAATGGTTCACTCTGAAGTCATCGGTCGGAGAAATAAGTGAAATGACTTGTTGGCCGCTGAGTGGTACCGGCATTTCAGCTAAGAATTTTCACAGCTACATTTATTTCCCCCAAAATTCCTTAGTCAGTCTGAACCACTTTCATCATATTTTCAATGAAATGACAACAAACTTCCACGCTAACGATCAATTTAATCGTCATCCATACATTCTGTTCTCTACATCGGTAGTCTTAGTCTCAGTTGACCGAAAAAGATGTATTACGAGGATTTTCCAAGGCAACGTGTAAGAAGTGGTTTCCTTGTGAAATCCACGAGTGATTAAATTTCCAACTGCTTGATACGTGACGTCTTCTCTGCCCCGTTAGATAATCTATTTTGATCCATAAACAGTTTTTCCACTATTTGATTCCCTAGATAGGCCTCTTATCTGAGGCCGTAGAGCGCACTCGGCACACAGGCTTGGGTTCGATAGCTTTTCGTGTTTAAATGAGGTCAAAATTTAGATAATAGAAAATCCGCTTGCATCTTTTGCATCCAAAAACTCACACAGCGGTCCGGAATCGAACCAGTGACATTCCAATAACCGGGCAGACGCTCCACCAGCTGAAATATCGCGGTTCGGCCAGTCAGGTTTGAATAACGCAACCGAATATCCAATGATTTAGAAGCCACTAATCCCATGATACACAACTACTGTTCCGGATCCTATTACTGAACTAGCCTCGTCAGTCACTTCCCAGTGAGATGAACAGTACACGGTGCTGAACAAGATCCAAAGGAAGTGTTCCATTTATCAGGACATTCCAACTGCTCGTGTTCTCCATGAATTCTACAGATGACTCAACATTTGTCCAAATCTGTCAGATCGCTAACCGGTCATAAAGTTAGTCCAGTTTATCACTTAAAAACAGCTCAATGGATTTTGATCATTCCACAGATAAATGAAAACAATGGGACAAGAAATTAAATCATCCGGAGAATAATATTTTGGTGAAAAGGCATGAGAGACGTGAGTAATGATGCCATTGATGAATCGGCAGGGCGATAATACTTTGCGTTAATGAGTCAATTCAATTCTTTCTACATCCCTTGAGTATCACAAATAGAGTGGGGACATTCAATTTCCACAGGATGATGAAGATAAGTCCGTTTTTTGAGGGGAACAAATAGATTCTTGGGTCCGAAAGTTTTTAGATTTTGATTGCAGGTCCAAACTTAGGAAAGTGTGTGAATTTTCGGCACCTTGATGGGAGAAACTCGTGCTCATAGTTCAGGAACAATGATGACTCCAAAGGTAGTTTTTCGGACAACTTTAGAATTACACTAGCGATCTCTTCGATAGGTATCCATATAAAAAGGTCCATAAGATGTGACCAGCATTTCTAATGTTGTTATACTACTGCTAGCATGAAATAAATTTGCCACCATAATCCAAAAATCCAGTACAAAGCAATAATGCCTAATCTGGTTAGCCTCTGGCCACAATTTATCGAACGAACAGTGAGGAATCATTATCAGTTAATGCTGAATTTGGCTGGCAGCTTCTCTTCCCTTTGCTCTTACTCAACCGCCCCCCTCCCCTTCCACCCATGGGCATGCTGTCTGTAAAGGGATCGCAGGTGTCTAAACTTCTGCCTGCTGAGCATCAGTGCCACCTCCCTCCGAATTGTACTGATACATCTGACGGCTTCGAGCCCCTGAAAACACACACATACATACACACACACACACACACACACACACACGTACACACACGGGGATGCGTTTGGAAAACCGAAGCCGAATACGGGCGCCTTTGGATTGAAGGGCCCTCGGACCATCTGTGCCGACAAAAAAGCATGCTGTGCCAGGTATGTAAACCTTGTACCTACACGGCGCCAGTGACCACGCAAGATTCGGTTCAACGATTTGTTTTGAAACTTATTGACTAGTTTCATCTCTCGTGGTACCAATTGCGACCGCTGATCGAGGAGTCATTGAGTTTCTTGGGTTTGTTGGGACAATATTGGCCCCCTTGTGTCCAATTTTTGTTCCTTCGCTTGCTTCCCGGGAACGGCACAAACACAAACGCGACCAAGCAGGTGTCTGGTGGTCAAAAGTTGTGATGCAAAAAAATCCGGCAGTCGTAGCACGATAACCCGAATCCGAAAGACACAGTTAAGTCCATGAATAGCGATATCTAAATGCCTATTCTTCTGCGTAGAACTACCTACGTTTTCCATTGAAGCTGAATGATTGATAGTGCGGAAATATTAGAATACTAAACAACAGGTTCAATAAAAGTTATTTTTCAGAATTTTTTATATAGCTTTCGATGATTAGAACGTACTCCGCCGGCATTGAGGACCGAAAAAGTCAGCTTAGCACGGTAAAATCGCCCAATCAACGAAAACTGTGTTTTTGATTGGTTGATATAATTGGGACGAATTTCGGAGAAGAAAAACAAGGATCGTTCAAATTATCCAATAGAATTTAAAATAAGTTACATTGGACAAGCATTTTAGGGTTAGGTATGTTTCAGATTTTCGGATAAGCATGAAAGTTCAACAACTCATGCAAGTGTACCTTTTTAAAGAGTGTGATATTCTTAAGCACTAGCCTCAAAGAGGCAATAATGTAATTTCCTCAGATAAAACTATTCCGTAAATTGTTTGTGTGGACTTTTCCAAAAAATTGGTGGAATCAAACGGAACGCAAGCATCTGTTGACCATGTCACCTGACTGAGTCATCATCCTAGCTCCAAAACGGGAGAAGGAACACATTTTTCTCATTCCACTAGTGGTCGAAAGGCTTAGAGCTCTTGATTACCGCATCGGAGGTCGGAGGTTCCAATCCCCGTCACTGCCTACCACTGGCAGCAGATAGTGATACTCACTGTCGTCCGGCCCGTTACCAACCCTGACCTTACGTGGTTATCCACCCCAAGTCTCAGGATCTAGTGGCCGGTTATCCCCAATAGAGCAGTGGACGTTAGTGGCTACGGGGTATATCTCTCCCATTGCACTTATGAATAAGAGTGCAATAAACAAATTTGAAAAATTCTGTCATTTACTTGACGTGATTTATGACGAGTTCTTTTGTCCTTGTCACTACACTTCAATCCGCGCAGTAAATTCATCTATTTTGATTTGTTGTGACTGAGGTAAGGAATGTGTCACACGTGCAATATGGCTTAGCCACCGTGGTTTTGAGAACTAGTGTTGCTCGGAGCACCGGTTGGCGGCCTTCAACAGCTTCTGGTCATTGAAATTGGGGTTTAGGTCGTAAACACTTCATCACCAGCTAAGGTGATATTGTAGCGGGGAATGCTGGAATTACAGAACGATGTGAGTATCAAACCGATCAGGCCAGCCAGTCGGAAGACACAGACCAAAGAATCGAAGGTGGATATGTCGGAAGCATTCCGCATCAGACAGAAAGAGGTATACGGACTAGTAGATCAGAGTCAGCTGGATCTCAGACAACCAGCAAGATAGCCCATATGAGGGGCTACTGATTAAGCCGTGAACCGGAACAATCGGACCACCAGAACGGAAACAGTGCACACAAAAGATCAAGCTAATGACTACAGGCAACTGGCCAGAAAGCAGCCGAACTACTCTGGCAGCCAGTCTGGAAAAAGGACTATATGAACGGTTGTACATGTTTTACCGATTTGACTTGTCTGTCTGCTCAAACACAGGTGTTCCTTGCCCGTCTAGCTTTCTTCGTTACCATGTCATCAAAGAGCGGGTGAAGATCCCCGTACAAATTCTAATTTCTGTTTATCCTGCCCCTAGATTCGGCCTTGGTTTCTCAGATGAACCTGAACTTGGAAGGTTGTGTATTATGCGGGGGCAGTGATCTTCCACGGGGTCTTGCACGTGTTCCATGTAAAATTAAAAAAAAGGAAAACCTCATTAGCCCAGCTCAATACGTGTGCCACCGGGTTCCAACACCTATGTTAATCGAAAACTAATACGACGGCCTCTAGTCTGACCCTAATACTGCTCCCCGCAACGAAAGAACACTGTCCACAGTGTTGTGCACCCCTACATCACACAGACATATCAGGAATACTCGATTCACTCGGACCACATTCAGCAGGCCATTTCACAAGACCATTGCCGACCACACCATGTCAAAGCTACTCCATTATCTGGGCTTCCCATCTTACTGGTAAGCTCCCTGATATGTAACTCGCAAGGGATAGCGCTGTTTTGAGGGGATTGCACATACCAAGTCTGCAAAGTGAAAAGCACAAAAAACTCCGTGAGCCAACTCTAAGTAAGTGTCTCAATAGTCTCCCACACTTACAGAAATGGAAAACCCATATAGTGCTGATTATTTGTTGGTATTCAACCTCTGTACCGCCACCTTAAGCAGATCGCTTTTTTGGTTGTTGTCAACTCTCCCTTGGTGTATTGTCACGGAATCATTCGATGAATTGTCCACTGAATTTTATGTGGACAGGCAGCAAAGAAAACGACCTGCGTTCAGAAATAAGGAAAATAACAGTGGAATAACACATGCATTGTGCTCAGCACACCGATCTCATGGCAGCCAGAAAACGTAAAATATGATGTAACAACGTATGGGTGCAACTTCCCCGGGAAGCATACGACCGGTTTGGCGGTTGTTACCGCTCATCAGGTATGCGTACGCGATACTCGTCTGCCCACTCGTCTTCACACTTGCACACTCCGATGTTATATAATCACTAGGATTTAATGTTGAATCTGAACTGAGCTAACAAGTCAGCAGGGAGTTTGAGATCAATACAATCAATAAGGATTTAGACAGTGAGAAGGGTTAATTCGCGAGGTGACCTTTGGTCACGAGTGCTGATGGTGTGAGCCTATTCGTGACGTATGCCATGGGGCGATCGTGTGCCTAGACGATGTGCATACGAACAGAAAAAATGGACTCTTCGTCCACGCACGCTCCTCACGATTCAACTGACATTAAGGTGACGCGCAACGACAGTGTTTGTAAACCGGGACAGAACAGTACCGTGAATTGATGCAAAAGAAGAAAGTTTTCCTTCAAATTTTACGAATAAAAAGAATAACCACCGGAAGAAACAAGAAGGAGGTAATGAATTCCATCGCATCGCATAACCAACAGACTGATTATTGGGGCGAGTTCATTCGTCTTCGAAAAGAAATTATGAGAAAGTTGTTGTTATTGGTTTATTCTGATAGTGAGGTGCAATTAAAATGGCGTGTCTGATTAAAACAGTTTTCCGGGAGATCTGTGCGACTTAGTCGATTTTGTTACGTATTTCCTTACCCTGAAGATCAAATTAGTGGGCTACTGCACTTGGAAAATCGTTATTTGATAACTGTCAAATCCTAGAATAAGAGGCACAATTAGCAGCAATCCCGGAAAAAGGAATCAGATGTTATTTTTCAATTTTCTGATTCCATTTCAGTGATGTTCACGAGTAGATGGGTAATTTTTCAATAACCGATAGCAGTCCTATTTTCTGTGTTGAATACATTTTTGTAAAGACAGTATTTCTTATCAAAATTGATAACCTGTCTAAAGCCTGACTGACGATGGTTCCGACAGTTTATATCACTATCATCGCAATTTAATTCTAAATCAATTTGCAAAAGAACTTTAAAAATACTGACTCATTCTGCTGTCAGATTTCTTGATTCCAGGTAGCGCGAATTCATCACTAGAAGCCGATAATATGAACAAAAGCAATGCTTTTCCAACTTCTTCGGATAGCGAACCTATCCCTAACACATCTTCCGTCAGAGCGATATCGATCTTCTCTTTTAGGGCTTACTTCATGAGTGATCCGCTTGGTTTGCCTGATAAATTTACAATTTCCGCTAGTCAGTCGGGTTTTGTTGCTAAGTTTTCCTACCTATAGTCTACGCAGAAGACAAATTACGTTGGAACGTGGGGTAGTGAAGGACGAAAATATTTTGTATTCTTGCAAGTTTGTCTACCAAGGAAATACAATGATTGCAGTACCATCTTTGAAGCATGGGTTTACCGGACTCTAAGTATTCACGCGACGAGAAGTGATATATCTGGGTTGCCCATTTAGTCCCCTAAACAACTCAGGCAATCTCATCCAATGTGTTCCCAAGTTTTCATCTCTTCTAGTGATCGTAGCTAGGCACTCACAAAAGACCTCAGTAGTAGCTTCGTTCATTTATTCTTGAAAGAATTTCATGTATCTTGGTCTGAAGTTCAACTTTCCTGGTAAGCTAGTCCCATTCTTAGCAAATTTTTCTTCCACTTAGACTTTTGGACAAACACTTTTGCCAGTCGGCAACAATCCTCTGGAATAAGGGCTGTTCAGAAAGACTCAATGATACGAGACCAAAATCCGCGACCGGACGATATCCCCGTTCGTCCCTGCTCCATGGATCGATGGTCCGGTCGCAATCACGATGTCTCAGCCTCCGCGAAACAAAGTGGTCAACCTTTGAACTCTCGGAGCCGGCAGCACCAGTCTCGTGTGGCCAGCCAATCAGACGTAAAGCATACTGGCCTCGTGGAACGTGGCGAATGGCCGGGAGTCAATCGTGAGCCACGGTCTATTTCTGTGTCCACGGCGGACTATATCCGAGCACGATTTGATGGTTGTCGGAGTAATCTGACCTACTTGTGTGGTGATGAGATACACAGGGATGAACTGACCAAGGAAGCAACAAGCAACAGTCAGTTGTCAAAGATGTCATCAGGTCGAGGTATTTCCAAACCAGCTGGCGCAGGTCATCAGACGGACAGCATCAAGGCGGCGACAAATAACGACAGGCCACAAGCAAATGGCCGGTGTCATGCTGCTCAGACCAGGGTAAAGTTTTCTTCGAAATACAAACCCTCACAGATTTTAATCACCGTGTTTGTTGGTTTTGTTCAACTGAATTGTAAGCATTGTTTTTTCAAGACTGATGGAGTATACCCCCTTCCTTTGCACTCACGACGGAGCACGGAGGAGAAACAAAACAAACAGAAATACTCAACTTTATTGGTCGTTTATTCGTGCGAAGACTACAAACTAGTTCTTTGAAATCCTTCGATTAGTATAGTCGTATCAGTTCCGAACAAATTCACAGTATGAAGTAATTGAGTTTGGAGTTTCTTTTAGGAACCTGTATATCGTTAGTCAAACATTTAACTGAGGTGCTATCCTAAATCTCTTCTGGTCCGAGGGAATCAGTTTCCAATTTGCTCGTCGCACAGTCAGGTAAGATATCAGTCAAGAAACACTAAGTATTTTTCTGTTTCAATCACGTACGGTGAAAGGAATTACTTGTTTCGTAACTAGCAGAGCACATCCCGAAACATTTGTAACACAGATTTTGCAGTCGTAGTAGTAGTGTAACAAGGACTAAAAGACGGACTAGGACACTTGCATTTCAACGGCCAAACCAGTCAAGTTCACAAAACACATGCATTCGTTTATATAGTCCCTTTTCCAGACCGCGAGGCACCAACATTGCTCTCGCAGCTGCCTGAGTGTTTCGGTTGTGTTTTGGCCAGTTGTCTGTGGCCGATAGCTTGCTTCTCTTGGGCATCAGTTCTGTTCGGTCTAATTGTCTTGGTTGATGGTTTGATCGGCAGCCCCTCACCTGGACTACCTTGTTGGTTGCCGGAGATCCTGCTGCTTCCCATTTGTTAGTTCGTATGCCTCCCTTTGTCCGCTTCGGGAAGCCTCCGACATATTCGCCGTCTGTTCTTTTGTCTGTGGCTCTTGGTTGGTAGGTCCGTTCGATTTGTTATTCACATTGTTCTCTTACCCCAGCGTTCCCCGCTACAGTAGTAATAGTAGTAGTAGTAGTAGTAGTAGTAGTAGTAGCAGTACTGGTGGGCTTGGATTGTAGATTGGATGATACGCTATGAACTATTAGCTTCGAAACTTATATACTTCGGTCAATGTATGGATGGTGAGTTGTAATCATTCCAAACGAATCCCGAACGGGCAAACCATTGAGAACCAACCTATATATTAAAATGGATTATCGCGCATGATTCATAATCACACAGGAGGGTCGGACTCATGTCGCAGTTCGGATCCGGTGACTGTGCTCTGCAGTGGATGATACTAACCAAGTCAAATTTATTGATGTGTTATACTTCCATAACCGATGGTCAGTCAGTCACTAGTCAAAGAGCTTTGTCGTTCCGAGCGTTCAAACTGCAATTCCATTCTGATGAATGCTGTGGTAGCTATATGCAATTTGGGTGAGCAGACAATATGGTTCACTTGCAAAATATCCGAAGCTCTAAGTGTGGTCCCATTGTTCAGCTGATAGAGCACATTTTTTAATTAAATGTTTGTACCTAGCCTTGAAGGCCCAGCAAACTTATGGGGATAAATAGCACCCAGATCTTGAGAACTAGAGTGGAGAACCACCTAGTCGGGCGACGGTGGAAGGCTGTCTATCACCAAAGGGACCGGCGGTGTCGGGATCCAAAAGGGTCGAAGTTGAGCCCCCAAGATCACATGACCACAATCAGCCATGCGGTACTAAAGAGTGAGTGACCCACATCCGCTGGTACGAGTCGCGCCTAAATCGATGAAAGCTCGGTCAGTTCAACATTCCATCAGGGCTTTATTTGTTTGCTCGAATTAGAAACAGTATCCACATATATTTCCAAACGATTTTTTTGTTGTTGTTGTCTCAGTCTATTGTCCTGGGCTATCTCTCAGACTAGTAGTTTTACTCTCGAATATCTATCAATTGGAGAACACAAGGGAGGGGGGAGGGGAGTAGTTCGTAGTGACCTGTGGTGGCACTCGTTCATCCGCGGTTCTGAGTCATGCATACATTCGAATAGTCATTTTGAAATCTGTTCGGACAACCAGGTGAACACGACGGGGTGCCACACCACTTTGGTTACTCGTCCGAGCGAAAACAATGTGGACTGACCGGGCGAACGAGACAGAATGAGTTCACTTTTATCTGTTCAACTCGCTTGTTCTCTCGCTGGTACACAATCACAGACGCACAGCAGGGGTGCAGTTGATCCTCTGATATATATATATATATATATATATATATATATATATATATATATATATATATATATATATATATATATATATATATATTCAGGTGGGTCAGTATGAGATGGACTTTGGTATGCCATAGAACTAATGTTGTCCGATTTGATGACTAATCCTGGAATTGGTGATTCACTATCGTCAATAAATTTTTGTGTACACTACGAGCGAGAATGGCTTTGTACCCATACCCGTTTAGACTGGAATTAATTGCTGTTGTTGTTGTCGGTGGACGGACAAAATATTGATAAACATTCTGCATCCGAGGTCAAGAAGGTGATACTGAAAGTATGGTGATTGAATATGGTGCTGTTTGAATTGTCCGAAAAATCCCCCAGAGCACATTTGGAAAACACAGGTTGGCGAACAAGCTCGTTTTCAGTGATTCTTAATCACGCCAACACAACACAATATGACTGGATGCATAAGGGATACAGTCAACAAAAGTAGTGTCAGGGATCATTGTTCACACCATATATGTTGTGTTGTATTGGCATGATTAAAAATCACTGGAAACG
This sequence comes from Fasciola hepatica, assembly GCA_948099385.1. Classification (NCBI taxonomy): domain Eukaryota; kingdom Metazoa; phylum Platyhelminthes; class Trematoda; order Plagiorchiida; family Fasciolidae; genus Fasciola; species Fasciola hepatica. The sequence continues at coordinate 8,266,772 of CANUEZ040000072.1, read as the reverse complement.
AGCTTGTTCGCCAACCTGCGTTTTCCGAATATGGTGCTATCTGACACACTTCCGTATGATTTTGGAAACCCACCATTTTGCTCGTAATATCCTTCTACGTTCACAATAACACCCAAAATCATCATCCGCGAGAATTTTTGGGGGCAACCAGATTTCTCTTCGTAATAAATTACTCGTTTATCCGGCTGACCCAGAAGACCTTTACACGAGTTCTGATAAATACGGCAATTATGACTCCTAGCACCGGTACAAATGGATAGTCTCGGACATTCTGGAAGAAATCAAGGAAGGAAAAACCGATAAATTCATTACAAAAGGTTTTGCACCGTTTCATGTTCGCATGTATTCAAACATCCCAAGATGACTGAGTATTTTTGGTATTTGTATCGGTTCACTCAGTATTCGTCAAATGTGGCCTATCGAACAGCATTACCAAGCGTTCCCGTGAGTGTTCAGCTGGTAGGTATCATCTGTTGATGGTCGCTAGGTTTAGAGCGCTGGATTACCCCATCGGAAGTCAGAGGTTCAAATTCCGATGCATCCTGTCACTTTAACGGTAGACAGTAATCCACTGTCATCCGGCTGATTACCATACCCGACCTATTGAGACCGTATGGAGTTCTGCACTCCTATTCTCAGGGTCCGGTTGCCATTCATCCCCAAAAGTGCAGTGAGCCTTTGAGTTCATGGCGTATACCCTTCTACTGTGCAAGCGTGTAATATAAAAATATGGGAATCCTGTTGGAGGTAATCCCATCGAAAATGTGCAGTGGAGAATGGCATTTTCTTAAGTAATTTGGGTGGGCAAAAAGTACATGATTCATTAGCATAATTTTCGAAGTACTTGATGCAGTTCTGGTAGTAGATTTCAAGCTGCACGCACGCATGCGTGCATGCATAGATTCGAACCGCTTTTAGACCAACGAGCGCTAATAGTTAGATCAATGCAACATCTTTCATCAAAAAAACCTAAATGACCTTAACAGACCCACTTATTTCTACTGCTGATCGATTTACAAACCTGAGTACCACGACACCGATCTGATATTTGCCATTCAATTTGGAAACTATTTTTTTCAATTCTTCACGTTCCATCGTACACATTGAACGAGCGCAAGTCAATTGGACGTGATACTTGTTGAAAACCCACTCAAATCGTTGAAGTGCAAAAGCCCAGTACGGCAAACCAGAATTCACTGTGAAATCTTTTGCTCAGCGGAGTCTTTCTGTATCTGCCATGCTTCACTACTTACGTGAAGTTGTTTCAATCTGCCTTTTATCACGTTACTAGCTAGCATTCCGGTTTGCACAGAAATAGGAATATCATCATATTTTAGTGTCACTTTGTTATGAGCTTCATCTGAAACTAGGGGGAAATTCTTTTTTCCTGTCTGAATTCTGTTCATCTGATTACGAAGCACGTCCGGCTTGCATACAGCTGATGATGATAGAAACACGGCTTCAGTTCGAGGCACATGAAGTCAGGTAAATAATTTATACATCTTGAGCAGTGAATATTCAACTCTCTTATGACCAAATAACATTGCCAAATTCCCTGAAGCTTAGCTCTTACTTCAGAAAAGAATCTTCCAAGATAGAGTACCACAAGGGTAATACCAGTTTGTGGCTTGAGTTGGAATGGTGTGATACAGCATACTGTGAAAGACGTTTGCACGTCATGTCTTTGCCTTTGCTAATCCACTTGAGAGTTCTACAGATGTTTGAAGTATTATTATAAATGAGCCAGGAAAAATAACAGGGGATCCATAAGGCCAATACGGGAGTTTGCATGCCCTTACAAAACGTTCACTTAAATAAAGCGGTTTGGAGAACTTCTTAAGACGGATTAACCAATACAAAGACGGCTCCAATATGCTCAGACCATGTCACATTTCTTGTGGAAAATTGAATTAAGGTACTTAACTGACGTAGTTGGGACCAAGTATTCTTCATTTATACGCAGACAAAAAGGTATGTTCCACGTCTAAGTTACCAAGCTTCACAATCTACAGCACGAATTCATTGGTTAAAGACATTCCAAGTGCTTCGCTGCATCCATATTTATTCAGATTATTGGTGGTGGGATGGTTTTCATCTCCTGCGTAAGCCTTGATAGTGTTCGCGTATCAAGGTGACCCAGCTATACATCTGCCGTCTACACCAATCAGCAATCGCGATGCTAGTAAGACCATTTGGTATCTTTTGGATGAACTTTGGGGTTCACGCCTGGCAACATCACGCGTTTCGCTCATGGATCGTACTCAGCCGGTCTTGAGGTTACGAACATAAATCCGTGGCATTTGAATCTTAGCTTGAATGCTCCATGTCAGCTCGTATACCAACTGCTTCACGGGGTAATGGTTTTGTTGAACATGTTATTATCAATCTGATTGTTACATCTAATCGGTATTTGAGCATGACCCAAATGAACTTAAGTGCCCTGGCAATGATTATGCAACGCACATTTTTTGTAACAATAAACTAAAAGGTTCCAAAGTGTTATTTAACACTTCAGTGAATCAGTTACGGCGTGGATGTTGTTACTTTGAAAGCACAAAACGTTTTGAGAAAGCATAGGAAGGTCTGGTGTTACATGATTTTTTTCGGTTAATTCCACTTTAGGGAGCAGCTGAAAGACGCAAAATATGTGTGTTAGTAGTAAAAACCAAGCTAAAACTGATAAAATTTATGTGACCAATTCCTCATCAAGAAACAGTTTCAGCAATCCAGTGTGGTGTTTCTCTATCACGACGAGAACCCACCTTGGTGTGGTGTGTTGGTTTGTGTGCCTCTTCGACCCAAAGAGCTACACAAGATGGCCTTCTTGAGCCGAAGATGCAACCAAGCCTCACAGATCTATGGATGGATACCAGACAAGGTCCAGTCTCTGAACAAGGTCTTGGAAAACACTTGGTTACAATCACTGTCCCCCCGCAGAGGACACTCCAGCGAATAAAACGACAAAGAAACAGTATACCGGTCTAAAAACCACTAGATGGATGTAGGAGTGGAGTATCCAAGATTTTTCTCGACGGTGGGAGAAGTCGTCGCATTTCATTAGGCAACTATCGCCCGCCTAACCTGGGCAGCCCCAGGCCCAAAGGATGCTGCCTAGCCACGTTCCGCTTGTTCCAGTGAGTGCATGGGGTTGAGGACTGAATCCAAAAAGCGGATTGATAACAAAGCATAAGCTAATACAAGACAAGATGCGTACAGCTTTCAGGTCTTACGTGAGGGACCAGAAGGAGTTCCTTCACGCGTTCTTTGGTCACGTTCCCGTGCTGGGTTAAAGTCCCACTGCCTTAAAGGTCAGTCTAATGATCCAAAGGCCCCGGTTAGAATGCCAAAGAAAAATTCCTTCTACAGTGGGTACAGCCGCGAAGTGTGATTCGCCTAGAAACCTTCAGCATCCTTCCTTTACGGGGCCTTTCTAATCTTCTCTCGTTTATTTTAGGATTGACGTAACATACCACAGGTTATTGCGTCTCTAAAGAAAAAGGTGGTTTAGGAGTAGGACATAGATCAAACGCGCTTCATAAACCCTCATTTCTTTTAGCTGCCCTCGACGTCCGTATACTATGTCAGATAGGGTAACAGACTGACCTCGCTAAAACTCTTGAAACTTTCAAATCTGTTGCATGCTGTGTCTCCGATACACGTGTACAAGACCGCACTTCAGATATCACTCTTCGCATCACAGAGACAGTCCCAGTTCCTCGTTTCACTGTTAACGTGTCGGGTGATCCAGTGTCTAGTGCTCGTGGTCAGGCTGTCTTCGGGATCGCTTTAGGGGCTGAGTGTGCACTACTAGACTGGTTTCCAGTCAACAACCGTTTGCACGCAGTCCGGTTGAACAGTTTTGTAAGTGCCAACAACAACACACGGTAGCCTCGATGCTTGTTCGTCGTGTCTGTGTATGCGCCAACTGACTGCAGTTCCCCTGAGACCAAGGATAAACTCTAACACGATTTGCCTCAACTGCTTCGAAGAGGGCGTTTGACGGATATGATGTTCATTGGTGGGGATTTCAACGCTCAAGTTGGTCTTTTGGGGGAGGTCCATTTACTATCCCAGCCAATCGCAGTGACAACAGATTATTTCTGATGAGTACGAAGCCCTGTCATAAGAAGCTACATGGACTCACATGACGTCATCTTACGTCTTCACAACGTTGGACCAAGATCGACCATATTGTTATTGGTCGCTACTTGTGTGCATCAGTGGAAGACTGTCGTTCATTTTGATCAACACCTGTGGACTCAGATCACGCCTTGGTACGTGCTCGCTTCTGTTTACGTCTCATCTGTCTTCTCACTCAGACCAAGGCAACCCGTGCTGCATAGTTGCTTTTAGATAATAATCAATGGTCAGCTGTTCGGGCAGAGCTATCTCCACGGTCTTCGATGCAGCCGGATGTCCAGGACCCAAAAACGAACGATGTAAACAAATTAAGGAAGCATTGTACATGGCTTTCGACTTCGCACGAGGCTCCGGTTCAAGTAGGCCTCACAAACGATGGATTTCTTCGACATTAGTTTCTCTGTTAGATTCTCTCAGATCCGTACTTCCGGATTCCACATCCAATGTAGTGCGTAAACCCCTGAGGCACAAACTGACAAGGAGTTTCATAAGTGAAGGTGAGCAGTGATGGGTTGCGATACGTAGGGAAATGGAGAAGGCCGTGTCTATTGTCAATACTCGCAACCTTTAATGTTTGGTTAGAAGCACCGATCCACGGAAGTCCGACATAAGTGAGTTAACCAGGGAATCCGAGGGGTCATTGATTCACTGTCAGGGACAACATCTGGACAGTTGGGAGCAGTGCTTCAAGGACCTGTTCAGTTGATCCTCTCCTGCGTTGGATCTTCCGAATATACCTGCAAGAGAAACGATACAGGTAGACATGAGTCCTCCATCAGAATTGGAGGTCATCCGTGAGATAGTTTATTGGGAAGGGTATAAAGCCGCTGGGTCGGATGAGTTATCTACATACTTTTTCAGATAGTCAGGCGAAGCCTTGATTTTAGAGTCAGTCAAACTCCACCGAGTAATTTGAGATTGTTAACAGACTCCCAGGGAATGGTGTGAATTGGCGATTATGCAGATTCACAAGAAAGGTGACAGGTCCTTTCGTGAAAATCACAGAGTAATCAGCTTGGTAATTATTGCGTCCAAATTACTTGCCGGCATTAGCATTCACTGATTATTCAACGTTCACGAAAGGTGCACTCTTGAGCATCAAGCCGGTTTCAGAACCGGTCGTTTTATATTGAACACATCATTAGACCAAGATAAATATTAGAAAACAGGTACGTTCTCCTCAGGCCTACGGTCTCCTTTTTTGACCTGGAAGTGGCCTTCGTCTCAGTTAACCGCATAGTCCTCTGGTTGTGCCTCTCTTATTGAAGGGAATACTAGAGATTTTTATTTTTCTCTTCCAATCCTTGTATGCGGACAGCCGAAGCCGAATTTCTTGCTTACGATTATCTTTTACCCAAATTTGCCATGAGAAGTGGTATTCTCTAGGATTGCCTTCTGTCGTCCTTCTCTTTCAGTTATTTTAACTGAAATGGTTCTCAAGATAGGCCTGTTCTCTTGTGAGAATAAAGACATTGATCAATGCTCAGGCAGGAAACTTACTGACCTAGAATACGCGGATGGTATTGTTTTTCTGAGTGAAGATTCAAGTAAGTTGCCAGTTGTTCCAAATAGTCTGAACAACCGCGTAGCAGTGTTTGGGACGTGTTTTTCGCCTTTAAAGCGTAAGATACTTCTGCAAGAGACGGTTGGTCCAACACTACACACTTCATTCATGGGGACCAAGTAGATAAGTTTTGTTATTTAGGCAGCTGCCTTTCACCCGGAGGTCGGATATCGAAGTAAGTGTCCTTTTGCATACAGGAATCGCCTTTGCACTCGCCAGCCTGAATCATCTGTTGAGTTGATATGACATCCAGATATCTATCATGATGCGGCAGTACGCTGCAGCACTCAGACCGGTGCTTCTTTAGGGTTCGGAAACATGGCCACTGAGGCTGAAGGATAAATAAAGATCGTTGGCATTCAAACACCGATATCTCGAAACAGGTGGAAACATTGTATCAGCAGTGCCGAGGTGTGGTGAAGAGTTTTAGATACAAGAACCCAAGCAATAAACAAAACACTTTATTTCACTGGGCCAAGGTGGTTGGGACATGCGTTGCGTATATCCTCGTCGCGCCTTGTTCGCTGAGGCCAGTGGTCGTTGAAAGATTAGTAACTGTGGTCAGTCCATGATGTGGAAGAAAGGTATAAAAGCCCAATCAGTGGACTTGGACACTAAGGGGGCGTCAAGCTTCCAGGGTGGTGTCCAAGAGATCTCCGTGCTCCGTGGTTAGGTACTTTGTGGGATATGGCTCGGTGTCGTGACCACTGAAGCTCTCCTATTCAAAACTCTGTGATTTATGCTTATTGTTTTCTTCTCGGTTCTTTTCAGCTGCATGCTTCTAATCATTTTGCCTACAACCTGACGATGTTGCGAGGCAGCAACCAAAGCCAGAGCACGGAAGTGCGAGGTCAATGGCTGAATGAACTGAACCTGACTGCAATGACTGAGGATTTTTAATAGCAAAGCCACCGTCATCGTGTGCTGTTGTGGGTTTTCCCGAGGTCTCTGAACCGCAAAGTTCACCCAGATTTTCCCGTCAAACTAAACGGCCTTCGAACAGCTTCATACGAATAGAGTAACCGGTCATCTAGCTCCACGTAGTCGCGCTAGGTGGCGATTCATTTAGGCATGAACAAATCCAACCAAGCGTAACAAAACTGCTTGTTTGCATCCTAGGTACTCAATTGTATGAAGGCAGTCTTAATCTGAACGCGGATGTCATCTTATGGTTTGTATGCCTTTTTTCATTTCTTTCCATTCAGTTTGTGTGACGTACTCACGCCCGTTGTCTAGCCATAACCAGCTATTATTGTGTTTTGAGAAACTAGCTACTTATTTGTTCAGTGAGTAACATGCATACCCCACCACATTATGACTACAACTAAAACCTCTACTACTATTACTGCTACTACCACTACTATTGCTGCTGCTGATGATGATGCTTCTACTGCTACTGCTACTACCACCGTTGTTGGTAATACTACGATCATCATAACAAATGCGCCACCCGTTGTGCGGCATGGATTTTTTTCTCCCGGAAGGGAGAGCTGATGTTGTGTCCGGATAAGAAATTCACACATACTGATCGGAAAATCGGTCAACATCTCCCTTATGCATCTACTTGCGCTTCTTGATGTTTAATCGTGCTATGTTTGTTGACTGACCGATTTGGCGGTGTATCGATTAACCTTGCTTGGCTTGAATGTGAATGTATGCTAGCGCATGTATGTAACTCGGCTCACTGACGTTACTTTCATAGCCTGCACTTGCCTGCTTCTTTCTCACCGGCAACAGCCAGGTTTTCTGATTGCTCTCGTACAGATAGATGGAGTGGCACCATTACGTGTTCAGCTGCGAACTACGAATACAACACACATAAACAGCACAAATTTCAATCTCAATCTCTGTAGCTTGGGATCTACCAAATGCAATCAAGTTCAGAATCTTTTGCAGTTCAAGCGAGGAAATGAAAGGGAGCTGCTGTGGGGTAATAGTTTAAGGGTCATAATGTAGAGGGCAATGCTGGAATAATAGAACTATGTGAGTATTAAACCGATCAGGCCAGCCAGTCGGAAGACACAGACCAAAGAATCGAAGGTGGATATGTCGGAAGCATTCCGCATCAGACAGAAAGAGGTATACGGACTAGTAGATCAGAGTCAGCTGGATCTCAGACAACCAGCAAGATAGCCCATATGAGGGGCTACTGATTAAGCCGTGAACCGGAACAATCGGACCACCAGAACGGAAACAGTGCACAAAAGGATGAGGCTAGTGGCTGCAGGCAACTGGCCAGAAAGCAGCCGAACTACTCAGGCAGCCAGACTGTGGAAAGGACTATATGAACGGTTGTACATGTTGTACCGACTTGACTTGTCTGTCTGCTCAAATACAGGTGTTCCTTGCCCGTCTTGCCTTCTTCGTTACAATAGGTAAGCGTCATCAGCGCATCAGTTAGTTTCCACGCGAGATCAGCGTGTGCTGAAGGTTCCAGTTTATCGCAAAGCAGTAATAGGAAAGAAATGGAGAGCTTGGGTTAGAGATTTTCGAGTCCAAGTAGTTTGGTATAAGTTATCACCTGACTACTTTTCCAGCGAACTATCAAATCCATGGGTCCTTCTACACGCAGAGCTGATCTCACCGATTAGATTTAATTGTGGCCTGTCGGCGACTTCCCTCGGGCACGAAGAAAATGCTTTTCCCAACTTAGTTAGTTTTCAGAAAAAAGGACGGAATCGTAAGGATCGCGTACATACTGAAGTTTATTATCGGTAAAATCAATGAACAACAAAACGTTTACAGTCTTCTCTCTTCCTGATGGAAAAAGTCTAGCTGTACTACGTCAGGCGACTATTCTCGATTAAATGAAATTTACGTCTGAACAAACTTAGCATTCAGTTTTTTGTGGAAAGCTTTCATTTAAAATCACCTTTGTTTTTCAATCGCGGTCGGCTATCATCTGCTTTCACGGTGTGGTGTCGACGGGATTTGTGTTCCAACAGAAATTCATACGGAGGGAGCATTTGTTGATGTGACCCACCAGTTCCATCCACGTGACCAAATCCTACTTATCTGCATCACATTGTCATTGACCATACTAAGGCCAGGGAAAATCGATGAAACTCACCACAACATCTCATTCTACTGGTGTCGGTTTGTATATGTGCTTTTGGGAATGTGTGACGACAATGAGACTTCCAGAATTTCACATTGTTTGTTCTATATCGACCTCTCAGAACAGACTTCATTGCGGAGTCTCTATTGATATGAACAGGTTAAAATGTTATTTTCTGCATTCCTAAGGGAGATCACCGTTATATAATCAGATGTTTGTTATTGCTGCCCAGCTAAGCCCGCATTTGTTTTGTAAGCTCAATTGATTAGTCGAACCGAATCCATAGAAAATTGACATTAGGAAAGTAAATACTTGACAAGTGATTGCTTGAGAAAGAGATATAGAGGAAAGCACCATCATATCAATTCCCTTCAAAAATAGCTTTAGTAGACACTTTCCTTCAAATCACTTGTTGCTAGTTCACTTTATTAGATGGTTAAAACCAATAGCTCACAAATCAGAGCAACAATAGCAATGATCTGTGGTTTACTAGAAAACTCCAAAAGAACGTGTAGACCTCAGCACAATACATAAACGAACGTGACTGACAAATTAAGGGCCAGTCAAAATACAATAAGCTGGACGGTATTCATCCATGGAAATAAATATCAGGTGAACGAAACAGTCACAGCAAAGAGGGTCACGCGAAAGCGGTGTTTGATGAATGGTGATGGGAGAATGCCTTTGTAATACTGATTGTATGTGTAACATTTCTGTGATGTTTTCAATACGTGAGAAGCGGATAATCCCGGACTTCCAACGGAGGTATTCCACAAGCACCATCTCAATTTGATCTCGGGATCCCAGGACTTACAACCCACGTTGCCGACTATTAGGCCATAACCGATCAAAATTTTCATTATTGATTATTTCTAAATCTCTCTGTCCATCGTAATAGGTCAAATGCTTTCTGGCCTCCGGATTTCTTAACTTGTTCTCATTGTTCCTCATGCTAATAGTCTTTAGTCTTGCTTATTAGCACGCTAGATCCATCAAAGTCGTGTGTGACCGGCCAAATACGATCAGTATGGAGAATTTATCTCGCCTTGATATTGGTCCCTCTCTCTCTATCTCCTTTGTCACGCTTGAGGGTGAAATTAAATTGTATCATACCCATCGATAGTCCCTAAACTCGTGCTAGAAACGGTTCTGTGAAACATAGATGACTTCCGTGAACCTCGGCGAACGACGATTTCACTGTTTCAGTTTCTACTCAAGCTGTCGATCCCATGTCCACTAAACGGACTCCTTCGTTCGACACCTTTCATCGTGTAACCCCACAAAAATATACTATTTTACTTGGATGTTTCAATGTCATGGTCATTGGGTCTCTCATATCAGGAGATCTTCCTATCTGACAGCAGAAGCAATGTGAGGGCCTTCACTTTAGTCTACTTCACTATTTTATTTCGTTTAGTATTATGTTTTGCGTTCATATGCGTCAAGAATGAATGAACTGCTTGCCTTTAACGATCTTTACCTTCCTACCGTTCTCGTCATGGAGGGTACCGGCGTTTTAAAAGTCTCCGAGACGTCGGCTCAAACCGTCAGCTATACGTAAACGGTGACTACGTGAGATCATTGTTGGAGAACTGATGAAGGGTGAACTAAAACAACACCTCTGGTAATCACAAATCTAAGTGACTGGACTCTGAAAAACAAAAGACAAGAGAGACAGAACCAACTGAATTTGACGAACCGATTTCGAGTCATAGGTCATGATAAGTCCACCTGCGTTTTTCGCTAGCGGGAATCAAACCAGTGACTTTCCGCCACCATCCGTGTGCCCAACAGACATTCGAGTGACACACAGCAACTGCTTTTGTTTTTATGATTGGACTAGCCTTATTGGTCACGTACCAATGGGACGAAGAGCACAAGGTGCTGAACAAGATCCAAATAACATTTTGACATATATGTAGAACTTACAGATGTCACGAGCCCAAGTGATACAGGTGATGGAAAATCTCCAGCTGGTTGAAAAGAGATCACATTTACTGAACCAATTTGGGCTCTGAATTTATCGTCCGGATTTCAACACAGATCCAGACAGATATTTTCAACTTTCATACCGGGGGATTCCAGCATTCTTGCCTTTTAAGACGAAAAACAAATGCCGAGGCTGTTAGGTGTGCTCAGCGGGAGGTCGGTTATAAGAATGACGTAAACAGAACCAGTATTCACAGGGCGCTGAGTTGGTCTTCAGCAGACCACCACCCCCCCTCCCCTTGCGTATTTTTCCTCAGTCCCGAAAACTCCAGACTCACAAGCATGCATGCACAGTTCATAAAAACTGGGCTGTTGCCAATACAACAACTAGATGAATGGAGGCAACAAGCTACATTACATTCGAGTGTGGAATAACTGAAATGGTGTACCACGGATGTGCCTGAAGAACGCGGGCAGTAAGTGATTAGACGAGTGAAATTTCGGGTTTCCGGTTTCACTTGCCACGACAGGCATGCACATGTAGGTGCACTACAAAGAAACACGATTCGTTTTCAGTCTGTTTGTCGATCTTTCTGAGAAAGAAACAAAAATATAACTTCGGTTCAGGTATTGTAAGATTAACACCTTTTTACCCCGGATTTTGCTACATCATCATGAACGTAAATCCGACTAGTGATGAAGGCTTATGAATCGACAGAACTCTCCAGACTCCTCATCGGATAGATGCGGTGTACTGGGATCAATTCAAGTTGAAAATATCCCAGAGAGAGATATGGAGAGAGAGAGAGAGAGAGAAAATCATTCATGGATAACGAATGCTTCGAGGGTTTACAGTGACAGAAATCGTTGGGCATGTTTGTTAAATAAATGACGGTGAAAATCAAGAAAGCTCATACGTAATAACCACAGGCTAGCTTTATCAGTAAAGTAATCGCTACTTCTTCTCAACCCCTTTCAGATCTACGAAGGTTCTGAGGGCGAACTCTGGCCTGCCAAATCCCCACTATCTTCTGACAAACTGCCTTTCCGTCAACATCCAGCTCCTCCCAATGTAATGCGCGAAATACCTCGAGCATCCGCTCCATCCGGTCGACCATGGATGGGCCCTTCCCCCAATATGAACGAGGCACCTCAGTCATCCTCACAGGACACAATGGGACACAGTTCTTTCAATCACTCTCATCGGACACCACCAAACGGACTGTTAAGTCGCACTCTGGAGGAGCATTTGCTATCCGAGGTCCCCATTTCAATGAGCAGTAACGTTTCCGCGAACAAGAGCCAAACGCGTATACTGAAGGCAGCAAACTCAATACAATGGCCATACAATAATTCAGATGCGGAAGTGAATCCCGAGTTACAGACCAATGGACTCTCGCATACTAGCCAATCAGATGATGGTCTTTTGTGGTCCACAGTTGACCACTGTGATGAAAAATCCCCTAATCGTTCACAGTGGGACTCCGCACCTGTGGTAAATCAGTTGGAAGAAATAATTCGTGGAACAAAACAGGAAAACTGCGGTAGTGTTGGGTGAGTTTCCCGATATTTATAGATGAGTGTATTGAACACTCAAATGATGGTACAATTCATATGAGGATAACTTGATTTTCTAACGTACAACTTAGCATTCTAAACTGCTTCCTAATTTGAATGCCCTCCCGTAAGATGGGTAGTCAGTCAGGTGACACTCTGAAGGCTGATATACGGGCATAACAGTGATACCAGTGATTTGTGTCAAAACTGTTACAACCCATCTTTTCTGGTAGATAGTATTGTGGTTGAACAGTCTTATTTACGTCTGGCATATTAGCACGTCCGGCAATTTGTTGGTTTCAGACCTGAGGCTCTAGTTTGTCAGTCTTATATGAAACAATACAATGAATCTATTCCGCAATGCGCTCCAACCTTCAGCCTTAACCGAACACGAAACACAGTTATTTATTTACAGAAAAATGCAAAATCATACCAACTGCAGCAACTGAAGATTGCGCTGAAATTATTGAATCCCGGAAGCTTGCTTACTGCATGACAATAGATGTGGTATGGAACTGTTCAGTTTATTTGTGAAAACCGGACCAATTCCCCTGATTGATTTTCTCACACTTCCAGTAAACGAAGAACAGTTTGTCTCATGATACATGTTGTCCCGCTTCGAATAAACCTGATTATGATGATAATGCTGCCGATGATGCTCTAAACTGTACCGATAACGGAACCGATCACACACCCTCCGCAAACATTGAATATATTCACAGTTGCACCGTCCTTAATTTGTTTTCACACGCGACTGTGAGTGCCTATTTTGGATGTGTGTGTGTGTGCGCGTGTGCGTGTGCGTGTGCGCAGAGGTCTGTCTTATTTGATCACACATCCGGTCACATGGCTGCCGATTCGCCGATAGGTCCGACTATCAGCATGCTTCGATCTGCTCCGCCAGAACGATCGATACTCGCGTGCAAAGCCAATTAGATGGTTGCTCGCACCCCCTGCCACCACGTACACACACACACACACACACACACACACACACACACACACACACTAGGATTGAGATCGTCGTCCTTCAAAACGTACCCGGGGACGTGAACAGCGCAACCGATTTTCGCTATTACCATGGCTGTTGCTGTGACGAATTTGCTTCTCTCGTCCAGCACTTCGCTAATGGAAACGGTATAGTACATGTTGTCTCATATTTGTCTCACTGTTTCTTCACTAAGTTATACGGAGATGATTTTATTATTGTGGCACGTGTTGGACAAGAGTTGATCTGAATGTACCCCATAGAATTAGCCTTACTGATTGGTACGAAGTCATTACCTGCTCACTACACTTTCACTGAACCAGTGGTATGCCTGGATCCAATAGATCAGGGCAATCGATTGAACTGCCTGCACCGAAAACGGTCGGTCGCGTGTTTGTCATGGAAGCCGCGACTTATTCCAGCGATGACTACGAACTGCTCTGCGATTCTGGATCGACTAAACCCCGACTTGGCAGACTACCACTGACGTCGATGTGCTCGGTCAGGAACACACCCGGCTCCGGGATTGACGAATCAAACCAACTGGTGGTAAAGGGGATAATAAAGCCACGATTACGCCGATCGCAAACAGAACGTGACCGAAATCGTGTCCCATTCAACCGGGTGAATTCGGAAGATGAACGCACTGCAGAAGATATCCAACCACGCCGTCATCAAAAGATATTTCTGGAAGACTTGCTCTACGGGCGAGAAAACGAAAGTAACGGGACAGGGAATACTGTGAAAGATACGGTAAGTTCGCCGTAGAAAAGACTGTTTTTACGTTGATTTGAACCGATGGACTAGACTAGAATGATTTGATTTTCCAGTTCTTCGATCGATGATTCGTGAATTTTTATTGTGAGTGGATCTGATTATATGATCCTGGAAAATACTGAGCTCTGTTTCGTTTCGTGATGTCCAAGCGTACTATGCACTGTAATACTCCAACAAATTCCTGCTTCGTCTGAAATGTAATGGCAGTAAAGATGGGCAAATTAATTTTGTCAGATACGATTGTTTGCAGTTGTTCAGCTAACCATCGCCTGAGTAGTGGGAGAGGAGGAGGAAAACTTGCCCACAAAAACTCATACTTGATCAGTCTCCGGCTATAGATTTGACAAGGGGCTGGGTTGCGTCTTATGGAAGGGAGGCACAATCTCATTCCTACACCATTCTTTAAACGGGTTTTTTATTGTGCAGAACAGTGAAATTATGGTGCGTTTTCGATCACAAATGTTACATTAAAACCGGTTTATGGCAGCTCGACTGTGCACTACCAAAGAAAGTTATGACTTTTATCGATTTCAGTAAGTTAGGTGAAACTCAATAAAATTGCCAGAGTGGTATATCCGGCTGTACCAGAGCATAATTCACCTCGTTGGAAAGCAATGGAGGTGCTACAGAACAACCATCTCTTCTGCATTGTTGAAAATCAGCAGCAGTGCAAATGTATCCGCACTGGGTGAAGACTTAGCATGTTGAAGGAGAAGACAACATTGCAATCTGATGCAGAGCATCTAACCGTTCACTTTCTCCTGTAATCCGACCCTATTCCATTATCATGTGGTATTCCTAAACTATTTTTTTCTATATCTGCGGTTTTTTTTTTACCTAGAACGAATGATGGTAGATTTAGGCGAAACATACTGCACCGAAGGTGTGACATTCTTTTCGTGTCACCCAATACATATCTCTGGTATTTTTCAAGGTGCGTTTCTTCCTTCCCCTCATCTTTTCACTGCTTGTATAAACGTCTTTTACACTGCATCATTCTGCACAATTTTCTGATTATGCCGATGAATTTGTGCTCTTTCAATCAATCAGACTTGAACTCTTTTCTGATATATATATATATATATATATATATATATATATATATATATATATGTGTACCGTTCATAACTTTTCGCCCCATTCTGGCCCACGTTTCCACACTACCGAATGTTTTAAGTGTACTTTATCTCGTTCATGTTTCTTTCACCCCAATAAGCAATCGGTCATCGGTACTGTCCGAATTTTCAGAGCTGACTCGGTCAAATACTTAGGCTTTACAATCAGCATCAATTTACCGGGGTCTTTCCATATTCCGAACAGTATGGGGAAAACTACTTCGACTGCCTTTTCAAATTTGCAGGTTAAGGCTTTTTTTGTCCCTCAGTGGGTTTCTCTATAGTTTATTGTTCTCCCGTAATTCATCCTGGTCTAATTAAGAAAGATTTTCCATTGCTACACTGCCGCTTGGCTATTATCGATTGTGTGAAGCATGTGAATTATACACTATAGCCCGTGAAAAATTCACCGTGAAGATTCTTATGGACTTCACCTACTCCCCCGGTATCCCCTCTAAGCCGATCACATCTCTCTTCACGTTCGGAATGTGGACTGATTCTTTCCCCGTATAAATATCTATCGTAACTCCACAGGGCATTATTTAGCACATATTCTGATCAACAAGGTGAAACTCACAGAAGAACTTTGCATGAACCTCGGCGACCGAACCACGTTTCTTCTCATAATCAGTGCACTATTTTGGAGCTCATTTCAAACTGACAGTTATTGGCGTACCTTCTTGTTTTTGGCTGAAATGTGAGTTTGTCAACTTACTGAAGTCCTTAACACAACACCGTACAATTGATGGAGGGCTTAATTTTTTTTTTTTTTGGGGGGGGGGGTCAAACACTTGATCTATTCCAGTAACACATTATTACCCATAGACTCCGGGTTCATGTTCTCATCAACAAACTTAAAGGATTTCTGTTTACGAATTAACTCAATTAATTGCAAATATCGTCTTTTGCGGGGGTGTGTGGGGGGGGAGAGACTCTCAATCAGAATATGACAAGCACATTATCGATCCAAATCCACCGGTATTTTTGTTTGTATTTATCCATATCGTATCGTCCACAGAACTGAATAAACACAATGCGCACTTTAACATACCGCTTAAGCAATTGGTCCCTGAACCTGCCAGGGGTTATTGAGTAAGTGAGTTGAATGCAGCGTATAGTATTTACGCACGAAATCATGAATCACACACACACACACACACTGCTGAGAGAGTCCAGCGACGTGGATAAATTAGACATGTATAAAAAGAACGTCCATCAAACAGTGTGGTCCTGGAGAGAGAGAGAGAGAGAGAGAGAGAGAGAGAGAGAGGTTATCGGTGCATGAACAACGTAACTCAATAATCTGAATGAACAAACGATTGTGATTTCCATGTGGTACTTGGAGACATGATATAACGGGTTCTCCAATTACTCGGACAGATGAGTTCCAACTTCCGGGGACAGTTTAATTTACAATTATTTAGTGTTTGGATTTATCTCACAAACTGATCATTCTGATCGGTGCAACTGGGGAAACTTGCGCATCACGATGGTAAGCATATATTCACACAATGCCGTGCTTGCTAAAATTGTTCGTACGATTGCCGTTGTTCCAATATTGACTAACGAATGATGTTTGAGCGGTACAAGTCTCTAGCCTATTCAGAATTCTTACTTGCACAAGTGACGTTGATACCCTGTTCATTTATAAGCATGTAAACACAAAACCCGTCTGTAGACAGGTGAGCAAGCAGGTAATTAAATGAGCACATGAGTCAGAGTTGCATACAGGTGCAAGCGCACGTTCGGATCAGAAAAACCAAGGTCGTCCGATAAGTGGCAAGGTCTGACTGGTCAACATCATCCGGTATAGAATATGACTCACATAAACACAGCGTGTGTGTGTGTGTGTGTGTGTGTGTGTGTGTGTACGGTTGCAAGCGTATGCCCATGCATTTGAGTTGTATGAATGTACTGTCTGTTCAGTACGCGTGACACCTAGAGTATCTCTCCAAAAAGTCTGTACCTGTCAACAGCTCCGAAATTCCAATAAGTAAACTGTGTGTCTGTGACTCAATCGTATACGACGGCAGGGTTTGAGTCCCGGTTAGGGGACTAGGTGAGTATGCCCAGATGATGTTTCTTGACAAACTGAACGGAACAGATAATTATGGTGTTTCCATAGAGTTTGTATGATTAATAAATGTAGTGTCGCGATCAAAAGGTAAATCATTTACTTCATCTAACGTCCATGATGCATTCGGTGCCTGCTTTGTGACAGCACACAACACATTTCTGTACATCGTTGCTGTGACTTTTGACACCGATACAATTCTTGATTCTTCTGGTTCGTAACAAAATGTTAGCGTCAGTCCTGTATATTGGAAAATACTTCTTTTGCATTTAAAAATGTTTCGCTAATGCGTACGCAGCCTCACGGATATTTTGCATTGCCCATTGGTTCCTAGAATGCGTGTTTTTATGCGGAGCAGGGATATGTATTGCTCAAATCAGCATTATCTTTAGGTCCTTGACATAGAGCTCCCTTTTTTCGACTTTATCTTAGTTTGATTGCACACATCACCGGTACTTTTGACGAAAAAAATGGTCTCTGATGAATAATGCATTTTAAAAGTTGTTATGATAGGAAGTATTTCATGTTTACTGGTATTCCAACAGTTTAACTAGGTCGTTCCTTCTCAACGGTCACTATCGAAATTCACGGTGACATTATCTGAAACGCTCGGATCCATAATGCCAGTCACATGGTCGTGCAACAAGTATCGACCCCGTGTTAGTTTGCCGAGGAGACGCAAGCATGAATCTGATTGTCATGATGACTTAACGTGTACGCCCACTTTGTCTGTCCCAAGATAACAGCACATCTATCAGTCTGCTAATAGTTTATCTTTTCCACACTCTGAGGCCCTGGTGTATAACTGGGTTGATGCTGTTTTCAATTACGTGCACACATCATCATTCAATTGGATTTTAACTTTTTTACAAGGTAAATTGATTTGCTTTTCCTCCGTTTAGAAAGATCGTGATAGTCCTAAAATCCCTACTGCATCAAGGCCCTGTGCGGACGAAGTCGACAGAGGTGAATTCGTTCAATCCACTCATCCGTTATACGACCCGCGGCTCCCGTCCACTACACTACGCGACCGTGTCCCATCTCGGCAGCTATCCGAGAGAATATCACATATAAACAGCCCAAGGCGGATTTCCAAGTCGCGGTTATATTCTTTGACCAAAAAATGCTCCGTCACTCCGGACAGCAAGGATTCTGATCAAGATTCGCCCGTTTTGGATGAGCCTAAATCGCTTCCTACGGGTAAATAACTTTACCTACATTTACTACCAATCAGTACAGTGTTCGGTGAGAATTTTCCACGTGATTATCGTGATCCTTTGCCGCTGAAGTTGAGAAAAGCCATCTTTCCTGAAGGAGGCATTCCGACGTTCACAATAGCGCCTCGAATTGAAATAGATGTGACGCCTAAGAAAATCTAGGATTATTTTACTCTCGATCACACTGAAATGGTCATGCGTTGCGGCATATCGAATTTTGAGAAATAGTGAATTTCAAATTCTTCTAAAAGGTAAACGTCACTAAACCCGACGCATGTACGCCATACGCACTTAAGAAACGCGCATACGCTTTGCCGGCTGAGCTAGTACATCTCACCGAAGGACTTTGGGCTTGTCGCGTATGAATCACACAGTTTAACTGCCCACATTACATCAGCATATGACATCTGCCACAGGAAACGAACTTGTAATTTGATTGTCTACAAAGGATTTCCCTGTAAACCGACCAGTCTGAGCAAGTTGAAGGCACGGGTATGTTTCATTATAAACTGGGGTTTGACAGATTTGACAAACGTTGAATTGACCCAGAAGTGAAATGTTATGGACTCCCATGGGAGTCGAATCCACGCGTGGGAGCCACCTATGCCTCAGTACCGCTTGCGTTTTCTACCAAATGAGCTGCGAAGCCACACCAAAAGGCTTTGTCCAAATACAGTCGCAAATCAGCGACATAATTTACCACCACACAATAATTACATTAGCATATGTTATACACTCCTGTGAATTTGCAACTTGAATGTATCCGGGAAGATTCTCCCCATGTTCTTCTGGAAGATTTACGGTCATAAAATTCATTTCGTTATGCAGTCAGTTTAGAACCACAAAGCAATCATTCATCATCCACATGAATTTTTGCTGAGATTTATCAGTTCTGGTCCTTGAGTATGTGGGTCCCATAGAATAGCTTGATTTCAGTTTTTTTTTTTGATAGCTATAATTATGTAATAAGTGAATAACATTGGGGCAGTCGATTTCTGTAAATGTTGTGCACGAAACGCACCCTGTGATACGTGTCCGTTATACCTTTATGTAACCAAATTACATTTTGCAAACATAACCAGATAATTTCTGCAGATGATGATCAGTTCCTTGTTCTTTTCATCTTTTCATTTACTTCCTTTTTATTATGAAGTAATTGTGCAATATTTCGGTGGTTGTACCGACTTATTAACCTTGGCGGAAATGCTTCGATTTTACCCTGGATAGCACAGAGCTCATTATTATACCTAACCCTTCAATGTCCCCCATATGGGATAATTTTTCCGCCTACCTTAAATGGTATATCCGAGCACTTGAGAAAACTGAGTTTTGCCTTTCCCATTGCCAAGATAACCTAAATAATATTTTGTGTCTTCAGTTAAATAAAACCCATCGACGAGGTCAGAGTACAGCTGGTAGTTATAACTGAAGCACTTTTTTTGAATGGCCGAATTAGATGTTCCTAATTCAAGGTACGAGGGAATTTGTCCTGTCATCCAGGTACTATACCATACTACTTTCAACGATTGACTCTACCGATAATGGCAACAAAGTTCCATCAATACAAAGAGAAGAAAAGAAATGTGAGTTGGCCTATATTTGTTCAAAATGAGAATTGCGCAAGATACCACCGCTTTTCCGTGGACCCTCTGTCGAAGCATCCGTCGAAGATGAATGGAGGTGGCACAAGTAACATATCCCGTATTGTTATAGTAGGATATGCAGTTAATTTGTCTTTCATTAACTAGACTATTTGGTCACATTTTATCCATCTGAAGAAGCCTAAACCCTTTTTCCTCTGGAGGATGGAGCGGTACGACGATTTTTGATAGATTGTGCAAGAAATATCTTCGGTTCGAGACCGCAAACAAAATGCTTCAAGCATCACAAGCGAATTGTTTAGGCTTGTGAGTGAACCCCGTTGGAACTGTGTCACCTTTCATCAAATCTCTTCGAGCGAGAAAGAGTTGAGTTGTTTTAGAGCTAACAAATGTGATAGAGCAGTTTTCCTCATAAAACATTCAAATTATTCACTTTAAAAAAAGCAGATATTTCCTTTGAGTTTCCATTTATATTGCGATATAGATCCCAAAGAAGTGCAAACCACACCACCGGTCTTGACGTTATTGGCTGCGCCTCGAGTGGCAAGTGCAACTGTTCCCCTAACTTCGACGGATGATGCTAGACAGTTTTTTGAATGGGAACCACCGCCTCCACCGCCAGGTCCTCCTCCTCCACTATGCAGACCCGAAGACGATCAGTGTGATCCTTCAAGTGATCAAGGTCGACCTCAGATGCAGCATCGATTGTCTGAGACTTCCAACCTGTCCCCATCACAAAGCAGTCGAGCTAGCACAGTCTTCTGCCCACCATGGGATACAGCCCCGGTGGGTTTGTACTTATCGGACCTGATTAGTCTTTGCCGACCGCTGCCCGGTCCTACGGCCGGGAATGGGAGCGAAACGAGCCGTCGAGTTCGGGATTCCATGTTGCGCCGACGTACGCTTTCAACATTGGAACATCGTTGGCTAAGTGAACGCCTTTCCTCATTCATCGATACGGACAGTGCAGGCCGCACAGAGTTTCAGAAGTTGTTGGGTTTATGGATGCAGTCGAATCCGACAGAGCGAGTCGAAAAAGAACAAGGTTCTGGGGAAGAGGCTGCGCCACCACCTCTGCCACAACGTCGACGGCGAACACGCGGCCACAAAGGAAACGCAACCACATGCGGTGTTCCTGATGACATGAGATCTAGCAAAGTGAAGGTAATTATCAAACTTCAATTTCATTGGCTGGTTGCTCTGATAACTTGTTTACTAGTTCCCTATCGCTCAGAATGTTAACACACTATCCACTGGCTTCGTGTGAAGTTCAGCGAATGAATTTATTTCATAAATAAGGGGTTCCACGGAGGCTGACAACTGAAAACTGTGAACTATTCGACAGGGAGTCAATAAAGCTTGTTCGGTCTACCTTGATTCGGGCAGTTTTGTTCCCTGATCTACACGAATTAATCTTCAGTTGTAACAACAGACCAGCAATAGCATGATGTAATAACTTACATCTCACATTATTCGGTCGACCCGTGATGTCTAGCCACGAGTCAGTTGAGAGGCTCGGTGAAACAAGTGAAATTTTTTATAATTTACGTGATTTCCTACTCTGTGGAGCTCAGGGTCAAGATTTCCAGTTTTTCTGCCACAGATATAGCGTCTCCCCACATAGTGTCCCAAATGTACGTATGCTTCATCTGTTGAATTTTTGCACAATCATGGAGTAAAAATGAATGCCGGGGAACGCCACTATCATCCACTGTATTGCACTACATCATCATCCCAAAATGAAACATAGACGATGCACTCCGATAAAAAAACAATGCTTTTTACTGGTATCGCGTGATCATGATGATCCATGAACACTTAAAGACGGATTCATAGGGAAATGACGATTTAACTTTGCTACCGATCCACTGTGAAGTTGGTACGTTCGATACTGACTTGTATAACACTTTTATCCGTTTTTACGACAGTCTGACTATCAATTAGTCTTCCTGAAGTATTACTCTATAGAACCTTTTTACGTAATCTTGGACCCCACCCAGGAAGTGACAGGTCCTCTTGTGAAAACCACAGAGGAATTAGCTTGGTAAGTCTCGCGTCTAAACTGTTCACCGGTCTTACTCTCCACCGATTATCCAGCTCCCGCGAAATGTGTACGCGTGAGAATCAAGCCGGTTTCAGACCCGGTCGTGGTTGTATCGACCACACCTTCACTCTCCTGCAAACCTTAGAGCATAGACACATCTTTCGTTGACCCACAATCTATGTCTTTCTTGATGTGAAAGTGGCGTTCGCCTCAGTCGACCGCACAGTTCCCTGGCGCTGCCTCTCATTGAACGGTGTGCCAGAGAGGTTTATTTCCCTTTTCTAATGCTTGTATGCGAACAGCCGAAGCCGAGTTCGAGCTTAAGGCGATCTTCTCCCCGAGTTCACAACGGAAAGTGGTGTTCGTCAGGGTTGCCCTCTTTCATTCTTCCTCTTCAATTTCGTAGTTGAATTGATTCTTGAAATAGCCCTATCTTCGTGTGAGAATAGTGGCGTCGATCTTTGCTCAGGCAATAAGTTGTGTGACTTGGAATACGCGGAATACGCAGATCCAGGTAAGTTGCAAGCTGTCTTAGATAGCCTTAACAACAGTGTAGGGATGTTTGGGATGCGTTTTTCACCTTCAAAGTGTAAAATGCTTTTGCAGGACTGGGTTGGTTCAACACCAAACCTTGTGTTGGCCGGGGAAGCTCTAGCTGAAGTGGGTAAATTTTGTTACCTGGGCAGCTACATCTTACCAGGTGGATAGATGACGAATGAAGTGTCATCGTGTATACAGAAGACATGTTTGGCTTTTGCCAACCTCTGTCATCTATGGCGTCGGCGTGACATCCGATTGTGAGGTGTACACTGCGGCGGTTAGGTACATTCTTTTATACGGTTCAGAAACATGTCTGTTGAGGATGGGAGATAGGCGAAGACTATCGGTGTTTGAGCATCGATGTCTCCGTAGGATTGCTCGAGTATGGTGAGAACACCGTATCAGCAGTGTTGAGATTCGGCGTAAGGCTTTAGGAACCAGAGGTCAGTCTCTGGATCAAGTGCTGAATCTAAACAGGTTAATGTGGTTGGGACATGTGTTACGCAAGCCAGCCAATATACTTCCTCAAAGTACACTGTCCTCTGAGGCAGGTGGTGATTGGAAGGTAGGTCGAGGTGGTCAGTCCATGACATGGCAAAAAGGTGTGAAAACCTTGACCAGTGGGCTTGGCCGAGTAGGACGTATAAGCCTTCTGGGTTGGGGTCCACGTGAAACGCCTACTAAATGGTTGGAGACATTAAGCGATATGGCTAGGTGTCGCGGTCAGTGGCGTAGTTGCATTTGGACTCTTTCCTTGTCGTCTTGATTTCCCCTTGGTACTTCGACTTTTTGGGTGTTTGTCACTGTGTTTCTATTCCTTTCGCCTTTTACTGGACCATGCCGGAAGGTAGGAACCGAAACCAGAGCACAGGAGTGCGAGGTTAATGGTTGAATAAACTGAAACTGAAACTGAGGAGATGTAACACGCCGTACGTGGCCAAGTCCACCTACCTGTTACGGAAGATCGTGGTCTGATTATGCTGGGATCCCTTTGGTTGCTTTCGGTTTATTCCCTGAATAGAAATTTGGGCTCTCGACCGACATCTAGCTGGCCTTTACACTCTGCATCGGGTGTATAAAAGCACTCATTGACTTGACTTGTCTACCAGGTTCTACAACACGTTTCAAGTGTGGTTAGGATTCATTTGCCTCAAATCTTGAGCTTTGTCTGCAACGAAAATTGATTCAAACAGTTCAACCTCTCTAGTCGATAGTAGACTGTATTATCTATGGACGTAACAGTGATGTCGGCTATTTACCACCTGTTACATAATCTGATCATCCACCTTATCGCTTCAAATGAGCTCTGTGGGACAATCTTTCAAGCCTTGTGATCGTTTTGATCCCATGTAGATGTGTTTATAATGATCACCTACAAACCGTGTTCTCATTTTGTTGAGTTTATTCATGTTTTTGCCCAGACAGTTACGCCCGTAAATATACCTACACCTTAGGAACATAACCAGGGTTTCATCAAGGCACTCACATATTCTTTATTCCACGCTTTTTTACTTTCCAGCCATATGCCATTTTCACCTGTCCAACTTATAAAGGGGTAGCCGATGAAATTCGACGCGAAGACTTGTGGAAAGAGCAGCCGAGGTCTCATTTTGAAACAAACGATTCTTTCGGTGTATACGATGAGGCATTTGTCGGTCAAGAGACCGGACCGTCTAGTCCGAAGGATCCAGTTATTTCGAAATCGGGATCCACGGAGCCAGAGTCTGCAAACCCTGAGACAGGCACTCCGGGTAGCTACGTTTGTAAGCTACTTTCAAAACTGCATTATTATTGGAATAACTAATTAACGGTATAATAATTCAGTCAGTCAATCAACCCATCAGTTAATCAAATATTTTTTCATTCATTCAGTTTAACAACTGTTGCAATAATAAGTTCCTCAATCGTGTGTCAGATGTGCACCTATTGCGGTCTCTCCTATCTCTTCGTGAGTTTCTTGACATATTCGTCAAAAGTGGGCTTTCCTCTACGTTTGACTGTTTTTGTCTGCATGAGTTAGCTAAAGTAGCAGTGGTTCCTGAGTCGCATGATAAAACTCACCGAATTTCGGCAGCTGTTACTTATAATTTGACGAGAACAAATACACTTCACACCGATGTCATTGAAGTTTAAATTACATAACACGGTTAGCCATACGGTACCAACTCTCAACTCACCGTCGAAAACCATGAAGGCACTCACCACAAAGCTGTTTCATCCTCGTAGAAATCCTCAGCAGTGCACATCCGCGGAGCCCCAACTGGAACTTGAACCCAGGTCGAACGATTGTCACTCGAACACATAACTATCAGGCCATCTGGTCTGACTTCCAAAGGATTGTTAAACATATAGACTACATGATATAACACCCTCCCGTTGCCAGTTTTCAACAGTAATAGCTCGTTTACCGCACAGTAACCCACATTTCTGTAGGGGCTTAAATCTGAAATTGGCAGAGATAAGAAGGGTATTTTACATTGTTATGTGAATTTCTTTGAATGTGCAGCCGTCCAATTTGATTTTGGATCTTCTAAGCTTTATTGAAGCGACTTTTTACACTAAGATACAGAAGGCGTTTCAAGTATTTGTCTGCTAGCACTCAGATCAATTGGGAAAGTTTTCAACTTATTGGGAAATTCGAACCGATTCATATAGTTTTTCCACTAGTCCAGGTGTGAGCGTTCTACCTCCGAACAAAGATCCTCCCTGTTGTGGTCACACACACAAAAAGATAGAGCCGCTTCCATTGAATCATACTGATTGAACAATTATAGGAGGGTGGTGATAGAAATCAATACTGACGCAATATACTGGTTAAAATGAACAGCAAGTATGCGGCAAAAGTTTTCAATCAAAACTCCTGTCAAACACATCGTGGATAGTCAGTCACATTAGAAACGACCAACTTAAGTCTAACTATCCTAGGCAACTGGATGGAGGAATAAAACGGAAACATATGATAAACGAGGCGACTAGAAACACGTTCGCTCTCAGAGCAGTGTATCTTCAGAGAATGTTTCGGGGCCGGTCGTACTACTTACATGAAGAACAAATTTACCATAAGTCTTGGTGGCAGCCAGTATAGTCGTTTACTCTGAAGAACTCCATTCACTCATCAGAATATAAGGTGGCAAACAAGTTTTCGTCGACTGACTGATCGAGGCACACTAGTATAGGTTTCAGAAAACTGTTTAGAGGCTCTTGTCAGAAACGGTGATAGAAAAAGAAAAAAATGATCCGAAAGATTGCTTTAATCCTTTAATTTACGAACAACGATGTGTAAATTTACTGTTTCTATGACATTGCTCCACGTTTAGCCCAGGCTTTTCTCCTCCTCCTCCTCCCGCCCCATCCCCCCCTCATGTGTCTAACAACTAGACGCACAGGTTGTACCGTATCATCTACGTCGCCAACACCAAAGTCAGGAAAAATCTCCCTCCCCAGCTGTCAAACACGAAGAGTTAGGTTCGGTGGCTGATCGGATTGCGAAGTTCCAAGGTAAACCAATCATGTCGCTGGTACGAACCTCATCTACCTCGCTCAAATCAAGAACCGGTAAGGATTCGAATGAAAACACAGAGCTGGTAGAACCGCAGGATCAGACCAGTACGCTTGTCCAATCTCCACCTGTATCCTCGTCGTCACATTCATCCAGTTCGGAAGATTCTGGTTGTGGTCACGGGGATTCTGCTGTAGGTGCCCACGACCTACCGCACCGTCCACCAGTCGCAGAGGCACCGGATCAAACTGCCAACCCAAATCGGGAATCCGGGCGACATATCCGCTATTTTGTGCACAGGTAAGCTTTGCTGATTTCTTCCCAACCGCCACACCACTCATGGATTGCGGTATTACCTGGCATTGTGCTCATGTGCTGTACTGTTCTGCTTTAGTTTCCTCATTGAATGCTACCTGTATCATGGAAATAACTCATTGAGATTACTTCTAACAAAGGTTCTCAAAAAGAGGGCGAGCACAAGTCTTCTTATGTTTGCTTCTTCACTATCTCATCAGATCATGTATACGTCCAACTACTACGCACCCATTCTTCATAAGAAATGTACTGTGTGCGGGATACGATGGGTGACAAATGGCATTTGACTTTTCCTGTCATCTAGATGAGCATCGTGGACTTTTCCTCTAGACTTGATTTCTGAAGAAGCCCTCATACTCTAATATTACTGTCGTTTTATTACATATATATATATATATATATATATATATATATATATATATATAATTACCCGCAGTTAGATGCAGTGAGTGCACTGCAAATTAGAGGGAGTGCAGTCGGAGGGAGGAAAGTTTTCTTTTACTGTACTTCTAGATAATATGAAAGGCATTGTAGTTATGTTTAGCAGGCGTCGAGTATCTTCGTGGTGTAAAGTGCTAGTTCAGGATTGTATCAAACTCTGTCCTAGCAGGCGAAACCTAGCGATTGTATTTTTGATCAGTGTTATCGCGTGTACGGAAGATGCGTCTGACATTTGCTAGTCTGAGCCACTTGTGGCGTCCGTGTGATATCCGTTTGTCGATCAAGGATCGAGTGTACGCTGCAGCAGTTAGATCCACAATTTTATACGACTCAGAAACATGATCGTTTCGGATAGAAGATACACGAAGACTGTCGATGTTTGAGAATCGGTATCTTCATAGTGTGACGGGAGAGTCGTATCAGCAATATTTGAATTTCGTCGGATGGTTTTGAGAATCGGAGACTATTCGTGTGAAAATGCGCTTAATTTAGTCAGGCTAGGTTTCCAGTGACAGGTAGTACGCAAGCCCACAGATAGATCCCCTCGGTGTACACCATGCCTCGGGGAAATTCGGGGTTGAAGGATGGAATCAAGTTGTGAGATAGTGACACGGATAAGAGGTAAGAGAACCCCAACTAGTGTACTAGACCGTTCAAGGTATATCAGGCTTCCAACTCGGTGCGGCATCTACGCTCACAACACTTGAAAAATCTACTAAAGTGTACTACTGTGCAGGAGTTTCATCAACATTATTAGCCAATTAGGCTGTCTGATCGAACTCGCTCTCTGCAATCCGCTCCACGTTACATATTCATACAACAGTCTTCCGTTTCCCGATTTACACGGTAGACAGTAGTATTTCATGCTGCCATCGACTCCGGGGTTGGGCGTCTTCCCGGAGAATTCCTTTTATTTAGGATAAAAGAGTACATCGTTTTTGTAGAAATCGTCAACGAACGCAGCTAATCTTTCAAAGTTTTCCTCCCTTACGAGTACGTCTACACCATATTTTGGTGGATATCAATGATTATTGTTTCTGTGTGGAGGCAAGAATGAACGTCATAACAGGAAGGGAAATCCAATGTTAGTCTAGTTTTGGAAAGCCATTTATCGAGTTCCTTTTCGTGCTGTTATTTTATGGGTTGAACTGAGCCATGGGGATAAGACGTATGGAGAATCACAAGGCTATGAAATGGACTTTGCAGTGGCTGATTTTTCCTACGACTTGTTCGAATTTCTGCTTCTGCACGCATTCATTTTAGCGCGCTTGCTCTCTCTGTCTGACCAATGATGACCTCAGCGATTTTCTGCCCTGTAAATCAGAGCATGCTATCGATCGCCCGTTCATTGACTTGATTGGCGTCCAAGCCATGAGGGTGGTACTTGCTCCGTAAACTAAGTTAACCGATTCGTCTTCTGTTCTGTTTTGGACACAACAAATTAGCGTGAACTGCAACAAGAGAAAAATCGCTGGACACAGGCTTGGAGGAAGTATGAGAAGAAATCGAAAGAAAAATAAAATGGCACCGTGGTAAACTCTTTGTACAGATAAAAAAAATGAAGTACTTTGAACTGAGTATGGTAACACACGCATTCCTACAACGCTTTACGTGCTTTCGGTAGACGTGTCTCAGATCATATTCAAAATCGAACGTGCCCTCATTGTACAGCATGCCCGTCCCTCTGGGTGTCTGGGTGTTTCCAAAATTGGGGAGATACCGGATGGTTCATGGTATATATTTTTGAACAATATCTACCCAGAATGTTCGATTAGTGATTATAAAAATCAATAAAACACCACAAATTACTATTGTTCTAACTATTAAAGTAATTCGAATGTTTCTGAGTAATTTTATTTGACAACCAGTGATAGTGAGTAGTGTGCATGAGCGCTTGCACATGCAGCGTCGTTGTTTGTTGGGTTATCAGTGACCTAAACACGAATAACTAGCAGAAGTTTTAATTGTGATTCACTTGTGGGCTCTTCAATGAAGAGTATCCCTTCACACTCCTGAAGCCTCAAATTAGATCTTGGTGAGGATATATATATATATATATATATATATATATATATATATATATATACATGCATCTGAATATCAAGTCCGAGGTCCGAGGTCCAAAACCCAGTAATGGTGGACAACTTTGGTGATACAGCGATCTTTGTCCTCTCATGGTTCCTTAGCAAGTCAGGCCTGTTTGATTATTCTGTAATCCTTCATTCCGGCCCTCCAGATCGTGGTTGCTGTTTGGACTTGTTGGCGGAGCTGTCTATTGTTGTGCGTAAGGTATACCTACCGCATCCGTGACAATTACGACTGAGCGTGGAATAAAATAAAAAATACTAAGTCCGATCTACTGTAGTGAATTGGGATTAGGCTCGCGATGCACGAATTCGATCCCTACTCACGTCAGCAAGTTTTCACTTTTAAATCAATTCAAAATCCATCAAATCTGCCTAACCGTATCCCATAGTCAAATATCCCCGTGCATTCAACCGATTCACACCATTTGATTCACAGGGGAATCCTGCCACAAGCAATTAAATTCCAAGTTAGTCCGCTGTGTCGGTTGCCTTGTGCTAGTGTCATTTGGGCGGGTAACCTGTTTTAATCACTCTGAGAAAAGTCCCAGGTCTTTTGACGTAACGTCATAACTCATCTGGCAGAGTATACGTGTTGTGCCTAAGCGTGGGTGATGTCCACGCGTGGGTTCGAGTTCCGTCGGGTTCGGTAAAGTGTAGTATTTGAATTAATTCGAAATATGTCTCATCTGCTCAGCTGTATTTCCTATTCATATTGTTTTTATTTAATTACGTGCCTAAGCATGAGCGTAGTGGGAGGTGTATAGGTCTCATATCCACAAAGTCCTACTGCAAAATTAGGGATAGCCGGCAACCAGACCCTAGGACTTCTAGTGACAGAGAACCACATAAGATTCCAGTTGGTCATGTGTGATAACGAACTTGACGACAATGGACTATTGTCTGCCACTAAAGTAACCGGTGATAGCGGGGATTCGAAGCTCTGACCTCCGAGGTGGTAATCGAACGCCCTAAACCACTTGAACTTCACCCATCTGATGTATGTCCCAGAAAACAAAGCTGTATGTGATTAGTCCAGTTCAATTCTCTAGACAACTGAATGCGCCATTTCGGCGGCTTTTCTCGAATCGGGGGTGAAATCAGACAAATCATGAAGAGCAAATAAACAGGTTTTTTATGGGCAAAAATCACCTTGTTTGAACACTGCTATGCCATTGATTGTGACACAGCCATGCCACTTGGTGTCTCCAAGTATCCAGTGAATGGACCTCGTAGGCGCAAACCCGGAAACTTATCTGGTCCCACTGAACTTAGCACAGAGGCAAATAAAAGTTTTCAGACCTTTTCCCCCATATCATGGATTGACAACCTCAGCCTACGCTTCATCTACGACCTGCCTCAATGGACCTATATGTGGGCGTGTGTGACATATGTACGAATCACCTTAACCGGTTGAAATTGAGTTTCCGTTCTAGTGACCGACCTCCGGTTCCCAACAGCCTACGCCAAACCTCTGTATTGCTGACACGGGGTTGCCAACATACTCGAGCAATGCTACGAAGACACTGGTACTCTCATACTGATATTCTTCATGTGTTTTCCATTTGTAATGACCGCCTTTGCGATCCAGTTGTGCACTAAACCTTTGGCGGCCACCAGATAAAAGTGGTGGGCACTACAGTGTTGCTCATTCTAAAAGTATGTTGTCAGATGTCCAAACTGTGTTTAATATCAAAAACAAAATCTCATGCATGCTTTCTACTCCTGTCGAATGTGAGGGCCTTCGGGATTATTGCGTTTTCTTATGGATCATACTATTTTTCGCTAGAAACTGGATGTTGTTTTCGTGCTATCTGCTACGCGGATTACGAATCCTATATAAATGGCTTCGTTTTTCAATGTATTGGTCGTTTATCTTTCTCTCTTGTCATTTCCAATAAGTGTAGTCAATGAAACCACCTTGTTTCTCAACAGACTGCTGAAGAATAAGAATAGCAAGGTGGCAGAACAAGTTAACCTGTTCCTCGAATGCACTCGGGAAGGGAGTGAACGCGGTCCGTATCGGACTATGCAATCGGTAAGTTGTGTGAGATGCAAATTGTCATTAAAGAGTCTTTATTCTCCGCTCATTCGACCGCTCTCTGTCCGTATAAAATGACACCTGACCAAAGAAGCCATCTGAGTAGATATAAAAAATAGCCGGAAAAAGACTGAACTAGAATGAACTCACTTCAGAGATGCACTGCCATGTATTCTGACCATCTATCCGTACAAGCATACTTTCATACATACATATATGTGTAGCTCAAATCACCTCCGTGCATACAATTGCTCATTACAAGCTGTCAGCAGCGCAACTTCAACCATTTTGAAGTGAATACTAGGCTACTACCATCACTTAAAATGCCACCGATTGGGAAGGAAAAACAATTCCTATGGTTAATTCGATACTTTCACAAGGATATGGACTACTTTCAAAAAGGAACATCTCAAAATGGCCTTATTTCGGGAAGTGTTGAGACTTGTTGTATTCAGTAGTTCAAGCGAGCAGTAAACCGTTTAGTGAGAAATACTATCTGCCAGAATTGAAAAGCTCTCGTAGTGCACACCATAAATCACCGTAAAACTCAGCACTGAAACACTTCATTATTCCGCCTCAACAGGAGAATACGAACACGAAGTGATCGTCTTCAACTGGAACGATATTACGTAACGTTGACAAGTATAATCGCCACCCAGTCATCACTCATCATAATACCGGACTCACAGTGAAGCATACAAGTGGTGTGTATGTGTGTGTGTGAGCATGCGGACAAAATTTCGCCCAGTGGTGTTCAATTTCAGAAGGATTTCCTCCTGACAGTTATTACAAAAATTGTCCCCAAATCGGTCACGTTTCTTGACCGCGACAGACCAACTCCGTTTCGAGCACATTCATACGTGTTCATCCATTTTTTCACTGTAAATTCAGTTGCTACTGATTGAATCACGACGTACTACATTGACTCAATCAATCCTACTATAGTGGTTTGATCACTCGGTGATTTGATCCGGTTTATACATTCATTTATTTCACGTGTGATTGAATATTCGGGATTGTTGATTCATTTTATCTGTTCATGTTCATCTGATTCGTTGTTCGCGTGTCATTTTCACCTATCATGTTTGTGCTTTGCAATATCATGTAATCATTCAACGATTTTGTGCATGAGTCTATGCAATCGCTCACTTTCACCCTGTTCTCGCTCCATGTTATGTCGCACTCCTACGCGTGCCGACTGTGCTCTGACCGCACCGTCAATGATGTCACTGCTGCAACAGATACGACAGTTTATCACAGGAATGACCAATTATTTGCTACGCAATCCCGACCTGGGTTTACCGGCGGCTGTCGAAATGGAGAAACAAGATGTGAGTTGCTCATGACCCCCGGTCCTGTCCCGGAATCCAAACTAATTCCTTTCCACTCCCTCATCCACTCATTCCGCATCAGTGTTAGTCGTTCAGATGATGCTGATGACAAATAATCGGCGAAACAGGCATGAACACTCAAGATCACTTGAAGATGACGAAGCAGATTAACTTGTTCATAACTAAAACTCAAGTCTATGAACTGTGAAAATATTTTGGTATCTAATTTTACCCTGATCGTGTATGATGCATATACGTCTATTCTACGCCGCAAGGTGCCAACGCAAAAACAGCAACAGTAACAACGGGTGAAGGAAGTCAAAAAGGGTGGGGCAAGCGGTTAGCAAGAAAGAATACGATACAGTTGTTGACTGTTTTGTTCATTTACGGGACACGGGCTTTTAGCAGACAGTATTCGTGTCACTGGGTAATATTCTGAGCCGTATTCCTCAATGTATATAGCCAACGAGGGTTCTCAACTCATGGGTCCCAACCAGGGAGGTGGTGAGTACCAACCAAAGCCAGTGTTGGTACTAGGTTCTTCATAACTCCACACCGGGTCATAGCCTGATAACCGCATTGCTGCTTCAAGCCTTCCGATCATGTGTGAATACAGCACGCAAAGGCAGGCGACTGGCAGGCATACCTCGGACAGGTGGCTACTATCCGCATCCAACACATGACTATAAACCTCGTTTTTACTCACGTGATGTTCCCACCAGATACGAGCAAAGCTTTGGAGACATCGCCTGTCGAACAGAGTCGTCGAGCATCCTCAACGCGGAGTGGCAGCTTCTCCATATGAAGTCTGTAACAGCAGATGTGATAAGACTATGGGCCAGTTCAACAACTACAGGTATTTAACGGGGAGTCTTTTGATTTCACCAATCAGTAAGCAGTCGAGATGAAAAGCGTGATGTGCAAAACCGTGTACTTACAGGGGAGGGCAAGAAATTTTCCCCGCCTGATGGATACGTCTATAGCAATCCACTGTTCAGTGAGGATTCGCGCCGAGGTCACCTGTCATGGTGAACAAGATCGTTTTCAGTTATTCTTGATCATGCCAACACATCCCAAAGGTTATGGTTAGGTAATAGATTAGACTTGTGTATATAATCGGGATGTAGCATTGTACTAGAATTGTTAGCTCAACAGTTTATCTGATCAGATGGTGTTTGACGCGTTTTGAAGTGAAAGGGACAAGTCCGGTAGTGAGAGCTACGTGCACAAATCATTTTGAGAACATAAAACAGAACTATGAAGGCGGATATCTGCCCTTTCCGCTAAGACCAAGAAAAATATGTGGGTTTGTTGTCCCGACTATATTTCACTTAGGCTTCTACTGAGCAAACATTCATCATAGGTGCTGATAGCTGCACTAGTGAGTAGTTTGACATTTCAGTACTACTCATTTTTCGAGCTAGCTTTACCCAAAACCGCAGTGGTTTAGGAGCGTTCCACAATCCCTTAGTCTTGATGCACAACATCTAGCCATGCTGCTACAAGCTATTGAGATCGAGAGTATCGGAAAATTATGACTTCAAGAAATGTTAGATCAGGCTATCCTTAGTGTTTTAAAGCTGAGTGAACAAATGAGAAAGTGACGACCGCATGCTGCGCAGATGACCGTGATAATGGTATCAACTGCTGCACCACAAACCGATTGGAGAAGGTTTAAACGTATCGTCGTGGTTGTAGGTTTTGTCTGAAGCTCGTTGAGAAAACTTGGTGGCGGACGTGTGTTATAAAATTTGGTAGTGATCCAGAGTTAGTTGTGTGCTTTGTGTACCAAAGGATGGATACTGAGCGACTACTTCATCACTTCCTAAACAGGATCTAAGTACATATAATGGTCAAAATATAATGTCAGCTTTGCGCTGAGCTCAGTTCTACAATGACAGCTTCAAGGTTAGTGAGAAAACATACGAAGTATGTTACCGTTGATATCTTATGAGTTTTGGTTCGAGAAAGAAGTATATGTAGCGGGATCTTATGTATGATGTAGAAATACTTCTACAGTGGTCTAGATAATTGGGTTATGTTTCGTCAGTCATCATCCTTCGGTAAAATTTCGCATATGAATTCTGTTGTTTGGATACTGTAAACTGGTTAACTAATTGAAAGATATGACACTACCTCTACGTATACACTCCAGGGATTAATTTAGTCATCAACGAACGATCCAGGGCATACTGCAGTGGAGGCGTAGCGCCAATGAGGTAGAACACCGGAGTAGACAAAATTTCGAATGAAATGAAGTGAAGTACCGGGATATTTGATTAGTAAAACATAAAAAGTAAGCCCTTTTATCTTCAGGAAGATTGCGATGATATGTTCAGGTCAACGAAGGTCACAGGTAATCACAACACCGAGGTTGGTACGTTACTGAAGAGTTGATTCCCCTTGTGCTCACCGTTTACGGACAGAAGGGAATGGATTCAAAAAGGCTAGCATGTCTATCCCCTTTTTAAAGACAGCACAACATATCGGGTGACTTTGATGGATTGATTCGTAGGTTGTGTATGGAGGACCAGTTCGTAAGCTCAGTTATGCTGTCCTGTAGAAAAGCGGGGGGGGGGGGAGAGGTGATTGATTAGAATAGGACATGCCAATGGTCATATCATCCGCGTGTTTAATAAACGTACAATCATCGTGCACAGGCAAAGAAGAGGTATATGCGGGGAGCAAAAATGGAGGTCAGATAGCAACTTATAAGGCACCGTGCGTTGATGGGAGTATGGGGGAGGTTCCACCCGGAAATTGCGTAAATTGTTGCCGACTGAAAAAGTGACTAAAAACTAAGTGTGTATCGTTCGACTGAATTTCGCTATCCGTCAAGATGTGTGCTAGCTTGAACCCCTTTGACCAATTGAAGGATTTATTGTAATCAAATAAACAAACTCAAACCGCCATAGATCTTCGACGGAGTGAGAAGGCCGGAGTGTGTTTGAGGGAGGCGAGGCCGTCTAGGTTCGAATGTGGACGAAGGTAGGCAAACCGGTTTGGGTGATCCACGTCAGACTCGGTGGATAGTCTACGTAGTAATACTCTTTCAAACACCCTGAGGGTAACGGAAGTGCGTGTCACTGGGTGAAACATATTCGTTCTTTTTTCGGGTCACGATGTGATGGAGGCTATTTGCCAGCAGTCAGGGATTTTCATATAGTTGAGGCGTCAATAGAAATGTCAGACTATATAGGAGATAGTGTGGCCGCACTTTCCTTTACTAAAATTGGCAATAGCCCAACTAGACCGCAAGTTTAATCGCGGCCAAGTTGGGACGGTTCTCGTTATATCTCAAAGAAATGTGTGACGGGTTCCGAACGATGGTTAGCATGGAAGCTCAAGGAAGACACTGTCTCAGATATCGATCGAGTTCCAGCTGAGTTCATTATCTACCTCTGTTGAAAGCTCCTTCGAGTTTTTGCGCTTAACTGCTTGAGAGTGCTCGAGGTTTCACGGTCGCCATTGTTTGTCATTCTTGTCCAAACAGAAGTGATAAAAATGTGTAGCTCGGCTTTGACTGATCTGGATGGAATTCTGAAGGATAATTATTTGATTCCTATGCACGTTCTATTTTACAATGCAGTTGTTGCAGAAGGTGGGATGAAAATCTATCTGCACGGATATACAGAGCTTCCACTGTACGGCACATATGAAGACAACTTTCAGT
Organism: Fasciola hepatica; assembly: GCA_948099385.1. Lineage (NCBI taxonomy): Eukaryota > Metazoa > Platyhelminthes > Trematoda > Plagiorchiida > Fasciolidae > Fasciola > Fasciola hepatica. Next base: position 8,230,784 of record CANUEZ040000072.1, on the reverse strand, counting down.
AATCTGTTAGGTGATCAAGGAATAAAGATAAATTTGATTAGGTAAATATATCAAGGCCAACCTGTCCAATCATGTCCCAAAGTTTCGCGTGGCTGTCTAGAGCGTACAGGCGTTAACGAATCTTCCGGTTGCGACACTGTGTAAAATTCTGATGACTATTCTTTCCGTAGATGTCGCGAGTAAGTTTATTAACTATGGGATCTGAGTTGCCCCCCTGGTAAACCACTAGAAGTGTGGAACAAGTTAGGATTATTTACAAAACAGAGATCTAAGTAAGCACCAAGTCTCATTGGGAAAGCAACGATATTTTGCTGCTCCAGAGTGGTAAGAAATCTTGCGCTCGATCTGCTAAAGTCATCACAGATCATACATCAATATTAGTCGAGATAATTTAGAAGGATTGTGGAATAAGTGTCAGGAAATTCTTCAAGTCCACTGATTGGACAGGTAGTAGATATATGTTTACTTTAGCGATAACGGGGGACCGGTACTGACTCAGGTGTTTAGGCTTATATTGGAGAACGGAAACACTAATACGGACAGTAGGACGAGCTAACAGATTTCAGGTCAAAATACACTACGGATCATTGACGTAGGTGACGACACCACCACCGCGTTTTTGTACGGGACTGGACGATCTAAGTGGAAAGGTATGAAGCCGTCATGGTCGTTGTGCGGTCAACTTTCCGACTGAATCAAAAAAGCGCCCAATTGTACCTATTCCCGGCTTCGCACAGCATCGGTCAGATCAGATAGTTCTTTGTGGACTCATTCGGGATATCCTGATTTGCAAGGCGTGTTAAGTTCACAACAATTCACCACTGGATTTCAGCCCTAAATGGTACTCGATAGTTTTGTATTGCCAATGCTTCCTGACAGGCACGGCGAAGGAGATGTTGTAGTGTTTTCATGGCCTCTTTTAAATATTGATTTAGGCCTTGATACAGAATGATGATCTTGGGCGTGCGATTAACTTTGATGTGAATGAAATACGAAAAATCGAGACACTAAGGATGATATCAATCGCTTCCAACGATTCACGATGAATGGAAACGGATGTATGTGCTAAGGTGGTCTTTTCTCCGATTCACATCACCACTTGGTAAATGGCTGTAAATAATTTGATGTATTTAAATGATCAGGAATTGTTGAAAATTACCTTGTTCGCCTCGTCAAATTGTTCCCATAAGTTCTACGATGCTATTCGTTTGATCAAGTGCTATCGTAATGTTAAATATTGATTGTGAGTTGTCAACATGGTGTTTTGTATTTTGTTAGCATATTGTGTTGAGTGTGTAAGGCACGATGTGGCTGACCTCGTGATTTGGTATGCAATCAAACAGATGGATACCTACTGCCAGTTGTTGACCACAGTTGTAATACAAGAATTTTATCAATCCTGAAACTGATCAATGACAACTAAACGAATACACTGAGTAACACTGTATTTGAAAACACTCCACCTTCCCCGTTGTTGTCACACGGTGAAAGTGGAATCAGTTACACCAGGGTCGGTTAACTGTGCTGCTCATCGCATATATATATATATATATATATATATATATATATATATATCAGCTGAATCGTCTCAAGCGATTTCGTTCTGTTCGATCTCGAGTGTCACATCGAGAACTTCCGTTTGTTGTATAGTCCTATTCGGAACTTGATGCTTTCATTTGCTCAACAGGCTTGTGTGTTCCAGCCAGATTTTCTGTCGGGTTAAGTATACTTATGAGATCATTGCTGGTATCAGCACTGATCAGCTGATTGCAGACGGATGCCCAAACACTGTGACTGATTGACTTTCAATCGGGTACGGCGAAGGAGATCTATCCCATAACAATCTTACCATCAGACAAGGTAGAGAGAGAGAGAGATGACGGAAATCACGGTTGCAGAAAACTCCAGTAGCAAACCACACAAGGTCAGTCATTGTATGGAACCGAGGCACACCTAATCTGGTTGGAGGTGGCTGGATAGGATTGAAATTTACACCTCGGATCTGTTGGTCCGGAATAAAATTTATTCTACCCCCCCCCCCCCACCCCCCTCCACCCCGGCTGGTCAAGCGACTGAAAAAGAAACTAGTATCGTGCTTTCCGTTCTAAAATAGTTCATCAAAGACTGATGGGAAATTTAAAACAATACTTTTTTTGCTTTTCATTATTATACGACAATGTATCACAATTTGGGAAGAGGGTCGCGGCCAATAAAAGGCTGCCAAATGGGAAAGTGACCGGCTGTTGCGGGAATCGAACCCAAAGTCAACGATGATAGATGCTTGACCACCGCCGTTTATGCATTACGATTACCTGAAGGCCAAGTGAAGTTCAGGAAACTCAAGGAGTATCAAACGTTTTACGAGAAACTCCAGGAAGCGAGGAGAGTCTATGTACGAATCATTATTTGAAGCATGTTTGGAAAGTTTTGAGGCACAGATGAATGCGCCCTACTACTAGAAGTTTACGAAAGATGCGGAAAAAGTCGCGCGGATACGACTGGCACTCACATCATCGAAGTGAAGAGAAAGGAGTCAGTTTTGGGTTCAACTTGATTGGATTCTCACTGCTGATTCCACGTATGTCAGGTTAAAACTAGGTGACAACAACTTACTCTGTCATCCATCTGTTCCAGGTAGGGATTGCCGGAAATGGAATTCCCCGAGGAATTTCCTGCGACAGATGTTTTCATGCGAGGTTCGTTCTTTTTCTGCTTTCTCCCCGCAAAACAGCGGGTACGATTTGTCCTGAGCATCGACTGATGGTAGCAGCTCGTTGTGCGATCAAACCGCCTGGAACCAATTGAAGAAACTCATGGTACGGAAGAATTTGCAATTAGGGTGCTTGGACAAATAGCTCATTTTCCTACATTCTTCGTCTAAATGACCGTAACCATATTTTTTCAATGGTTTTTCCAAATCACTAACTAATAAGCAGAAAGTGGCAACTCACTTGATGCAGTTGCACAGTATTTAACTTCAACTAACCCTCGGTGATTGGAGTGCTCGAAATGAAACCAGAACATGCTCGAACTAGAACTGGAGTGCATAGGTTCTTTAGCATACACAATATAGTATTTTTATAGGCATGAACGGCATACAGGTGAACATCTGTACATAGTTATTGATTCATGAATAATGTGGTTTGTGGACACAAAATTGTCGCATGATGCGGAGGCAGATCATTCGCGTGAGACATGCGTACTGCAATAATCAATATCCGAGGTTGCGCTACAGGGGGTCATGCGCGCACGTTGTATTTGCTTTTGTATAGAAATACATGGATGATGACTGGAGTATACATTGGAGCAATGAACTACGATTGGTAAGACTGAGATCTCTCTTATTGCTTGCGAGTAGTTTACACTATCAACACATATAAGTAGGTTACAAGTAGCCCGGATATTAACTCATTAGTATTATTTTATGAAAACTCAGGCGAACTATAGAAACTGGAAATAATTTTTGTACTTATAGCCCGATTAAGTCACTCAGGTTTCCCATTTTGTGCCAATCTGCTAATCTGTCTGTCGGTGGACAGTAGAAATAATTGAAAGAAAGATTCAATTCGGAAATTGAAATTCCTGATTCAGATGAAAAAAACGTTGTCAGTAAAATGGAGTTATAAGTCATAATTAGCCGACGCTTCGGTTGCCGCGGGAAACCGTTATCAACTGGGTAAACCACCACGCATTTAACCAAGGCTGTCTTTGGAACGGCATTATTCCTAATTCCTCATACAATTTTTACTTCCTAAATTTGTCACATTCTCGACAGACCGCCAAAAAGAACTTTATTGTGAGTGTTTTCAGCACTGTTCATTGTCTAAGAGCATTGTAGTTGTAGTGGTTGTTGTTGTTGTTGTTGCTCACGCCGTTGTTGTTGTTGATGATGTCTTTGTTGTTGTTGCCGTCGTCGTTGTTGTTGGTTATCCGTTCTTTCTACCAGATAGCTATTACACAATAGAAACCGGAATAGTCCAACCAGAATTCCGTCGTTCAGTGTAGCAATTCAATCTTCAGAAACGGGACGGTGCTGGAACTAGAGTTCAGGAACAATCTGCCGATTCTAAATGATGATTCAATTGAGAAACAAGTTGTACTGTATTGTGAAAACAACCACATAAATAGGTTTAGCAAACGTTATGCTCGTCTAAAATACAACGGACTGCTGACACACTGGAATAAACCGGAGTCTGGTTACAGTCTAGCTGAAGATTAATTTAGTAACTCAGACAATTTCTTCACCTTCAAAAATAAGAACCAGGATACATTGAATAATGAAGGCATTTTTACACTTGTCGGTTGCATTCGTCAGTACTGTCGACACGATATTTGAACATCTCCTTCAAGAGCTGAGTTTACAGTGTGTGAGCCCGTCCTTCTGATAGGTTTAAAAGTCAATTTGTTCGATGCATATATTTGATCTGATGGGAATACCGTATTGCCAGTGCCAGTATTACGCACAGAGAATTGGGCACTCCGGGCAAATCATCAAGTCAAACCGTACGATGTTTGGTAAATGAGTGTTACGCATACATACGGGTAGATTTCCCAGGCGTACGGGGTTCCCTTATAGGAGTAGTAACTAGATAAAAGGTAACTACGTGCATTAGGTTGATAAAGCTTCAATCAACGGCATTCGAGGGGCGGTGATCAAACGGTCAGCATCCCAGGCATTTGACCTCAGTGATCCAGGTTGCGTTCATTCCACGGCCGATCCCTTCCCCATTCGACAGATTTTGATTAGCTGCGGCCCCGCTTCTAGAAATAGTGTACATTTTTGTGTATCCGGTAATGGAAACAAAGTGGATTATTATTCTACTGTTAATTGTGTACGGTCTGATTTGTTGTGTTAGAGGTTTGCAATATCTAGCCATCAAATGATTGAATAAATTCGGAATATGTCGATATGCCGTAATCAATAAGATCATATTATTCACACTATGTATTTCCTCACCAGCTGCATGCTTTTGTTTGTCATTTCCCTACAACAAGTTTACATTCTGGTAAATATGTTTCTCACGGCCGTCTACCATTCAAACTGGAGGGCTACAAAATGGAGGCAGCCATGAAAATAAAAACAGATATAAGTTTCAGAGTTTTAGACAATTTATTGGACAGATAGATTGGCAATTCACCCTTACCACCGTATTCATGGGCACAGTGTATTTCAATAACCTTTTTAATGTTGGCAGCAATAGGCTGTTCAAGTCCTACAGTTATAACACAACAGTAGTGTTGTATCTCTGGTAGTGGGTGCAGGAAAACAAAATCTCTTCGAGGGGAACTTGAACCGTGGTAGCAAATATCCGATAAACGGGAACACCCAAAGTCTGCAGATCACTTCAGTTTCTACTTGATCATCATTGACTTCAGGTGATCGGTGATGGTCTGGTGGTTTAGAACGTTTGCTTACCCCCTCAGAGATCAGAGGTTCGGATCTGCGCCACAACTGGTCACTGGTGATAGACGGTAATCTATGGTCATCAGCGTCGTCACCACGACTGACCTACTGGGACCTTATGTGATTCTCCGTCACTACAAGCCTTAGGTTTAGGTTACTGACTATCCCCAGTAGTACGACTGGCCTTTGTGGCTATGAGGTATGCCTCTTCTGCTGTAATCATGCAGTAAAAATGTTTGATGCACACGATATTCATCAAACTAGATGGCTGTCTGTCTGCAGAAATCTGCTTGTTTGATTTGTGTGCTAGTCGTTTCTCTTTCTATCCGCATTCTTCATTTCTTGTACTGCCACGTCTAACCATGTACATGCTTTCGCTGTTCAGAGGCTGACAGCCTAAGCATTGCCCGGTACATTTCACTGTGTGGATATGTAAAAAAAAGTCTTTATATACTGGCATATATGGGTTATGTTAAACGAGAAAAGCACTTTCTGGCATATCTGAACGATTGTTCGAAAAGAAATCAGACCGTAAGACAGGACAAGTCCTGCCCCATTTATCAGCAATACATCCACAACTTATTCTAATCGGAACTTAAGGTGAGAGCTTGCTTGATGTTTATTTTGACAGCAAACGAAGTGTTTGCATTATCACAAAACGTCATTTCACTTTGTGTCCTACCTGTCTATTCGTTCCACTCACGGCTTGCTACGCTGCTCACTTTCGGTTAACCGAGCAAACACTGTGTCTCCGGATTTCTGGTTAGTTTTGATTGGACTACTCTACTAGAAATGTTCACACAAAATCCACAACCATCGCGTTTCCTAAAAACGCTTGTGGTATTACCGCACACCTCAATTCACGGTAGATAGATAGGTGGATAGATCATTCTTGGATGCGTCCTGCTAACCAGCACTCAAATATCTTACTAACCAGTCTCTATTGTAGGGGCTCGGTTCAATGAAGTTTACCATGTCAGTAAATGTGTGTGTATGTGCGTGTGTGTGCGTGTTTGTGCGTGCAGAGAGGGTGAAAAACCTAACAATACCGCCGGACAACTACAATAAGATAAAATAATTCACAGAACAATTACCAAAGTACATTTGCAAATCGATCAGAAATACTTAAACGTTTCTCTTGCCTGGGTTTTACCCGAGTGAACAGCCAAGTCTTGCATAAATTAGAAATAGATGTCCGGGGAAACAAGGCATACATAAGTACACGCTTTTTTGCCCGCACTTGTGATCAACTGAAGCAGTCACCGCCAGTCGGCTGCGTTGTTGAAACTAGCTTCTGCTCACCTAATCAAATAACAAACACACACTGCGATGTTGGGATAGTCTGGTAAAATAGATATATGAAAACCTGACAAGTCAAAACTGATTTAATGTTCACCGAACTCAGCTTGTTATTTCACCTCATTTGACTCTAAGACAGCATGCATGCATCCAACATCTTTGCTGGCATTATTAGGAATGCTATATGCATATCCTGAATCATATCTTCAAGTCTTCATGATCAGATATGGTAGGACTCCCCGAAGTATGATGCTCATAACTGTTATCTTTTTCCTGTGGCCTCAGGATGAATATCCATGCCATCTCTCGGTCGGGTAAGCGGTCAAATCTCCCTTGATGCGCTTATGTCAGATGACACTGGGTTTCAAAGGTTAGTGACCCTTCTGTGTTGGTGGTAGCCTACCGGCAGTTCAGTCAATAATGACTTCATGAGTGTCAGAGCACGCCACCTATTCTGGATTATGTCATTATTATCAGGGTGTTAGGAAACTATAGCAAATGGATACGATCGAGAAAGCCAAGTGTACCTATCGCCAGATTTCCACATAAGACCGCTTAAGCCTCCCTGAAAGTTCTTCAAAAAAGGGGACGCCCACAAAACGATCCGTTACTTGTTGTCTATTTAAGTTTGGCAGTATCGAGGAACTAGCGTAGCTGCTCAGGGCATGTAGGATATTCACCGCAACTGTATCATAGAAAGGAGCTTTACACTGATTTCCTGTGGAACTCAATAGAATCCTTGGATGACGTCAGGAAACTGACATTTGCACTTTCTACACACAAATCAGTCACCATCAGTTTTGTGCTATTTTCAACAGAATTCAGTCATTGAAACGGAGCATATTAGTGAATAGTTTAGTCGAACTAATTGGGGGCAAATCCGGTTGATTAGGGCTTAAATGTATCTTGTGCTCAAAGCTGCAACCAGATACGCGTCCTGCGCATCAAATTACCGAAAAGTAACATGATAATGCATAATACGACTCATCATATATTACCAACGCTGAACTCACCATTGGTCACCATGGAAGCACTGAGACTCGAACCCGGGGTGAATGGTTGTGAGTCGAACACCTAACCAACCAGACTCTGCCATTTGGTTACGACAGGATGCCTTCGTTATATTTATGCCCAACAGAGAAGTCGGCTATCACAGAAGCCGCTCGTTGAGTGGGCAACGGGCTGTTACCATTCAAAACCAATGACGGGAAGGGGCTATATCATGTGGTGTATATCTTCAACAAGCCTTTGGATCCATCCCGGGTAGCCTAGCAATTAGGAGTTCAACTCAAAGTCGTGCACTCAGGGTTAGAATTCCAGTGGGAGCTCGATGGATGTGCACTGCTGACAATTCCTAGTGACGAGGAAACCACCGCACAGTGAGTATTTACACGGATTTCCATGGCGATTTCAGTGTGTACGTCGCATCATATTATGCAAAATCTGATCTTCTACTACTCCTGTGCACTTAGCTTGTTAATGACCAGTTGGCAAAGTCTCATTCCGACTGACTGTCCTGCGACAAAATGGGCCGATGAACAATCCGGGAAGATATCAAACCGCGGCATCGATCTCCACGCTTTGTAGACGTGTAGTAAGCGTACAAAGTCAGGGGCAGATGTGGGATGTGCCCCTCTGTGCGAACTCGAAGAGCATTGTGCGCAACCAGTTCAAATACGAGAAAAACTGGGATAAAATTTTTTCAAAATTATTCTTGGAGTTTGCGGAGAAGTTTCGAAGGAATGGAGATCTTTTCCAAATATATCTCGTCCATGGGGCAAAATAATGTTTACTCCGTTTTATATCCCGTGCAACAACAAAGCTCAAATCATATAGCCTTGGAAATTCGGCAAACGAAAATTCGACACACTGTCATGTTTGAGTTGTAAGAGAAGAGTTTCCCAAATTCATCTTCTTGAGCTCAACGGGTAACGTAACAGAGTCATGTCAACTATCGCCGCGTTATTATTACGGCACATGCTTACGCGTGATTGCGGTGGGAGGGGCGTACCAGACAGACTCAAACGCTCACTCCGTTTTTGAGTAGCACCAGCACTCATGACTGTGAGATTAGCAGTGGAAAGTTACGAGATGCTAGTAGGTGAACTCATCATTGAGCATGTATGTGAAAACATTTCCTAAGCCGTAGTTCCAATTTAAACTTGCGAAAATATAGACTACTTGATGACCTTATACTTAGTGTTACCTCCTGATACGAATACCAGTGGTGGGAGATATAAAGTATTTGTAATATGATTCATTATACAGTATCTATGCTAAACTCACCATTGAAGAGTATTGAAGCACTGTATACTGAATTGTTAGGAATGATCAACAGTGCATATGCATGAAGTCCCACTGGGACTCGAACGAAATGCCTCCGTTACACCTGGGCCCCTAGACAGAAGTAGCCCATAGGAGGAGTCTATTGCTATGCAGGTGACAGGTTGTTCCCGTTCAGAGCCTTGTGACGGGAATCCGCTTTATTGCGTAAGGTTGATGCGGGACAAACAGCTCAAAGCCAGCCCGGACAGCTTAGGGTTCAGATATCGGAGTCACAATTATTTGTTCCGGGTTCGAGTCCCAGGTGGGGGGCTCGGTGAAAACGCACTACACTGATGACTCCCAACAAGCCAACTAAAATAGTTGTATCATAATTCTTGATATCTTGGAGTACAGTGTGAGTGAAATAGTGTTATTTATTAGGCTACTAAATGTTAATGTTCTTTCAGTACGTCAGGCCCGAACGAGGTTCGGAGTGTATTGAAAAATCGACCCCCCCCCCATGTGGTGCGTTAAACGAGAAACTATAGCATCAGTAACACGGCCTTATCAGTGGAAAACTATGAGAAGACTTTTCGGTTGCCGTAGGTGACCTTTCTCATGAGTCATTTGATTGTAAAACTGCCTTGAGAAAGGTTAGCCACGGTAACCGAAACGTGGGCTCATAATTTTCCACCGTTAACTGACAATAGCGACACTATATTTTCCCTTGATGTTCTTCTTGAAATTTTTTCTGGATGTAGGAACAACTAGTTTTGTTGTGATAGCTCTTCTGATCATAGCTTATGTCATCATGAATATCGCTAGTTTCTTGTCATTTAGGATACGAAAAAGCCTTATCGAGTAGAGACTGATCTGCTGCTCATGAACCAACTACTTTGGAGAATTCTAGTTTTGAGGATTTAGAATACCGTTTCACTGCAAATGGAATTTGTTCGGTATTTTTCATAGAATTCGCATTATTTTGTGGTCATGGATGACCATCGAGTTCCGTTACGAAACATTTTCCACCAATGATCACGTTTGCATTCGACGGGACTAGACAACATGGAATAGACAGCATAGAAAACACAAAAATTTTGCTGGACAGGAAATCGTTTTCGCGGCTCATTGGAACGTCTCGTACGGGAGGAAACTTTGTTATCAAACATTGCGTTACGTCATTATCGAATAAATATTTCATCGGTCAGCATGACTACGTAGAATACGGCCTCACTACAAACGGGGTTGGATTTTAAGAGCGTTCACAAAGTAAAAATACTCGTATGTGGCCACATGATTAGTCACCTTGTGTGGGAGGAGAAACACATACAATGAGATAAACGAAATGAACGAGTATCAGATAGCAATCGATGGGACGAAAAACAGGACATCACACGTCTATTCGTCCCGGCGAGTGTGTACAGACGAGCGGCATTCAGTGTGGTTTTAAGGCAGTTCGGTCGCTTAGTTGGGTGAAAAGATGCGAAAAGGTATAAACTAGAGAGGCAAGAGGGGATTGCACAATCGTGGAATTGTGTGGAACTTCGTCATTAACGGTTCCCGACCAAGGTGGGCGCAAGTCATTCTACCCTAAGAAGTAATTCGAAGTCGTGACTGGCAAAACATGTTTGACTGGCTGGGATGTATGTTTGTGCAGGGGAAAGAGCGCATCGCTGATTATCCCCGGGCAGCAGCAGCGGCAGCAACTAGTCGTAAAGAATATATTATTTCTGATATTTTGTCTGCTTGGTTCTACTAGCACCGTGCCTCAAACAAGTACCGGTTGTAAATAGGCAAACCAAAATGGGTTGGTAATGAATCGTTTAACATCGTCAAGGATTATGACCGGTGTGATTCAAAACATTTCGAACGAACCATTTTATCAGAACGGAAAAATTTGACAATTAATAAATCGGAACAATTTCTATTCATATATTTCTCACTGTGTCCGGTTCAGGGTGCATTCAAAGCGTTTATAACGATGATGCGGAAATTACAGCTTCGAGAAATTAGGTCACGTATGACAAATGATGACTACCTAAGGGACGACGGTGAAACACAGAGCTTGAAGTATTTCAGAAGAATTCTTAAAAACACTTCTTTTAGAAAAATGCATGAGTTGTTTCAGTATGGCTATCTTAGGTTTTCGAATAAGATCACGTCGCAAGGTTATCAGTGTCATAACCTCGGCCCATGGGTTGTGATTGGTTAGAACGACTGACTGCCTGTTTCAGTTGACCCAACAACCACCACTGCAAATGTTTTAGAAGCACTATTCTCAAAGTAATTTGTTCGCATCGAACTAACGTTTCCTGAATTGCATTTTGTAGTGTATCAACATTGCGTTGAAATATAACATATTATGTAATGTAATTCTGTCAGTGTCAGTTCTGCTGCGATCCGTGAACAGTTGAAATTTTGTGACCTTGGCTATCATGATAAATATATCAGTAGTTTGAAAGACTAATATTAGTTATTAGTTAAAGGTCGAATATCTCTTATTTTTCAAACTATGAATTTAACGTGCCCACAGTTGGTTTTGGTCCCTGGTAAACATACACTGATCCTGCCAGGAGTAGTTCTTTTTTGATGAAGTCCAGATTATATATGTGCCTAGCAAAAGAAATAAACGGTGCGAACTCAATTACCGATTGATATAATAATGACATGGCTAGAGATAGAAATTTTGCAATTGGTGGCAGACTCAATGACCCTGGTATTAGGGCGTTGTCCGTCATACATCAATCTGGTTTTAGCCATGATGGGGGAACGCATGCTCAGAAAGAGAATCTTTTACTAATTTAGTAATTAAGAGCCATTACGACGCGTCTGCACCTTGACGTGATGTGACAGCTTGTGTGCCTCCATGATCCAGAGAGCTGTACAGGATGGCTTCCTCAAGCCGGAGAAGCAATCATGCCTGACAGGTAGATAGGCAAAAGCCAGACGAGGTCCAGTCTCTCTGAACTAGGTTTTAGGCAACACCTGCAGAGGGCACTCCAGCGAATAAATACGGAAATAAACAGTTTACCGATCTAAATACCCCCACTAGACGAACGTCGAAGTGGATTATATGGGGTTTCTCTTGGCGGTGGGTGAGGTCATGGCACTTCATTGGGCAGCTATCGCGCACCTAGGCTGGACAGTCCCAGCCCAAAGGATTCTGCCCCGTCCACGTTCCGTTTGCTCCACTGAGTGCACTGGGCTAAGGACTGAATCCGAAAACTGGGTCGACAATAAAGCACAAGCGAAAACAGGACAAAATGCGAGAAACAATCAGATCTCATGTGACAGATCAAAAGAAGTTGCTTCGTGTGTGCTTTGGTCACGTTTCCTTGTTGTCCTAAAGCCCCACTACCTCATGGGTCAGACTTTTGAGTCGAAGGCTACGGTGAGAGTTGCCAAAGAAAAACCTCTTCTGTGGTGTGGGCAGCCACAAAGTGTGATTTACCCAGAAATCTCCAGCATCTTCCCTTCAGAAGGCCATAGTAATTTTTTCTCGTTTAATTTAACATCGACGCAAAATACCACCGGTAATCGTGACTCTTGGGAAAGCAATAGTTCAGGATTCAGGCATAGATCAAAGGCATTTCTTGAGCCAACATATTCATTCCACTTGGCTGCCTCCAACCTACGCACACTCACATAGGGTAACAGGCTGCCGTTGCCAGAAATTCTGAAACTTCCAGAATATATGTGTGCTATCATATAGGACCCCATTTCCGAGATCACTCTTCGCACCGCCGATATAGCTTCACCCTCTCGCCTTACTATTTGCATGCCGGGTGATCCGGTATCTAGTGCTCGTGGTCAGACCGGCATTGGGACTGCTTCGATCAAGAGAGCTGAATGTGCCCTAGTGAATTGGATCATAGTCAGCAGTCGATTTTGTGCAGTTCAGTTGGGTGGTGTCAACAACAGACTGTAGCCTCGATGCTTGTTCGTCGTGTCTGTGTATGCGCCAACTGACTGCAGTTCCTCTGAGACCAAGGATAAACTCTCACACGATTTGCCTCAACTGTTTCGAAGAGGGCGCTTGATGGATATGGGGGTCATCGCTGGGCTTTCAAAGCCCAAGTTGGTCGTTTGGGGGTGTTCAAAAGGTACACTGGTGGCCCATTTGCTATCACCACCGATCGCACTGATAGCGGCCATCACTTCCAGCTGTGCTCTGACCACGAATTATTTCTGACGAGTACTAACTTCTACTATAAGAAACGACACTGACTCATATGGCGTCCTCTTACGTCTTCGCAGCATTGGACTCAGACTGACCATATTGTGATTGATCATCGCTGGCGTAAATCAGTTGAAGATTGTCGTTCATTTTGACTATTACCTGTGGACTCAGATCACGCCTTGGTACGTGCTCGCCTCTGTTAACGCCTCATCTGTCGTCTCGCTCACTTGAAAAGCAAATCTTCTTGTGCATTTGCTTCTAGATGATGATCAATGATCTGCTCTTCAGACAGAGCTATCTGCACGGTCTTCGATGCAGCCGGATGTCCAGGACCCAAAAACGAACGATGTAAACAAATTAAGGAAGCATTGTACATGGCCTTCGACTTCGCATGAGGCTCCGGTTCAATAGGCCTCACAAATGATGGATATCTTCGACATTAGTTTCTCTGTTAGATTCTCTCAGATCCGTAAATCCGGATTCCACATCCAATGAAGTGCGTAAATCCCTGAGATGCCAACTGACTGGGAGCCTTAAGAGAGACCATGAACAGTGGTGGATTGTGAAAGATAGAAGAATAGCAATACTCGCAAGTATGATTAGAAGTACTGGCCCACTGATGCCTGGTGTAAGTGAACTAATTAGGTAATCCCATGCCTGAATGAATCACTCCCAGGGACTTCGTCTCGACCGCCGGGCTGAGCACTTTAGGGGACAGTTTAATGGACCCGTAATAGCAGTGGACTTTCCGCATAAATCAGAAGTGAGAACCAAAGCAGACAGACTTTAGTCCGTCATCAGAAACGGAGGTTGGGAGAGAGATAGCTTACTTATAAAGGTACAAAGCTGCTGAACCGGAAGGGTTGTCTCCATCTTGTTTCAAAAGTGGGAGCGAAACTTTGGTTTCGGAGTTGAAAGAACTCCGGGTAATTTGAGATTATGAGCAGATACCCAGGAAATGGTGTAACTCGGTGATTATTCCGATTTACAAAAAATGTGACAGGTCCTTTTGTGAAAATCACAGAACAACTAGCTTGGTACGTATCGTATCCAAGCTGCTCACCAGGTTTATTTTCTCCCGATTATCCAATGCCCGTGAAATGTGTACACGTGAGAATCAAGTTGGTTTCAGACCCGCTCGGCGTTCTATCAACCGCTTCTTTACTCTGCAACAAATATTAAAACAGACGTATCTTCTTATATTCACAATCTGTGTCTTCCTTGATCTGAAAGTGGCATTCGACTTGGTCAACCGTACAGTTCTCTGGCACTGCCTCTTGTTGAACGGTGTCCCATAAAAATATTTCTCTCTTCCCATGGCTGAATGCAAACAGCCCAACCTGAGTTCCTACGTACAGCGATTTTCCACCCGAGTTCGCCACGTAAATGGGTGTTCGTCAGGGTTGCCCTCGTTCGCCCGTCCTCTTTAATTTTCTAATTGAACTGATTCTTGAGATAGTCCTATTCTCGTGTGAGAATAGTGACGTCGGTCTTTGCTTAGGCAGTAAACTGCCTGAATTGGAATACGCAGACGATATTGTTCTTCTGAGTGAAGATCCAGATGAGTTGCAGGCTTTCTGACATAGCTTGAACAACAATTTGGCGATGTTTTGGATGCATTTTGCACCTTCAAAGTATGAAATGCTGCAGTTGGCTTGACTCAGTACTTAACCTCGTCTTGACAAGGGAAGTTCTAATTGAAGTAGACAAGTTTTGTTTACTGGGCAGTTACATCTCAACAAGTGGGCATATATCGAATGAAGTATCATTGCGTACACAGACGATACGTTTGGCTTTTGATGATCTCATCCATTTGAAACTCCGGCTGACATCCGATTGTTTGTCAAGGATCGAGTGTACACAGTGGTGGTTAATTCTGTTCTGTTATACGGCTCAGAAACATGGTTGTTTAGGGTAGAATATTTTTGAGATTTTCGATGTTCGAGCATCGACATTTTCGTGGTATTTCCCGAATATGATGAGAACACTGTATCAACAATGCTAGGTCAGGCTTACGGTGTTGGGAACCAGAGATCAGTTTCTGGATCAAGCATTGAATCTAAACAGGCTAAGTTGGCTGGGACATGTGTTACGTATGTCCATCGATAGACCTTCCCGGTATAGGCTGTTTTCCGAGACAGGTGATGGCAGGAAGGTAGGTCGAGGTTGCCAGTTCATGAAGTGGGAGAAAGGTAAGAGAATCCTTACGCGTGAACCTAGTCAAGTAGGGCGTTTTAGACTTCCTGTTTGGAGTTCATGCGACCCACCTACCAGCTGGCTGGAGACATGAAGTGACATGGCTGGTGGTCGCGGCCAGTGGCATGGTTGCGTTCGAACTCTCTCCTTTGTCTTCGTGACTTCCGCTTCTCATCTTGCTTTCGGGTCTTTTTCATTTCATGTTTCTGTTCTTTTTGCTCTTGACTCGACGCTGCTGGAAGGTAGCAACCAAGACCAGAGCACAGAATTGAGAGGTTAATGGCTGAATGAACTGAACTGAGAGAACACATCAAGTACATGTTCCTTAGATGACTACATGTTGTTTCAATTTATTCATGTGAAAAACGGGATCGAGGATTCGTGTTTTTTTTAAACCCGACATATTTGACGTGGATAATGTTGTTTTCTGCATTTTGATCGAGAAGAGCCCTCAAAGAGCAATAAATGTATCCGGAGGGAAGATTTCTCAGGCCCCCGTGAAGAAGGACGAGGTGGTGTGAGCTCTGTCATGTTTCACCCAGTCCAAAGTCTGCATTGAATCGTTAACCGTTTTGGATGTCGATTTACTTTTTATGCTCTAGGATGAGACTTGTAGGGCTCAGAACAAAGTAACTGATGGTGTGATATTGATAAGTACACCTAACTCAATAAATATTTCCATAGAATGTATTATTGGCACGAGGAGCCTGAACCTGATGTAATGGGAAATCCACTTACACAAAAATATTTCTTGAACTTGCCATAACTCTGAATGATAGGGCAATGTCCTAGAATTTTAAACGGATGCCCATGTTATTACAATCTAGCAACGTGGAACCAGTACATGGTCACGTGACAATAGACCCTCTTGTCTACTAAGTCGAGTAAGGAACATAAAACTCCTCAACAGGAGTTGTTATCCCGGCTTTAACTGAAATTCGATCACTACGGAGCTGTTTTGCTATCTGACGACGTAGCAGCATGTTGGTTTATCAGTGCTTTCCACTGAAACAGAACATCTGGCGATTAAGGGTGCACCGATGATTCACATGAGATTTGTTGCGTTACTCGTTGCTCCGGAAAATGAAACCGCCTTTCATAGACACATTGAGTGTGGTAGAATTGTTGGAAGTGAATGAGTCACTCCGAACGTTTTGTGGACAGCTGAAAATTGTGCTTATGATGGGTGAATTTGTACAGTTAGAAAGCATCGTGCGGATGACGCCACAGGAGGCTGACGCTCAAAGCAAGTAAACCATTTTCTCTTTTTGGTTCAATGTCGAGCCTGATACTCGGCAGTGTTTCGTTCCACATTGGAAATCGATGTTGGCCGAGTGCTGTAGGTCTCTATTGCATCTGAGGTAGGAGGTTTGAGCTTCACCGTCCCTGGTCAAATTGGTGGTGAACAGTACTTTGCCTGATTTTTTGGGATTCTGTGTGATTCCCCATCGCTTCGAGTTTCACGGTCGAGGTTGCCGATATTCCCCAGTGGTACAGGGGGCCTTTGATGCCATGGAGCATGCCCCTTCCATTGCCCTCGTGCAGAAACATGAACTTTAGAAAAAGTAATGATTTCTCCACTTATATTTTCAGTCAAAAAAGCTAGTGACACGCTTGCTTTGAAGGGGATTCAGCCAAAGTTGGCCAAACCTCCATTCTCGATAAGTAGCCAATAGAACGCCACGATGCGCACGCACGTATCAGCCAAATTGCATGTGCAGACCTTGATGTGTAGAATGATAAAATCAGTTTAAAATTTTTCACTCATCAGTGGACTAAAAGATACAAAAAGCGAATCAGTCCTAACTAATTTGGAACCTCTTTTGCTGAAACGCTATCTGTCATACAGTGCAGACTCTTCTTTCATCGTTGAAAGTTCAGTGAAACACGGCATGGATATTTCATGAAGCTTGTTCTGATTATTCGGCGGTGGTCCAACTATCATCATGGTGAACTTACGGTTCTCTTGTTCCGGATTCAAGTCCTGCCCCCCTCCCCTTTCCGTCGTCGGTCTCTCACCACTTGGCAGCCTCTAGTTGGTCACGAAATATCGCATCTTCACACGGTAAAATTTCGTATGCGTTACTTCACGAATTAGGCCGATTTGCGAGTACCACATGTCAGTCCCGACTGACTCCTAACGGCGTGCACCAAGTTGACATCCCAGTGAAACGATAACTTGCGAGACAGACAGTCTTTATTTATGGGTTTCAATGATTTTCAGTTGAGATTCTGTACATCTATCTATACGCCAATGATGATTCCTATCAAATCTGACTAACAGTGAATGAACCGAATCGCCCTATACCATTGGACTAAAGAAACCAAATCTTTGAATTAATCTGCTTTAGGAGGAATACATTTCTTTTCGTGTATCTCAACTTGGTTGGTGTGGATTTTCGAGGGTAGCAGTGGTTTGCGCGATTCCATCACTGGTTCAAATTAACCAACCGGGGAGAATTTCGAAGAAAATGTACAAAATGCTCAGTTTCCCAAAAGATGTTTTTGAAATGTAATCGAAACTGTTAGGAATTTGGATATTTTGTTTTGAATACTCTAGCACCACCCCGATAAACCGATGTTGATCAAGTGCTATCGGTCTTTGATGGCCAAGTCCTAAATACGGGATTTAAAGCTCACACCTCGTCCGTCACAGCACACTGGACTGGTCAGGCCCTATGCGACATTACTCCAAACTGTGTCTTAGATTCGTCGCAGCTGTTCTGTTTGATATTCCGGGGGCCACGCAAATGTATGGAATGAGAAACAGATGCTCATATCAGTGCTAGAACTGTACCCAAGTTTATAGGGTTTTGTTCACTTTTTGCAGGCTGTAACTGCGGGAACAACTGCAACTATATAGATTATTGGAAATCTGCTTGCGTTTTCCACGACCAAAAGTTCAGTGCCGCGAGCCGGAATTGTATTGGCAACCGGCGGAAGGGCCTGCCCAACACAACACACATCAAACGTCTGTTGTTAATCCTGGTGAAGCAGACCCATTTTTAACATGAAACTTTGTGAGGAGCAGCTTTTTCTATTCCTCATCTATTTCATGAACCACGGTGTGCGGATTTGCTTTCGTGATCAAAGCACCGGCTCTGCTGACACCTTGGTTTGGTTAACTAAAGCCAAGAAACTAAAGCTTCATTTTATTTCTAGCAAAGAGGTTCATGCATAACCGGCCTGATGTAATTCTGTCTTTCATTCCGGCTGTTCCGTCCACGATATCTCATCTATACAGTTGCCTGAATTCGGATTCCTCAATGTGGGTGCGTTGCTCGAGTCCACACTGCAAAAACACATCCTTCGACCCCTATATCGCCACGTGATCAAACTTCTCAAACAGGAACAAGTCAAGTAAGTGAAGCGTTGTACAATATGGTAAACTGTTGCCACGTTTCTATTACATGAAGATATTAGCCAATAGTAACAGTTGTATTGTCTCATAATCTGGTACAAAGGAACATTGTTTATCCACCATATTACCAAAAATATTGTAGTATGTTTCTCCGCGGGGAATTGCTTGTGCTCGATGCATGAAACACAAACAGAAGAAAACTCCATGAGTTCTATGCTCAGTAAATACTTTAACAGGATCCCACACTTACATTAACCGAACACCGATATGGCTGTTAACAGCCTGTTCACCAAAAACATAGAAAACGGAGAGGACCACGAACTGGTAAGAATAGGGGGATCATTTGGCTATCAGTATACCTCGTAGTCGAACGTTTGCAATGATTTGAAAATCATGTGATTCATCAAGAGAGAAAGAGAGGCGGTTGGCCGGAAAAAAAGTCATCTTACTATAAAAAAACACGAATTTTGTGATTGACAATTTATATTTCAATTTTATAAAATAATGTTTATGGATTGGTGCACACTTGTTGTTTGTGTTCCACTGTTCCTCTTCTTTGTTCGCATTGATCATGGTTCAGTTTGGTATCACTGGAAAGTTTAGTATCGGTGGCCCGTGTGTGTGTGTGTGTGTGTGTGTGTGTGTGTGTGTGTGTGTGTGTGTGACATGTTAGAAATGTGAGAAAACTCTGACCGGTCAGGTTAGACATGCTGGTTGACATGGCTCGGTGAGGCTTCCTCATTCTCAAATATTATTGGTCGACTTGATACTATCTGTAGTTCTCTTACTCTTTTCATACTCATGTATGTTTCTGCTTCATTATTTCCTATTTAGGTTGCTGCTGCGAGATAGCAACCAAAGCCACCGCACCCAGTGCATAGCTACTAGTTGTACGAACTGAACTGAACTGGCCCAGTTCAGTTGAATACAAAGTAGGGAAAGCCTCACTCGCTTCTGCCCGGTAAATGTCTATTCCAACGCGCATTAGAATACCACCTGAATTGGGCAAATAAAGGCTCAACGAAGAGCAGCCGAACAACAGTTGACATCTGTTCAATTGAATCGGAACCGGCTGTCAATACAAATGTGATCAGTTTTGGCAGCTGAGGGTTTGGATTTATTTGGCGGCATCAACGCTTAAAAATCCGCATGAGCTCTGAACAGCTGCCGACAACCATCAGCACTACATACGGATCGGGTCTCAACGAAGGGCCCGTTTACGGGTGGTCATGTTTGGATGGTTTAGAACGTTTATCTACCGTCTCAGAGGCCAGAGATTCGAATCTGGCCACCGCCGTGCACTTTGGCTTGTCACCACACCTAAGCTATTGGTATCCTCGATAGTTCTCCACTCCAAGTCTCAGGATCAAGTAGTCGCTTATCCCTATTAGTCCGATGGGTCCTCGAGATTATGAGATACACCCATTTCAATACACCCATGAGTAAGCATATAACGAAAAAGTACAGGATTATCTCTCAGAGTAACCTTTAGACTAATCGAGTTTGATGGTAACGGATTAGTACCCGTTCATTCCACGTGATCTACCATCCATCCGCCACAAATAAACATTTAAAAGTCCAGCAAATGGGTGACTAGCCACAACAAACGCTTCCTCAGTAAGCGCTCCAGTGAGAAGAGATCCGGGCAGTTGGTTGTTCTGAGGGTGACGATTTGTTGCCTTTCAGTGTCTTTGGTATACTTCCACGAGTTAAAGCGATATGTTTTGTTTTGAACCCATCCGGGGAGAGTCATATTAGCTATTCAGTATTGTCGAGTTTCGACCAATCAGATGAAATCGATGCTCATTGGTTCCATTTATTTTCATTGGCAAATAATTGTCTTTTATATAAATAGAGGCTTTCGCCCTGTCCACAAGGTCGGTATATGGTTAATAAGCCAAGTCTGCGGTCTCATCTTTACTATCTCCAACAGCCTTTTGATTACCAGGTGAACCATCTTCTGAGTCAAGGTACTGAATATGAGACTTCTAAATTTTCCTGACGATCGAAATGAGGAGTCGCAACTTCATCATCGACCACACGAAACTGACAGGATGATTGCCATCTTCACTACATACGGTGACACAGACAACATCATAATTATACAGACACGTAATAGTCTGTTTCAGTTAGCATGTTTATTCTCCTTTCTTTCTCTCTCTTTCTTTTATCATTCTAATTTCAATCCCTGAAAACACGTGTAAAAAGCACCGAAAGAACGCATCCTTGCTAGAAATTTGTTCAAATCCATATAAGCCCACCTAGCATTTCCCCACTCAGTGTGATTCAAAAGTGAAACCAAACAGCCCCGACCAATCTCAGACGCAAGACCCCAGTCAGTTTCGCCGTCGGAATCCATTCAACTTTCGGATATGTCAGATCGGGTCATCATAGTTGAATGAAAGAGATCCAACCTCGAAAAGCATCCCAGATGGTCACCATTTCCACTAGTAGTATTAACTGGGTGACTAATTAACCACGAAATTTGCAAATAACATCTTTTGAAACTGTGATCCCATATCGTTAATTGTATGCAATGTAGTTGTGGTCTTTCATTTTACCCTTCCCACTCAGGCATAATGAGTTGGACCCGGTACGGGCGCAGGTTCAACGGGCCTGGTCCACACCGGCCGAGCAACTCCTTGTGAACGAAACTGATCATGAGGTAGGTGGTTGCAATGAAGACAAAATCATTTCATTGCTTCTCGACGACAATTGATTTCCCACCTTCTCTTCAGCTTTACTGCAGTCTAGCTTGTATGCAGCTGTATGCAGCAATCTGTCAACATGATATACAAAAGTCCAAATCAAATGTCTCCGAACTATGTGACGTTACTCATTCATGATTTCACGCACAGCACCATCCGATAGTGAACATTAATTTTCTGGCTGAGTCACTTACCCTGACAGCGAGAATATCAGTCGTGGTTGACAAAATTCTGCTCTTTGCTTTATCGGTCATTGCTGGTGCAAACCGCCCGCCGTCTATGCTTTCAAGAACACGGTCGTAGTAGTGGTGGCAGTAGCACGAAAAATGTATGGGAACTGACAAATGGGTGAAAAAATAACAAATATCCATTCTGCTGTTCTGATAACTTGTGACAGGTAACAATGCAGCATCCATTAGGACTTGAGCCGCAGCTATCAACATAGAAAGAAGCCTGTCGATCATTGGGCTAGGTACCTTGTTGGGACGGTGTGAAGGACTTCATTGTTAGACCGAACCTATATGCAGTCAACTCGATCACTGTGTGTGTGACGGGGTTTTACCGTTCGAAGCCGGTGACAGGCGTGTGCTATATCATTAGATTTGGAAGAGAAACAGATCCTAGTGACGTACATGGCTCAAAATCAATCGCTCCAGGTTCGAGTCCTCGAGTAGACTCAGTGTTCACTCACAGCTGATGATGGCCAACAAGGAGGCGACAGGTGTACAGTGATTTCATGACTTAATGGTTAGCCGACTATTCAAACCACAAGAAGAATCAGTTCAAGCGCACTGTTTCACGAATTTACCCTGTCCCTCTTGATTTGGAAGGCACCAAACCTTTTAATGGGCTTTGTATAACCACACAAAATTTCGACGTTTCTGTGATCATGCATCAAAATGGTGATTATTTGTAATACTCTTTCTATTCTGGCTAGAGTGAGGCAGGTCAGCGTAATTTTTTTTTTTTGAAGTGGACGTTGACCTCGTCTACTTTTGAGATTAGTAGGACTTCGTATGGTTCTCCATTCCAAGCCTCATTGTCTGGTTGCCGGTTCTCCCCAATAGTGCATTGGGCCTTTGTAGCTACGGAGTCTGTAACCTTTTCTGTTGCACTCATAGGCAAGTAGGCTAACTGCATCACTGATTGTTAGAAATTAAAGTTGTAAAATGATATCGAGGAACAGAACTGGTCAAAAGCCAGACCTGATTTATCAGAGAAAGCATTAGTCAAATTAGATACGTTTTATCGAATCCCACTTAGCCGTCAAGTATCAGATAAAAGTCCATTACACTTACGGAATGCACGTTAGGCTTTCACAAACTTCAGTCACATGCAGTTTTTACGTGACACCCGTTTCCCTGTCAAGGATCGAGCGTTCATTGTTGCATTTAGGTCAGTTTTCATACACGCCATTTAGCAATTAGGCACCAACTAGTAGAAGGTATCAAAAGGTTTCAATGTCTACGCAACAATATTTGGAAGTGGAAGACACGTTAGATCAGCCGAAGTGACTTGATGTCTTTCTTCGGACTCGACTGATCGGTTGACATATTTTGAGCATGTTTCCGGATAGACTTCCTCGATGTGCGTTATTCTTGAACCCATGTTACCGTTGGGATGAAGGTTACGTGAAGGCATTCTATGACATGGAGGAAGAGTTTGAAAAGTGATACTTGTTTACTTGGAATAGGAAGGAGTGTTTGGGCTTCAACAGACTTGCTCGCTGGATTATCGACGGCAATGAATGGAAATATCAGGTGTAGGTGGTAGACACTGTTTAACAGAATTTTTCACCCGTTCCATTCGTTACGCGGTCCTTGTGTTTTAACTTAGAACATCCGATAGTCTGACTATCTCGTGTAATAGTGGAAATCAGGATACTGAAAGGCAAATTTATCAGTTGCTTGTTCCTCATGAGCCTCGAACGGAGAGGATCACACCCGCCGAAACAATGGATATCCGTGCATTCTGGTGGCAAGTATATTGTAAACGGAAACCGTGAAGACATGTCTCCGTTAATCTTATACTTGCATCAAAGGTGACTTGCGGTTGGCGTTATCCGTAGTTCTCTCCACGTGTATTTCATCGTTTGCAATGAGGAACAGAGCGATGGAGAGATGAAGAATCCAGATAACATGATTCATCTTGGTTTGCTATCGGACTTTACGCCGTTGTACATGCAACTGGTTCGGTTATTTTGAGTTTACGTAAGCTAATCGGGGAACAGAGGCCAACACTCGTGCTTTGTATGACTCGTCCCCTGGCTACAAACGACCAGCCTGATGCAAAGTCTGATAGTACAGTTTGTCTTTCTGATGACAGCAAGTCCACTCAGCACAGAAGAAAACTCGTAAGTTACAGGCGCGACTAGTGATCAATCGAAACAATGATGTAGGCGGGCTACCAAACGTAAACGCATTATCGGACGAAATGTTGATCATCTCCGAGTGTGTAGTTGATCAACCCTAGGCTGACGTCACTCTAAGTTGTGCAATCAACGTGACAAGCATGGTTTCCGCAGCCATCGGACGAGCAGCATGTATGGGCATTTACGCGAGTAACACTCTTCCCATACTGTGCAAGGTTGATCTGCAGTTTTCTCCGTCGTATCTCAGTCTTGATTAGCTGTTCTCGACAGTGAGGAATGAATCACAGGAAGCCATTTTTTTCTTGGATATGTTCATCCGCACATTTTCATGATGGGAGTTTGTTTTAAACGACCATCAAGTTTATACTCCGTGATTTTTCTTGCTATAAACAAGTTCACTTATCGTGGATGACTTGTAAACGTTTAGCCATCATCTACAGAACGTTCTTCACAGTGAGAAGGAAATAAAACATCCAAATGGGGTCCCGTGAGCTTTCCTTTTGTTTTTACCTGACCACGATTGGAAAGAAGGGGTTGAATAGCAAGCTCTTCCTTGTCTGAAGCATTACTTTCAAACGTAATCGTCATTTCTCACACACTGAATCGTAAATCATCAGTCACAATGTCATTCGTCCGGATAAAATTGGGTTCACGAATGAGCTGAATCAACAGTGTAGACACTAACATCTGAAAGCTTCCTTTCAGAGTAGTCAGTCTGTCCTGAACGAAAAATAAAAACGTGTGGTAAACCAATCCTGCTAAACAAACCAGGTATTTTGATCCGTCCCACTAACTCTAGTGCGAAGTCTTTTCTGCCTGTGAATCATCTCGTTTTAGCGTAAAATAAAGGATATTCACCAAAAATTCCACCACCCCTGAAAGCACTGTACATGAGTAAAATTGTTGAAATTAAAATGATTTGATGTGAATAAAATAACGTGTTCATTCTCAAACAGTCACCTATTAGTACGTGGCTGAGCCACCTTTGAATGATACAACAGCGTTTGCCCGTCGATTTATGTGGTATACGGTCCCATACCTCCTTGAAGGCAGTCTTCAACTCCCTCAGAGATTTGTGCCGCCGCCTTTGATTCCTTTCACTCCCGAGCTGATCCTATAAATGTTCGGTTGGATTGATATGTAGAGGTCAAGTTAGCCAGGGGAGCTTCTTTGTACCTTGATGTGCACTAAACTCACCTCAAAGGAAAAATATGCACGTGAGTTCTCATCCTGGAAAATCGCTTCAGTAGTTGTGCTCAGTAGTCACAAGCTGTCGGATCAAGACTTCTAGGTAAACTTGATCATTGACAGTGCCGCTGAGAAATACCCGCTCGCTTCGACCTTCCGAACAGATGGCCCGTCCGACGTGGGCCGTATCTGCATTGTGCCGCATTGTTGCTGTCATCATACCACTTTTATTAGTTTCCGAGATTCGTTCTCAAACACGCCTTTGACGATCATGTTTGAATAACGAAAATGCTGACTCATCGGTCGGTTCAAATGATGGATTTCCATTGTTGAACCGGTTGATCTATCTGCCCATTGTACGTTTTGAAATAACAAAATATTTGGTGATCTCGCGGCGTGACTCCCTGGACTCCCACCTTCCGATAGCACGTCCGAGGGCATTCTCCTTTTTGACCTTTACGTGAACTCAAAATAATGGGTAGACGTGTGAGCCGTCAGACTGGAAAGTACTCAAGTGTGTCCGATCTTCGTAACAAAACTCATGAAAAGGTAGATCGTATGACGTAGAAGTGCAGCAGTGTTGGGCTTGTTTGAAATACTGCGACCTAACGGTACAGAGCCTGGAGACCATGAACAGGGGAGGTGGGCGAATACTATGGGTTGTTGGTCCATGTACCCAGGCTTTGCACACAACGTTTTGGTCCGACTGGCGTGGACGTCTAAGCCTTGAGACTTAAACACAGCCAACGGGATTCATCTCTTAGTCTATTGATGCACGCCATCGATCGACTGTCCTACCGTTCGTAATGTCTTGGACACGGTACTGGGCGGGTGCTGACGCCCTGTATATCAGTGAGACTAAACCGTCTATCGAATGACGTGTCAGACCATGGCCTCACACCGGATAAAGTAGATTGAACGGTGGTGGCACAGCTGAGCGTAAATACGGCTAGCATTGTGCTGTCAGCAGACAAGGCCAACTCTTAGTTTTATCGATCGGTCTAAACTAGGCCGATTTTTGATCTGATACCTGGTGCCCTATTCTCTTCACGGGTGATTAGTCGGGAAATCAGAACGAAACATGTTAATCTTGACAGATGGTGATGCACTAATTAGCAATGGTTGAATATTCATCCCTTGAGGTGCATAAGGCATTAACCTGATTTAACTTGGGTTGTTTATTGAAAGTCATAGTTCGAATAAAGCCGTTGATGATATCTGCCTGATTGCATTCCACTTCCTGAGACAGTTGCTCGAAAACTAATTCATAGCCTTGCCATCGATATTATGAACTTCATAAATATGATGTCTTTTGTTTTGGATCATCTGAGATGTGAACGTCTCGATTCAGATAACGTCGAAGATAAGCACAATGACAATCACAAACTGCATCTCTTATTCCCACCAACGTCCTCTCTACCCCCCCCCCCCCTCGCCGTCCCCTCGTTTCCTACTTCTGCTGAACTGGTTTGTGTGTGTGTGTGCTAATTCGGAACACATGTCTTCTCATCATTTGTCTCCGAAATGTAGTCCTACCGGTCTGCCCCAACTCAGGATGCAGTGAATCACGTCACACAACTGTTCCGTCGTATGGAAAGGACCTATTCGGTGGGACGCAAAATGAACTATCTGATGGACATATTTAATACGATTCGGACCTCGGTAAGTTGGTCACATTGACTTAGACATGCCTGTTCATCCAACACGTTCTCTCTTTAGAGAAATATCGTAACCGTTTAGATTTTGATCATGATAAGGATCAACGAAGATGTTTAACACGTTGGAAGTCGTCATCTATTTTGTTGCTACAATTTTGGAGTATTTTGAACGTCGGTTAAGTCTTTTCTGTTCTCTCAAACTTACCCTAGAGTTGCAAACCTATGACCTGCTCTCATGGAAAAAAGAGTGATAATAGTGATGGTAACAGGGAAACATCGGCTACTCCCTCGACTCAAATGCGTTTTCGTTGTTCAGTCGGCGTAGTAGTCTAGTCGTTAGGCCACTGTGTTATGGCCACATGAACCCAATTTCGAATCATGGTCACGGTACCATTTTGACCCGAGTGGTGTTGAAAAGGCCATCGTCATAGAAACTGGACCGTGACGTCCCTGGTTCTATTCCTGTCACTGCTGATTACTTTCCCATTTAACAGCCTTTGGTTTTACTTTTTTGTACCATAAATAAAAAGGAGGTATTTGATAATTTTGACAAATCAATAACGTGCTAATAATCTCCAACTTCACTCTTGGCCCACGGACAAAGGTAAATACTCATAAATACAATATATGTGTCACTCAGTAGTGCTCACTCAGTGCTAAAATAATCTTACTCTTTGTGTCAGCCTGAAAGTAGTGGGGGTAGATTCAAAGCCTCATTGATGCAGTTCAAGTGCTTAATGGTAGATCCAAGTACTCGCGTTCAGTAGTGATTCAACGACATCAAACGAATCACTTAAACAACTCCTAACATGTTCATCCAGAAAAAGTGCACCAATAAAAGCACGAACTCAAACGTGTGAGGCACCACTTTTAGTCACACAATTCCACCACTGGACCGAGAATTCTGCGCAAAAAATCGTACTACCTCTCTCCAACAGGGTGTCAGCTAAAGCATGTCTGTTCAAGTCAAGGGTTGTCCCCAGAACGTATCTTTTGCTCTCAGAAGTGTGACTAAATAATGATTTTGAAAAGTCTTCACGCGGGGAAAGAACATTTTTTAAGCCACCGTGAAGATGCGATAAAAGCCAATATGGAATGTAAAAACAGTTCCAAAGTTTACCAGTTTTATCAAATTCAGTTGATTGAGCAAGTCTCTTACGGTTTTTAATGCGCTTCAGAAAAATTTATTGTTCTACACGTTTAATGCTTCAAACATGTGTGTTGTTTAGCGATGATATCGTTACCAAGATTATGGGCGCTACAGCTCTCAAATCAAGTCCTCTGGTATGAGTTAGTGAGATGAGGTGCCTCGATGTTATGCCGCAGAATAAGTTCTATTCAGTCCGACCTAGAAGAAAAAAAACTGGTCGAAATCTGTGACGTCTTTCCTTTTAGACCCGAAAACGGAAACCATTTAAGTGTTCCACATTCGCCTTCTTTTTCCTCTAGGTTTTCGATCGTTTTCTTCTCTTTCCGAGTTGTTTAATCAGGCTTGCTTGCTTGTGATATGAACACCTTTAGTCGAGCCTGACTGTAGTCTGAACAGTCAGCCCTGGTGGATAGGTATATATATATATATATATATATATATATATATATATATATATATATATATATATATATTATATATATATATATGTGTGTGTGTGTGTGTGTGTGTGTGTGACTAACAACTAGGATTTTCGAGTTCGAGTTCCAGTTGGAGCTCGGTGGATGCGCACTGCAGTTAAGGATTCATAATAGAGATGAGATACGGATTTTTACAATGTTTTTATTATTTTTCAGTGCTAACGACCCATTTCATAATCAAGTCAAATCGCTTGTCGCGGATAGTGCACATAAATCCCGAGTCTTGGTTGTGTTTTGTTATCGACTAGTTTTCCCGAAAGCTATTTGCTAAACCTCCTTAAAATTGTGTGTGTTTCTTCAGTTACACAGAACGACCCGGTTTCCATTTTGTCTCATTCCCGCTACATTACCGTACTGTAGAAATTCCCAGTATCTTTACCGACATAAGTTTGATGTTTTTTTAGAGCGGTAACTCTATCTGTGTTTGTGGAGTAATCTTGTGCGCACATATGTTGCCGTAACTAGAAACTGTACATTGTTCTAAGCTGATCCAACCTGTCATTTTAATGGTTAGCTGACCACGGGGAAAACAGCTGGAACACCGTACTCTTTTGTTTGCACTGTGAGCAACTCTTAGCCGAGTAAGTCTCACTTTCGGAGTTGTCTTGATGTCCCTATTTCTACTGCATCGGCTAGAGCAGGATTTGACGAGGCATTTTAGAAGTACGAATGGCATGAGAAATCTGATTCGCCGTTAGGCTCTTATGGGCACGACTATCTATATTGTGACACAATGATGGTGATCACGTGTCCACAGTTGAGTACCAAAACAGAAGAAGAACAACTATTTTCTCTGTTTTGCCCGCTTTTTGAGTAGTTGGTCGTACAAGAACCTGTTTTTAGTGGAATTTGTTCCAAGAGTGTGGTTTTCGGGTGAGGGGAATTACTGCCGGTGCGTCACAGCCTATAGACAATGAGCGGTCTCTAGATGCAAAAAATCGAAGACCAATCCGATCAATCAAGGTTTTCGTTGCGCGACGGTAACATGAAAGTGTCGGTGAAGATTTCAAGAATACACATATCAGATCAGGTTCTTCACTGGGTTCACTAGCACTTCGTTGTTAGGGAAACAAGAAAATTTATTGTTGTAATCTAATGAGTTAAAAAAGAGAGTTTAGGACGGGATGAAACCAAGCGATCAAGCGTAGAGGTTAATACCTTCGGTTATCAAACTCTGTAGACTGCCGAGAGAGGTTGCAGGGGTCAGTTCACAAACATAATCAAGTCCGACAACGAGACCCCGACAATCACTCAGTTTTCATGAGGCTCCCATCATTCCCCCATCCAAACCGAGAATGTGGCCTAAGCAGATCAAAGCCGTACTCACCACTCATCGCATTCCTAGTGAACGCACCCGGTATTCTTGTTATTCAGATACTCCCGTTTGATGTCATCATCTACCTCAAAGTTCCTAGTTCTATTTCATCAGACGACCGCTATGCGCAGCTTCAAGCAGCGGCTATCCGGTCCACCGGAAAATCAACCGATTGAACCTGGAAATCGAACACCGTCGCAGCTTGTGCGTCACATGCGACCCCTATGAGCGGATCGTCCTATGGATCATGCTATTTCCTGCCAAAAAATGGACTGCTAAATTTCCACTCCCTATGCAACGGCTTCTGTTCATACTAGAATACGTAACTGTTGGGAAAAACGGGCAAACATGCAGATACAATACACTAGTGCTATCCATTCGGCGATGACGAACAGTTTAATTAGGATAATATTTGTTATCATCGACTGATCCAACGCTCCCCCAGTTACTGCAAATTTAGAGAAGCTTGATTTTTTTTGGCAATTTTCAACAAAGAAAAGGGAATAGCTGAGTCAAATTGAATCGGTGAAAGCAGTGCAGTCTCGGTCAAACGTGGGTCAGTCAACGACCAAAAGGAGGATGATATTGCAACCCGACTGGAGACCAATAATCAATTCTGACTCAGTCTAACTTCAGTCTGACTGGCGGTGGTCAGGTGGCCATCATGCTAGACTTTGGATCCTACTGTCCCGCGTTCGAATGCTGCCCCCTACCAGTCACCCCCCCCCCCCGGCTGACAGCTTTAAGTTAACCACAACCCTCTTTCTGAAATGTTGTACCATAATTATATGATCAGAAGGAAGTCAATAATAAGAGATAAAATTGGTTAAAAGGAAAGGGATAATCAGGAAACTCCGTTGCTGATTGGCCAGAGGTAAGAGAACTATCGGGAAACGTGGGAAGTCCAGTAGATTATATATATATATATATATATATATATATATATATATATATATATATATATATATATCAGTAAGCAGTGAACAGTTAAATAAAGTACACCGGTGAACGGCCGATTTAAGTAGAATGAAACAAGGTTAGAAGAGTGTTGACAACACGTGCTAAGCAAATATTGTCTCCGATAGGCGGATTCCTATCTCTACCAATATGATTTGCATGTGAAGAACTATCATTTCGGGGGGATTTCACAGGTTGGGTAGCAGTCGATCTGCTCGTAACGGCTCGTCCAGTTGGTCTAGAAAGACAAATTCCTGGAGGTTCTTGGCTAACACGAGCAGTGTTTCTTAGTTTTTCGGATCGGACTTCACTTCACTTATTCGACCAAGGGTGTTTTAAGTTCGTAACTAAGACAGTATAAGAAACTCGTCCTGGTTCGAATTTAGGAACACCGCTTCGCCTGTTAGCGCGTTCAACACGCATTGATGGAAGGACCCAGTTTAAGTCTTCAGTGCTGATCAAATGACATTTTCCCCCAACTTTCAAGTTTGAGGTGTCTGATTTGACCCCCAAATTTGGTACTAGACAGACCTCCTCTGTTTACCGGGAAGTTAGAACGCTTGGCCGGTTTAAGCTTCGTGCTTGTCTGCTCTCTGTCTGCCAATCACGATTGTCAGCATGCAATATAATCGGACTACTTCAACAACTACGTTAAAAATCTCTTCCTTGAAAACAGATCATCCGAAGGCAGCCTCGTGAGACGGGTGGCTTCAGTGTTAGTGAAACTACAGACTAGCTGTGGACAGAAGCAGGCACGTACCAACGAATTTCCAGAAGCGGGAACCATAGCACAATATTCTGATTTCGTTGCGGTTTTAAATGTCCCCACCTTTTTGGCAGTTGATTAGATGACAAAAATGTTTCACGTCACAGCTTTGTTACACGGTAAACTAGCACGTACAATTAAACTCAAACTACCCAATAGTTCCTGCGGGTCCCGGTTTGACTGGACGGGGCTAATGGATCAAGTTCGTCTGAGCAGCATATACCTGCTCAGTTTACACCACTTTACCGATTCAAACCAAATGGTCACTAGCAGCATTTTGAACGGAATCCAAAACCAATACTACAGTCCGAATAAATCCCGTTCAATTGAGTAGATATCAAAGCCGGACAGACCTCTTGATAATGGAAGAGGATGTACACATATTGAAGGAGCGCACGATATCACCTGACTCGAATTGTTGCACAAGGTAACATGTAGATACAGTTACACGGTAACGGGTTTTGGGATGGTCTGTAGATCGAAAGTTGCAGTCGAGCAGGGTGACGAAAGCCGAGAAGTGTAGAAGAACTGTTCTTAAATGAACAATTTTCGGCAGTCATTTCAAGAACACAGCACTTCTTATACGTGTGGAAATAAAGAGTGCTCAAGTGCAAAAATAAACTCCACTTTTTGTTGTCGAAAGACATGTGCCGTGTCCAAGTATGTGCACAGCAAAATGTCGTCACTTGCAGGCAATGTTGGCCAGCTAAAGATTGTGAACGAACGAGAAACAAAAAGGAATTTACTTACAGGCACTTTCGCACTTGATGGAGAATTAAACGCAGAAAGGTTCCGGCTCCGGTTGATCTTATTCGTTCATCAAGTCTTCCATCTGTCAGCCTCGTGCACGGAATGGACACAGTGAATAGGCACAGATCCTCCAGCCGATCTATAGTCACGAATTTCGCCGGACCGGAACCGGGCAACTAGTAGTTTATTAAACAAGCGCTAACACCATTTGACTAGGTTAGAACGCACATACCATAGATCATCGCATCCGTGCTTCCAATTGACATGTGCGCGTGTGTGTGTGTGTATGTGTGTGTTCAATTCTTAAACGAGGCAAGGAACCTCGGTCTCACCTAAGTCTGACAAATTCACACCCCGACCAATTCTCAGATGCTCGAACATGAGGTTTCATGATTTTCATGGTCGTCGACACGAGAGCAGTGTTCCAGCGCTTGGGTGCGTGAGCGTGTTTGTCTGCGCGATTGTATTCCCTGTCGGGATGAATGTCCGGAAACAGGGAGCACCGGAACGCGGTGGCTGCTTATGAAATGCAGTGGGATGCACGTGCTATTGGACGGGATTAAGTGGCTGATTGGCAATCAATTTCCATCAACACACACCGTACTGGTGCACGACTCTTGCTTTGTGTGTGTGTGTGTGTGTGTATGTGTGTGTGTGTGTGCTTGATTACATGCGGGGCGTGATAATGAATTATGACCATGCACGGAACATGCAGATGCTACAAACTGGTCACGGGGACCATTCCAAAATAGAGGCCAGTGTGATCACCGGTGATGAAATGGACATCTAGTATGTTGCCTCTCCATTTATCTACAAGTGTGCACGTTGTGACTAAGCCATTTCGGGCATTGTTTTAACAAAACATAAAACCAGCCCATCTCGTCATCCTGTCCAATTACCCCCTCCAAGTCTTTTCAAGCACAGGGCATTCGATCACAGCGGACTGTGTGTACACCGGTCCACTTTGAGTCGGTGGTGCTGCGAAATTCACCATTAAGGATGCAGCCGGTTCAGTAAATGCTACTCATTCTTCCCCAAAGGAGCCTGCTCGGGAACGTTTTGCAACGAACTTACTAGCCGATCGACTATCCATAATCAAATGCACTGTTGACGGAACGGTCAACAGTCTAATCATATTAGCTTACAGACCATGAGATAGATCAAGCAAACAAGCGTGAAGAACAGGCTAGATCACTGTGGTTTGTTGTGTGCGTGTGTGACAGCGGGCAAAGTGATGAACCGTGCATTTCCATGATTCTTCCTCAACCCTTTTTCGCACGAAATCTAACAGCATTCGTACAATCAGACAAAATTCTGTGGACTTCCCCATCGAATGCAGTTCTGAGAGACTACAGCAACCATGTGAAGATGATCCTAATTGTTAGTGTGGACTGGACACAAAGCGTGTTGCACTATAGGGTTGCGGTCAGCTTTTGAATGAGATAAACTTTGATGTACATTGACAGTGTTAAAGATAGCATTCTTACCTCTGATATTCGGTGAAGTAATACTCACTTCCAATCTCGAGCTTCCAAACCAGAGGCAGTAGGGCAGTAGGCCGTGTGAGCCTCGTCACCTCAGTAACAGAACATGGACTTGAATAGACTCGTTCTGCCACCACATCTTCAGAAACACGTCCAGACGTCGCTTGAAAATACGATCATTCCCTTCCACCGATTCTGCCGGCAAGATATTCCTCAAACTCGCTACCCTTCTTGGGAAGCTGCACACCAGTAGCAGGTCCACTGAATGCCTTTTCATAAGCGTCAGCGGATGACCTTGAGTCCGGTTGTGTGCCCGCAAAGGAAAGTGAGACATCAACTCCGGTCCTAAATCACCACGGTGAACGCGCTTGGTGTAGATGAGATCACCGTGGTCTCTACGGTAGGCCCCTGGGTGGCCTGGAAGTAACCTTCATAACTGATCCCTCGTAGTCCAACGAGGAGGCAAGTGGAGGCCCGCTGTACTGGTTCCTGTGTGGCAACTTCCGTGGTCTTAAAAAGGAATGTTGCGAGACCACCGTATTCCAGTCGCGGGAGTACGTGGGAAGCATACAGCCCTTTGACAGAATTCATAGATGGTCGCCCAAAGATCAACTTATAGTTCCCAGAAATACTCCAACCTGAACTCCTGGTCGTGTTATAAATTTTGCTTCTGATTTAGATATAATTTGGACTCTGTCAGTCCGTATATGGTCTAACTAGGGGGTCAGACAAATTTTCTTGTCTGTAGATAAGATAGCTGGTGGTCTATTTTAAACTGTGAATTCGGTTCTCAATGGTTATCCAGAGGCTTTGAGTAGGGGCAATAAGAGCGTTCCTACTGCCTGATGAACCATGGTATGTAAAACCAACCACCTACTGTTTATACTCATATAGTAACCAAACTCTGCCGGTTGTTTATGAAAAAATGCCCTCGTTGTACTTAGGCTCCTACAGAGAAGTCATACATCACAAGAGTCGGTCGCCTTGTGGGAAAGGGGTTATTACTATTCAGTGCCGATGACGGAACGATGATACATCATGTAGTGCATATGTTCAACAAACCGTTGAGGACCATCCCGGATAGCCAGGTGTTTAGATGTTCGACCCACGATCGTTCACCCAGTATTCCAGTCCCCGTGGGGTGTCGGTGGATGTGTACTGCTACTGCTGATTCCTAACAAGGATGGACCGGCTAAGTAGTGAGCGCTTCCATGGTTTTCATTGGTGAGCTCAGCGTTGATACTGTATGATGAACCATATTACACAAAGAATAATGCATCTTGAAAATGGCCTGATCGATAATGTAAAAGGCAAATAAAGGCACGGAACAACTAAGGCCAGATCAAGACAAGCCAACGAACACATTTATACACTCGAAAAATGGTGATATTTCAGCACGTACGTAATTTATAGTGGAATCCATAGAAAGGAGTGCACGGAGCTAATTGAACTATGGACACAAACGAGATAAAATGAAACTAGGCCGACAATTTGTTTAGATTAACGGTGCAGGTAAACAAAAAGAACATGAATTACTTGGTTGCCGTTCGCAAGTGAGTAAACACAACAAGAGATGAGAGTTTTTCTGTGAGTGGTTGTGCGAGAAGGAAATATTCTAAAATTCGAACGAGTTGAAAAGTAGGAGACGATTTTGGAGAGTGCGGGGTGAAGGAAGCAGTTTGCTTTTCATGGCAGCCCAAGAGTGAATTTATCACAGGAGTCAAAATGCTTGCCAGTAATGAAGTCAGCAGTGATACCTCTAATAAAGTTGGTACAACGAGAAAGCAGTCTCAGAGATTTGGTAATGTGATAAACTTCTTTATCTTTCAAATAAAATTAAACCACGGGGCAACAGTAAATCCAGTGAGGAAGAATAAAAAAGTTTACTAAATGACGTACAAGTACAAGTTTTCAAAGCGTCAACAAAACTGGTTCAACAAAAGTTTAGTCAGAACAAGTCCCAATTACCGAAAGGAAGACGCCTTAGAAGATTCTTGATCATCAGTAAAAAGATTTCGGGTATTACTCACAACAGTTTGATTGCGTGATCTGCACTGAAGATTGAAGAACACAGCAGCACATTCGAGGACATTGAGGGAGAGAGAGAATAGAATGTGGATCGGTAAAAAGCGCATACAGATTGTTTGAAAAAATTCCCAGGGACAGAGCCGCTTGTAACAAAACTCGGTTCATGAGAGTCAAGACAGGAACGAAGGAGTGAGGATGCGTCGGATTCTAACCAGAACCGGCCACTCCACAGTAATATTCAGCTTGGGCTAGGCGTAGCTCAGTTTTTTCAGCGCTTTCTGTATCTCATGACAGTTCTTGCTATCTAACACAGTGTCGACATTTAGCCTGTTCAGACATTCTGCTTTAGTTTTAAGGGCTATCGATAGGTATTTGGGAGTACTATGCCAGCCGGATTTGTAGGCTATTTCCTTAGCTGGAGAGAGCCTCTACAGGTCAAGGGAGGAGAACTGTTGGAGTCGAACAGTAGATTTGAACAAGGAATTATAAGCCAGAGAAATCTAAGATAATCAGCTAATATGTTCACAGTATGAAGACGCATCATGAGAATGTATCTTGTCGAACATGATAGGTTGCAATAGAGCAACACAAGTCAGGGCGAAAGTTAAGCTAGTCGGGTAACTGTTCACCCTATCAGGACGCCTCATGAAAAATACAAAAAATAGAAAAATCAGTGGGGTCAACAATCACTCCAAGCTCTTTTGTATTTTCAGGCTTCTAGTCACTTTTGCTGACAGTTCGTGAGGAGTGTGTAGAGTTGGTCAAAGGGTTGTTTTTACAAAATACTTCGCGATAAAAAGTAGAGCACAATGATCTCAAGTGGAAATGAGGACTAGCTCCAGTGTAGCCAAAATAACTGGGTACTTAGTAGTATGTTAAGCAGGGCATTAGATTTAGATTTAGTTACAAAGAAGTCACTTCTATTGGAATCATCTACTGCTATGCATGGGACTTGATCAAGACATGTAACGAGGTGAACTGAAAAATTAACAGTGAACTATCTGATAGCATCAGGTGCCGTAAATGTATTGACAAAGACAATGTGTCGAGAGGAGCCAAATAAATAAAGGTGTACAACAATGTAACTGGTATTCATCGTGCTGAATTGAAACGAGACATAAGAGGACTGAAATTCTTGCGACGGATAAAAGTTAATAACCCACCTCCGCGGTTTCTTAGGTTGTCTGGTCCATCGACCTTGAAAACTTCATGCTCATCAATATGGACGACATCGTCAACCACTTTCTCTAGAGGGGCACTGCCCTGACGTCTTTTTGATTTAATTTTCAAGGTAATATTGGATATGATGTAATGGAAAATCCGCTTGCATTTTTCACACCGGAAAGTCGGACACCGAGAGCCGGAATCGAACCGGCGACCCTCCGCTTACCGAACAGATGCTCTACCAGCTGGGCTGTTGCGACCCGGACAGGCGGGTGAGACTAACGCAACCGAACAGCACGCGGATGAACGTGATCCACCGTATGTAAACAATGTTAGTGGATTTTCCATTACATACGATTCAGACTCCTCGTGCCAGCAATACATTCTCTGAATATATTTCAATATCCGATGGATCACGTTCATCCATGTGCTGTTTTTCCCATTGGGAAGTGACCGACGAGGCTAGCCCAATGAATAAAACCAGGACAGATACTGTGTATCACTGGAATAGTGGTTCGCGCCGTATCGATTATTCACTTGCGTTATTCACACCGGACTTTTTGGGCCGCGATAGCTCAGCTGGTAGAGCATCTGCCCGGTAAGCGGAGGGTGGCTGGTTCGATTCCGGCTCTCGGAGTCCGACTTTTCGATGTGAAAAATGCAAGCAAATTTTCCATTACATACGATTCAGGCTCCTCGTGCCAACAATACATTCTCTAATACTGGATGCTGGACGAAGTTTCTTCAAAAACAGAATGAGCCTTCAGGGATAATATTAGCGATATCGGCATTTAAGAAACAGTATGATGTCGTAGAGTGACTTTGCAACCAGCACGATGCTTTCTCGAGTGCCTACGAACCTTCGGAAACAGGCATTTTACACGATTTCCGACTGCAATCACACGAATGGAACTCGTTGTCAAATATGAGGAATCGTTAATAATTCAAAAGAAGTTTCGTTGTCGGGTAAAATTGGACCTTGAAAATTGGTTCAGCTTTAGCAGTGTAACAATAAAATGAGATTCATCGATACACCACAGGCAGTATCTGCGAGATTTACCACATAGCGTGCGCGGTCCCCATTGGATATTCCAATTGCGACGACTGCAATCCGTTGTCCCCCGACTCCTGGCCACTTTTGATTTGTAGTGATTGATGCGGTCTCTAGTGTAAGTATCAAGGTCAGACCCAATGATTCTCCTTGATAGTATTGTGAGACCCTCCCACGATAATTATATTCGAGCATGCAAAGCGTGGGACACTAGCAGTAGCGTTCACAACAGCTGTGTGAATCACTTCGGTCAGGTGTCAAACAAGTACTGTGTGAACGAAGGTATTACATGTCCCATTACCCAGGTGGGGGACCAAACTGGGAAGCGTCTAAATAAATAATAAATATTATTGGTAAAATACTCGGGATAAGTACCAACTAGATAAAACCTCCCAAAGGAGACTGACTAATTTGGATGGAAAAAGAAGACAAGAGAACGAAGAGACTGAAAAACTGAAACAAAGATACCCTTATGATGATTTTTTAAACTATCTAGGGTGATGAATAAATGTCAAAATTGCAGCGTTGTCGGTGGAGATTTCAATTAGCTGGTGCTTTAGTTACCGCGGGTAATCTTTTTCAAAGCAAGTTTTTTATTGAAATCTTGTCTAGAAAAAGGCTACCCGCGGTAAGCAAAATGTCGGCTAATTGGGATCCCTACTCACAAGGCTGTGCTTTTGACAATAAAACATCTCTAATAACCACAACACATAGCGCATCGATTCTCCGATACACTCCAAACCTTGTTCAGACCTGACACTCAACCCAAGATGAAATTATAATGTTTGTCAGTGGTCTAAAATTACTATTTGACTATTACTACTACTACTTCTACCACTATTACTAATACTAAACACCATTACTACCGTAAATCCACGAAAAGAGCAAGCAACAAACTGCTACCATAAGGGAGTGAAATCATGACAGCGTTGTTTTACACATCAGAACATACTCGTGCTCCTTCATAACTCAATTCAACTAACGGAACCACAAACGCTGAACTCTGCGATTTCTATTTTCCTTCGGTAGACAGCTGTTGCCACAAAATCTAACAGCCGCGTGCTTCCATAGCCGACCGATTAGAAGGGAGAGCACAACGGAATGGTACTGGACTGATCCCCAGCTCGTTTTTGGGAGAGTGGCCACGTCAGCGATTAGCCACGGATAAGTAAGCCACAGATCATGGAATATATTGTTGTGGACAATCAGCAGTGTTGTTTGAATGCGCAGCACGTTCTCGCTTGGCAAAAAAATCTCTTCATAAAACTCACAGAACCTGGTAGACAGCAAAGTGACGTGCGAGAACGCAGCCCAGCACCAAAAAAACCATCACCCGTTATCTCTTACACTGGTAGTCTGAGTCTCCACTCATTGAGGTTTCTTTCAGTGTTTTTGCAAATCGTGCAAGTGCAATCACCGTGGAAGAACACGTGTGTAGTGAATGCAGCTGCATTGAGCATACTGCTTCTTGGCGACAATTAAGCAAGATTGCACCCTGACTTGATGTGAGGAATTGCGTGCCTCCATGGCCCAGAGCTGTACCGGATAGCCTCTTTAAGCCGAAGACGAAATTACGCATGACAGGTCGATGGGTGGAGATCAGACGAAGTCTAGTCTCTCTGAACTAGGTTTTGGGCAACACCTGATTCTAATCATTACGCCCCTGCTGAGAATAAGCTCGGAAAGAAAATGTTTGCCGGTATAAAAAACCTTCACTAGATGGACGTAGGAGTGGAGTATATGAGGTTTCAATCGAAGGTGGGAGAAGTCATCACACTTCATCGGGCAGCTATCGCGCACCTAGGCTGGGCAGCCCCCGGCCCAAAGGACGCTACCGCGTCCCTATTCTTGTGTGAGAATAGTGGCATCGGTCTTTTCTTAGGCAGTAAACTGTCTGAATTGGAATACGCGGACGATATTGTTCTTCTGAGTGAAGATCCAGATAAGTGGTACGCTTTCTTAGATAACCTTAACAACAATCTAGCAATGTTAGGGATGCCTTTCGCACCTTCAAAGTATGAAATGCTGCAGCT
This sequence comes from Fasciola hepatica, assembly GCA_948099385.1. Taxonomy (NCBI): domain Eukaryota; kingdom Metazoa; phylum Platyhelminthes; class Trematoda; order Plagiorchiida; family Fasciolidae; genus Fasciola; species Fasciola hepatica. The sequence continues at coordinate 8,190,977 of CANUEZ040000072.1, read as the reverse complement.
GGCTTGACTCAATACTTAACCTCATCTTGGCAAGGGAAGTTCTAATTGAAGTAGACAAGTTTTGTTTCCTGGGCAGTTACATCTCAACAGGTAGGCAGATATCGGATGAAGTATCATCGCGTACACAGACGATACTTTTGGCTTTCGCTAACTTCAACCATTTGGGCGCCGGCTGACATCCGATTGTTTGTCAAGGATCGAGTGTACACTGTGGTGGTTAGTTCTGTTCTTCTATACGGCTCAGAAACATGGTTGTTTAGGGTAGAATATTTTTGAGATTTTCGATGTTCGAGCATCGACGTTTTCGTGGTATTTCCCAAATATGATGAGAACACTGTATCAACAATGCTAGGTCAAGCTTAGGGTGTTGGGAACCAGAGATCAGTTTCTGGATCAAGTATTGAATCTAAACAGGCTAAGTTGGCTGGGATATGTGTTACGTATGTCCATCGATAGACCTTCCCGGAATAGGCTGTTTTCCGAGACAGGTGGTGGCAGGAAGGTAGGTCGAGATTGCCTGTTCATGAAGTGGGAGAAAGGTAAGAGAATCCTTACGCGTGAACCTAGTCAAGTAGGGCGTTTTAGACTTCCTGGTTGGGGTTCATGCGACCCGCCTACCAGCAGGCTGGAGACATGAAGTGACATGGCTGGTGGTCGCGGCCAGTGGCATGGCTACATTCCAAATCTATTGTGTTTTCGTGATTTTCGTGTATCACTTCGTTTTCGGCTTATACATTCTATGGTGCTATTCATTCTTCCCCTAAATCGACGATGCTGTGAGTTACCAACTAAAACCGGGGCACAGGATGGTGAGGGTAATGTCAGAATAAATTGACCTGAACTGCGTGGGTTAAGATTAACTGGTATGCGCTGGGCATCCTCAACTAGCACAGCACCATCCGAAATGCACACGAACTGCTCAGTTGATCACCGGTCCCCAAAGTACGGTCTTATCTTTGCCCGGGAAACAGCGCTTGGTGGTGCATGGTTCATGGGTACCACTGACGCTGAGGACACAAATTCGTACCGGATTCTCTCATCATGGGTACATTCATGAATCCGACTTATTCTCTCGCAGGAGCCGGCCGCATAATGGCAAAGGTATAGCCAACCGGTGTGCCAGAGTAGGGATTGACACGTTGTCCATAGACGGCCCAGTCTCGTTAGCAGACGGCACGTCATCATCTGTCAAGAATGCAGGTCAAGGTTCGAGTAATCGGAGAGGCCAACGACAGGACAGTGGACCGATGGCGCGGATCGATAAGCCGAAAAATGTCTGCCGTTAAAAGCGACTAACCTTTTGGCCAGCCTATCAGAAGAGACGAGAACCGATACCAGTTTGACCTAATTAGTAGGTGCTTCAACGGTTAGTGATTGTCACTCTTAATCCAATATAAGCAACATATTCTGATCAAATTAATGGAAGTGGTTCGAAGGCAGAAGACTTTTCCGTGGGGTGAACCGGAACACGGAGCGCCCAGAGTCGTGAAATTTTGTTGTAGATTAGTGAAAGGCCCGTTTCTTGCACGTATTCTGTCAACTGTAGCTGTGTAGCAATCGTGTGTGACATCAGCCATCTGTCAGTTCACTTTTGTTTGGAGAGAAACGTTGTATTTTTCATCTAGACAGTCAGGTATTTTGTATGCTTCGAAATAAATTGGAATTCAGGTGATCCATTTTGCGACTTGATTCGTCATCGCGCGAAATGAATCGATAGATGTTCTCCAGTTCTTTTAGACAAGCTTTTTAATTCCCTACTGAACAGTCTGTCCTAAGCAGAAAAACTAATAGATTCAAGAATATGGTTCCTAAAATACGAAATGCATGAATGATACTGCTATCTGGAGTTTAAAGTAAGCCGAACTTGTGATGTATTTGTAAGTCCGACGAATTACCAATCACCTTCAATTCAAGGCTCGGTTGGAACGTCCAACTGACGCAATCGTAGTCACCGATTTCGTGGGATAATTCAGTCGTCTAAGTGACTATTTGTGGTGTATTTCATTCTTTGTGCATTAACGCTTAGGCCTGGCACAAGAAAAGATCCCAATTTCATTTCTCCCCAGGGAGAACTTATTTCTTTCTCGTAATGGGTCAGTTTATCAAACTCGTCATGTCAGTCATTTGATTCAGAGACCTTGGACATAATTTCAACAATGTAAGGTGTCATTTGTCATTTCCAATCGAATATAACCAGTTGAGTCACAAGGGAGGCCATTTTCTGCGTTGCACCAATTTTGCCACGGTGAATCACAAGACGCTTTTACAAAAGTGTCCGTGTGTACCGGTCGTATTTGTCATCTATGAATTACTCCCACTGATGGACAACTTCGTTGATCATAGTTTGTGAAACTGTTTCGTAGGGATGTCAGCGTCGAAAACAGATGACTGTGAAGCTATGACACGTCGGTTCAGTTCAACTCTTTCAAACATTAACGTCTCACTCCTGTGCTCTGGTTTCGGTTGCTACCTCGCAGCCATCACCCGGGGGGACAGTAAAGTGGATAGAAGCATGAGAAAAAGTAAGCATAAAAGAAAGTTATCAATGAAAATAATGAATACGAACAAACGGTTCGAATACAAGTACTTCTGTGACAATGTCACCTAATCGTGTCGCCCTATATATCCAACCATCCTGTGGGCGGATCTCGAGGATCCCAAACCGGAAGCCTAACTCGTCCTACTAGGCCATATTCACTGATCGAGGTTCTCGTAACTCGTTGTTGTGTCATCAACTGATCCCTTCAACAGATCCTCCAAAGACGATCGGTCTCGGAGGAAAATGTACATCGAGGAAGTCTATCTGTGGTCATGCATCCTATGTTTAATCATCTCGACCTGTTTGGATGAGAAACTTGCTTCAGTGTTTGACCCTTGGTTCCTTATAACGTGTTCAACCTGAGCATTTTTGATAAAGTGTCTACTATATTTTACTGAATCACACTGTTTTTATCATGTTTTTCCGGGGGTTTTCAGCTGTTGAGAAAAAAAAGAAAAGTTCTTTACGCCAAAACAAGTTAACAGTTCAGATAAAACTTCATCCTTGTTTGGTAAAACACATGCAAGGAAGGGAACTACAGCCGTTCTGTACAGCGATAGCTGTGAAGGGAGCAATCGAAGCATGGACTGGGTTAGCGAGTGTGATTGATCCCAGGGAACGATCGCAATGTAGTTGATGTGAAAAGCTCGCAATTATCTTTTCCACAAATGAAATAGATGCTATAATGTACTTACCACACGAGTCCGATATGAGGCTATCCCGGAAACAAGACGGATGGTACGCAGACCCCTACGAACGTCAGTGTAGTTCTTTTTCAACATACCAGGAGAAACTACTGCAGAACTATTTAAAATTATTGACGATATGCTCTTTTGTGCGACAGACTGTGGAGCACTGAACTGTCGAAGTTTACGAATCTGAAATGGCAATCTACACAATTTTCCAATAGCCATTTCTATATGTAAAGACTAATGCAAGTCCTCTTGTAAAGTAGCACAGGGATATTTCACATGGCTCACACGTGCAAGAGGATTCGAGTCAATAGTGGTGTTGATTTCTATAAAACGCGATCGAGAAGTAGAAAAAATGCACTCTTGATATTTAGCATTGTTTAACAGAAGATCAGACTGCTCAGAAAATCTTTGGATGCGCGGAATATTTTCATGAGACCTATCTTAATTGAACTGCTTAGAGACGGATGGAACCAAAACAACGTCATCGACAGGCATGACTAAATGAGTTGGGTGGGTTACATTCAAGCCGCTAATGTAAGTATTAAATAGATGTGGAGAAAGAACAGATCCTTGGAGAACACCGGCACTGCTTAGGAGATGTTTGAAAACTTTTCTTCCTACTTTGGCACATTGTGTTCCACCCGAGAAGTAGCCTTCCAGCCAGTTAAGTACGCGAGATAACTAGGAGGTTTCAATTTTATGAGAGGCAAAGATCATGGTACATTGTCGAAAGCTGATGTGTAGTCAAGAAAAGCACATCTTGCTTATTTGCAGGAATCATTGAGGGATTAAGCAATGTAATGGACTATGCACACTATAGCATCAGTCGTGGAAAGCCAGGGTTTATACGCAAACTGATATTCGTCAGTGGGACTTTTGATTGTATTTTGAAGGCGCTGAACTACTGCACGCTCAACTAGCTTCAAAGCCGTCGAGAAAAGTGCAGCTGGGCGGAAATTCTTGGTTCCTGTTTGATTACTCTATCCGTTTGGTGTGGGAATGATCACGAAAAGAAGCCAACAGTCAGGAACGGAGAAAGATTCAAGTGAATGGTTGGTAACAGTAGTCATCAGCTCAGAGGGAAGTCTACCCCCGTGTTTGAGCACTGCCGAGGGTAGGCCGTCCGGTCCAGAAGCTTTGGTTAATCTGGTGGACTTGAGGAGCCAGAAAACTCCCCTTCTGAAGAATTTTTCAATTCCTTAATTGTTGGCCTGATGGAAAACTGGGAGTGGGTCATTCGAGTGCCGAGTGAACTGAGAATTCAGATGGCCAGCATCCATGTCGTCAGAGGGAAGTCTTTTCTTCTGACCACAAAATAGTGTGTTTCCCTGCTCTCGGTTTTTGATGTTGATGGAGTGTGGAAACTGTTGCCAGAACGTATAGCTCAGATGTTTAATTTCTTCTTTGATCAAGCTTTATAGTCTAATGGCCTTAGTTGGATTGGGCGTTTTGTAAGCTGACTCCTTCGCCCCGCTTAACCGTTTTGGATACGGTGAGATCATTTGTCCTAGATACCGAGAGGGAATACCTAAAGCTGTATTGCAACCAGGAGGTGGCGAATAACAAAGAACGATTGAAAAGTGAAAGGTTTTCTTTCGGTAAGTTCACGTGGGAAAAACGAATCCGTTTAGTCCGTGCATAGGACAAGTGACCGAGTTTCTAGTATATTTTTGGACCAAGATGTATTATGCTGTGATCACTCGTACTAAGTTTAACAGAAAAGAATTCTGGATGATTAGTTAGGATACAATCCAAAGGTGAGTCACAACAGCCCGAGGAAAGAAAAAAATCATTGAGAATAAAAGATGAGAGTGAATACGTGGGCGCATGATTAAAGCCTCTCACAACGATATGAAGATTGTCATCTTTAAACGATACAACGAAAGGTCGGAATGAATCGTAGAAGGAGTTAACTGGATCTTGTGGGCTTTTTTGTGCTATGTGGACATTTGTGCTAGTAATATGGTCGAACGAGGAAATTTACGACGGCATGAGACGGGCACATAGTCAATCCCATTAGAAGAGTAAGACAAAATGACACTAGACTTGCTACACTACTTGAAATTGATATATGTGACAACGCCACCACCTTTTTTCTTCGTGGAATTTTGTCTATCCCGAAGGAAACGTGAATAGTTTTCCATTTCGACCACAGAAACATCCATATCAGGATTTAGTCAGATATCTTGGAAGGCACGAGGCATGAGCAGGTAAGTTAGGTTCGGAAGCCTGTTGAACAGAGAAAGCATGCTATTACATACAATGCTGGAAACTGTCATTTTATCCGGTGGTGTGCTACTAAGGCCTAGCCGCCATCCGGCTCTTTTGCGTTTCCTCACATGATTGCCCCCGTTTCATATTATCGTTATTTGACAGTAGGTGACCCGTGGCTTGTTAACGCATGTCTTTTACTGAAAACCTAAATTGTTTTGAATATTTCCGCTAGAACAATATCGCGTTCAAGAACTGTGGTAACGAAATAATTCCCACCAAAACGGACCAGAAATGTAGTGCAGCAATTCAAGGGGCTCAAGTCAATATTCAAGCTTCACTTCAAAGGCACTGGTGCTCGAACTCTAGCACCATTCGTGTATCATATACATTTAGCGTCTGTAAAATGATGGACATAGTCATGGCCTTGTACACTGGGCACTTGATAGACAATCGGATTTCACACCGACGCCGCAGGGGGCTCGAACTAGCAAAACCCGACCGCGCCTAATGTACACGTGATGAAAGTTCATTCGAAACCAGACCACATGGTGAGATGTAAATGCCCAGGTGACAGAAATTATCTGCATCAACTAAGGTTCCGCCTTCTGGAGCAGGGTTTCACGTAACACCAACCCAATCCGGAAAGAATGTTTTGCACCCTGAAGGTGTCAAAAGCATCCCGAAAATCGCTACTATGTTATTCAAACTGTCCATAGACTGCTTCTTTGCTACCACGTCTTTAACTTCCTCGGCCGGATGTTTTCAAATTCTAATGGAATTGACCTTTTTAGTGTTTCTGGTTCTGCATCACCTTCAACTTATCATTAGTTCGTCACCAAGTGTGACGAGAGATGATACTTTTCCTAAACACTGATCTAACCAGACACGAACCTATGATTGATTGTGAATTGGTATAACTCAGCGGCTAACGGACACGCTTACGAGTTTCAAACACCAGTTATTTTTGATAAATGGCAGCTATACATTCGTCCCACCGACGGTCAGGTATTTTTTGTCAGACATTGGTGTGAATGAGAAATATTTTCGTGTCGTTCGACAGTTTGTATACAAGGGTCATGATATCATCTCTTCACTCGTATTAACAGTTTATTTGGGCGTTCGAAGCAGTCCATCTCCGAATTATTACACACTAGCCGAAACTTTTCCGAAATTGTGAACTAGGTTCGAATTGCAAGCAAGAAAAACCGCTTATTGCCGACGACCAAGTTACACAACGCATGGGAAATACAAATTTGGAATGGCGTTCTTTTCATCTGAAATCATTGGGGGTTTTCTAACTGGAGTTCGGTAAATCTTAGCCAAAAAGTGCCACAGCATGTAAATGTCTTCCTTTTTGTTATTCTTCAACGTTCGTAGTTGTCGACAGTCATTTCTGTTCAGTTCTGTCGGCAGATTTACAGACCACAGTCTTGTCATTCAATTGGTTCGGGGGTACTACTTACCTTAGGTTGGAGTCCATGGGAATGAGGATCAAATTACAATTTGATTTGCACTTTATCCCGAAACCGCGTGCCCTAATATTCTTCTTGTGTTTCTGCTGCCATCATCTATCCCATTGTCCTTAGATTACGGCTTCGGGCAAAACGAAGGATGATGTGAATGGACAATGTGAATCCATTGGAGGTAAACGCCATTTCCGCCTATGTTTCTGTTTCGTCATACGTAGCCCTAATCCAAATCATGCTGTGAACTTGCGGAACTCGAAGAAAGCAAAACTTGTCAAAATTATACGCGCTTGGTCGCCAAACAATCATCCATTAGCTGACGGACGTTGATAGGTTGATCGGATTTATTTCGTTCTATCTATATGAGCGTGTTTAAAAAGGTGAACCCTTCGCAATTGAGATGTAGAGTAATATTTTGTAAGAACGATCATCCGGACCGTGAGTTGCAGAATGAACAATAACAGAAGGTGATAAGTCAAGCAACAATGAGCTACTTATCCTCAGTTTTGACCAGCTGTAATGAGTCCTACCCAGACCGTCGAATTCATGCCTTATGCTTCAAGTTCATTTGATCACGGATGACCGGAGTATCCATTATCCCGTGTTACAGCTATGTGGTGCAGTTTACTGGCTTTCACCTTTGTTCTTAGTTAGGTTATCTGGAAAATTCATTTTCCGTACCGTTAGTGTTGATTTCGATACTCGAATGCTATCTTGATTGAATATGGGCTCAATAAAAGAAAACAACGAATGCACTATTCGGTAACCTTTTATATTTGCGGCGTACCGTGGATCACAAATTTCAGAAGCTCTTGCGATTCTTGAACCAGTAAAAACTGTCTTGGAACGTTTTTCAGATTTGTCAGTCCAGCTAACTAGATGGCACCCTTGGCTGCCATTGTCGCGGAGTGAACTATTATTATTATTATTATTATTATTATTATCAATAATATTATTTTTGCTATTCACTATTATTACACCTGATCAGAACGTGTTTTGTGGAGGTCATGGCTTCATCAACTTTATGAAGTGGACAGCATGGCTTCCGTTTTCCTAAGTGCTTTACTGTTACCTCGTCTATGAGCACCGACATCTTAGATAAAAGCTTATCCTGTCATCGTTATGCATACGACTTGTTCTACTACAGAGAAGACAGACAAAACAAAGAATTATTATCAATTATTGATTCCCTATCCTTTGCATCAATACACGTCGGAAAGTGGATCAATACGGGGATTTTTTACCCGAGGAAAAGGAAAGCTGTTCATTGATGTAGAACAACCCCCAGATAGCTGGATCTCAACGGGGTTGTGTTAAACTAGCAATAAAAAACTTCTACAGGATCATAATTTCTGAAACGAAACCTTTTGTCATAGATTTTTTTACATAAATGAGGGTTTCCTTGGGAATAAGTGTCAGTATTGGTATCAGTTCCTTTGTTTTTTCACTAGGGATTGGTTATTACCAAAGCACGTATGAAAGCAAAAAGTGACTTAGGAACGATGCAAAGATTTAATTGATTCTTCAGATGTTATTTCTCTCTCTCTCCCAAAACTTTGCTTGGTGCAGAACTTTGGGTCGAACGCATGATTTTTTTAACCGCACTTTACTCCCTTAATTCCTTTCCGATTTCAACCCACAAATGGATTCACCCCGTGATCAGATTATGAGCCACTCTACACCTGGGTTTTTGCTCGTGCCGGGCTCCTTCTAGCCCCGCTGGCCTCGGAGCACTGGGATCAACCCCGACCCTGGACAAATCGACAGATCAGTGTGTTCTGCCCGGTAGCCCTACAGGCCGACTATTTAGAGGGTTTGATACAAAAATCCCAACTGCACAATCAAGCCAGGAGTCAGACATGTCTGAACGATCTATTCAGCACTCTATACTGGATCTGGGGTCAAGCTGGTTGTATAGATCAGACGAGAAATTCCAGTTTGCCTCGCCGAACCCCAGGCGGTTCCCAGCCGGATTTGGATCGATCGGACACGTTAGGATCGGTAAATGAGCGTCTTGTGTTTACACCAGGCACTGTTTTGCTCCTCTGTGACTAATGTTGTACATGTAGTGGTTGAATATCTACTGAACGTTTTGTTTTTAAGTTCCATTAACATCCCTCTGGACGAAAACGTACAGAGCAACAATTGGAACTCACAGTTTAGAGGTTACGGAGTCCATAGATCTGATGGAAACTTAACCTTACTGGCTAAAAAGTACCAAGAAAGGAAAGCATGAATGAGGTACGCAGAACCGCGGCCACCATAAAGTCATGTTCATAAAATAGTAAAGTTAATCTTCAAGACACTTACGGAAAGCCTGTAGTTAGTTTAGGAAACGTGAGCTGCAGAGTAATGAGCTGACTTAGCCAATCGGAACATCCCAGGTGAACTGCGGAGTATTCGAAAAGTAGTCAAAAGCGTCAAATATGTTGTCGTAGAAACTGAGTTGACTAAAACAAGTGAAACGGGCCTGTCATCACTGTTCAGTCACCAAATACCATAATGTGAGTGTAAAAATTGAGAATGTAAGAAGAGAGATACATTTCAAACAGAGTTACTTATGAAGAGGAAATGTTTGTGTGGGTAGTAGGAGCTGCGAATTGTTACAGACATTGTGACACTCAACACACCATTGAATATCCAGGGAAGCATTCAGTCATTGCACAGCTGTTTCATGAAGCTTTGTTTAAATCAAAACTGTACTGCAAATCCACCGAGTCGTCGCGGGCATCCAAACCCAGCAGTCGTGCAATACGGTGAAGTCATCTAGTTGGACTGGCCCTCTGTGGCCCGCCTCACGTCGCATCAATGCAACAAGACCGGACACGATATGGCACCCACTTGTTCACTGGAAGTGAACAATGAGTCACGCAAAAAAGAGTTCAGCTCCCGGAATGAACCACATCTCAGTAAGGTCCATTGTTCAACGATGATAACACAAACAATCACAGCCTAATGGCCAGTGTTGAGTTCGAGTCCTAGGTGTATGATACTCGGCGGATATGTTTACCTGAAAGTAAATGAAATGTCATTCGAAACGGCTGTAAAACAATTATTTCCATGGAATTTCGATGGTCAGTGGATCATTTATGTCACTAAAGAATGAATATCAGATGCAGTGAGGCTGCCTAAGTGTTCTCCCAGTATGTCAGAGGTTCAAGTCTCCTCCGTATTGGTTTCAGGTCACGTACGAGTTAAAAAAATTTTCTTCTAAGGAAAATATTCACTCAATGAAAATACAACCACCGATTGAAGCACAATGCCAGCTTGGCGTGATCAATAAACGTGCCAAATTGAACATTCCAAAAGTGATGAGTACTTTCATGCCCGCTACTGATAAGTAGACTTGACGAAGATAGAAAGCGCTTTTTAGTGAAAATTAGCTATATACACGAACATGAACTTGCATATAAAATAGTTATTCATAAAATCCGTGTCTCATTCCAATCTCACCATCTGTCCTTCCCTTCTTGCCCATTCTCCTGCCCAGACATCATCCAGAAGTGGATTACCTATTCCGGTGGGAGTTTATGTGAATCACACAACCGACAAGGATGATTTGGAAAATTCCGATTTCGGTCCCTGCTCGGTTCCAGCGGATGGTTTCTTTGGCAGCACAAAACGTCGGATCATTCCACCGCGCCGGAGAAAAACAATCACAGGTTTGCAGTGGACTAAGAATTCCGCACCAAGCACAACAGAGGGGCAGTCCGGCTGTTCGACGGCATCGGCCAAATTGAATGGTTGGTTTAAGTCGAACACGCTGCTTCAGAACGGAGCCACGCGGCCACCGATAACAACGAGTCAGGATACCCTGGCCACAATTCCTAGCCAACACGCTCTTCCGCGATGGCGTCCTTGGGCTCCTCAATTTGCGTCACAGACCTCGTCAAACGATCTTAGTTCACAGGACCGTCCGTATCTGACACAGTTCTCAGTTGGCCAACCACATCCACTTCAACAGCTGCGTGTTCTCGTAATGGACGAGGCGAATAATCAAATGCAATACCATTCCTATCCGCTACGGCCAAATCTGACCGTGAATGAGCTCTGTGAGTCTCATCCTGGGTGGTGTATTTAATGTGAAAATTTAATCCTTGTGCATAAAATTGCTTGTATCTGATGATTTTGATTGCAGATACATTTCTGTCTTTACAATGCAGTAAACCTTGAAGCGAGATTTTCTGACCCTTTAAAATACTGCATCGAAAGGGCTAAAAGAGTTTTACTATGGCGTGCGATGGAGCTACTACTTTTAAGAACAACTGACACACTTCTTGGTCTGCAAAGGGAAAATCAAAAATGAATACCACACTGGAAAATCAATGGTGTTCCTCACTCCAGAAGTACCAGAGTTGACAGTGTGTTCTGGAAAGCACCACATCCCGGGCATGCTGGACTGTCTATTTGGATAACTGAAATCCTTTTGTGCGAATATCATGGCTCTCATTACCCATGCCTATCATGCAACAGTTCATGTACCGACTGCCGTCTCTCACAAACTGATGCTCATGTCTGACAAACGAATAAACTGAAAAGATAGTAGCGATTCTCGGCGCACAAAATCACTGCAATCTAATTAGGCATCTATGCTGATCAACGATAAGCTCATAGTCACTCTTCGAACATGCAACCAATAGACTGTAGCGTTAGATTCCACAATTTTGGCCCACTAGGTTTTCTAAATTTTCATCGTGGAGCAATTAGTACGGAACACCACGACACTGACCCATTTCTCACTGCTGTTTGAATGCAATAAACGGTGTTGAGAACAAATAAATTTTAGAAAGTGATCAGATTTAAGTCCTGGGCAAAGGTAACATAATTTTACCGAACTCCATATCAGAGCTTGGTGTTCAAGTCCAACAGTTTCACCTGTAATCGAGGTGGCCTAATCATCGAGCACGTGACGCTCGCGTTGATCGTCATTATTTGAGTTTTCAGTTAGGCTTGATCCCAACTTCTCAGTTGACCTTGAAAGTTTACGGTAGATAACTATGATATCAAATGGCTATTTTACAATTAACGACCCGGCTACGGTCAGATGATCATCACGATGGGCTTTTAACTGTCCTGTTCCGGGTTTGATTCCTGTTTCCACCGCTAGTCACTCCCCAAGTGATAGCTTCTAACTGACCGCAACCCTCTTCCTGAAATGCTGTACCGTTAATACGTAATAAAAGGAAGTGAATGAGACATTCAAAGGAATAAGGGATCATCTGAGAAATCAAGAACAGAGCCAAGATTGAAGATTCCATGAATATACCAGTCCTTATCTGGATGTTAATCATGTCTTCTTGATTGTGGGTACCCCTCGTGTGATTTGCCAACTGCCTGACTGCTTCTGGAGGGCTGTTTGTGCAGGATGAAATGATCAAATGTGATGAGTCTTTATTCTTTTTTTCCGTTTTGTTAACCACTAATATATTAATTCTTTTTGGGTTTCATCTGCAAATTTCATCCCTTAGCTCAATTCAATCGCAAGTGCGATAAAGTCTGTTTTAAATGGTAAAGAAAGGGGTGGGGTGGGAGGGGTAGACCAGGAAGAATGGGAATTCGTGTAAAAGGAGTAACCACTGATTACTGAAGCCTCTCGACTGATCTCGCTTATATTTCTAACGGTCCGATAACCGAATCATTTGGAAACTGTTCAGGAAATATGATGTATTGTACACAACATACAGGATTTCTCGAGTTTTTCCTTACCATCGGTTACGCTGTAAACTCTGCAGCTCGTTTTACTTTTAATGTTATACCCGTCTTGTCAAGCGACGCGCATCAAAGGTGCCTATCATCATTAAAACTGATATACTGTAACACGGTAACGAACGCGCCCACATGACCTTGGAAACGAGGCCGACGACAATGACCACTGACCACGATGACGGTTCGACACGGACACAGAGACAAACGGAGTCCTCGGATGTGTTAGATGCAGCCCTCTTCCGTGGGGGTTGCACGAGCACGGTCTGCAAAGGCAGAGAAAGAATGGAAACCCGACAAACCAAAGCCCAGTAGGTGTATAAGCAGGTAGAAAGACTTACATCAGACAGTGTGGAAAAGGGGTATCTGTGGTAATGCGTTGCGATATCACGTGAACGCAGTAAATAGCTAAGGTGGACGAGAGGAAAGTATGACTTCTGCGGCACATTCGCGAAATTTCTGACTGCTCGGTATCTAGGCATATCGCCTTTTATCTCTGATCATTTGGTGAATGGCTCCCGTGGACCCAAACCCGGAAGGCTAATGCAACCCACTAGGCCAAGTCCATTGGTCGAGGTCGTCATACATTGTTGCTATGTATTAGACGGGGCACTTCAGTCCGCCCTTTAACATCATACCGAGGAAGTCCATCTGTGGGCATCCGTAATGTAGGTCCTCACCATATTAACCCACTTGGACTACGCGCTTGCTCCATCATATTCGAGCAAAAACATCGATGTTCAGATACTGACGTATCTTTTACCTGTAACGGCCGTGTTTCTGAACCACCGCAGTGTACACTGGACCCTTGTTCGGTAGTCAGATAGCACTGGTAACAAAACAAAGAATTTCACACCTAGACACAGGCACTGTTTCAAAAACAGTAAGCTTCTTGTGAAGAAACTTGATGTGCTATATAGAGGTAGCAACCATCAGTCAATAGCACTACGATTGTTCTATTAATGTCACTTTCCCGTGGAATGAATTTTACAAAACCCATGCGTTATTTCCTACTCGCTCAAAAGATGTGCACTATAACCTTGTGTCGGGCTTGTATACAACCAGCACTGTATTCGGATAGATTTTGCTGTATATCATCAGATGAATACCTCCGATAATATACCGACGTCCGATTCTGCTTTGAGTCGGGCGTAACCTCAGAAGACCTGTTCATACTCACCAAACGTGAGTAGTGATGACAAAGCAAAAGAAATAGAAATGCATAGCAAAATTTGTGTTGATCTCCAGAAATTACAACGGACAAGGAGTTAGTAAAAATACTGGACAAGCAATATCCAAAAGCTAAATTACAAGCACAGCTGCCGAACAATGCGAACCATGGAATCGAGGGTTGAAAACGGGTGTCAACGTGATCATATCCTCCACCGCTTCTAGTCAAGAGAGTTGTCCAATCAGGGGTTAGGGTAAACAATCAGATCGATCGCACACTGTCGACCGAATTGACGTCCGGGTCATGTCGGATCCAAAGGTTCATCAGACAGACAGACAGTCCAGTGATTTACATCGTGGGATGACCTGGGCATGCTAGGTCAGCAAGCTCTCAGACAAAGTGTCATCAGAGAAGATAGGTGATGCCAAACAGAGAATGAACACTGTCTGTGTAAACACGGAACAAATGGTGTTGTGGAAGTGGGCATGGTCATGTTGGGTTGGAATTCTGATAAGTGGGCTAGTCTGACATGGATTGTTGAGCTGATGACTCTCGAATTGGAATGTGTTGTGCACAACGATTTGGGTTCCTACTCAGAAAGTAGTGGTCTAGAATTTAGCATTATAATATGTGCGTACTGGTCAGTTCCTCAATAAAACAGATATTTGCACAAAAATGTGGTGTATGAATTAGACAGGATAGGACGATATCGATTGTAGTGACCGAATTAAGCGAAATGAAATCAGAAGACAAGCGAAACAGGACACGCATTTATGCACGCAGTTACTGATCCATGAGCAATGTGATTGGTAGGCCCAAACTTGCCAGTCAGCGTCACGTGATATGGAGACGGATCATGTGCGCGAGACATGCGCACTGCAATAATCAATATGCAAGGCTGCACTTAGATAATTCATGCGCGCACGATGTATTTGGTCGTGCATGAGAATGTGTGAACTATGATTTGAGTGTACACTGGACAGATGGGCAGTCATTGATCCAAATGGGATCTATCGCATTGCATACCAGTAGGACATAAAACCACCACATCGATTATTATCTGTTATGCATCAAAACTATTATATTAGGACCCGACACACTCGGACCGTCGTGAAAATGGCCCGTAGGAAATTACGCGATCGTTGTTTGCATAATTATTTGCGATTTTGATTAATTTGGGAAATACCAGTACGTATACCGAATATGTATACTGTTTCATGCTCAGCGGAATCCCATTTAACTCCAAAGGAAACCATCAATTGCAACGCTTGCCAAAAAGAAGTGCGTGATTGTGCTAGAAGCGAACACTCACGCTACCTATTCACAAAGTCTCCCTGAATTGTTGAGAAGCATAATCACAATGTGGACTGACTTCATACGCGAACGGAATTTATTGTTCGTGCAACAGTGTAGCAATCTGTACGAGAGCTCGTGCAGTGAGAACAGTTGCGTTCTCGAAAGCCAAGGTGATTGGGATATGTTCGACAATTACGGCATAAATGGACTAATCGAGCGATCGTTCTACAGCGCAACGTGGCGATTGTGATTGGAGGATTCATCCTAACATGCATTCGTACGGTCAGTATGTGTTTTCATAGTTAGAAAGCACCTGTGCCAAGTTTGAAGCATTACAATAAGCATCGAAGTAGGCGCAGTGTGTGAGCTTCCGAGAGTCTATGGTGTTCGGTTGGTTTTTGAGAGAGAAAGCGAACAACAAAGCTTTTTCCTCCGTTATCTTAACGTAATTGGGGTTTTCCATCGAGCCCTCCCTCCCTCTCTCAATACTATGTCGGTTAGCATTGACCTGATTTCTGACTGCACGCTCAAGTGGATAAAGCAGACAGAAAGTCATCCCAACCCCGCGTTCGACTAGGCTGTCTTCGGCTGGCACGCGTCGAACTTACCCCACCTCTAAGTTACCTCAGTCAAGTATGAAATGTGTAGAACGTTTTGTTCTAAACAATTAAACGTGATTTATCGATCAGTCAATGGTGGTACTCCCTTCCCTCTCCTTTCAGCATAAACGTACCGATTGTCTTACCATCTTCAGATTTTCTTCAACCTCAAACACTGGATTTCTTTATAGTTCTGTCCGACTTTGTCGATGGGCCGAATATTTTATTATTGCAGTTTTTTGCATCATATTGCTCCTCGATAAACCTTGTCACGAGGATACTTCCCTACCCGTTCACCTTGTACACTTAATTATTCGATTCGGTCTCTTCGAACTGGAAGTAAATAGGTTTACTTCAATTTTTACGACCAATTCGATTGCGAAAATACACGGACACACATAAACCGACGTCGATGGCTCACCACACCTTCCGCGGGAAGTGACTATTTTGACTGTAAGCAACACGTGGAATGCACCAGTCTAATTGAATGCATACTTTGACACTGAGTGTGTGTGTGGAATGAGAATGGGTGAGCGGAGAAGGACGGAAATCTAGAGACGTCCATGTCAGACCCGGAAAAAGGAATGATGCGGCAAGCACAGATAACGGTGCCGTACCCTAAGGTTCAAATTGCTTCCCTCGAAGATAAGGGGGCGTGATCCCCCTAAAACAGTTGTGCAGTGCTTCCAAGTCTTTTCAGCAGTGATAAGTCGTCCTCCCGCAGTAGTGATTCACCATGGTTGTAACTACTTTCCGATGATCGTAAAGTATTGTCAAATTCGTTAGAAGTACCATGAAATTTGCTTTACATATGTGAAATGATTCACCATGCAGTAACAAAACTGAACTCCCCAGTGAAAACGCTGGAAACATTGAACAGCTATACGGCTGTCTCATCTCGTTTGTAAGGGGTCATCAGAAGTGCCTATCCGCCCAGCCCCACGGGGACTCCAACCTGGTGGTAAATGATTGTGAGTCAAACACCTTGCCGCCAAGCTATATGGGGTTAGGTCTTAATGGTTTTTTGGTTCATCGCCTTGTGACGTAGCACCTTTTCTACATCAGCTTTTGAACGGTAGCAACTCGTTGCCCCCATGGTTGTTTGTTTGTAAAGGAATGCTTTTGTTTCGCTAAGGACGTTTATGGAGAAGACAACCTAATGGGGGGGGGGTGACGGGCTGTTCCCGTCCAAACCTAGTGGCGGCAGGGTGCTATATCACGCAAGGATAACCTGGAGTCTCACTGGAGACTCGGTGGATGTGCACCACTGACGATTCATAGGAAGCCATATAAAACAAGTGTAAGGCTCTTTTGTGATTTCGAATGCCGAGTTAAGCGTCGGTGGTGCACTGAGAATCAAAGCAAACTGCTAACGTTTCTAGTTCGATCCATTTGCGAGTTGCACAAAAATCGGCCCTAAGTTTGAACCCATGATCGAACCCAGATCATTCGCTATCCTGAGGATGGAAAGTGGAACGGAATTACGAACGATGACGAAGTTGATCGCAGAGGGCTAAGCAGAAAATCGAGTGAGTACAGCATCTGGTGTGTCGGGTCAAGTTTCCACAGAAAACGCAGTAGATATACTCTGTTGATGATTCCTAACAATACACATGAAGCAAAAGTATAAACGATGCGGAGTTGAGTTCTAATGGGGCACCCTGGATGTGGTCGTGTTAATTAGCTTCTCTGTTAATACTGATACTGAAACTGATACACATACCTTACTTATATTCAGTGGCCGGTGGTGGTGGTGGTGGTCGAGCGGTTTAGAGTGTTTGCTTACTGCCTCCGAAGTCAGGCAGTGATGCACTGTCATCCGGCTCGTTACCACCTTTTGTGCGTCTTCACTGCAAGTCCCAAAGTCTGGTTGCCGGTTACAACTAATGGTGCAGTGGGCATGCTGAAACACGTAATTTAAAATAATTTCGGACTTTACGTACATTCTGAAATATGTCCTACTAGAAATCAAATCTACCACTGAAATGAAGATTTTTCTCTAAACGAGCTCCTAACCAAAGCAGTTCATGAGCCAATCATGTACGGTGATGGAGCTAAATGTGGATTTTTCACTATAATTATTTGTGCTTGTTTAATTTCCGATACTGCCGGCCATGGTCAGTGGTTTACCTTGTTTCACCCGATTTTCATTTGCTTCCCAGCCAACATGATTGCGTTCAAGATGAAGATATTCGACCCGAAAGAATTCAATCTGTTCGCATTCATTGACGGAAAAGGTAAATACATCTTAGCATTATTCAGTCGAAATAAATGAGTGAAAAAAGTAGACTTCCAATTCCATGACCGTGAGAGAATCACCAACGAAACAGTAGTGATGCCTAATAATATGAACGGACTCGGATAGCGGCCACAGGCCCACTCATTTAAGCATCGTTCTCTTCCCTCGAACAAGATTGAGTATTTCCCGTATTTTTCCCGGTTTCTCTTGAGAGGATCAAAGTGATTTGTTCTGAACTGGACATGAGCAGTTGCCTCTAAGATGCCATTTTAGAAGACTCCATCGCTCGATGGATCCGGTAGTTACGATGCAAAATTACTTACATTTACCGAAGGAGTCTTTTTTCCCGCTCACTTACTTTGTGTCAGAATCCCCGTGTTTCTTACCCAGCGCGGATTCGCTGCAGCTTGGTGATTAATATCGTAATATAGGTTCTCCCGTCTGCACTCAGCCATTTTCTATCCTTACTCAGTCGTGCATCTGCTGAACCGAACTCATGACAATACCCCATCAAAGTCATATATGTTGATCGTGTAGTAATATGAAATAGTGATTATTCCGCTTCATTCAAAGCATGCGGTCAATTTTGAGTGATCAGCCGATTGCTTGCTGAAAGTACCTACTCGCAGAGAACTGTCTTGTAAAACTGAAGAACTATGCAACAAGCCTAACTGCTGATGGGAAAACCTGTAGTATTCGGATGCTCGCTTAGTCTACGTAATTCAACGCCTGCACTGAGTCTTGACAATCATAACTCGATTCCTATAACGCAGTGTTACCATGAGCAGTGTGTAGAATATTACTAAATCGGTGACTACTACTATTACCACTGTAGCTACATAAGTGACATCAGGGACACGTAATTAGGACGACGTAGACTTGCTAATCCCCATTGGTATCCCGTACAGATCGGGCACATCGAAGGCTATCAGGAGGACAACTGGTGTGTATGGTGTCCGTGTTTTCTCGCGAATAGATAACACATTACAAGGTCATTTCACAAAGACCAAAGAATCTTAACGTACCCATCAACAGAACAGTTGTGTTTACATGATTCAACCGCAAAGATGGTCCCGCTCAATATATTGGGCAAACATCCAGACAGTTCAAAGTCAGAATAGCAGAACACAAAAGAGGAGAAAAATGCAAACCGAGACCAAACGGCTTTAAAAAAATTAGAATGCGACTCTGAAATCACATTTCACGCTATATCCGAAAGCCACACCATTGGCTATGGAAACACCAGAATCCTACAGTATGGATTTCGCACATACACCGAGCACCTCTACTCAGAGGCTCTGGCAATTAACACTCACTAATCATGCCTCAATCGTAACGATCGGGCAGAGATTTCAGGTACAAAGATGGCACTTATGACACGGATGGATAAATACCCAAAGGGTCATAATACCTTGTCCACCTCAAATGATCCCAGTAGCGCGGACGCATAGTATGGACGGAGGTTCAACACCCACCCTTGCAATAAATAACACCACAAACACACGAAAACACTGTGACTAAAACCCAATGACCCTAAACTGTCATTCCAGTCTAATTCCCTTGTAAAACCAGTCTTGAAAACGGTTACCCGTGGTGACTGAAACGTAGACAACCTACTAACGATTTCGACTACGCCGTTAAAGAACAATAAGATTTCACCGTAACATTTCACACGGGGCATCGATTTTTCGATACACTACTAACCGATCTCGGTTCTGACACAGTAATTACTGAACTTTATTCATGGCTTTCATTATTATTAGTGGTACATTGCCGTTATTATTTTTATTGTTATCATTATTATTATTATTATTATTATTATTATTATCAATATTATCAGTGAAAGTAGTAGTGGTAATAGTAGAATTAGGTTTCTTGTTATCAACATTACGTAACGTGCTGCCAGATCATCCACACCCCAATGAATTAATAATATGAAGTTCACTACTTCGGTATTACTCATTAGGCAGATCAGAATTAGCATTCAAAACCGGCACACATGCAGGGGCATGACGTTCACATATGGACCGTTATGGCTTTTCTTCAGACATTCGCCGACCGACCACCCTATATAATTAAGATAGCTGTTCAACCCCAGTGAAAAACCCCGAGTGGTGAATGACGTACTGCGCACTGGGCTTTGACATGGTACGCCTGAAATCATTTGTCCCAAAATATACCTGTTTGGTGAAAGGAAATATCCAATAGTCTAAAATTGCCACTGCACTACTATCATGATCTTGAGACATGGAGTGATGGTGAACCATTTGAGATCCTAGTAGGTGACGATGAACCGCAAGACATGGGATTACGGTCTACCACCAATGTCATCGATGGTGACAGAGTAGAAACCTCGTAAATCAGCGGTTATGGAGAAACCATAACAGCTTACCCACCATCGGCTATTTTATTGTTTCCAGCGATCGAGGTAGAGAATAAGGAAATGCGGTTATCATGTGATAACAAGGAAGAGCCTAAGAAGGTCCAAATTGGCCTAAAAGAGTCATTTTTGGATTTACTCGATCACAGGGCTCTCTGGAAGAGAGCCGCAAATGTACAGCATATGCGCACCACAACTATTCATGTGATTTGTGTTTTTATTTCCAACTTACCTACTAGAAAGATACTGTAGTAAGTTTTCCATTCAGATTTTCCCCGACTGTCCACGAGTTCACTGAACACTTTAACCTCACGAATAGCGATGTGTTTTGTGTAATCAACATATTTTCGAGCAAAATGAACGGTTGAGTTAAAATATAAGATCAAACGGTTGCTTCCCGTTGTTTTAATGGTTTTCACAATCCGGTGCAAAAAATAAACGAGTCGGATTCTATAGTTCGTACTAAGTTCTTAAGTGGAATGTGTCCGAAAATTGGTATTCTTTTTCAGTTTGATACACAGAAATGCTCAAGTAACTTAACTCAAAGTTATCTGTTTTATGACTTGTAAGGACCTAGACGGAAAAGATGAAAATTTTTACCGAATGTGATTGTAGTGTTATGTCTAGCATCCAAAAATATCGAATGTGCTAAACCCACAGCCACATGTGACCTCCCCGACCACCTACTGAGGGTGCTCGGCTGAAGTTTCAATAATAAGTGTCATAGTGATGATTGTCTTAATTTCGGAGTTAGGCTGCTGCAGAGAAGTAGCAATTAGAGAACCGCCGCAATCTGTGAACTATTAGTGGTCGTTCGCACTGAATCAGATTTATTGAAAGCGATCACGCGAGAATAAACCGCAAACAGGCTAGCAGTAAACACTACACTGATGGATAACTTACCGCTGATCAAATACCACATTGCGATTCGACTCCGTTGTTCTGAGTGAAGATCCAGGTAAGTTGCAAGCTCTCTTAGATAACCTTAAAAACAGTATAGGAATGTGTTGGGGTGCGTTTTGCACCTTAAAAGTGTGAAATGCTGTTGCAGGATTGGGTTGGTTCAACGCCAAACCTTGTGTTGGCCGGGGAAGCTCTAGCTGAAGTGGATAAATCTTGTTACCTGGGAATTTACATCTCACCTGGTGGGCAGATAACGGATGAAGTGTCATCGTGTATACAGGGTAGAGTGTACACTACGGTGGTTAGGTCCATTCTTTCATACGATTCAGAATGTTTACCACTGTACTTCTATTCCTTTCGCCCTTTACTGGACGATGCCGGAAGGTAGCAACCGAAACCAGAGCACAGGAGGGCGGGGTTGATGGTTGAATAAACTGAACTGAACTGAACTGAAACTTGTATATATCGGTTGATAAACTCTTAAAGGCTGTCGATTCACCTCGGTAGCTTTGTGCGATCACTCATCGGTTTAATATCATACGCTTTCAAATACGCAACTTGGAAATTCCAGCTTCGTTCACGGTCTTCCCAAGGAGACAATGAAACAATTTTTGCTCATTATATTAGATAATGTCAAAATCTAACTACTGCAACCAATTCCAGTAACGATAATCGAAATAAAAACCTCCAGGAGTGTACCTCTTCCCGGTGAGCACACTATACAGTAACACGAACATGGACAGCCTAAGTCAAACTGCAAATTGCGCCGGTATTCGCCGTAGGCCTAGTGTTCCAGCGGTGTCCGCTTATATCACTTCAGACACGAATTTTGAATCCCGACACCACCCGTCGTTTTAGTGGCAGACATAAATCCGCTGATCCTTGGTCCGTTACTGCGCGTGACCTAGTGGGACGCCATGTGGTACTACACTTGAAGTCCAAAGATCATGCTTGACTGTCGTTTTCCATGGTACACTGGGACTTCACGGCCGTGAGATGTGCTCCATACACTTTACTCATGCAAAAGCGTGAAATAAGATAATGATACCAATAAAGGTAATAATAATGATAATAATGTCTCCTAATGATAATAGGTAATGTATCTGAGCCGTAGGTGTTTTGCACTGTTTGTTTGTAAATCGGTCTTGTGAACGGTTGCCCGTAGTAACCAAAACGTCTTCTGACTACCGTCATTTCCGATAAGGCTGTCTAAACGAACATGAAACGTTTACATATAAAAAGACCTGTATTCATCAAAATAGGGATAGGAAGTCAGTAGAATTAGTCTGTACTGATCATATTTGTATCCAGTGCGACCAAAGGTTGCTGCTCTTAGTTCATCCGTAAGCTGTACAAGTAATTTGCAGCTTATACACAGTTTGAAACCTTCGATTATTTCGTTCCAAATCAATATCCAGGCAAAATTTTGTTTCTTGGTCTTGGTTTTCTATTGCTTACTCATGTATTTCTTTGCATTGTTCTCTAACCCGATAACACACGGGAGCAGAACACGCGCTGGATGACAGTTTTCGCTTGGCTGATTTCACTGATTCATCCACGGATCTTCAAGGTTCCCTGACGACTTTGCCCGCTCGCTCGGCTACTGGAACACTGAGCAGTGTCCGTGAACGACCCACTCTACTGACACCTCAAACAGGAAAAGTCGCACTAGCGTGCTCAGTCAGTTCTCGATCTGGTTCACCCACGAGCAGTTCAAACGATTCCCAGGGGCAGAATAGACGTCTCGCACATCGTGGCCTTCGTATGGGGCACACGAATCCTTGGTGGGTTCTGTGTAAAAAACTGCCCAGCAGCAGTAACGAAAACTCGACCGGTTCAGCGACACGTCACACCGGTGTTGGTGCAACTGGTTCAGAAACCGAAATGGTCGGCCCCGCTTCCACAGCCATAGATGTGGTCAGTTCTCCTCTGTTAGGGAATAGCAGACCATTGCTGATTTTCCGGAGGGCCAGTGGATATTTTGCCATTTCTGATCGCCTTCTTCAATGTCTGTCCGATTAGTGCTTCCAGACCACGATGAGAAAATCAGTCTATAGATTCAACTGAGTAACTAATAAGCACATTATCCACACAAATTTCTAACGTTCATCAGTCTTGTAAAAAGTGCTTTCTAAACACCATTCGCCTTTCTCGTCGCCACCCGCTCCATTGCTCTTGTCACGGGCAAAGCAGCTCAGACACATGTAGCGCACAATATGAATGTGAGTGCAATTCAAACCAAATTTTTGTTCTCCATTTTCCCTCTGTAATATTCTCTGCCAGTTATGTAGCACATCCCAATCTGTGAATTAAAGATGGGATAGCAGTCATAGCTCCTGTGAAAACCACGTTTCCTTCTTCCGAAAAATTGCTTACTACGAAACGGTTTGTAAAGGAAGTCTCATATCTTGCAATCATGAGTTTCGTCTTATGTATTTATCTTTCTCATCTCCTACAACAGTCTCACATCAAACGCTTTGGGTGATTTGTTTCATTGATTGTTCGATTGATTGAGCCAGTCAACTAGTCAATAATTCAATCATTTCCATCATTAATTCCCGGCTGCGTTTCGTCCCCTCACCCCACAGGCATGACCGACTGCGCTTGTTCAGCCTTGGAATTGTGCGCGCCTATTTTGCTTGTGCCATGGGTAATGAAAATGAACTTCTGACTTTCTATCATTTTGCATGCTTACTTTCACAGATGGTTTCTTTCTT
This sequence comes from Fasciola hepatica, assembly GCA_948099385.1. Taxonomy (NCBI): domain Eukaryota; kingdom Metazoa; phylum Platyhelminthes; class Trematoda; order Plagiorchiida; family Fasciolidae; genus Fasciola; species Fasciola hepatica. Next base: position 8,167,055 of record CANUEZ040000072.1, on the reverse strand, counting down.
CTCTCTCTCCCGTGATTGTGTTCTGATTTCTAATGTCAGGGTAAAATGCCGCTGGGTTTTATTTAAGATATGTATTTTGCCGACTTGTAATGATGGTAGGGGTCATGGAAACGCCATCTAAGCTAGTACACAATCATCATTATCGTCTCCGTAGTGTTCATCTAGCCCATGTCGTATTCTATTCTATCCAGATAAGTTGAAGAAAGCCAGAGTAGCCTATGACAGTAAGATAACCTGGTATAATGTATCCACCATTTTCTGAAGGAAGCTTCTATGTTTAGGAGGTGTTTGTCCGCTCAGCACGACTGCTTACCCACTGCTCACCTTGCTTCCCGATAAGTTCAACTCTTTCCGGGTTTGACTTATTTTTGGTGTGCAATATAATCCAGATGAGAAATTACACATTCAGCATTCGGTTCACAAATTTAATCCCCAAAGAGAAAGGGTTTGGTCAGCTGATAAGACGACAAAATCCGCATCGCATTCAGATACTTTCTTTATAAGCATTTCGAACAGCCCCTGCTAGGAAAGTCCTGCACTATGTCCTCTCGTAGCGGAGGAGTTTTCACTAAAGAGTGAGGACGAAGACGAGATCCCGTTGATCTCAACTGGATTAGCCGACTGACAGTCAGTCCAGGACAGATAGCTAAACCCGAATTCCAAACCAACTACGAAAGGCGTGCGAACCATAGGGAACTACGCTCAACGGCATCTGTAGCCTCTGAAATGTTCCATTTGCACATCAGATATGGTGTGGTCTAGTCTATCACACACTCACAGACACCTATATACCACATCATGATGACATGTTGTCGTGACAATTAAAGGGCTGATGCGGAAGGAATTGCAAGCTGAGCTCATACAGATAGGCTGTCTGTGGAGTAGTGGCACCAGAACACAGAGGGTGCAACAGATAACTCATTGCATTTACAACTAATCACTTTCATGGCAATTAGTATTTCACTTTCAGGGCTCCATCCCACTGAAACGAAAACACTACCTTGAGTGACATGTGGTGGCAGGGGGCTGGAAGATCCCCTTCAATAATCCGCTGCACGAGGAATCAGAAGAATTAACACCCCAGACTTCGTCGTACGAAGCCTGGTCTATTATGATGCGGTATAATCCTCCACTGCAAGTCTCACGGTCGCGTTGCCGACTATCCTTGACAGTGTAATGGGCCTTCTGTATAAACGCCTGTAGTTCTAGTCATACAGTAAACAAACTGTGTAGGTTGTTTAACGGAATGCCTTAGTTTTACTTAGGTCCCTACAGAGAAGTCGTCCAATATAGTATTCGCTCACTGTATGACAAATACTCTGCTCAAATTTAAAGCCAGTTTCATAAGGGTGCTGTATGATGTAGTCTATGAATTCAATGAAACGTTGAGAGCCATCAGGGATATTCTGGTGTTTAGGTGTTTGATTCACAATCATCGTTCACCTCGAGTTCGAGTCCCCATGGGGGCTCAGTGGATGTGTACCAATGATGATTACTAATAAGAATGAAACAGGTGATGAGTTGAGCATTCATGTTGTATGATGAGTCATATTACGAAGTACAGCTGCATCGTTTATTATTGGTCTCTAAGCCTTCCCAGCAATGTTTCGTGCCAATGAGGCCGGATAATAGCAGGCTTGTAAGTCGGAATCATGTTTCTCAGCATCCCATGTACTTTGAACCAGGTGCTCTGATGTTCTCCTTCATTACTTAAACCTCCGATTGCTTCATTAGTGAATACTGAATATCACCCACACTCTCGCGTCTTTTTGATTACGATCCGTGACTAAAGCGTTGTACTGTCCGATTAGAGAAACTTGTGAGTTGTTACAATGATGGTTCGTACTCAAAGATTCTTTGCTTTGTACAATCCAAGAAAATTGTCTGCGTAACTTTACTAAAGTACCTCTTCGTGACTCGGTAGACTATTCATTTGACTTTTATTCTGCATAACTTTTATTTGCCCATCCCTGTTGAGTACATCAAGGACATCATTCTTTCACGCAAATAGAATATCCGTTTTAATTTAGAAGGGGAAAACTATGGACAGGTTATTCGTCGGACCATGGGAAGTCAACTGGATCTGACCTTGGCAGACGTATCCTTGGGAATGATCGAAAGATAAATCTGTGAAAGGATTTCCTAATTTCATCAGTACAGACAATATGCTGATGTCATTTCATTCCTCACCAATAGAACATAAGAGAGCTCTGGTTTGAACCCTATTCTTCAGGGTAAGACAAATCTGAACGGAAGATACTCTACCAAACGAGGGGGAAACCATTTATGCCACATTGATTGATAATGGATATCCTGACTCATTCACTCGTTTTCATAGTCAGACAGGAAACCAGATCCAGTGACTTGTCTCTTGGATGCCCCCAAGAGATATCTACATATCTCTCCCATACAAAGGAGAATCAATAATACAACCTATTGAACAGCGCATCAAAAATGCTTTGCATGGGACATACTATGCCACCGCACTACACTATCACTCATTCACACCGAGCCTCTCCAAGTCCCCAATGATAGATAACCATTCAGTCGAATCCACCTCCCACTGCATCTACCCCTTCTCTTGCAGCTGAGGGAGAGGAAACATCGGTAGGGCCAATCGATCACTGTGATCTAGAAAGGCTGAACATATTCCGAAATACATACAGGACGCGATGACTCAGTCTAGCCTACAACATCCGACTACATCACGTAGACAGACTTCAGCCATCGTTCTCCACCTGATTGAAAGTGGTCACACAGTAGATCTGACGAACGCGTTCTCAGTCTTTTTTCAGCATCGAAGCAAACACTACCCAAGGATACTCGAGAAAATATCGGTCGCTCACAGCGAACCCACTCTGTGTCTGAAGGTGTATGAACTTAATCCTTAACGTATCGTGGCTTTAGTCAACCACATGCGGTCACACACTTACACACACATACACAAACAAACAAACACATTAACACTGTCTTCATTATTCATTTCACTTCATACCTCAGTTATTTTTATTGGTAGATTTTATACGTGCTCGACCGATGAGAGTTAGCGGAAGAAATTCCTCCTGCAGTGTTTGTCTTCTTAATTGTTTATTCATATATTATATATATATATATATATATATATATATATATATATATATGCTCGCGATTATTTTGTGGGACTGATGAGACTTTGTTTGCTGACTGTCCTTTGGACTCCACTGTTTACGCACAAGCCTTATGTCATCCAACCAACCCCACACTCGTAAGCACCAGACTCGAGTTTCTCTGTTGTTAGAGCTCACTAGTCGTGCTTTTCCTCCGCCCCACACAGGATTCAAACCTGGGCCTTTTCACCTCGAAGGCATGTGTTTTACCAATGCGCCACCCCACTCCCGTTCGGGCTGATCCGAGTCACCGACTTAAGTTTATTCAACCGTTATCCCCTATGACAGTCAGAAGAGCCCAACAATTTCGAATGTATGTCCCATTAACTCCAAGCGAGTGCGAATTTGACACTGGCTGCCGAACCCCATCTGCGTAGTCTTCTCAAGTACTGGACAGAAAGTGTTAGCCTGCTTCTTCAGAACCCTTCACATAGCAGGAGATCCGGGATTACATGCTAAACTCGAATTTTCGTCGCATGAAGTTGAGGTTCTACTTTGTTCTCTACGTTCTGTTTAGATACAAGTGAATATAGTACGTCTGAGAGCGTCAAATTCCGCTTGCTGCATCCAGAACAGGGAAACAGAAATGGATGAAGTTCCGGGGGTTTAGAGAATGTGAGAGGATAAACTGAGAAAACCACAGGGATCCAAAAAGGGACCATACTTGTAATTAATTAAATTTCCTCATAGTAAATGCCAAAAGTGAGTTTCCACTCTAGCTCTATCGAAGCGAGATGAAATCGAGCAAAATGACCAATTTAATAGCAATAGACGTGTTTATATTGGTTGATATATCACTAACAGTGCCGTAGGAGTACGCTGGTAGCTTTCTGTAACCACTCCGCAGTAAAATAAATCATTTTTGAAGCTTAATTAACAAATCTCTGCATCGGTCATCATCATCATGTGAAGCGGACAACCCAAAGCATTTTCTGCCAGATATCAAAATCTGACTACTGCTATCGTTGTCAGTAGCATGAATAGAAACTCAAGCCTTTGGGAGTTGATACGCTTCCGGTGAGCGCTTTGTGCGAAGCATCCTCTAGTGTACCAACCAGTCATGGTGTTAATAAAATTTAAGATAACAGTAGCTGACTGAAATAGGTAGAGGAGAGTGGTCAGATGAGAAAACATAAAAAGTATGTCCAACTGAAATGAAACAAATTGTACAAAACGAACCCACGGTTTCTGACAGTTCTTGTCGTACACACCTGGATATCAAACGTCAACCAACGCATTCAATATTACTGTAATGAGTCGAATGTCCCCACACGTGGTTCAGCGCACTATATCTTCGGTTCCTTCACCCGGTCAATCTGCTGAAGTCACATGGTGTAGACACGAGGGAGTCCATGCATTTTCAGCAAGACAGCAGAGCCTTACACGCAGCCCACGTCCGTATCATGTGGCCATTGTATCGGAACACCGAAATCATTCATTGGTTTGCTCACAGTCGCGATTTGAACCCATTGAACAAATTAGGGGTTTTCTGGTGAGGTGAGTCCATGCAAACCGTGGAGTCTTCAATGCCTTTCACGAACAGAGGTTTAGTATCCGAACACCGGATTTCACCAACGTATATGCAAATGTGCTTTCTCAAGAAATTGCGGAAAAATGGGAGTGAGCTCAGTCACTTTGTGGTCGATACCAAAAATACAACTTGTTCACTCCGTTCGATCACACTCACTCTCATGCTCCGAAGGCAAAAAAGTGATTCATGTGAGTGTCAGAAGCTTCTGATCACCTTTTACCAGAAAGCATTATAGGAACAAATAGCCTAAATCTTATGGATAATGTGAAATCCACTCGCATTTTTCGCATTCAAAGGTACTACTCCGCGAGCCAGTTTGAACTTTATCGAGAAATAACGGTAAACTGCGCGATAACAGTGCTGGATCCCCTCAATTTTCTTCAAATCTCCTCTTGTGTGTTCTTTAACGGAACCATATCTGGTCAGAAAGACTGAATATCCTTTATAATGCAGAATACAAATCTCCGAAAAAAGATAATTTACTACAAGCTTATTGAGTCAGAATATGCGAAAATTGGGTGGCAGAAGAATAGGAACTCCTTAGCTGAGCTTCAATAGTTGCTACTTAAAATCATGCACAACTGCCTCACTACCTGAGGACCTCGAAACGTATTCTTGGCGTACTTATTACGAGACCTGTGATTGCACCTTGGTCAATATAAACCCATTCCCACTGAACGACTAATAGCGATTATTCTTTGACTGGAATACCATGAAATCCTTGCATACTTGGTGAACAAGTAGGTCCCACAGGTTCACAGTTAGGTCTATATCTAAGCTGCTCACTGGTCACTCCATAATCTTGATCCCACAGAACAACAGCAAACATTTTGTAGTGTATGAGTAATGAACTGGAGCACTATCATGCTCCAATACGGCATCATGTTGTAATCTGTTAATAACTAGATGGAGTAAAATCTGTTCCAACTTACGAACATGTCAAACGGAATCTTGTATGTCTTCAAGTATAACTAGCTCAGTTTGATCGCGAGCTATGAAGGCTCCCACAGCCACCACTGAACTTTTCTCGTTTCCCTGACCAAACTGCTTTCTTCATTTCTGATTTTATGCTAGTAATAATTCCAAGTATTCTCTTCATCCAAATTATTTCTCCATCAGTGAAGTAGACATTCTCCCACTTATTTAATCATGCCTCGTGTGTTTCAGTCCACAATAAGTGTTGTTCAGTATGCAGTGTTGTGACAGCAACATCTTCCATTCTTTTGTACTTCATCCAAAGCACCACTTTGGGCATTCTTTGTAACGTTTGTTTCGAAATACTGACTCCAATCAAAGCTTTCAATGTTGACATGGACTACGCGATATTGAAGTTTGGACGAATTAATCTGTGGTCATCTGATCTCTTTAGTTGATTTTCGGATCACCGATTTGCATTTCAGATGCTCTTTGGTCGTTTCATCCCATGTACAGTAGTATGGCGTTTCTCGATCATTTTTACTGTGTTGCGATTTCATGCAAATTGGTTCCTATTTTATGGGACGTGAATATTTGGCCCTTCTTCAAATCTGTTAGATTATTTCTGTGTGTCATTTCTCAGACTAAATTTAATGTGGGTTCTCTAAGGTGCGTACGTGCGACCAAGTGTAGTGAAGATGATCTAAGTCACTATGGTGCATCACGTGCTCCAATGCATATTACGCAGATGATTCCGGTTCTGATGGATTTGTGAATCGCCACATTCACAGACCGAACTAATCTGCTTGTTGTCAGGCCCAGTGATCCATCTTTATCTGCAAAAACTGCCATAGGATAGTGCACCGGATTGGGAGGTTCGATCCTTATGTCAGTTCACTTCAGTCCAGTTCAGACAACCAATCACGATGCGCTGGGAGCGGTGGCTTTGGTTACTATCTACTAGCGGCATCCTCAAAAGGAAATAATGAAAGAGAAAAGGATTTGAAATGATTATTAGGAGAACTACAAATATCAGTGTCAAGCGGATAAACAAAAATTGTAGATACAAGAGCGCCGCTGTTCGTTTCACCTAGCCAAATCCTGCAAAGTATCTAAACATAAAAAGAAGAGGTCTGTAGTGACCTCGATCGTTTTGAGAAAATGACTATTTTCTGGACACCATTTTGGATCTATTTTCTCCACGATCTTTTCTGACGTTTGACATTGACCTCAGTGTTCTCCGGTTGCCTACGTTTTACTGGACTGACTTTCCCGAGGTTTCCGTCGACCTCGTTTCAAATCACTTTCACTTTCGGTCGCTCGCCGATTGTACACGCTCGCGGTTCGCTTTCTGCATAGCCGTCGCGTTTCGTTCCGTTTTCCGTTCGGTTTATCTCTTGTATCGGTACTGTTTCGGTGCCACGATAAATAGAATACACCTTGCATCTGTAAACCGACTCGCGTATTCCCTATTCGTCCGATAGAGGGGATATCGTTGGTATTCTCTGCTACACCCGATAGGAGACACGTTTGCTAACCGCTACCGAACGTCTTCTATAGGTCTCTTGGACATTATCCAGGAAGTCAAATACTCCCTATATGGCTAATTGCACTGGTTAGGATTTTCATACCTTTCTTCCATGTCACGAATTGACGACCCTTGCTAATCTTCCAACAGTTACCTGCCTCAGCAAACATTGCGCGTCAAGGAATGCTGTCAGCGGACATGCGCAAATCATGTCCCAACCATCTCAGCCTGGTGAGCTTGAGTACTTTTATCACCCTCGTTTATTACGTTTTCTGCGCTAATTTGCACATATGGTACACCTTATGGTATTGCGCAATCAGTCGTTCTGACCAGCCATGGTTTGGTTAGAAAATACAGAACCGGGAATAAACATAAAGAAGCGAAGAGTCCCATTCTTTTCTCGCACACTTTGCCTGTCAGTATATCGACTTTTGGACCATTGCCAGAACGACGATTCGTGTGCGAGGTTATTTTCTAACACTGCTGAGTAGAACGGTTATTCTTTTCCAGATCATCTGTCGTTTTCCCTGTTATGATTTCCTTGCACATTGTCACGCGATACACGCAATGCTTCACTTCGATCGCGATTTGAATTTCTGATGGACAAACCCAATTGTGAATGTGCAGCATGCGTAACCCACATGTACACACGCGTTTCAGTGTGTGAGACGTGTCAGTACTGGTACGTTTGACTTTCATTGGTTTGCCCAGTGTTATCATATTACCCTGTCCGTTAACTTGTCTTTTTTTTATCATAGCACTACGCATTCGTACGAGAGAAATTGCTGTAAAAAACGATGTGGTACACAATCGACTTTTCGGTGAACGTGATCGGCTGTGTGTGTAGTATTTGGATGCAGTATTCTCCCGTGGATGGTTGCACGTGTACGATCTGCAAAGACACAGAAAAGAAACTTGGTGAGCCGGAGCTCAGTAAGTGCATAAGCAAGCGTCAACACTTATGCCGATACAGATGGACATAGTGATCTATGTCTGGACGCGTTACAGCGCGAACTGAGAAAGAAGCAGTCAATAGACCCGATTAACCGAACAGCATACCGCGAGACTTGAGATGGTATACATATATATATATATATATATATATATATATATATATATATGGCTTCCTTGGTATTTCGGTTGGTGAAGCGTTTGATTGGAGTGATTAACATACGTTCTGTCTATTCCGGCATTACAAATAGTGCAGTTTAGCTACAACGTTTGGCAGGCCAAACCATTTATCCCACTGTACATCTCTATGGTAGAGTTGAGAAAAAACTGGTTTAACAGGATAATCTTACCAAACTTTACTTGACACGGCAAACGTTGGCGAGAGCTGTGTATAGACTTTGACTTGACTTCAGTTGTGATGTTTCAACACTTTGAGAATCGACACTTACTTCTCAGGTACCACATCTCTCAACAAACAGTTCCACTGTGCAATCGTTTCGACGGAGTCAAAAGCTGCATCAATATATGGGATCCCGATAATCGTTGGTCTCTAGAAAACATAAAACTTCTCCAGCAGTTATCAGAAGGTGAAAATTTGGTCGATGCATCCATGACAGTAACGAAACTCGGCCTGCTTTCCGCGGATCAATAACTCACGTGTGTGGTATAATCTGCTAAGAGTGACAGATGTTAACAGATTTGATGCCTTTAGAATCTGGCTAACACCGTAATGGTAAGCCAGGTACTACGTAAACCCTTCTATAAAAAGGAGACAATAACTGGATGCTTCTAAAAGAGGGTGAGTCATGCTCGGAATCCTAAGCCTTGAAGAACAAAACACGAACATTTCTAACAGGCCTTACTCCGATATCGTTTAAAAGGTCTGTGGGAATGTCAATGGAGCCCGACGCTTTGGGGAGTTCTATTTCTTGAATTCCGTATGTGGATCTCCGCTTTAGCAGGTCGATTTGTCGAAACCGACCAAGGGACCTTGGCCTGAATAGCCAAGAGAGACGCTAGAGATGAAGGCCAGATGAACTGATTCCTAAAGTGTTCTGCACATTTTTCGAGATACCCTACAGATTGTGAATTAGCATACCGTCATATAATATTAGCAACAACCAGATTCACAGATCATGTTGAATTCAATCCAACCCAAAAATATGCTAACCTAAATAGCAAGGAGGACAAGGCTGAGGTGTTCAATGTTAATTATGTTGCAGAATTGATCTGTAGAAATTTTATATCATGGAAAATTATTGTTAGACCGCAACTGGACCAATCACAACAAGCTTTTGTTGCAATTTTCCACGGTGATTCTGATTGGACTAATCTCCCCAGTGCTGCATATAGGACGAATGAACCCGGAACAACGGCTGTGCTCGTGTTGCAAAGTTCCGAACGAATCGAGAATAGTCAGACATTCCAGGATCGATCTCAAGTGCACCTGGTTCTTGGGTGACCCGATTCTAATTGGCAGCTTGAAACGACTCGCATCCAGGTGATCCCCGTTTGCATTGACAGTGAAACCGGCGAAATCCAGTTCGGCAACGCAGCATTTGCACTTCACGGTTTTGATCGATATGTTTTATTCCACGAACCTCTCCAACAGCTGTTGCAATCGGTAGTCATGCTCCACCTTTGTGGATCCAAGATTAGCAAATCCTGATATCGTCGAATATCCCCTTCAATTCAATAAAAATTTGTAACACAAATAATTTATTTTTTGATATATCACTTCAGGCTTTTACTTATATAGCACTGGATAAATGGGGTTGTAAATGCAGCCATGGATAGCACAGGTTCATTAGGTTGATGCGGGTTATCTAATTGCTGGATATGTTGCATACTTTCTCACCCATAGCCATCTATAACTGCACACTTTCCTTCGCCCGGTCCTATATCTGTTACATTAATCGAATACCAGTGTGGCTACAACAGCCTGCTCACAACAGTATGACTCATCCTAATGCAACCTTGGATATTGATTATTGGAGTGCGTAGGTCTCGCGCACATGATCCGTCTCCTCATCACGTGACAGTATTCGGCAAGCTCGTGTTTTCTAATCACATTGTTAGTGGATCAATGACTGTGTACATTGTTTTTTTCTCACATATTTCCTGCCTACAAAAATGTCGTATTTTGTATAATATTTGACCAAAACATAGCAGTACCAGTTTAGGTGTCTTCTAGTTTCATTTCAGGCTGTTCGATCATTACATCTTCGTTCTGCCTCTGGAAACAGCCATTCTCTGCAGCACTGAGAAGACGTAAGATGCAGGATATTGGACATTCATCCCATGCCTGAACTGCTCCAGTCCCCACATCTAACGCGTCTATGATGAGCATGGTCCACTTAAATGTCCCGAACGGAGCTAGTATTGGTCGGTCGGCAATATTTTGTGTAAGATCGCGTAATGCGTTTTCATGTTGCTCGTCCAACTGGACGACTGAACCAGAGACAACGACTTCGCTCGTGCCGCGAAGTTTGGAATGAATCGGGAACATTACTGCAGAATCCCGTAATTGACCGTGAGTGCACCTGATTCTTAGGTGACTCAGTTCCAATTAGTGGTTTGAAACCATCGCGATCCGGTTGGTATCCGTTTGCATTGACAACGAAATCGAGAAAATAGGATTCGGTAACACAAAATTTGCACTTGGTGGCTTTGATCGATACGTTTCACTTCACAAACCTCTCTATCAACTGTTGCAATCAGCCGTCATATTTTTCCTTCATGGATCCTTAAATAAGCACATCGTTCTGATATGCTTTCACCTCATCAATACGACGTATAACTTCGTCTATTGAAGCCTGGAATAGCTCGGACGACACGTGCAGTCCGAACGGAAAGGAATTGCACTAGAACATGTCCCACGGAGTGATGATGGTTGTTAGTAGTTTGGATTTCGTGTGCACCAAAGTTTGCAAATCTCAGTCTCAGTCTCAGTCAGGTAAATTTACGGGAGGTACTTGCTACCGAGTGTGCACTGCTCGAAGTCCTCCACCTCAACGGTAGTTGCTGCGCTCCCCGTAATCACAGATTCAGAGTCAGCCGATAATCCCCACTACTCTGCGGTTTCTGTCCCTCGTTGTTCATTGCGACCACCGTCGAAGTCATCCAAGTGGATGAAGTCAAACGTGTAATAACACCGTCTTATTCCATCCGGGTACGCACATTCAAGACAACATCTGGCTGATCGTAAGGCAATACTCTCTGTTTCAGAAAATGCCGGATCACCGTCAAATTCCAACTTGCTGAGCTCAGCCACCCTGCCGCCATTTGGCTGGAAAATTTGCGGTCAACTTCTGAAGACTAAGCTAATCTGTCGGGGTTTCCGATGTTATCTGGTAAGTTACCCAGTGGTTCAATGCTAATAAGGCCTTTAAACCTAGGATCGACGGATCGTCTACTGAAATCAGATAGCGTACCAGGAAAAACACTCGTGTTTCAGCAAACATCAAACGGGACACGGCCAGAATCAGCTTAGTGGCTACTCGTTGACAAGCTCTGAGCAATCAGAATCCCTACGAACAGGTATAACAAAAGCTAGCTATGATTGATTAACTTTCTATCTGCCAGTTAGTCCTTATGATATAACATATTTTACACCAGTGCTGAAATAAAAATTAGCTTCCGTTTCCGCAGCCTTGGTCTCCTAGTGCTTTCGGTTTGCGTATTTCTACGTCGGAGCGATTCCAATACGTTATCAGTTCAAGTATTGCAAGTGGTACAGCCTTTAATCTGCCGCGACCACCTTCCTGAAATATCGTGCCACTATTATCTAATAGAAAAGGAGTATGTTCATGAAAATCTAATTTGTGCTTCAGGAGTGTGACTGGAAGCTCCTATTCAGAGAGTCCACTGAGGAACCACAAAGGTGGTTCGATGATAGTTCTACGTGGTTCGGACGCAGTTAACTTGAAGAACGACGACACTGTGGTAGCGAGTTGGCATTTCTGATTTGATTAGTATCCACAGAAGCAAGTATCAGAACAAGTGGATGGAAGGAGGAGTATCGGATACATACATCTGTTGAGCGGCAATAGCCGCGAAACCGGTCATTTGCTTCCGAGAATCTTTATACATCCATCTGTAGATACTTCTTAACTCATCAAAGGAGTGAGTAAAAACAATAACACAAAACAACTTATGGCTTTTCGGATAGCGAGTTTTGGCAGACGAATGAGCCGACTGGCTGAGAATGCATACCGCTGTCGAACCTTCATTGTAGCTTGCTTTTGGAACGTCCACCGAGGCACACGGACAGCTAATCATAAACTGTTGCGTGGTCGGAATCAAGGGGGTGGGGATCAATTGTGAACGGTATTTTTTTAGGTACAACCTCGCTATTTTGGGGTTATTGTGACCTAGTCAGTGTGGATCCGTTGCTGACTCGAAAAGGGAGGACTCCAGGTGGTCTACCGGTTATTGGAGTGTCTGAAGTTCATACTGGCGAAGAACAGGTGATGGTCACAGCATAGAGATAAAAACCGTTCCTACCTATCCCAGTGACAGGAATCTAGCCCAGAAATACCTCCTACGTACGCTTCAGTCGATGACAACAGACCTACTTTAGCATTCAAATCGCCTACCAAAATCACGATATCTACCCCTCTGATGTGAAACTAAAATTGGGGGAGGGATGTATTGCACTTGAACCCCTGTCCCTGGTGGAAGAAATGCTAAACATAATTAAACCTTATACTGGACTCCGGTTTTCTCGTCAATATTTCTGCCGACGACAGCCTAACCTCTCGTAAGCATGACACGAACCCCGCATTTCCGCAGTAAGACTGAATGGTCACAGCCATGGACCAAATCAGCCTTCTGGTCCGTCTTTTGGGCTGGATTAAACAAAGTGCGCCATTTCAGGCAACTGCACTAGCTTATTTTCTAGACCGCACGCATCTAACTCCACCCCTCACGTGATAAGGTGCAAGCGACTAATCGGGGCTTGATGCGCAAACAAGGACGAAAGATTTCGATTGGCTAACGAACCAATGATTGCGGAGAAAGCTTCGTTTAAAATACGCAGGGAAGCTACTGGTTGTTGTATTGTCGTCCTGACCGCGTGAGGATTGTTGGCTTTTGATTCAGCTGCACAGTGGCAGAACGTGTGTTGGGTTACACGATCAAAAGTGGGAAAAGTAACCCCTTACTGAACCAAGTAAGTTGTACCATGAATGTGAAGACATTTACTCACACTGACCGAAATTTAATGCGTACATCGGTTGATTCCTACACTCTATTCTATTAACAAATCATTCCTCTCGCGTGAAACCGTTTATCCCACTCACCACTGATTTAACTAGCATGTATATATAGGCTTAAAATAATAAAGGACAGATAGCAGTTGTCTGGTTGGTATACCTTCATAGTTGATGTCATATATATATATATATATATATATATATATATATATATATAAATGAAATCTGATGTGATCCTTTTTCTCTCTTTGAAACGCAGTCGATTCAAATGATGTCATGGGTTTTGTGCAAAGAGTTGTTTCGGTGGACTATCTATTCGGGTGTTCCAGTCGTGTCGTTAGGATGGATACATGATCGAGACAATCGTAATCGTCAGATCATGGCGCAACGTGCGGAACACATTGAACGATCTGGGGTAAGTGGAATGGGAGTTTTGAACAGGCAGGATGGTGGCAGTTCACTTAACGACACATTTGTTGTTTACTTTGATTTGATCGTAGTTTTCGAATCCCGGGCATTCTCAGTGGAAATGAATTTGAGAGGTGGTATGTATTTTAGTGTTCCTACATAAATTTAGTGGGAAACGATCTTCCTTTTACCCCGCTTTTTCACAGATGGACTGTTTTCCTGGCAGTGATTTGTTGGTGGAGGGAATTGGAAGTCTTTCAAAACTGTTGTCACTCTGAGTTGAAAGCTGTTGGCCATTGAAAGTTCCATGACAAGTGCGCGCAATTGTTCGTTTCTTCCTACAGGATGTCATGCAAATGAACGTTTCCCAGACTACCAGTGATCTCTCAGAAACTGCATTCTGGCTAAAATTGGAAACAATTTTTGGTTTATTTATTCATAATCATATATGTATATAAACAAGATACTTCCTGATCAATCCTCTTCAGGCCGAATAGGACCGGTTTGGGACGGTTGCGGTGCTGTGGCGTTAATGGCTTTATCTTGACGTGTGCGCTAAATAGTGGTTAAACTGAATGGACGAACGACATCTAGGGCTTTTCGGCTGTTATGATTGGGAAAATAAAACAGTCAAACTGAAGTGTTATTTCAAAAAGCATTTACTTGTAAAGTATTCATCGTATTTCACCAGGATGATAAATATTCTGCCAATGGGGTCTGATGTTTTCTCACATAATCAAAAGCTAGTGATATGGGATATGACGCTTGTGAACCTATCACCAGTAGTTATTTTACTACTGCAATGTTAGTTATTAAATTATCTGTGATATGCACCTGATGTGATAAAGCAAAATCCATCCGGATAGAAATTGTGCAACGTGACTCTGCTGTGTTCTCTTTTCAAGTTCATTTGGGGAAAAATGTTGCTTTAGACCTCAGTATTTACGGATCTTGACTTCCAACTTGAAAGTATTAATCCTAATGCGATTACATAAGGATACTAACTCACTTCGAACGTGCTTGCAGTCGTACCTACCGAACATTTGCGCATAACTGAAGGAACTTTTTAGTTTTCTGATTATAAGAGAGTTGTAAAACGAACATCAACCGGTTTTCATGAATTTTACAGTTGTAACCGAAGGAATATAGAAGTGTATTGAACACGTTTACAAATCTCGTTACGAATCTCGAGTTGGAATCAAAAGCGAACAAACTCATTTCATTACTAGTTACATAGCTGGGAAATGCAATTAGAAGTTGTGGGGGCAGAGGCTAATTCACTGTCGATAGACAGTCGAGCCCCTTTAGCTATTGATTCGACAGAGCATGTCCAAAATCCAGGTCAATGTTTGAGTGAACGGATGCACGAACGATAGGACAATGGATCGATATGACGAGAGTGGTTTTCACTTTAAGTGATGGCTGGCCGTGTCACCAATCAAACAGTCAGAAGAAAGTTTACACGATGCCAGGTTGAACCAATTAGTTCGTGCTGCAACGTCTGATGTTAAGAGCTTTTGAATTCTCTGTAAACTACCTGTTTTCTGTTGGTAAAAGTAGACTATTCGAAGACAGAAAAGTCTTCTTGCTAAAGCTAGCTTTACGAAGCAGAACAGGAAAGGGTTTTCCATTCTACAATGGACTGATGGGTCACACTGTATTATCAATCTGATACTGTTAGACAGTCAATCGTGTTCCAGACTGGATCGATCGATATACAGTGTGAGCCACCATGCTGATGTTAGCACGACCATCTCGATGGCCATTGTTAAGGGGAAATCTCTTTATCATGCGGTCAACTGCTGGTGGAACTTTCCAGTTTTATTGTGCGCGAAAAAACTTTAAAACCCCTTATTTTCCCGCACATTTCCTATTCTGCATTTTCTAACGAGATCATATCTAGTCAGAACGAGTGAATACCCATTTCGATGAAGAATATAACTTTCCCAATAAAGTAATTTGTTATGAGTTAATTAAATCAGAATGAGCGGAAAAGCGGGTGACAAAACCATAGGACCTCCAAGGCTAGGTTTCAATAGTTAGTATTCAAAATCGTGTGCAAGCGCCCATTTTACTTGGGCACCTCGATACATATTCTTGGCGTACTTCTTCCCAGACCTATGATTGCACCTTGGTCAATATACACCCATTCTCGCGTAAGGACGGTTACTAGTTCATTCTTAGACTGGTAGGCCATGGAATCCTCTTACACCTGACGAGAAAGTATATCCCACAGGTTTACAGTTAGGTCTATATCTAAGCTGCCACTGGTCACTCCATAATCTTGATCCCACAGAACAACAGCAAACATTTTGTAGTGCATGAGTAATGAACTGGAGCACTATCATGCTCCAATACGGCATCATGTTGTAATCTGTTAATAACTAGATGGAGTAAAATCTGTTCCAACTTACGAACATGTCAAACGGAATCTTGTATGTCTTCAAGTATAACTAGCTCAGTTTGATCGCGAGCTATGAAGGCTCCCACAGCCACCGCTGAACTTTTCTCGTTTCCCTGACCAAACTGCTTTCTTCATTTCTGATTTTATGCTAGTAATAATTCCAAGTATTCTCTTCATCCAAATTATTTTTCCATCAGCGAAGTAGGCATTCTCCCACTTATTCATAAATGCCTCGTGTGTTTCAGTCCACAATAAGTGTTGTTCTTTATGCAATGGTTTGAGAACAATATATCTTTCATTATTTTGTACTTCATCCAAAGCACCACTTTGGGCATTCTTCGTGACGTTTGTTTCGAAATACTGACTTCAATCGAAGCTTTCAATGTTGACATGGACTACGTGATATTGAAGTTTAGATGATCCTTGTCAACTAAACGCCCACAAGAACCCTTCTTACACATTTGCGTACACTCTGTGTTAGGTACAGTGTTCTTTCGTTGGAGGGGTGGGGTTGGGGAGGGTAGCAGTGTGACGCGATCGGACATAGACCACCACGCCCATCTTTATCGTTATAAGTGTCGGCACTTGCTAACGCACTTACTGAGGTTCAACTAGCCAAGTTTTCTTTCTATCTTTGCAGATCGTGCAAGTGCAACCCCCACGGAAGTACGCAGTTCCCCGCGTAGCAAATGTACATATTTATATGGAAGGTGGGAAGTGCAACAGAGTATGACAATTATTCTTTGTTTCAATGGTATCCCCCGTGGTTGTATGCTTTGTGGGTTGCTTTACTACTCGTTCATCCAGTCCAGAGGAGGCCTTTTTATTTAAGGATGCTGCTGTAGCTTTTCCCCAGTCAGAGTATTTCTTCAAGTTAGCAGCGTTGGTTTAAGTGAATCCGTGGAAAGTTCTATGTTTCATTCCCTTCCACTGGAAACTTTGTGGGTTTTAATTATATTTCTCTTATTCGTATTTGTTCATTACAAATAACCTCGAAAGCTTTGGATTCTAATATTACTACTGGAAACAGTAGCAGTAATTAGATCTTTTGACTTTTCTGAATTCTCGCGAGAAAAACTGCACTGCTTGGTTCTCTTGAGAAAGCGGTGAACCACACCGGAGTTAGCAAATAATACATTGGAAGGTACAGTTGTTAACCCCAGATTGATCGGATAATGGTACCTACCAAAATCGAGTGGGCCGTTAGTGGTATGTAGTCCAATATGAACTTCTTCATTGTGAATAAACTGGTCATGATTTGCCAACTAGGCAGCACCTTACACTGAAAGTCCAAATCGAACGGCAACTAACGTAGCATCGTATCAGCCGTATTTCCCCCATTAACACAGCGTTTATCGCTAACTCGTTTGTGGTTTATTCTTGTATATTGACTAAATGTGAGAGGCTTCATTGAATCTAGTTCAGTTGGGACAACCAATAACTGTACGTGGATTATGGAGGTTCTCTTATTAGTACTTCTCAGCAGCGAACCAACTGAGGAATCAAACTGATCATCAGCGGTGGTGGGCATTAGTCTACTGTCGTCCGGCTCGTTACAGCACCTGACCTACGGGGACCTTATGTGGTTCTACACTGCAAGTCTCATAGTCTGATCGTTGGTGTATCCCTAAAAGTGAAGTGAGCCTTCGTGGACGTGGGGTACATCCCTTCGATTGCACTCGAGCGCAAGCATGTAATAAATCAAATTCGAAAGAGAGCCAGAATAATTGTTAGTACTACGATGCACCCCATCAAAGTGTCATTCACCGTTTTCCGAAGCCGACTATGAAACGCAATTTTTCTTCCGAAAAATCAAACAAAGTCATGATGTAACTACTGCTACTGTTTCCAGTAGTAACGTTAGAAGGTCGAAGCTCCAGAGGTTTATCAATTCTCGAAGAACAGTGTCCATCTTATTAGGTGGTCAGTCGATGGATGAAGTGTCCTCGCGCGCACGGAGAAGAAAATATATGACGACTGGTTATCTAATTTTTTTTTCACCCGATCACTTGAATCTGTATGAAGATCTGAGCGCCATACTGGGGTTATTTACAGAGTATTGGGGATGTGAGGTCATTTTCTAAACCGATGGGGGGATTAGTTGCTTGGCATCACTAAACTCATTCCCATTGTGGTGGAAAATACCATATACTGCCGTCAAATCAGTATGCGTGATCCACAGCAAAGATGAACACGGGGTCGAAGGGGACGTGGTGAAGTCACGAGGGCAAATCAGAGAGGGCTAACACGGTAGGAAGACACAAGTGTATCATGGATTATCACACTGCGGCACGGTATGCCAATTTACTCTTGTGCTTTCACTAGGCCATTAGTAATCAGCAAACACTTCGCGAGGTTCTCCGGTGATTCACTAAACCTGAGGTTAGCAATTATTTTGAGACTGAATTCTTCTCTATCTGATGGCACAGCCAAAAATCAAGATTTTAAGAATCTGGTATAATAAAAGGGAGTATGGGTTGTCCAATCCAAATAATGTACTCCTTCTTTAGTTGTGTTCACAGCCTAGTGGGACCTCAGTGATTTCTGTAAAGTCGATATAAGTTCTATCAAATTGCATAGTATACATATAATATACATAATATAAAACTCGTCATGCCGTGTGAACGGTCAAACCATTGAAACCATGGAAGCACTGTACAGCCGTTTCTTTTTTGTTAGGAATCATTACTAATGCGTATTCAGTGAGCCAAAACTGATTCTCAAAAATGGAGTGAACGACTGCTACTCAAACACTCAAGCCCCAGGCTATCCGGGGTGTCTCTCTAAGGTTTATCGAACCCATACATCGCATGTAACAACGTCCCTTCGACACTGGCTCTGCATGTTAGCACAACACTTCCCGCACAGTGAGAGACTTCTACATATGGTTATTCAAGGTGTTCATCATTGGAGAATTTCGACTTTAACATCTCCAGTTTGCACCTTGCCACTGCAGGTCAATTTCCTGTTCAGTGGCAATTGATGGGCCGCAACTCCCTCGAGAAATATCATGCATCGTTTTACAACAAAAAGGGTTAGTAAGGTCTTGTCATTATCATTACAACACACCACTAGCAGTTCGAAAGAGCAAAATGATGGACGAAAACAACAATAACAACAACTGCTACTACTGAGGTGGTGCAGAGTACATACTACTAACTGAGTAAGCAAGTAGGTGATTTCTCAAAATGCAAATATGGACAGTTGTGGATTAATAGCGAACACGGTTGTCAGAGGAACAAACACAGTAACCTAAAAGAAGGCGAATAAATCACACAACTGCATCCCGTAGTTAGAAAACAACTGCCTTCAAGTGGACTGGACCACTAAAATGCAAAAGAGCATTGTTGTTCTTTTTGATTAGTTTTGATGACTTCAGAACGAGTAATTTCCATCAAATAACCTACTTCCTTGATATACCTTGTGAGTAATAACACAACAACTACTACTACAATCAAGGCGAATAACAAGTTGATTACCGGATTCTCACTTGGAAGTGCCCGGTCATTCATGTACTCGGATACACGACATCCATGTCCGAACTACAGCACAATAATCTGAAGAACTTGTTAGCAACATTGTTTTGATGTAATGAGTGAGTGATGCTCACTTATTTGTTGGAAAGACCAAAAATCGACTTTTTTGGGTCACATGACTCTGTCAGGATCTTACCGATTTGTAGGATTGCTCAAGAGCAAACCAGACAGCTCTCAATTCAGATGGTTGTTTGGAATCTGGTTGGAATTTGTTTGACGGTGAGACGGATGATCGGAAATGCACACCAGTTCACTCCCATTGAGCGTACTGTGATCAGTGCAGTCGTTGCGAAACGACTCGTCAAGTATGTCACGTCATCACTTTGATCGCAGTCGGCCAATGCTGGTTCAAGGATGTAAATGACTGTTTTATTAGCACGAAAAGAAGAGACGTATGAAAGAAACTTGTTCGCCTTGATGAGGGATAGTAGTCCGTACTTGAGCTCAGCATTAGATCATTTCTTACTCATCAAGCCCATCCTATTTTTCTGCTATTCCATTTGGACGAGATTTGGCGTACCCATGCGTCTGTCCACTGCTATAATAAATGTGCCTAATTGTCTATCTATGAACACGGATTTTAAACAAGATCTAGATGGACTCGTAGTATGAGTAGTATGGTATTGCATCTGAATGACAGGACACGACCGGTTTCTCGGTTGTTGCCTCTCATCAGGTATGCATACCCGGTATTCTTCTGCCCAGTCATCCTCAGAATCTAGCACTTCGCATTTGGTTAATAGCTGTAATATCGCTGGAAGCGTATGCAGCCTGCATGGACGGAGAGTCCATTTTCAGAATCACTTGGTGATTTGTCCAAAGTTATTGGAAGAGTCACCGTGTGATGGACTGTTCGTCCAGATACATTCCATGCAGTTGAAGTTAGGTTACAGCTGTTATTGATCCAGATGAACTGATTTAAACGAAGATAATGTTCATCAGAGGGTGCGAAATGCTACTGAACCGAACGACGGTTGTCTGAAAAAAGTGAGCTGACTTGAAAAAGCAGCTACCTGATCTGTTGGTGCAGGCTGCAGTTGTTGTACACACCAAACGTTTACATTCATTGGAAAGAACCCACACAGATTCGATGCATTTGTAAATTGGTTGGAAGCATTGCGCAACAGGCTTATCATAGCTTGCTTTGAGGACTTCTTTCGAGGTCTACTTGTTTTCTTAGCAACCCAACGACTAGAATTATTCAAAAGTTGCGAATATCTATTGGTAATCGGGAAATTTTCTTCAAAATCTGAACTTTACACCCCCGAGTTTTTTTCTATGTGAGTATTTTCCCATGTTCTAGCTTAGATGAATTTGGGCCTAATGCCATTCTTCTGTTTTGATAATTCAGAGGTCACTATAGTGTGGCTTTATCGGCTTCCTGTTGGATACGAGAATTACCCTCATGTAATGAATCGATTGCTTATTGGTCTATTTGTGTTGGTTTCCATGTCTACACATAGCCACGCACATTGCTTTTATTAGAATCACTTTACTCCATCACTTCTCGGCATTCTCCGGGTGGCTTATGAGAAGTACAACGGTATGCTCATCGGCTCCTGTGGCACGGAGGAGGTGTACTGGGTACCCAAGGAGTCTGGCTCCATGCGAAGGAAGTTTGAACTGAGTAGTCAGTCATTGACCCCCATTGGGTTATGGACACCAAGCTTCGTCCTACTGCCTTGTGGGTTAACCGTTGGATAGCTTAAGACTCCGGTTGTAGACTTCCAAGGAAACCACCTGCTTTGGTCCCGGCAACCTGGCAGTATTGAGCCCACAAATAAAACAAACCATGAAATGTGATTCCACGTACCCATTCTCTCCCCCCCCCCTCTGTACGGTTTTGTTTGGCACAGCCTGAATGTAATACCAGATGGCGTTACTTGACCTTGTCGATTACACCTGCATGCTGCTGTTGTTCACTTGTCGGGGCGAGCTAACTTGGTCGCTAATAAACATATTTCATGCGCACTTCGTGCTCTCATTCGGTGCTACTTTTTTGAACCGTATGCTTGATCTAAGAAAACCTCGTTCAATCGAATTATTCTTCTCCACAGGACCAAAAGTAAGGATGTACACAGCACGAGTTCGATGGGACAACCAAGCGTCTGCCCGATCCAGCCCAAGAACGTTGTCCTACGTGGTTAGCTAGAGGGACCAATAAGATATTAACCAGCACAATACTAGCCCATATGATCGATACGGGTCACGCACCAACGTAGAGTAGACCGTTTGGCTCTATCCGCTGTGCGGGCAAACTGCTCTCAAAAGGGTTAGACAACGAATCCTCTACGGTTGAGGCGATTGCAATTAGGTTACACAGACCAGTCCTGTGTTCGTGAAGCAGTTCGTCAAGACATTACAGCTCCTATCGCAAAAGGTCAACGAGACAGTGGGACAAGCCCACAGGATCGGTGACCCCGGTGGTTAGTCGGCCTACTCAAATGCAACAGAACAGATTTGATATTTTGTACTTCCATGATATTATCACATTTTTGAGCAACGCTAAACATTTTCATGTGTACTGTACTGCCTGAAGAGGATTACTGAAAAGACAGATTTGTGTTAGCCACAGTATGTCTTATAAATTCCCCCAATGGAGCTCAGGTCCACAGGACTTAAAGGGAGCAAAGTGAACAAGATTGAAGCAGAAAAATAATTCGAGAATTTAACTTACTTGATGATCTAACAGATAGGGAAGGCAGGTTGACACAATAATTTCCAGACTAATCAGAATGAGGAATGATATTCCAGCCAGTCTATCCGATGGTTTGGCGGAATATTTTTTCAAGCAATTTCAAATTCACGTGGCGTAATTCTGAGTTTGCATGACAAATGTTATGAAAATGTAATTTCAAGTAAATCCCGCATAATTTCAACACAACTAAGTAACTAGTTCTGTAGTAGACTCTAGTCTCTTATCAACTGAACTCAAAATCTCCCCAATTCATATCCGAACGCAATTGTAATGTGGGACTTCACCAAGCTGACCAGCTGAATTCTCGTTGGTAGGTGGGACGGTCTGCGTGAGACGGCGCGCGCGACAGAGAGAAGTTTCGTGGTAAAATTCCATTTCGAAAGCTTTAGTGATTATGACCTGGATGCCGAGTGAGACCAATGAATCCACTGGTACATTTCCTAGGGCACGGTTCTATAATGAGAGCATGGGGGCTAAAACTCAACAAAGAAGTTGGTCGGCATACTAGCCGACAATGGCGCAAAGTGACTGCCTCTGAATTGCTCCATTTGCACATCAAATATGGTGTAGTCTAGTCTCTCTCTCTCTCTCTCTCTCTCTCTCTCACACACACACACACACACACACACACACACACACAGTGACACCCATTCACCACATCTTGATGACGTTGTCATGATCACTGAAGGGCTGATGCGGAAAAAATTGCAAGCTGAACTCATACAGACAGGCTGTCTGTTGAGTAGTGGCAACAGAGCACAGAGGTTGCAACAAATAACTCGTTGCATTTACAACTAATCACTTTCATGGCAATTAGTATTTTACTTTCAGACAATTGTAAGTGTCCGTTCAAATGTACCAGGTAATGGTACGACCTCCTCTAGAGTACTATGAACTGGCATTATGGTGTTTGGTTTGAGCAGTCACGTGCACAGTTAGACAGTCCCACCCGCACACACATGCACACAAGTTGCGGACATCGCCTTGTCCTTTGTCGGGTTTGAGCATCAACAGATTAGGGTTGTTCTAGTAGATGCTTCAGAGATTGTTAGAGCTGGTGTCTGATGAGACCTTGTTGTTGAGAAAGCTGAGAAAGCTGTGGGTCAGGTCCACCAGCTTAGCCCTGAACCAGTTTCGAAGTCATCTCTGGATGGAGTGGGTTCACTGATTTTCTCGTAGAATCGCTCGAATTCCGCATGGACGTAGATCTTGTGAACGCTTTTGGGTGAACACTCGAAATTAAAGCAGGAGAGTGTTCAGTTGTTAATAAATTTTGTAAGTGAGTAGTAGAAGATTAGATTTGTATATAATATGATTCATCATGCAGCTTGAACGCTCAACTCACCATTGAAAACCATGGAAGCACTGTACAGCTGTTTCATCCTTGTTGGGAATCATCAGCAGTGCACATCCACCGAGCTCCCACGGGGACTCGAACCCGGGGTGAACGATTATGAATCGAACACCTTAACCGCAAGGCTATCCGGGCTGGCTCTCAACGGTTTGTTGAACATCTACACTACATGATATAGCACCCTTCCGTCACTGGCTTTTGAACGGTAACAACCCGCTTCCCACACAGCGATCGACTCCTATGATGGATGACTTCTCTGTAGGGGCCTAAGTACAACGAAGGCATTCCGTTGTGAACATTTTGGGGGGAACACTCGAAAATAAAGCAGGATGATAGTGCTTCCAGCTGAGGAGAGTTCAGCCGCTTTATCATACGGGAAAATATAAACCTCCACTTACCACCAGAGATTCTAAAACCACTGATTTTATTGTGCACAGAGAAAGTCTGATTCCAGTTTCAAGGGATAGTCTTCAGATAGATTGGTGGGGTTGCAATGGGCGGTCTGCTAGGTCTTATTTCGGATGACATTTTCATGGGCATGATTGAGGCAAGACTGGAAGTGGTGATAAAAAAGACGGTTCCCTACAGAGATTAGGTAGATGATATTTTTTACTGTGGTGAATCATGTAGAAGATATCAGACAGTTACTAAAGCAGTTCAACAGAGCACGTACGAACTTGAAGTTCACATGTGAACTGGAACAACAAGGGTCGATGTTTTAATAACTCGAAGAGGGGACGAATCTACTCAGAGATTCATTTTCCGTAAGAAGACTTGGTCTGAACAGTACCTATTTTTACAAAATTTCCTCACCAATAGAACATAAGAGAGCTCTGGTTTGAACCCTATTCTTCAGGGTAAGACAAATCTGAACGGAAGATACTCTACCAAACGAGGGGGAAACCATTTATGCCACATTGATTGATAATGGATATCCTGACTCATTCACTCGTTTTCATAGTCAGACAGGAAACCAGATCCAGTGACTTGTCTCTTGGATGCCCCCAAGAGATATCTACATATCTCTCCCATACAAAGGAGAATCAATAATACAACCTATTGAACAGCGCATCAAAAATGCTTTGCATGGGACATACTATGCCACCGCACTACACTATCACTCATTCACATCGAGCCTCTCCAAGTCCCCAATGATAGATAACCATTCAGTCGAATCCACCTCCCACTGCATCTACCCCTTCTTTTGCAGCTGCAAGAGAGGAAACATCGGTAGGGCCAATCGATCACTGTGATCTAGAGAGGCTGAACATATTCCGAAATACATACAGGACGCGATGACCCAGCCTAGTCTACAACATCCGACTACATCACATTGACAGACTTCGGCCATCGTTCTCCACCAGTCTGAATGTTGTCACACAGTAGATCTGACGAACGCGTTCTCAGACTTATTTCAGCATCGAAGCAAACACTACCCAATGATACTCGAGACATTATCGATCGCTCACAACGAACCCACTCTGTGTCTGAAAGTGTATGAACTTAATCCTTAACGTATCGTGGCTTTAGTCAACCACATGCGGTCACACATTTACACACACATACACAAACAAACAAACACATTAACACTGTCTTCATTATTCATTTCACTTCATACCTCAGTTATTTTTATTGGTAGATTTTATACGTGCTCGACCGATGAGAGTTAGCGGAAGAAATTCCTCCTGCAGTGTTTGTCTTCTTAATTGTTTATTCATATATTATATATATATATATATATATATATATATATATATATATATGCTCGCGATTATTTTGTGGGACTGATGACACTTTGTTGGCTGACTATCCTTTGGACTCCACTGTTTACACACAAGCCTGATGTCATCCAACCAACCCCACACTCGTAAGCACCAGACTCGAGTTTCTCTGTTGTTAGAGCTCACTAATCGTGCTTTTCCTCCGCCCCACACAGGATTCAAACCTGGGCCTTTTCACCTCGAAGGCATGTGTTTTACCAATGCGCCACCCCACTCCCGTTCGGGCTGATCCGAGTCACCAACTTAAGTTTGTTCAACCGTTATCCCCTATGACAGTCAGAAGGGCCCAACAACTTTGAATGTATGTCCCATTAACTCCAAGCGAGTGCGAATTTGACACTGACTGCCGAACCCCACCTGCGTAGTCTTCTCAAGTACTGGACAGAAAGTGTTGGCCTGCTTCTTCAGAACCCTTCACATAGCAGGAGATCCGGGATTACATGCTAAACTCGAATTTTCGTCGCATGAAGTTGAGGTTCTACTTTGTTCTCTACGTTCTGTTTAGATACAAGGGAATATAGTACGTCTGAGAGCGTCAAATTCCGCTTGCTGTATCCAGAACAGGGAAACAGAAATGGATGAAGTTCCGGGGGTTTAGAGAATGTGAGAGGATAAACTGAGAAAACCACAAGGATCCAAAAAGGGACCATACTTGTAATTAATTAAATTTCCTCATAGTAAATGCCAAAAGTGAGTTTCCACTCTAGCTCTATCGAAGCGAGATGAAATCGAGCAAAATGAACAATTTAATAACAATGACCGGGTACTTCCAAGTGAGAATCCGGTAATCAACTTGTTATTCGCCTTGATTATAGTAGTAGTTGTTGTGTTATTACTCACAAGGTATATCAAGGAAGCAGGTTATTTGATGGAAATTACTCGTTCTGAAGTCATCAAAACTAATCAAAAAGAACAACAATGCTCTTTTGCATTTTAGTGGTCCAGTCCACTTGAAGGCAGTTGTTTTCTAACTACGGGATGCAGTTGTGTGATTTATTCGCCTTCTTTTAGGTTACTGTGTTTTTTCCTCTGACAACCGTGTTCGCTATTAATCCACAACTGTCCATATTTGCATTTTGAGAAATCACCTACTTGCTTACTCAGTTAGTAGTATGTACTCTGCACCACCTCAGTAGTAGCAGCTGTTGTTATTGTTGTTTTCGTCCATCATTTTGCTCTTTCGAACTGCTAGTGGTGTGTTGTAATGATAATGACAATACCTTACTAACCCTTTTTGTTGTAAAACAATGCATGATATTTCTCGAGGGAGTTGCGGCCCATCAATTGCCACTGAACAGGAAATTGACCTGCAGTGGCAAGGTGCAAACTGGAGATGTTAAAGTCGAAATTCTCCAATGATGAACACCTTGAATAACCATATGTAGAAGTCTCTCACTGTGCGGGAAGTGTTGTGCTAACATGCAGAGCCAGTGTCGAAGGGACGTTGTTACATGCGATGTATGGGTTCAATAAACCTTAGAGAGACATCCCGGATAGCCTGGTGCTTAGGTGAGATTCAGTTTTGGCTCACTGAATACGCATTAGTAATGATTCCTAACAAAAAAGAAACGGCTGTACAGTGCTTCCATGGTTTTCAATGGTTTGACTGTTCACACGGCATGACGAGTTTTATATTATGTATATTATATGTATACTATGCAATTTGATTGAACTTATATCGAATTTAAAGTCGAATTAATTCCAATTACAGAAATCAATGCGGTCTTACTAGGCTGTGAACACAACCAAAGAAGGAGTACATTATTTGGATTGGACAACCCATACTCCCTTTTATTATACCAGATTCTTAAAATCTTGATTTTTGGCTGTGCCATCAGATAGAGAAGAATTCAGCCTCAAAATAGTTGCTAATCTCAAGTTTAGTGAATCACCGGAGAACCTCGCGAAGTGTTTGCTGATTACTAATGGCCTAGTGAAAGCACAAGAGTAAATTGGCATACCGTGCCGCAGTGTGATAATCCATGATACACTTGTGTCTTCCTACCGTGTTAGCCCTCTCTGATTTGCCCTCGTGACTTCACCACGTCCCCTTCGACCCCGTGTTCATCTTTGCTGTGGATCACGCATACTGATTTGACGGCAGTATATGGTATTTTCCACCACAATGGGAATGAGTTTAGTGATGCCAAGCAACTAATCCCCCCATCGGTTTAGAAAATGACCTCACATCCCCAATACTCTGTAAATAACCCCAGTATGGCGCTCAGATCTTCATACAGATTCAAGTGATCGGGTGAAAAAAAAATTAGATAACCAGTCGTCATATATTTTCTTCTCCGTGCGCGCGAGGACACTTCATCCATCGACTGACCACCTAATAAGATGGACAGTGTTCTTCGAGAATTGATACACCTCTGGAGCTTCGACCTTCTAACGTTACTACTGGAAACAGTAGCAGTAGTTACATCATGACTTTGTTTGATTTTTTGCAAGAAAAACTGCGTTTCATCGTCGGCTTGGGAAAACGGTGAATGACAGAGGAAATTTGAACTTTGATGGGGTATACCGTAGAACTAACAATTATTCTGGCTCTCTTTCGAATTTGATTTATTACATGCTTGCGCTCGAGTGCAATCGAAGGGATGTACCCCACGTCCACGAAGGCTCACTTCACTTTTAGCGATACACCAACGATCAGACCATGAGACTTGGAGTGTAGAACCACGTAAGGTCCCCATAGGTCAGTTGCTGTAACGAGCCGGACGACAGTAGACTAATGCCCACCACCACTGATGATCAGTTTGATTCCTCAGTTGGTTCGCTGCTGAGAAGTACTAATAAGAGAACCTCCATAATCCACGTACAGTTATTGGTTGTCCTAGCTGAACTAGATTCAATGAAACCTCTCACATTTAGTCAATATACAAGAATAAACCGCAAGCGAGTTAGCGATAAACGCTGTGTTAATGGGTGAAATATGGCTGATCAGATGCTACGTTAGTTGCCGTTCGACTTGGACTTTCAGTGTGAGGTGCTGCCTAGTTGGCAAATCATGACCAGTTTATTCACAATGAAGAAGTTCATATTGGTCTACATACCACCAACGGCCCACTCGATTTTGGTAGGTACCATTATCCGATCAATCTGGGGTTAACAACTGTACCTTCCAATGTATTATTTGCTAACTCCGGTGTTGTTCACCGCTTTCTCAAGAGAACCAAGCAGTGCAGTTTATCTCGCGAGAATTCATGAAAGTCAAAAGATCTAACTACTGCTACTGTTTCCAGTAGTAATATTAGGAATCCGAAGCTTTCGAGGTAAACCCACTCCCGAAAAACATCCTGTACCCGATCATATGAAACTCTCATTCGTCACGTCTGATAGGACAAGTTATGCTGGAGAATCTTGAAATATGAACGTGCAAATGTCACCCATCAACTTCAAAAATGGTATTAAAATTTCTGGGGTTAATTTCTATAAGTACGGTAGACGAACCGTTTTTCTCGTTGATATTTCCATAGAAAAATAAAATGATTTCCAGAATCACTTCGATGAGATGGGAAAATTGAGTGATTACATGGGACTACCTTGATGAATGCTACCCCTTGTAGTGTATTCCTATGGAAGCTCTGCGTGATCAAAGACGTGCCTCTCGTTGTTTGCAATGTTCAAACAAGGAATAAGAGAAATACAATTCCAATCCATATAAGGTCCCGATGAGTCAAGTGCTGTCACGAGTCGGAAGACAGTGTAATCGGTGATGGCGTGGATTCGAACATATGACCTCCGAGGAGGTAAGCAAACTCCACCACCATCCAACAAAGTTTTCAGTGGAGGCGAATGAAACATAGAACTGTCCACGGATTCACTTGAACCAACGCTGCTAACTTGAAGAAATTCCCTGACTGGGGAAAAGCTACAGCAGCATCCTAAAATAAAAAGGCATCCTCTGGACTGGATGAACGAGTAGTAAAGCAGCCCACAAAGCATACAACCACGGGGGATACCATTGAAACAAAGATTAATTGTCATACTCTGTTGCACTTCCCATTTGCTTCGCGGGGAACTGCGTACTTCCGTGGGGGTTGCACTTGCACGATCTGCAAAGATACAAAGAAAACTTGGCTAGCCGGACCTCAGTAAGTGCGTAAGCAAGTGCCGACACTTATAACGATAAAGATGGGCGTGGTGGTCTATGTCCGATCGCGTCACACTGCTCCCCTTCTCCCTCCCACCCCTCCAACGAAAGAACACTGTACCTAACACAGAGTGTACGCAAATCTGTAACCAGGGTTCTTGTGGGCACTTAGTTGACAGGGATCATGGAGACAGGCTTCGATGGCATGGTGGCCATATACATGTACATACATTCAGGTACATATACACTGATTGCAAATAGTGTGCAAAAGTGTGGACAAAATGTCCCCGGAAGCACACGATCGTTTTCGAGGTTTTTACCGTTCATGAGGTATGTGTAACCGGTACTCCTCTGCCTACTCATCTCCATACTTGCACTCATTTAAACCTGCTTCGCATTTGACATATATATATATATATATATATATATATATATATATATATATATATATATATATATATATATATATTCACTAGGATCTAATTTGAATCGCCTGGACTGTGAATGGAGACTCTTCATTGGAGAGTCCACATACGAATCACAACTGTGATTTCTGTCAGTTATTCGTGTCTGGGTCACTGCTAACCCAACGAACAACGAGGTTGCATGTGCGAGTGCTTATACTGGTAGTATGCAGTAGATTAATTTCGTCGCCGTGTCTGACCACTAACCTCTGCATCTTAACTCAAAATTCTTGATACGACATTACCAACATATTCGAACAATACTTTGGAGATATCGACACTCAAACGCCGAAAATCTTAACCCATCGTCTAGTTTTAATCGTCATATTTCTGAGCCGTGTACAAGAACCCATCCAAATGCAGCAGTGTATTTCTATGAATATGTGCCCAGTTATTGTAATCCTGAACATTCGACTGTAAAGCTACCTTATCTGTATTGACTAAAACTTTGTCTGATTATAAGCAAATGTGACAACTTACCATTTGTAGATGCTCACCTTAACTGCTGTTTACTTTTGTGTTCAAATCTGTGTCATAAAAGTTACATTTTCAGTACTCAAAAATGCTGTGTTATAGTTTCCTAATTATCAGTGTGGTAAAATGAATTTGGGCACATTTTTATGTTTTTCCAGTGGTAATCAAAAGGATATTGAAAAAGTATACTAACTATGTAAGGAGGCTTCCTAAACAGTAATACACTACACGACAAAACTATAGGACTCTCCCATTTTCCCACACATTTCCGCTTTTACCTTTCCCAACGAAACCGTATTTGGTCGGAATGACCGGATGCACAATACTATACGGCATACCAAGTTTCAAAGGCAAACTACGCACTAAATGCTAATTAAAACACAAAATTTATAAGTTGAGAGTGACAAAAGAATAGGACCCCAATCTCGGCCCTCCACCTCAAAGTAAATTAGGCAGAACCAGATGGATCATTGGGCCTGACAACAAGCAGATTAGTTTGGTCTGTGAATGTGGCGATTCACAAATCCATCAGAACCGGAATCATCTGCGTAATATGCATTGGAGCACGTGATGCACCATAGTGACTTAGATCATCTTCACTACACTTGGTCGCACGTACGCACCTTAGAGAACCCACATTAAATTTAGTCTGAGAAATGACACACAGAAATAATCTAACAGATTTGAAGAAGGGCCAAATATTCACGTCCCATAAAATAGGAACCAATTTGCATGAAATCGCAACACAGTAAAAATGATCGAGAAACGCCATACTACTGTACATGGGATGAAACGACCAAAGAGCATCTGAAATGCAAATCGGCGATCCGAAAATCAACTAAAGAGATCAGATGACCACAGATTAATTCGTCCAAACTTCAATATCGCGTAGTCCATGTCAACATTGAAAGCTTTGATTGGAGTCAGTATTTCGAAACAAACGTTACAAAGAATGCCCAAAGTGGTGCTTTGGATGAAGTACAAAATAATGAAAGATATATTGTTCTCAAACCATTGCATAAAGAACAACACTTATTGTGGACTGAAACACACGAGGCATGATTAAATAAGTGGGAGAATGTCTACTTCACTGATGGAGAAATAATTTGGATGAAGAGAATACTTGGAATTATTACTAGCATAAAATCAGAAATGAAGAAAGCAGTTTGGTCAGGGAAACGAGAAAAGTTCAGCGGTGGCTGTGGGAGCCTTCATAGCTCGCGATCAAACTGAGCTAGTTATACTTGAAGACATACAAGATTCCGTTTGACATGTTCGTAAGTTGGAACAGATTTTACTCCATCTAGTTACTAACAGATTACAACATGATGCCGTATTGGAGCATGATAGTGCTCCAGTTCATTACTCATACACTACAAAATGTTTGCTGTTATTCTGTGGGATCAAGATTATGGAGTGACCAGTGGCAGCTTAGATATAGACCTAACTGTAAACCTGTGGGATATACTTTCTCGTCAGGTGTAAGAGGATTCCATGGCCTACCAGTCTAAGAATGAACTAGTAACCGTCCTTACGCGAGAATGGGTGTATATTGACCAAGGTGCAATCATAGGTCTGGGAAGAAGTACGCCAAGAATATGTATCGAGGTGCCCAAGTAAAATGGGCGCTTGCACACGATTTTGAATACTAACTATTGAAACCTAGCCTTGGAGGTCCTATGGTTTTGTCACCCGCTTTTCCGCTCATTCTGATTTAATTAACTCATAACAAATTACTTTATTGGGAAAGTTATATTCTTCATCGAAATGGGCAGTCACTCGTTCTGACTACATATGATTTCGTTAGAAAATACAGAAGAGGAAATGTGTGAGAAAATTAGGGGGTTCTGAAGTTTAGTCGCGCACAATAAAACTGGAAAGTTCCACCAGCAGTTGACCGCATGATAAAGAGTTTTCCCCTTAACAATGGCCATCGAGATGGTCGTGCTAGCATCAGCATGGTGGCTCATACTGTTTATCGATCGATCCAGTCTGGACTACATGAATGGGCTACCGTCACACATTCACACAAAATTCAAATTTGTGGATACAATTCTAGGCTAACATACGTAGGTATATGTCAGCCTAAGTGCACTTTAATTAGTGGAGCAGCCACGTGATTTGTCCGCGATCAAAGTTCTCGCTGTGGAACACGGATGACTGTCTAACAGTATCAGATTGATAAACAGTGTGACCCATCAGCCCATTGTAGAATGGAAAACCCTTTTCTGTTCTGCTTCGTAAAGCTAGCTTTAGTAAGAAGACTTTTCTGTCTTCGAATAGTCTACTTTTACCAACAGAAAACAGGTAGTTTACAGAGAATTCAAAAGCCCTTAAAATCAGACGTTGCAGCACGAACTAATTGGTTCAACCTGGCATCGTGTAAACTTTCTTCTGACTGTTTGATTGGTGACACGGCCAGCCATCACTTAAAGTGAAAACCACTCTCGTCATATCGATCCATTGTCCTATCGTTCGTGCATCCGTTCACTCAAACATTGACCTGGATTTTGGACATGCTCTGTCGGATCAATAGCTAAAGGGGCTCGACTGTCTATCGACAGTGAATTATCCTCTGCCCCCACAACTTCTAATTGCATTTCCCAGCTATGTAACTAGTAATGAAATGAGTTTGTTCGCTTTTGATTCCAACTCGAGATTCGTAACGAGATTTGTAAACGTGTTCAATACACTTCTATATTCCTTCGGTTACAACTGTAAAAATTCATGAAAACCGGTTGACATTCGTTTTACAACTCTCTTATAATCAGAAAACTAAAAAGTTCCTTCAGTTATGCGCAAATGTTCGGTAAGTACGACTGCAAGCACGTTCGAAGTGAGTTAGTATCCTTATGTAATCGCATTAGGATTAATACTTTCAAGTTGGAAGTCAAGATTCGTAAATACTGAGGTCTAAAGCAACATTTTTCCCCAAATGAACTTGAAAAGAGAACACAGCAGAGTCACGTTGCACAATTTCTATCCGGATGGATTTTGCTTTATCACATCAGGTGCATATTACAGATAATTTAATAACTAACATTGCAGTAGTAAAATAACATTACTGGTGATAGGTTCACAAGCGTCATATCCCATATCACTAGCTTTTGACTATGTCATCATCATCATCGTACAGCGTTAAACAGTAGGGCAAGCCCCACTGACCACTGCCTTTCTCACCATGTTGCACGTTGAATTAAAAAGTATGAATATACAAGATGGACAGGGAGTGGACCAATATGGGTGGGAAAAGAAAAGAATGCCCTAGTAGCCAACACACGGAATACACAGTCTAACTGTACAAACGTACATCGATCAAACATTCTGATTCGATAGAAAGTGACAACACGATCTCCACTGTTCGCGGTTCGCAGCCATATCCTTCAGTGTCTCCAGCCAACTGGTAGACGGATCTTTTGGACCCCAACCACGAAGACGCGAAGCACCTACTTTTCCTAAGTCTGCTGTACATTTTCTCATTCCTCGCTGCCACGTCATCTGTTGACCTCCACGTGGTCTCTTCCACTCCCTGGGAGGGGCGGAGAATAGGACACGGTACGGTAGACGTGTGTTTGCCATACGTAACACGTGTCCCAACCAACGAAGTCTACTAAGTTGGATACGCTGTGACAAAACGTTCTCTGAATTAGTACCCAATACTCGCTTTCTTACCTCATCGTTGCTTACTCGGCTATTCCACCCAATCCTAGCGATACTACGTAAACATCGATGGTCGAAAACCTCAAGACGACGAATATCTTCAGCACGCAGACTCCAAGTTTCGCAACCATACAACAAAACTGAACGCACAGTGGCACAGTATACACGACCTTTCAACTTCAGTGAAATATCGGATCGGCGCCACAAGTGCTTCAGTCCAGCGTACGCCGCTCGAGCTTTGGATTTCCGCGTACTCACCTCTACTACTGTGCTCCCATCCGTCGTCACGCAGCTACCGAGGTAGGTGAAGTGATCGACAACTGCCAGCATCTCCCCATCGAGCATCAAGCTCGGAATCGTTGACGTCCAGTCTTGTAACATCACCTTGCACTTTGAAGGTGCAAAACGCATGCCGAATGGAGCTACAGCTCTTGCGAGATTATCTAGTGCACGCTGAGCATGTTCCGTGGATTCGAACAAGCAGACAACGTCGTCTGCGTAATCTAGGTCACATAGCTTTTCACTATCTCCTAGTTCGACGCCTACATCCTGAAGATTTTGCAAAGCACTCTCCATTATTTCGTCCATGACGAAGTTAAAAAGGAATGAAGACAAAGGGCATCCCTGCCGAACACCACTGGTCGTTTCGAACCGACCGGATAGTTCACCGTAAACCCTTACGCGGCCAGAAGTATGAGAATACAATGATCTCATTAGGTTCACGAACTTCTGGGGCATACCTTTTCGATGAAGAGTACTGAAAAGCGATGTTCGATCAACTGAATCGAAGGCGCCTTTCAGGTCTAAGAAAAGCATTATTGTTGGTCGGCGGTGCGTGTGACGCGTTTCAAGTAGTCGGCGAAGAGTAAAAATCTGGTCGATGCATCCTCGACCTGGGCGGAATCCTGCCTGCTGTTCGCGGACATTCCTCTCGCGAGCCGATGTAAGTTGGTGCAGCAAAACCGAAGCTAATACTTTGGCGACTATCGGGATTAGGCTAATCCCACGATGATTACTGCAGTCATTGCGTATTCCCTTCTTGAAGATGGGAACAATCAATGACTCGCTCCATATTAACGGAATACGCTCCGCGTTCCAAATGTCACGGAGCAAGGCGGTTAGTGATTTTATCAATGCCTCACCACCCAGTTTGAAAAGAACTGGAGGAAGTTCGTCGGGACCTGCCGCTTTCCCCCGCCTTAGTAATCGAATACATGACTCTACTTCTACTTCTGATGGGGGCTCAAGTGATACCACCCAAGAAGTCACAGTTGTTGACACGGGAGTAACTACACTAGCGTGCGGCCAGCTAAACTGTTCCTTGAAGTACTCGGCCCATCGGTCAAGCCTTTGCTGTTTGTTATGGATGGGTTCTCCATTCCTATTGCAAATCGTTTCACTGACCTGAGTTCGCCGTCCACCGGTGTCACGAATAAGTTTGAACAGTCTATGACTGTTACCTGAAGCAGCTGCCACTTCCATTTCTTCGGCTACATTGACCCACCAATTTTCGCGATCCTTCTTAAGGCTTCGCGTAACTTGTCTTTGCAGCTTTCTCCGCATCTTATTTATCTCCTTACGGTTCGAAAGCTGACGCTTTTGCTCCATTATACTCAGCGACTCTTGCGAGATCCAGTGTCTCTGATGGACAACGGATCGAGGACCACAGGCGAAATCTGCTGCAAAGTGCATCGCTTGTTTGATATGAGCCCAATGCTCATCTACATTACTGTTGTCCGTGGATCCTAGCTCATGTGCTAACTTCTGCTCATACCGGGTGCAAACGTCTGGATCACACAAACGTTGCATGGCTAATCCGGTTTGCGGTTTGCGACGATGGCCATGGAGCTGGAGAGATAATCGCATTAAAACTAAGGCATGGTCCGACTCTACGTACGTGGACCAGTAAGATCTACAGTTCTGAACAGAACTGCGCCATCGGTAGCTTACGGCGATATGGTCAATTTGACTCAAAGTACCTGTAGAGTTAGAGCGCCATGTCGCTGTGCGACGCGAGCTGTGTCGGAAATTTGTGCTAGACAAGAACAATTGATTGTCTGCACAAAATTGGAGAAGCCTATCCCCGTTATCTGTGCGCTCAGCGGGTAAAGCACAACGCCCACCTAAACAGGCTTCTGACGCACTAAGTTTGCCAACTTGTGCATTGAAGTCACCAGCTAGCACTACAATGTCGGAACCTTTACTGCCGCGAACGAGAGTGGCGAGGGCATCATAGAACTCATCTTTCTGCAAGTCTGAGCTACAGTCCGTTGGGGCGTACGCCGAGATCACGAACAAATTGCGTTTAACACAACTGTCCTTTCGAACGCCGACTGACCCTTGGAGTCTCACAGCACATAAACGACTGTTAACAGGGATCCAGTCTAATAGGGCAGCCTCAGCCTTGTCAGTCAAGACAATTCCTACACCACGTT
Source organism: Fasciola hepatica (assembly GCA_948099385.1). Lineage (NCBI taxonomy): Eukaryota > Metazoa > Platyhelminthes > Trematoda > Plagiorchiida > Fasciolidae > Fasciola > Fasciola hepatica. The sequence continues at coordinate 8,130,455 of CANUEZ040000072.1, read as the reverse complement.
GACCCACAGCTCTAGCTGCTTCGTCTCCTGAGGTGCGCAGAATATACCTCGATGAGATACCAGGAGCAGTTAGTTGAATTACACTGCTCGAATCCTGGATACGCGTTTCGCTTAAGCAGCAAACATCAATCTTCAGAGAGTTCATTGTGAGGGCTAGGCACGCCTGCTGACCGGCCTGCATGAGTGTACGCACGTTGAAGGAGCCGAGTTTCAGAGGCTGACGGGGCTTGAGAAAATGTGAGTTACCAGACAGAGGATTATTCCCGACGCTGTTTGACAGTGAATCGTTGCGAGTATCGACCGTGTTATCAGTGGGAGCATTATGGGTGGATAGATGGGGCAAATAGGGATGGTTAGGGACAGAAGACAAAGGTTGAATAACAGAGAGGGAACTCTGAGCAGTAGCACACTTATCACTACCCACCCCGCTCGATGCAATGGGCAGCGCGGTCCTGATTAGACTGCGCGACGACCGATGCAGTATGGAATTCTTTGTATTCGTGCAGTTCATGGGAAATGTTGGACGGGTACTGCTAGGGTGTCCAGCCACAAAGCAGGAGAACGATTAGGGTCCTCATCCAAAGCCTTTAGTTCTGACAAGAACCTATCCGCAAGGCAGCGGGATGGCTTAGTGGAAGCCCATTTGTTTGGATCAATTATTCTTCCACTGGTTTTTCCGACTGAGTTGCCAGCTCAAATCAACCCCCAAACCTGGAGGACCAGGAGACTGGACTTCGTCTGACCTCTACCCATTGACCTGTCAGGTATGATTGCATCTCCGGCTTAAGGAAGCCATCCTGTATAGCTCTTTGGGTCATAGAGGCGCGCAAGCCATCACACCACGTCAAGGTGCAGTCTCGTCGTGATGTGAGAAATCATCAGACCCCATTGGCAGAACATTCATCATCATGGTGAAATACGATGAATACTTTACAAGTAAATGCTTTTTGAAATAACACTTCAGTTTGACTGTTTTATTTTCCCAATCATAACAGCCGAAAAGCCCTGAATGTCGTTCGTCCATTCAGTTTAACCACTAATTAGCGCGCACATCAAGATAAAGCCACTAACGCCACAGCACCGCAACCGTCCCAAACCGGTCCTATTCGGCCTGAAGAGGATTGATCAGGAAGTATCTTGTTTATATACATATATGATTATGAATAAATAAACCAAAAATTGTTTCCAATTTTAGCCAGAATGCAGTTTCTGAGAGATCACTGGTAGTCTGGGAAACGTTCATTTGCATGACATCCTGTAGGAAGAAACGAACAATTGCGCGCACTTGTCATGGAACTTTCAATGGCCAACAGCTTTCAACTCAGAGTGACAACAGTTTTGAAAGACTTCCAATTCCCTCCACCAACAAATCACTGCCAGGAAAACAGTCCATCTGTGAAAAAGCGGGGTAAAAGGAAGATCGTTTCCCACTAAATTTATGTAGGAACACTAAAATACATACCACCTCTCAAATTCATTTCCACTGAGAATGCCCGGGATTCGAAAACTACGATCAAATCAAAGTAAACAACAAATGTGTCGTTAAGTGAACTGCCACCATCCTGCCTGTTCAAAACTCCCATTCCACTTACCCCAGATCGTTCAATGTGTTCCGCACGTTGCGCCATGATCTGACGATTACGATTGTCTCGATCATGTATCCATCCTAACGACACGACTGGAACACCCGAATAGATAGTCCACCGAAACAACTCTTTGCACAAAACCCATGACATCATTTGAATCGACTGCGTTTCAAAGAGAGAAAAAGGATCACATCAGATTTCATTATATATATATATATATATATATATATATATATATATATATATATATATATATATATATATATATATGACATCAACTATGAAGGTATACCAACCAGACAACTGCTATCTGTCCTTTATTATTTTAAGCCTATATATACATGCTAGTTAAATCAGTGGTGAGTGGGATAAACGGTTTCACGCGAGAGGAATGATTTGTTAATAGAATAGAGTGTAGGAATCAACCGATGTACGCATTAAATTTCGGTCAGTGTGAGTAAATGTCTTCACATTCATGGTACAACTTACTTGGTTCAGTAAGGGGTTACTTTTCCCACTTTTGATCGTGTAACCCAACACACGTTCTGCCACTGTGCAGCTGAATCAAAAGCCAACAATCCTCACGCGGTCAGGACGACAATACAACAACCAGTAGCTTCCCTGCGTATTTTAAACGAAGCTTTCTCCGCAATCATTGGTTCGTTAGCCAATCGAAATCTTTCGTCCTTGTTTGCGCATCAAGCCCCGATTAGTCGCTTGCACCTTATCACGTGAGGGGTGGAGTTAGATGCGTGCGGTCTAGAAAATAAGCTAGTGCAGTTGCCTGAAATGGCGCACTTTGTTTAATCCAGCCCAAAAGACGGACCAGAAGGCTGATTTGGTCCATGGCTGTGACCATTCAGTCTTACTGCGGAAATGCGGGGTTCGTGTCATGCTTACGAGAGGTAAAGCTGTCGTAGGCAGAAATATTGACGAGAAAACCGGAGTCCAGTATAAGGTTTAATTATATTTTAGCATTTCTTCCACCAGGGACAGGGGTTCAAGTGCAATACATCCCTCCCCCCAATTTTAGTTTCACATCGGAGGGGTAGATATCGTGATTTTGGTAGGCGATTTGAATGCTAAAGTAGGTCTGTTGTCATCGACTGAAGCGTACGTAGGAGGTATTTCTGGGCTAGATTCCTGTCACTGGGATAGGTAGGAACGGTTTTTATCTCTATGCTGTGACCATCACCTGTTCTTCGCCAGTATGAACTTCAGACACTCCAATAACCGGTAGACCACCTGGAGTCCTCCCTTTTCGAGTCAGCAACGGATCCACACTGACTAGGTCACAATAACCCCAAAATAGCGAGGTTGTACCTAAAAAAATACCGTTCACAATTGATCCCCACCCCCTTGATTCCGACCACGCAACAGTTTATGATTAGCTGTCCGTGTGCCTCGGTGGACGTTCCAAAAGCAAGCTACAATGAAGGTTCGACAGCGGTATGCATTCTCAGCCAGTCGGCTCATTCGTCTGCCAAAACTCGCTATCCGAAAAGCCATAAGTTGTTTTGTGTAATTGTTTTTACTCACTCCTCTGATGAGTTAAGAAGTATCTACAGATGGATGGATAAAGATTCTCGGAAGCAAATGACCGGTTTCGCGGCTATTGCCGCTCAACAGATGTATGTATCCGATACTCCTCCTTCCATCCACTTGTTCTGATACTTGCTTCTGTGGATACTAATCAAATCAGAAATGCCAACTCGCTACCACAGTGTCGTCGTTCTTCAAGTTAACTGCGTCCGAACCACGTAGAACTATCATCGAACCACCTTTGTGGTTCCTCAGTGGACTCTCTGAATAGGAGCTTCCAGTCACACTCCTGAAGCACAAATTAGATTTTCATGAACATACTCCTTTTCTATTAGATAATAGTGGCACGATATTTCAGGAAGGTGGTCGCGGCAGATTAAAGGCTGTACCACTTGCAATACTTGAACTGATAACGTATTGGAATCGCTCCGACGTAGAAATACGCAAACCGAAAGCACTAGGAGACCAAGGCTGCGGAAACGGAAGCTAATTTTTATTTCAGCACTGGTGTAAAATATGTTATATCATAAGGACTAACTGGCAGATAGAAAGTTAATCAATCATAGCTAGCTTTTGTTATACCTGTTCGTAGGGATTCTGATTGCTCAGAGCTTGTCAACGAGTAGCCACTAAGCTGATTCTGGCCGTGTCCCGTTTGATGTTTGCTGAAACACGAGTGTTTTTCCTGGTACGCTATCTGATTTCAGTAGACGATCCGTCGATCCTAGGTTTAAAGGCCTTATTAGCATTGAACCACTGGGTAACTTACCAGATAACATCGGAAACCCCGACAGATTAGCTTAGTCTTCAGAAGTTGACCGCAAATTTTCCAGCCAAATGGCGGCAGGGTGGCTGAGCTCAGCAAGTTGGAATTTGACGGTGATCCGGCATTTTCTGAAACAGAGAGTATTGCCTTACGATCAGCCAGATGTTGTCTTGAATGTGCGTACCCGGATGGAATAAGACGGTGTTATTACACGTTTGACTTCATCCACTTGGATGACTTCGACGGTGGTCGCAATGAACAACGAGGGACAGAAACCGCAGAGTAGTGGGGATTATCGGCTGACTCTGAATCTGTGATTACGGGGAGCGCAGCAACTACCGTTGAGGTGGAGGACTTCGAGCAGTGCACACTCGGTAGCAAGTACCTCCCGTAAATTTACCTGACTGAGACTGAGACTGAGATTTGCAAACTTTGGTGCACACGAAATCCAAACTACTAACAACCATCATCACTCCGTGGGACATGTTCTAGTGCAATTCCTTTCCGTTCGGACTGCACGTGTCGTCCGAGCTATTCCAGGCTTCAATAGACGAAGTTATACGTCGTATTGATGAGGTGAAAGCATATCAGAACGATGTGCTTATTTAAGGATTCATGAAGGAAAAATATGACGGCTGATTGCAACAGTTGATAGAGAGGTTTGTGAAGTGAAACGTATCGATCAAAGCCACCAAGTGCAAATTTTGTGTTACCGAATCCTATTTTCTTGATTTCGTTGTCAATGCAAACGGATACCAACCGGATCGCGATGGTTTCAAACCACTAATTGGAACTGAGTCACCTAAGAATCAGGTGCACTCACGGTCAATTACGGGATTCTGCAGTAATGTTCCCGATTCATTCCAAACTTCGCGGCACGAGCGAAGTCGTTGTTTCTGGTTCAGTCGTCCAGTTGGACGAGCAACATGAAAACGCATTACGCGATCTTACACAAAATATTGCCGACCGACCAATACTAGCTCCGTTCGGGACATTTAAGTGGACCATGCTCATCATAGACGCGTTAGATGTGGGGACTGGAGCAGTTCAGGCATGGGATGAATGTCCAATATCCTGCATCTTACGTCTTCTCAGTGCTGCAGAGAATGGCTGGTCCCAGAGGCAGAAGGAAGATGTAGTGACCTCGATCGTGATATAACAAAAAATAAATTATTTGTGTTACAAGTTTTTATTGAATTGAAGGGGATATTCGACGATATCAGGATTTGCTAATCTTGGATCCACAAAGGTGGAGCATGACTACCGATTGCAACAGCTGTTGGAGAGGTTCGTGGAATAAAACATATCGATCAAAACCGTGAAGTGCAAATGCTGCGTTGCCGAACTGGATTTCGCCGGTTTCACTGTCAATGCAAACGGGAATCACCTGGATGCGAGTCGTTTCAAGCTGCCAATTAGAATCGGGTCACCCAAGAACCAGGTGCACTTGAGATCGATCCTGGAATGTCTGACTATTCTCGATTCGTTCGGAACTTTGCAACACGAGCACAGTCGTTGTTCCGGGTTCATTCGTCCTATATGCAGCACTGGGGAGATTAGTCCAATCAGAATCACCGTGGAAAATTGCAACAAAAGCTTGTTGTGATTGGTCCAGTTGCGGTCTAACAATAATTTTCCATGATATAAAATTTCTACAGATCAATTCTGCAACATAATTAACATTGAACACCTCAGCCTTGTCCTCCTTGCTATTTAGGTTAGCATATTTTTGGGTTGGATTGAATTCAACATGTTCTGCGAATCTGGTTGTTGCTAATATTTTATGACGGTATGCTAATTCACAATCTGTAGGGTATCTCGAAAAATGTGCAGAACACTTTAGGAATCAGTTCATCTGGCCTTCATCTCTAGCGTCTCTCTTGGCTATTCAGGCCAAGGTCCCTTGGTCGGTTTCGACAAATCGACCTGCTAAAGCGGAGATCCACATACGGAATTCAAGAAATAGAACTCCCCAAAGCGTCGGGCTCCATTGACATTCCCACAGACCTTTTAAACAATATCGGAGTAAGACCTGTTAGAAATGTTCGTGTTTTGTTCTTCAAGGCTTAGGATTCAGAGCATGATTCAGTCTCTTTTGGAAGCTCTCAGTCATTGTCTCCTTTTTATAGAAGGGTTTACGTAGTACCTGGCTTACCATTACGGTGTTGGCCTGATCTCAATGTGTTGAAACATCATAACTAAAGTCAAGTCAAAGTCTATACAACTTTGCCGTGTCAAGTAGAGTTTGGTAAGATTACCCTGTTAAACCAGTTTTTTCTCAACTTTACCATAGTGGGATAAAAGGTTTGGTCTGCCAAACGTTGCAGCTAAGCTGCACTATTTGTAATGCCGGAACAGACAGAACGTAAGTTAATCACTCCAATCAAATGCTTCACCAACCGAAATACCAAGGAAGCTACACACTGAAACGCGTGTGTACATGTGGGTTACGCATGCTGCACATTCACAATTGGGTTTGTCCATCAGAAATTCAAATCGCGATCGAAGTGAAGCATTGCTTGTATCGCGTGACAATGTGCAAGGAAATCATAACAGGGAAAACGACAGATGATCTGGAAAAGAATAACCGTTCTACTCAGCAGTGTTAGAAAAAACCTCGCACACGAATCGTCGTTCTGGCAATGGTCCAAAAGTCGATATACTGACAGGCAAAGTGTGCGACAAAAGAATGGGACTCTTCGCTCCTTTATGTTTATTTCCGGTTCTGTATTTTCTAACCAAACCATGGCTGGTCAGAACGACTGATTGCGCAATACCATAAGGCGTACCATATGTGCAAATTAGTGCAGAAAATGTAATAAACGAGGGTGATAAAAGTACTCAAGCTCACCAAGCTAAGATGGTTGGGATATGAGTTGCGCATGTCCGCTGACAGCATTCCTTGACGCGCAATGTTTGCTGAGGCAGGTAACTGTTGGAAGATTAGCAAGGGTCGTCAATTCGTGACATGGAAGAAAGGTATGAAAATCGAGTCTGGTGCATACGAGTGTGGGGTTGGTTGGATGACATCAGGCTTGTGTGTAAACAGTGGAGTCCAAAGGACAGTCAGCCAACAGACCGAACTAATCTGCTTGTTGTCAGGCCCAGTGATCCATCTTTATCTGCAAAAACTGCCATAGGATAGTGCACCGGATTGGGAGGTTCGATCCTTATGTCAGTTCACTTCAGTCCAGTTCAGACAACCAATCACGATGCGCTGGGAGCGGTGGCTTTGGTTACTATCTACTAGCGGCATCCTCAAAAGGAAATAATGAAAGAGAAAAGGATTTGAAATGATTATTAGGAGAACTACAAATATCAGTGTCAAGCGGATAAACAAAAATTGTAGATACAAGAGCGCCGCTGTTCGTTTCACCTAGCCAAATCCTGCAAAGTATCTAAACATAAAAAGAAGAGGTCTGTAGTGACCTCGATCGTTTTGAGAAAATGACTATTTTCTGGACACCATTTTGGATCTATTTTCTCCACAATCTTTTCTGACGTTTGACATTGACCTCAGTGTTCTCCGGTTGCCTACGTTTTACTGGACTGACTTTCCCGAGGTTTCCGTCGACCTCGTTTCAAATCACTTTCACTTTCGGTCGCTCGCCGATTGTACACGCTCGCGGTTCGCTTTCTGCATAGCCGTCGCGTTTCGTTCCGTTTTCCGTTCGGTTTATCTCTTGTATCGGTACTGTTTCGGTGCCACGATAAATAGAATACACCTTGCATCTGTAAACCGACTCGCGTATTCCCTATTCGTCCGATAGAGGGGATATCGTTGGTATTCGCTGCTACACCCGATAGGAGACACGTTTGCTAGCCGCTACCGAACGTCTTCTATAGGTCTCTTGGACATTATCCAGGAAGTCAAATACTCCCTATATGGCTAATTGCACTGGTTAGGATTTTCATACCTTTCTTCCATGTCACGAATTGACCCCCCTTGCTAATCCTCCAACAGTTACCTGCCTCAGCAAACATTGCGCGTCAAGGAATGCTGTCAGCGGACATGCGCAACTCATATCCCAACCATCTCAGCCTGGTGAGCTTGAGTACTTTTATCACCCTCGTTTATTACATTTTCTGCACTAATTTGCACATATGGTACGCCTTATGGTATTGCGCAATCAGTCGTTCTGACCAGCCATGGTTTGGTTAGAAAATACAGAACCGGAAATAAACATAAAGGAGCGAAGAGTCCCATTCTTTTGTCGCACACTTTGCCTGTCAGTATATCGACTTTTGGACCATTGCCAGAACGACGATTCGTGTGCGAGGTTTTTTCTAACACTGCTGAGTAGAACGGTTATTCTTTTCCAGATCATCTGTCGTTTTCCCTGTTATGATTTCCTTGCACATTGTCACGCGATACAAGCAATGCTTCACTTCGATCGCGATTTGAATTTCTGATGGACAAACCCAATTGTGAATGTGCAGCATGCGTAACCCACATGTACACACGCGTTTCAGTGTGTGAGACGTGTCAGTACTGGTACGTTTGACTTTCATTGGTTTGCCCAGTGTTATCATATTACCCTGTCCGTTAACTTGTCTTTTTTTTATCATAGCACTACGCATTCGTACGAGAGAAATTGCTGTAAAAAATGATGTGGTACACAATCGACTTTTCGGTGAACGTGATCGGCTGTGTGTGTAGTATTTGGATGCAGTATTCTCCCGTGGATGGTTGCACGTGTACGATCTGCAAAGACAGAAAAGAAACTTGGTGAGCCGGAGCTCAGTAAGTGCATAAGCAAGCGTCAACACTTATGCCGATACAGATGGACATAGTGATCTATGTCTGGACGCGTTACAGCGCGAACTGAGAAAGAAGCAGTCAATAGACCCGATTAACCGAACAGCATACCGCGAGACTTGAGATGGTATACATATATATATATATATATATATATATATATATATATATATGGCTTCCTTGGTATTTCGGTTGGTGAAGCGTTTGATTGGAGTGATTAACATACGTTCTGTCTATTCCGGCATTACAAATAGTGCAGTTTAGCTACAACGTTTGGCAGGCCAAACCATTTATCCCACTGTACATCTCTATGGTAGAGTTGAGAAAAAACTGGTTTAACAGGATAATCTTACCAAACTTTACTTGACACGGCAAACGTTGGCGAGAGCTGTGTATAGACTTTGACTTGACTTCAGTTGTGATGTTTCAACACTTTGAGAATCGACACTTACTTCTCAGGTACCACATCTCTCAACAAACAGTTCCACTGTGCAATCGTTTCGACGGAGTCAAAAGCTGCATCAATATATGGGATCCCGATAATCGTTGGTCTCTAGAAAACATAAAACTTCTCCAGCAGTTATCAGAAGGTGAAAATTTGGTCGATGCATCCATGACAGTAACGAAACTCGGCCTGCTTTCCGCGGATCAATAACTCACGTGTGTGGTATAATCTGCTAAGAGTGACAGATGTTAACAGATTTGATGCCTTTAGAATCTGGCTAACACCGTAATGGTAAGCCAGGTACTACGTAAACCCTTCTATAAAAAGGAGACAATAACTGGATGCTTCTAAAAGAGGGTGAGTCATGCTCTGAATCCTAAGCCTTGAAGAACAAAACACGAACATTTCTAACAGGTCTTACTCCGATATTGTTTAAAAGGTCTGTGGGAATGTCAATGGAGCCCGACGCTTTGGGGAGTTCTATTTCTTGAATTCCGTATGTGGATCTCCGCTTTAGCAGGTCGATTTGTCGAAACCGACCAAGGGACCTTGGCCTGAATAGCCAAGAGAGACGCTAGAGATGAAGGCCAGATGAACTGATTCCTAAAGTGTTCTGCACATTTTTCGAGATACCCTACAGATTGTGAATTAGCATACCGTCATATAATATTAGCAACAACCAGATTCGCAGAACATGTTGAATTCAATCCAACCCAAAAATATGCTAACCTAAATAGCAAGGAGGACAAGGCTGAGGTGTTCAATGTTAATTATGTTGCAGAATTGATCTGTAGAAATTTTATATCATGGAAAATTATTGTTAGACCGCAACTGGACCAATCACAACAAGCTTTTGTTGCAATTTTCCACGGTGATTCTGATTGGACTAATCTCCCCAGTGCTGCATATAGGACGAATGAACCCGGAACAACGACTGTGCTCGTGTTGCAAAGTTCCGAACGAATCGAGAATAGTCAGACATTCCAGGATCGATCTCAAGTGCACCTGGTTCTTGGGTGACCCGATTCTAATTGGCAGCTTGAAACGACTCGCATCCAGGTGATTCCCGTTTGCATTGACAGTGAAACCGGCGAAATCCAGTTCGGCAACGCAGCATTTGCACTTCACGGTTTTGATCGATATGTTTTATTCCACGAACCTCTCCAACAGCTGTTGCAATCGGTAGTCATGCTCCACCTTTGTGGATCCAAGATTAGCAAATCCTGATATCGTCGAATATCCCCTTCAATTCAATAAAAACTTGTAACACAAATAATTTATTTTTTGTTATATCACGATCGAGGTCACTACATCTTCCTTCTGCCTCTGGGACCAGCCATTCTCTGCAGCACTGAGAAGACGTAAGATGCAGGATATTGGACATTCATCCCATGCCTGAACTGCTCCAGTCCCCACATCTAACGCGTCTATGATGAGCATGGTCCACTTAAATGTCCCGAACGGAGCTAGTATTGGTCGGTCGGCAATATTTTGTGTAAGATCGCGTAATGCGTTTTCATGTTGCTCGTCCAACTGGACGACTGAACCAGAAACAACGACTTCGCTCGTGCCGCGAAGTTTGGAATGAATCGGGAACATTACTGCAGAATCCCGTAATTGACCGTGAGTGCACCTGATTCTTAGGTGACTCAGTTCCAATTAGTGGTTTGAAACCATCGCGATCCGGTTGGTATCCGTTTGCATTGACAACGAAATCAAGAAAATAGGATTCGGTAACACAAAATTTGCACTTGGTGGCTTTGATCGATACGTTTCACTTCACAAACCTCTCTATCAACTGTTGCAATCAGCCGTCATATTTTTCCTTCATGAATCCTTAAATAAGCACATCGTTCTGATATGCTTTCACCTCATCAATACGACGTATAACTTCGTCTATTGAAGCCTGGAATAGCTCGGACGACACGTGCAGTCCGAACGGAAAGGAATTGCACTAGAACATGTCCCACGGAGTGATGATGGTTGTTAGTAGTTTGGATTTCGTGTGCACCAAAGTTTGCAAATCTCAGTCTCAGTCTCAGTCAGGTAAATTTACGGGAGGTACTTGCTACCGAGTGTGCACTGCTCGAAGTCCTCCACCTCAACGGTAGTTGCTGCGCTCCCCGTAATCACAGATTCAGAGTCAGCCGATAATCCCCACTACTCTGCGGTTTCTGTCCCTCGTTGTTCATTGCGACCACCGTCGAAGTCATCCAAGTGGATGAAGTCAAACGTGTAATAACACCGTCTTATTCCATCCGGGTACGCACAGTCAAGACAACATCTGGCTGATCGTAAGGCAATACTCTCTGTTTCAGAAAATGCCGGATCACCGTCAAATTCCAACTTGCTGAGCTCAGCCACCCTGCCGCCATTTGGCTGGAAAATTTGCGGTCAACTTCTGAAGACTAAGCTAATCTGTCGGGGTTTCCGATGTTATCTGGTAAGTTACCCAGTGGTTCAATGCTAATAAGGCCTTTAAACCTAGGATCGACGGATCGTCTACTGAAATCAGATAGCGTACCAGGAAAAACACTCGTGTTTCAGCAAACATCAAACGGGACACGGCCAGAATCAGCTTAGTGGCTACTCGTTGACAAGCTCTGAGCAATCAGAATCCCTACGAACAGGTATAACAAAAGCTAGCTATGATTGATTAACTTTCTATCTGCCAGTTAGTCCTTATGATATAACATATTTTACACCAGTGCTGAAATAAAAATTAGCTTCCGTTTCCGCAGCCTTGGTCTCCTAGTGCTTTCGGTTTGCGTATTTCTACGTCGGAGCGATTCCAATACGTTATCAGTTCAAGTATTGCAAGTGGTACAGCCTTTAATCTGCCGCGACCACCTTCCTGAAATATCGTGCCACTATTATCTAATAGAAAAGGAGTATGTTCATGAAAATCTAATTTGTGCTTCAGGAGTGTGACTGGAAGCTCCTATTCAGAGAGTCCACTGAGGAACCACAAAGGTGGTTCGATGATAGTTCTACGTGGTTCGGACGCAGTTAACTTGAAGAACGACGACACTGTGGTAGCGAGTTGGCATTTCTGATTTGATTAGTATCCACAGAAGCAAGTATCAGAACAAGTGGATGGAAGGAGGAGTATCGGATACATACATCTGTTGAGCGGCAATAGCCGCGAAACCGGTCATTTGCTTCCGAGAATCTTTATCCATCCATCTGTAGATACTTCTTAACTCATCAGAGGAGTGAGTAAAAACAATTACACAAAACAACTTATGGCTTTTCGGATAGCGAGTTTTGGCAGACGAATGAGCCGACTGGCTGAGAATGCATACCGCTGTCGAACCTTCATTGTAGCTTGCTTTTGGAACGTCCACCGAGGCACACGGACAGCTAATCATAAACTGTTGCGTGGTCGGAATCAAGGGGGTGGGGATCAATTGTGAACGGTATTTTTTTAGGTACAACCTCGCTATTTTGGGGTTATTGTGACCTAGTCAGTGTGGATCCGTTGCTGACTCGAAAAGGGAGGACTCCAGGTGGTCTACCGGTTATTGGAGTGTCTGAAGTTCATACTGGCGAAGAACAGGTGATGGTCACAGCATAGAGATAAAAACCGTTCCTACCTATCCCAGTGACAGGAATCTAGCCCAGAAATACCTCCTACGTACGCTTCAGTCGATGACAACAGACCTACTTTAGCATTCAAATCGCCTACCAAAATCACGATATCTACCCCTCCGATGTGAAACTAAAATTGGGGGGAGGGATGTATTGCACTTGAACCCCTGTCCCTGGTGGAAGAAATGCTAAAATATAATTAAACCTTATACTGGACTCCGGTTTTCTCGTCAATATTTCTGCCTACGACAGCTTTACCTCTCGTAAGCATGACACGAACCCCGCATTTCCGCAGTAAGACTGAATGGTCACAGCCATGGACCAAATCAGCCTTCTGGTCCGTCTTTTGGGCTGGATTAAACAAAGTGCGCCATTTCAGGCAACTGCACTAGCTTATTTTCTAGACCGCACGCATCTAACTCCACCCCTCACGTGATAAGGTGCAAGCGACTAATCGGGGCTTGATGCGCAAACAAGGACGAAAGATTTCGATTGGCTAACGAACCAATGATTGCGGAGAAAGCTTCGTTTAAAATACGCAGGGAAGCTACTGGTTGTTGTATTGTCGTCCTGACCGCGTGAGGATTGTTGGCTTTTGATTCAGCTGCACAGTGGCAGAACGTGTGTTGGGTTACACGATCAAAAGTGGGAAAAGTAACCCCTTACTGAACCAAGTAAGTTGTACCATGAATGTGAAGACATTTACTCACACTGACCGAAATTTAATGCGTACATCGGTTGATTCCTACACTCTATTCTATTAACAAATCATTCCTCTCGCGTGAAACCGTTTATCCCACTCACCACTGATTTAACTAGCATGTATATATAGGCTTAAAATAATAAAGGACAGATAGCAGTTGTCTGGTTGGTATACCTTCATAGTTGATGTCATATATATATATATATATATATATATATATATATATATATATATATATATATATATATATATATATATATATATATATATATATAAATGAAATCTGATGTGATCCTTTTTCTCTCTTTGAAACGCAGTCGATTCAAATGATGTCATGGGTTTTGTGCAAAGAGTTGTTTCGGTGGACTATCTATTCGGGTGTTCCAGTCGTGTCGTTAGGATGGATACATGATCGAGACAATCGTAATCGTCAGATCATGGCGCAACGTGCGGAACACATTGAACGATCTGGGGTAAGTGGAATGGGAGTTTTGAACAGGCAGGATGGTGGCAGTTCACTTAACGACACATTTGTTGTTTACTTTGATTTGATCGTAGTTTTCGAATCCCGGGCATTCTCAGTGGAAATGAATTTGAGAGGTGGTATGTATTTTAGTGTTCCTACATAAATTTAGTGGGAAACGATCTTCCTTTTACCCCGCTTTTTCACAGATGGACTGTTTTCCTGGCAGTGATTTGTTGGTGGAGGGAATTGGAAGTCTTTCAAAACTGTTGTCACTCTGAGTTGAAAGCTGTTGGCCATTGAAAGTTCCATGACAAGTGCGCGCAATTGTTCGTTTCTTCCTACAGGATGTCATGCAAATGAACGTTTCCCAGACTACCAGTGATCTCTCAGAAACTGCATTCTGGCTAAAATTGGAAACAATTTTTGGTTTATTTATTCATAATCATATATGTATATAAACAAGATACTTCCTGATCAATCCTCTTCAGGCCGAATAGGACCGGTTTGGGACGGTTGCGGTGCTGTGGCGTTAGTGGCTTTATCTTGATGTGCGCGCTAATTAGTGGTTAAACTGAATGGACGAACGACATTCAGGGCTTTTCGGCTGTTATGATTGGGAAAATAAAACAGTCAAACTGAAGTGTTATTTCAAAAAGCATTTACTTGTAAAGTATTCATCGTATTTCACCATGATGATGAATGTTCTGCCAATGGGGTCTGATGATTTCTCACATCACGACGAGACTGCACCTTGACGTGGTGTGATGGCTTGCGCGCCTCTATGACCCAAAGAGCTATACAGGATGGCTTCCTTAAGCCGGAGATGCAATCATACCTGACAGGTCAATGGGTAGAGGTCAGACGAAGTCCAGTCTCCTGGTCCTCCAGGTTTGGGGGTTGATTTGAGCTGGCAACTCAGTCGGAAAAACCAGTGGAAGAATAATTGATCCAAACAAATGGGCTTCCACTAAGCCATCCCGCTGCCTTGCGGATAGGTTCTTGTCAGAACTAAAGGCTTTGGATGAGGACCCTAATCGTTCTCCTGCTTTGTGGCTGGACACCCTAGCAGTACCCGTCCAACATTTCCCATGAACTGCACGAATACAAAGAATTCCATACTGCATCGGTCGTCGCGCAGTCTAATCAGGACCGCGCTGCCCATTGCATCGAGCGGGGTGGGTAGTGATAAGTGTGCTACTGCTCAGAGTTCCCTCTCTGTTATTCAACCTTTGTCTTCTGTCCCTAACCATCCCTATTTGCCCCATCTATCCACCCATAATGCTCCCACTGATAACACGGTCGATACTCGCAACGATTCACTGTCAAACAGCGTCGGGAATAATCCTCTGTCTGGTAACTCACATTTTCTCAAGCCCCGTCAGCCTCTGAAACTCGGCTCCTTCAACGTGCGTACACTCATGCAGGCCGGTCAGCAGGCGTGCCTAGCCCTCACAATGAACTCTCTGAAGATTGATGTTTGCTGCTTAAGCGAAACGCGTATCCAGGATTCGAGCAGTGTAATTCAACTAACTGCTCCTGGTATCTCATCGAGGTATATTCTGCGCACCTCAGGAGACGAAGCAGCTAGAGCTGTGGGTCAACGTGGTGTAGGAATTGTCTTGACTGACAAGGCTGAGGCTGCCCTATTAGACTGGATCCCTGTTAACAGTCGTTTATGTGCTGTGAGACTCCAAGGGTCAGTCGGCGTTCGAAAGGACAGTTGTGTTAAACGCAATTTGTTCGTGATCTCGGCGTACGCCCCAACGGACTGTAGCTCAGACTTGCAGAAAGATGAGTTCTATGATGCCCTCGCCACTCTCGTTCGCGGCAGTAAAGGTTCCGACATTGTAGTGCTAGCTGGTGACTTCAATGCACAAGTTGGCAAACTTAGTGCGTCAGAAGCCTGTTTAGGTGGGCGTTGTGCTTTACCCGCTGAGCGCACAGATAACGGGGATAGGCTTCTCCAATTTTGTGCAGACAATCAATTGTTCTTGTCTAGCACAAATTTCCGACACAGCTCGCGTCGCACAGCGACATGGCGCTCTAACTCTACAGGTACTTTGAGTCAAATTGACCATATCGCCGTAAGCTACCGATGGCGCAGTTCTGTTCAGAACTGTAGATCTTACTGGTCCACGTACGTAGAGTCGGACCATGCCTTAGTTTTAATGCGATTATCTCTCCAGCTCCATGGCCATCGTCGCAAACCGCAAACCGGATTAGCCATGCAACGTTTGTGTGATCCAGACGTTTGCACCCGGTATGAGCAGAAGTTAGCACATGAGCTAGGATCCACGGACAACAGTAATGTAGATGAGCATTGGGCTCATATCAAACAAGCGATGCACTTTGCAGCAGATTTCGCCTGTGGTCCTCGATCCGTTGTCCATCAGAGACACTGGATCTCGCAAGAGTCGCTGAGTATAATGGAGCAAAAGCGTCAGCTTTCGAACCGTAAGGAGATAAATAAGATGCGGAGAAAGCTGCAAAGACAAGTTACGCGAAGCCTTAAGAAGGATCGCGAAAATTGGTGGGTCAATGTAGCCGAAGAAATGGAAGTGGCAGCTGCTTCAGGTAACAGTCATAGACTGTTCAAACTTATTCGTGACACCGGTGGACGGCGAACTCAGGTCAGTGAAACGATTTGCAATAGGAATGGAGAACCCATCCATAACAAACAGCAAAGGCTTGACCGATGGGCCGAGTACTTCAAGGAACAGTTTAGCTGGCCGCACGCTAGTGTAGTTACTCCCGTGTCAACAACTGTGACTTCTTGGGTGGTATCACTTGAGCCCCCATCAGAAGTAGAAGTAGAGTCATGTATTCGATTACTAAGGCGGGGGAAAGCGGCAGGTCCCGACGAACTTCCTCCAGTTCTTTTCAAA
This sequence comes from Fasciola hepatica, assembly GCA_948099385.1. NCBI lineage: Eukaryota > Metazoa > Platyhelminthes > Trematoda > Plagiorchiida > Fasciolidae > Fasciola > Fasciola hepatica. The sequence goes on along the minus strand of CANUEZ040000072.1, from coordinate 8,113,712 downwards.
CTGGGTGGTGAGGCATTGATAAAATCACTAACCGCCTTGCTCCGTGACATTTGGAACGCGGAGCGTATTCCGTTAATATGGAGCGAGTCATTGATTGTTCCCATCTTCAAGAAGGGAATACGCAATGACTGCAGTAATCATCGTGGGATTAGCCTAATCCCGATAGTCGCCAAAGTATTAGCTTCGGTTTTGCTGCACCAACTTACATCGGCTCGCGAGAGGAATGTCCGCGAACAGCAGGCAGGATTCCGCCCAGGTCGAGGATGCATCGACCAGATTTTTACTCTTCGCCGACTACTTGAAACGCGTCACACGCACCGCCGACCAACAATAATGCTTTTCTTAGACCTGAAAGGCGCCTTCGATTCAGTTGATCGAACATCGCTTTTCAGTACTCTTCATCGAAAAGGTATGCCCCAGAAGTTCGTGAACCTAATGAGATCATTGTATTCTCATACTTCTGGCCGCGTAAGGGTTTACGGTGAACTATCCGGTCGGTTCGAAACGACCAGTGGTGTTCGGCAGGGATGCCCTTTGTCTTCATTCCTTTTTAACTTCGTCATGGACGAAATAATGGAGAGTGCTTTGCAAAATCTTCAGGATGTAGGCGTCGAACTAGGAGATAGTGAAAAGCTATGTGACCTAGATTACGCAGACGACGTTGTCTGCTTGTTCGAATCCACGGAACATGCTCAGCGTGCACTAGATAATCTCGCAAGAGCTGTAGCTCCATTCGGCATGCGTTTTGCACCTTCAAAGTGCAAGGTGATGTTACAAGACTGGACGTCAACGATTCCGAGCTTGATGCTCGATGGGGAGATGCTGGCAGTTGTCGATCACTTCACCTACCTCGGTAGCTGCGTGACGACGGATGGGAGCACAGTAGTAGAGGTGAGTACGCGGAAATCCAAAGCTCGAGCGGCGTACGCTGGACTGAAGCACTTGTGGCGCCGATCCGATATTTCACTGAAGTTGAAAGGTCGTGTATACTGTGCCACTGTGCGTTCAGTTTTGTTGTATGGTTGCGAAACTTGGAGTCTGCGTGCTGAAGATATTCGTCGTCTTGAGGTTTTCGACCATCGATGTTTACGTAGTATCGCTAGGATTGGGTGGAATAGCCGAGTAAGCAACGATGAGGTAAGAAAGCGAGTATTGGGTACTAATTCAGAGAACGTTTTGTCACAGCGTATCCAACTTAGTAGACTTCGTTGGTTGGGACACGTGTCACGTATGGCAAACACACGTCTACCGTACCGTGTCCTATTCTCCGCCCCTCCCAGGGAGTGGAAGAGACCACGTGGAGGTCAACAGATGACGTGGCAGCGAGGAATGAGAAAATGTACAGCAGACTTAGGAAAAGTAGGTGCTTCGCGTCTTCGTGGTTGGGGTCCAAAAGATCCGTCTACCAGTTGGCTGGAGACACTGAAGGATATGGCTGCGAACCGCGAACAGTGGAGATCGTGTTGTCACTTTCTATCGAATCAGAATGTTTGATCGATGTACGTTTGTACAGTTAGACTGTGTATTCCGTGTGTTGGCTACTAGGGCATTCTTTTCTTTTCCCACCCATATTGGTCCACTCCCTGTCCATCTTGTATATTCATACTTTTTAATTCAACGTGCAACATGGTGAGAAAGGCAGTGGTCAGTGGGGCTTGCCCTACTGTTTAACGCTGTACGATGATGATGATGACATAGTCAAAAGCTAGTGATATGGGATATGACGCTTGTGAACCTATCACCAGTAATGTTATTTTACTACTGCAATGTTAGTTATTAAATTATCTGTAATATGCACCTGATGTGATAAAGCAAAATCCATCCGGATAGAAATTGTGCAACGTGACTCTGCTGTGTTCTCTTTTCAAGTTCATTTGGGGAAAAATGTTGCTTTAGACCTCAGTATTTACGAATCTTGACTTCCAACTTGAAAGTATTAATCCTAATGCGATTACATAAGGATACTAACTCACTTCGAACGTGCTTGCAGTCGTACTTACCGAACATTTGCGCATAACTGAAGGAACTTTTTAGTTTTCTGATTATAAGAGAGTTGTAAAACGAATGTCAACCGGTTTTCATGAATTTTTACAGTTGTAACCGAAGGAATATAGAAGTGTATTGAACACGTTTACAAATCTCGTTACGAATCTCGAGTTGGAATCAAAAGCGAACAAACTCATTTCATTACTAGTTACATAGCTGGGAAATGCAATTAGAAGTTGTGGGGGCAGAGGATAATTCACTGTCGATAGACAGTCGAGCCCCTTTAGCTATTGATCCGACAGAGCATGTCCAAAATCCAGGTCAATGTTTGAGTGAACGGATGCACGAACGATAGGACAATGGATCGATATGACGAGAGTGGTTTTCACTTTAAGTGATGGCTGGCCGTGTCACCAATCAAACAGTCAGAAGAAAGTTTACACGATGCCAGGTTGAACCAATTAGTTCGTGCTGCAACGTCTGATTTTAAGGGCTTTTGAATTCTCTGTAAACTACCTGTTTTCTGTTGGTAAAAGTAGACTATTCGAAGACAGAAAAGTCTTCTTACTAAAGCTAGCTTTACGAAGCAGAACAGAAAAGGGTTTTCCATTCTACAATGGGCTGATGGGTCACACTGTTTATCAATCTGATACTGTTAGACAGTCATCCGTGTTCCACAGCGAGAACTTTGATCGCGGACAAATCACGTGGCTGCTCCACTAATTAAAGTGCACTTAGGCTGACATATACCTACGTATGTTAGCCTAGAATTGTATCCACAAATTTGAATTTTGTGTGAATGTGTGACGGTAGCCCATTCATGTAGTCCAGACTGGATCGATCGATAAACAGTATGAGCCACCATGCTGATGCTAGCACGACCATCTCGATGGCCATTGTTAAGGGGAAAACTCTTTATCATGCGGTCAACTGCTGGTGGAACTTTCCAGTTTTATTGTGCGCGACTAAACTTCAGAACCCCCTAATTTTCTCACACATTTCCTCTTCTGTATTTTCTAACGAAATCATATGTAGTCAGAACGAGTGACTGCCCATTTCGATGAAGAATATAACTTTCCCAATAAAGTAATTTGTTATGAGTTAATTAAATCAGAATGAGCGGAAAAGCGGGTGACAAAACCATAGGACCTCCAAGGCTAGGTTTCAATAGTTAGTATTCAAAATCGTGTGCAAGCGCCCATTTTACTTGGGCACCTCGATACATATTCTTGGCGTACTTCTTCCCAGACCTATGATTGCACCTTGGTCAATATACACCCATTCTCGCGTAAGGACGGTTACTAGTTCATTCTTAGACTGGTAGGCCATGGAATCCTCTTACACCTGACGAGAAAGTATATCCCACAGGTTTACAGTTAGGTCTATATCTAAGCTGCCACTGGTCACTCCATAATCTTGATCCCACAGAATAACAGCAAACATTTTGTAGTGTATGAGTAATGAACTGGAGCACTATCATGCTCCAATACGGCATCATGTTGTAATCTGTTAGTAACTAGATGGAGTAAAATCTGTTCCAACTTACGAACATGTCAAACGGAATCTTGTGTGTCTTCAAGTATAACTAGCTCAGTTTGATCGCGAGCTATGAAGGCTCCCACAGCCACCACTGAACTTTTCTTGTTTCTCTGACCAAACTGCTTTCTTCATTTCTGATTTTATGCTAGTAATAATTCCAAGTATTCTCTTCATCCAAATTATTTCTCCATCAGTGAAGTAGACATTCTCCCACTTATTTAATCATGCCTCGTGTGTTTCAGTCCACAATAAGTGTTGTTCTTTATGCAATGGTTTGAGAACAATATATCTTTCATTATTTTGTACTTCATCCAAAGCACCACTTTGGGCATTCTTCGTGACGTTTATTTCGAAATACTGACTTCAATCGAAGCTTTCAATGTTGACATGGACTACGTGATATTGAAGTTTAGATGATCCTTGTCAACTAAACGCCCACAAGAACCCTTCTTACACATTTGCGTACACTCTGTGTTAGGTACAGTGTTCTTTCGTTGGAGGGGTGGGGTTGGGGAGGGTAGCAGTGTGACGCGATCGGACATAGACCACCACGCCCATCTTTATCGTTATAAGTGTCGGCACTTGCTAACGCACTTACTGAGGTTCAACTAGCCAAGTTTTCTTTCTATCTTTGCAGATCGTGCAAGTGCAACCCCCACGGAAGTACGCAGTTCCCCGCGTAGCAAATGTACATATTTATATGGAAGGTGGGAAGTGCAACAGAGTATGACAATTATTCTTTGTTTCAATGGTATCCCCCGTGGTTGTATGCTTTGTGGGTTGCTTTACTACTCGTTCATCCAGTCCAGAGGAGGCCTTTTTATTTAAGGATGCTGCTGTAGCTTTTCCCCAGTCAGAGTATTTCTTCAAGTTAGCAGCGTTGGTTCAAGTGAATCCGTGGAAAGTTCTATGTTTCATTCCCTTCCACTGGAAACTTTGTGGGTTTTAATTATATTTCTCTTATTCGTATTTGTTCATTACAAATAACCTCGAAAGCTTTGGATTCTAATATTACTACTGGAAACAGTAGCAGTAATTAGATCTTTTGACTTTTCTGAATTCTCGCGAGAAAAACTGCACTGCTTGGTTCTCTTGAGAAAGCGGTGAACCACACCGGAGTTAGCAAATAATACATTGGAAGGTACAGTTGTTAACCCCAGATTGATCGGATAATGGTACCTACCAAAATCGAGTGGGCCGTTAGTGGTATGTAGTCCAATATGAACTTCTTCATTGTGAATAAACTGGTCATGATTTGCCAACTAGGCAGCACCTTACACTGAAAGTCCAAATCGAACGGCAACTAACGTAGCATCTCATCAGCCGTATTTCCCCCATTAGCACAGCGTTTATCGCTAACTCGTTTGTGGTTTATTCTTGTATATTGACTAAATGTGAGAGGCTTCATTGAATCTAGTTCAGTTGGGACAACCAATAACTGTACGTGGATTATGGAGGTTCTCTTATTAGTACTTCTCAGCAGCGAACCAACTGAGGAATCAAACTGATCATCAGTGGTGGTGGGCATTAGTCTACTGTCGTCCGGCTCGTTACAGCACCTGACCTATGGGGACCTTACGTGGTTCTACACTCCAAGTCTCATGGTCTGATCGTTGGAGTATCCCTAAAAGTGAAGTGGGCCTTCGTGGTCGTGGGGTACATCCCTTCGATTGCACTCGAGCGCAAGCATGTAATAAATCAAATTCGAAAGAGAGCCAGAATTAATTCTTAGTACTACGATGCACCCCATCAAAGTGTCATTCACCGTTTTCCGAAGCCGACTATGAAACGCAATTTTTCTTCCGAAAAATCAAACAAAGTCATGATGTAACTACTGCTACTGTTTCCAGTAGTAACGTTAGAAGGTCGAAGCTCCAGAGGTGTATCAATTCTCGAAGAACACTGTCCATCTTATTAGGTGGTCAGTCGATGGATGAAGTGTCCTCGCGCGCACGGAGAAGAAAATATATGACGACTGGTTATCTAATTTTTTTTTCACCCGATCACTTGAATCTGTATGAAGATCTGAGCGCCATACTGGGGTTATTTACAGAGTATTGGGGATGTGAGGTCATTTTCTAAACCGATGGGGGGATTAGTTGCTTGGCATCACTAAACTCATTCCCATTGTGGTGGAAAATACCATATACTGCCGTCAAATCAGTATGCGTGATCCACAGCAAAGATGAACACGGGGTCGAAGGGGACGTGGTGAAGTCACGAGGGCAAATCAGAGAGGGCTAACACGGTAGGAAGACACAAGTGTATCATGGATTATCACACTGCGGCACGGTATGCCAATTTACTCTTGTGCTTTCACTAGGCCATTAGTAATCAGCAAACACTTCGCGAAGTTCTCCGGTGATTCACTAAACCTGAGGTTAGCAATTATTTTGAGACTGAATTCTTCTCTATCTGATGGCTCAGCCAAAAATCAAGATTTTAAGAATCTGGTATAATAAAAGGGAGTATGGGTTGTCCAATCCAAATAATGTACTCCTTCTTTGGTTGTGTTCACAGCCTAGTGGGACCTCAGTGATTTCTGTAAAGTCGATATAAGTTCTATCAAATTGCATAGTATACATATAATATACATAATATAAAACTCGTCATGCCGTGTGAACGGTCAAACCATTGAAAACCATGGAAGCACTGTACAGCCGTTTCTTTTTTGTTAGGAATCATTACTAATGCGTATTCAGTGAGCCAAAACTGATTCTCAAAAATGGAGTGAACGACTGCTACTCAAACACTCAAGCCCCAGGCTATCCGGGGTGTCTCTCTAAGGTTTATCGAACCCATACATCGCATGTAACAACGTCCCTTCGACACTGGCTCTGCATGTTAGCACAACACTTCCCGCACAGTGAGAGACTTCTACATATGGTTATTCAAGGTGTTCATCATTGGAGAATTTCGACTTTAACATCTCCAGTTTGCACCTTGCCACTGCAGGTCAATTTCCTGTTCAGTGGCAATTGATGGGCCGCAACTCCCTCGAGAAATATCATGCATTGTTTTACAACAAAAAGGGTTAGTAAGGTATTGTCATTATCATTACAACACACCACTAGCAGTTCGAAAGAGCAAAATGATGGACGAAAACAACAATAACAACAACTGCTACTACTGAGGTGGTGCAGAGTACATACTACTAACTGAGTAAGCAAGTAGGTGATTTCTCAAAACACAACTATAGACAGTTGTGGATTAATAGCGAACACGGTTGTCAGAGGAAAAAACACAGTAACCTAAAAGAAGGCGAATAAATCACACAACTGCATCCCGTAGTTAGAAAACAACTGCCTTCAAGTGGACTGGACCACTAAAATGCAAAAGAGCATTGTTGTTCTTTTTGATTAGTTTTGATGACTTCAGAACGAGTAATTTCCATCAAATAACCTGCTTCCTTGATATACCTTGTGAGTAATAACACAACAACTACTACTATAATCAAGGCGAATAACAAGTTGATTACCGGATTCTCACTTGGAAGTGCCCGGTCATTCATGTACTCGGATACACGACATCCATGTCCGAACTACAGCACAATAATCTGAAGAACTTGTCAGCAACATTGTTTTGATGTAATGAGTGAGTGATGCTCACTTATTTGTTGGAAAGACCAAAAATCGACTTTTTTGGGTCACATGACTCTGTCAGGATCTTACCGATTTGTAGGATTGCTCAAGAGCAAACCAGACAGCTCTCAATTCAGATGGTTGTTTGGAATCTGGTTGGAATTTGTTTGACGGTGAGACGGATGATCGGAAATGCACACCAGTTCACTCCCATTGAGCGTACTGTGATCAGTGCAGTCGCTGCGAAACGACTCGTCAAGTATGTCACGTCATCACTTTGATCGCAGTCGGCCAATGCTGGTTCAAGGATGTAAATGACTGTTTTATTAGCACGAAAAGAAGAGACGTATGAAAGAAACTCGTTCGCCTTGATGAGGGATAGTGGTCCGTACTTGAGCTCAGCATTAGATCATTTCTTACTCATCAAGCCCATCCTATTTTTCTGCTATTCCATTTGGACGAGATTTGGCGTACCCATGCGTCTGTCCACTGCTATAATAAATGTGCCTAATTGTCTATCTATGAACACGGATTTTAAACAAGATCTAGATGGACTCGTAGTATGAGTAGTATGGTATTGCATCTGAATGACAGGACACGACCGGTTTCTCGGTTGTTGCCTCTCATCAGGTATGCATACCCGGTATTCTTCTGCCCAGTCATCCTCAGAATCTAGCACTTCGCATTTGGTTAATAGCTGTAATATCGCTGGAAGCGTATGCAGCCTGCATGGACGGAGAGTCCATTTTCAGAATCACTTGGTGATTTGTCCAAAGTTATTGGAAGAGTCACCGTGTGATGGACTGTTCGTCCAGATACATTCCATGCAGTTGAAGTTAGGTTACAGCTGTTATTGATCTAGATGAACTGATTTAAACGAAGATAATGTTCATCAGAGGGTGCGAATTGCTACTGAATCGAACGACGGTTGTCTGAAAAAAGTGAGCTGACTTGAAAAAGCAGCTACCTGATCTGTTGGTGCAGGCTGCAGTTGTTGTACACACCAAACGTTTACATTCATTGGAAAGAACCCACACAGATTCGATGCATTTGTAAATTGGTTGGAAGCATTGCGCAACAGGCTTATCATAGCTTGCTTTGAGGACTTCTTTCGAGGTCTACTTGTTTTCTTAGCAACCCAACGACTAGAATTATTCAAAAGTTGCGAATATCTATTGGTAATCGGGAAATTTTCTTCAAAATCTGAACTTTACACCCCCGAGTTTTTTTCTATGTGAGTATTTTCCCATGTTCTAGCTTAGATGAATTTGGGCCTAATGCCATTCTTCTGTTTTGATAATTCAGAGGTCACTATAGTGTGGCTTTATCGGCTTCCTGTTGGATACGAGAATTACCCTCATGTAATGAATCGATTGCTTATTGGTCTATTTGTGTTGGTTTCCATGTCTACACATAGCCACGCACATTGCTTTTATTAGAATCACTTTACTCCATCACTTCTCGGCATTCTCCGGGTGGCTTATGAGAAGTACAACGGTATGCTCATCGGCTCCTGTGGCACGGAGGAGGTGTACTGGGTACCCAAGGAGTCTGGCTCCATGCGAAGGAAGTTTGAACTGAGTAGTCAGTCATTGACCCCCATTGGGTTATGGACACCAAGCTTCGTCCTACTGCCTTGTGGGTTAACCGTTGGATAGCTTAAGACTCCGGTTGTAGACTTCCAAGGAAACCACCTGCTTTGGTCCCGGCAACCTGGCAGTATTGAGCCCACAAATAAAACAAACCATGAAATGTGATTCCACGTACCCATTCTCTCCCCCCCCCCTCTGTACGGTTTTGTTTGGCACAGCCTGAATGTAATACCAGATGGCGTTACTTGACCTTGTCGATTACACCTGCATGCTGCTGTTGTTCACTTGTCGGGGCGAGCTAACTTGGTCGCTAATAAACATATTTCATGCGCACTTCGTGCTCTCATTCGGTGCTACTTTTTTGAACCGTATGCTTGATCTAAGAAAACCTCGTTCAATCGAATTATTCTTCTCCACAGGACCAAAAGTAAGGATGTACACAGCACGAGTTCGATGGGACAACCAAGCGTCTGCCCGATCCAGCCCAAGAACGTTGTCCTACGTGGTTAGCTAGAGGGACCAATAAGATATTAACCAGCACAATACTAGCCCATATGATCGATACGGGTCACGCACCAACGTAGAGTAGACCGTTTGGCTCTATCCGCTGTGCGGGCAAACTGCTCTCAAAAGGGTTAGACAACGAATCCTCTACGGTTGAGGCGATTGCAATTAGGTTACACAGACCAGTCCTGTGTTCGTGAAGCAGTTCGTCAAGACATTACAGCTCCTATCGCAAAAGGTCAACGAGACAGTGGGACAAGCCCACAGGATCGGTGACCCCGGTGGTTAGTCGGCCTACTCAAATGCAACAGAACAGATTTGATATTTTGTACTTCCATGATATTATCACACTTTTGAGCAACGCTAAACATTTTCATGTGTACTGTACTGCCCGAAGAGAAGTACTGATAAGACAGATTTGTGTTAGCCACAGTACGTCTTCTAAATTCTTCCAATGGAGCTCAAGTTCACAGGACTTAAAGGGAGCAAAGTGAACAAGATTGAAGCAGAAAAATAATTCGAGAATTTAACTTACTTGATGATCTAACAGATAGGGAAGGCAGGTTGACACAATAATTTCCAGACTAATCAGAATGAGGAATGATATTCCAGCCAGTCTATCCGATGGTTTGGCGGAATATTTTTTCAAGCAATTTCAAATTCACGTGGCGTAATTCTGAGTTTGTATGACAAATGTTATGAAAATATAATTTCAAGTAAATCCCGCATAATTTCAACACAACTAAGTAACTAGTTCTGTAGTAGACTCTAGTCTCTTATCAACTGAACTCAAAATCTCCCCAATTCATATCCGAACGCAATTGCAATGGGGAATTTACCAAGCTGACCAGCTGAATTCTCGTTGGTAGGTGGGATAGTCTGCGTGAGACGGCGCGCGCGACAGAGAGAAGTTTCGTGGTAAAATTCCATTTCGAAAGCTTTAGTGATTATGACCTGGATGCCGAGTGAGACCAATGAATCCACTGGTACATTTCCTAGGGCACGGTTCTATAATGAGAGCATGGGGGGCGAAAATTCAACAAAGAAGTTGATCGGCATACGAGCCGACAATGGCGCAAAGTGACTGCCTCTGAATTGCTCCATTTGCACATCAAATATGGTGTGGTCTAGTCTCTCTTTCTCACACACACTGACACTTATTCACCACATCTTGATGACATGTTGTCGTGACCACTAAAGGGCTGATGCGAAAGGAATTGCAAGCTGAGCTCAAACAGACAGGCTGTCTGTGGAGTAGTGGCAACAGAGCACAGAGGTTGCAACAGATAACTCGTTTCATTTACAACTAATCACTTTCATGGCAATCAGTATTTTACTTTCAGGGCTCCATCCCACTGAAACGAAAACACTACCTTGAGTGACATGTGGTGGCAGGGGCCTGGAAGATCTCCTTCATTAATCCGCTGCACGAGGAATCAGAAGAATTACCACCCCAGACTTCGTGGTACGAAGCCTGGTCTATTATGATGCGGTATAATCCTCCACTGCAAGTCTCACGGTCGCGTTGTCGACTATCCTTGACAGTGTAATGGGCCTTCTGTATAAACGCCTGTAGTTCTAGTCATACAGTAAACAAACTGTGTAGGTTGTTTAACGGAATGCCTTAGTTTTACTTAGGTCCCTACAGAGAAGTCGTCCAATATAGTACTCGCTCACTGTACGACAAATACTCTGCTTAAATTTAAAGCCAATTTCATAAGGGTGCTGTATGATGTAGTCTATGAGTTCAATGAACCGTTGAGAGCCATCAGGGATATTCTGTTGTTTAGGTGTTTGATTCACAATCATCGTTCACCTCGAGTTCGAGTCCCCATGGGGGCTCAGTGGATGTGTACCAATGATGATTACTAATAAGAATGAAACAGGTGATGAGTTGAGCATTCAGGTTGTATGATGAGCCATATTACGAAGTACAGCTGCATCGCTACATCGCTTGTAGAATCTAAGAGAGTGACCTACATAACTCCTGATTCAATTATCTCTTCGTGACTCGGTAGACTATTCATTTGACTTTTTTTCTGCATAACTTTGATTTGCCCATCCCTGTTGAGTACATCAAGGACATTATTCTTTCACGCACACAGAATATCCGTTTTAGTTTTGACGGGGAAAACCATAGACAGATTATTGGTGTCATCATGGGAAGTCCCCTGGATCTGACCTTGGCAGACGTATCCTTGGGAATGATCGAACGTTAAATTTGTGAAAGTATTTCCTAATTTTATCAGTACAGACAATATGCTGGTGTCATTTCATTGCTTCCGAATGAGGAACTTATTATTCCTCTAATTGACCTCCTGACCTGGATTCGTCCGATTTATCTCTTTGTTTCTCACTAGGTATAACGTGACGAAAGCCTATCAGCTTTATGTATTCTAATAGTGGAGCTTCCGGATGGGACTTTGTAACGCATTATTCAGAAGTTACTTCCAAATTTCCAGCTTCCCACCGGTGACCTAGAGAAGTGGATTAGTCTAAGATCTCTTCAACAGAGTTCATAAAATCTGCATCAACGGTCAAATACAAAACGAAGAAGAGTTAGATAGAAGAAAGTTGCTGGCGAACGGATATCCCGAAAAGCTCACCGAACTGGACCGAAATCCGAGAAAGGCATTCAGAAAGCCAAATTACGATATAGAAGACGAAAGTTTTGGTTGTTCGACCAATTACCGGCGACCGACTATTTAACCAAATAAATAGAAATCTCAAGTCAGCCATATGGCAGTAATACACATCGGTGCAATTGCGTCTGTTATAGACGACCTAGTGGTTAAGTTTCAAAAATCACTCAGACAGTATTGCTTATCCTAACATCTCAGATGGTTCATATCAGTTCACTTGAAGCTGCGGTGAAGTATACGTTGGCAAAACTGATCACACCTTAGATCAAAGTGTGTAGGAGTACATACCCAATTAGTTGTCAGAATCGATGACGCAACCCAATGCAGCCACAGAGGATGACGTCAAATTTCCTGTTTCTTCGACTGAGAAACACTTAGCTGCATCACGTCGCAAAGTTGACTTTATCCGATCCTTCAGTGTGATGTTGTGCAATCGGAAGCCAAAGCAGTTCGCATTCGGCGAAGCAAAGCTTATCATGATGTATTAGTCAGCGCTTTGAGCACGAGAATGTTTGACACAAAATATGCATCTCTCTCGGCGCTAATCCAACAGATTCCCCCTCCCCCACCAAAATTACTGTCAAACCTTTCAACCCATCCCATTACCCAGTAATAATTTTCTCCCTGTATCGTATATAAACTGATGTATTTTACGTACCCCGTAGACAGGATCAAATGAAAAGCTTGTATCTCACGAATTATGCATGTTTTGTTTGTTTTAGGAACTAGATAAAGGGGACCACCTGCTTACATGTATTATTTTGTAGCGCATACCACCAGACACAGATCAACGTGGATACTAGAACTTCCTCATCAAACGGGAGTACGCCACATTTTCAGCAGTTCATCACAAGTGGGAATGATGTACTCAAGGAATTTAGAACGAACTTACGTGAATATAAGTCTTTCGGAATTTGTGGGATCTACCCAGTAGAGGCCTTACTAAGCCCGGCTACCCAGTTTGGTGGGGCGCCTCTGAGAGAGGTTTAGCTTTGGAGGACTAGCGTAAGGCCATATTCCCGGCCACGTGAGTTGAAGGTCACTCAACGTTGGTGAGAACAAGGGTCAGTACTTCGTCTGTCAGTGGGTCATATTTCCCACTTTATGTTTCTGTTTTTCTTGCCTTTGACTCGACGATGCTGGGAGGTAGCAACCGAAACTAGGACACAGAAGTGCAAAGGTAATGGTTGAATGAACTGAACTGAACTGAGCTGAACTGAACTGTAGCTGCGTAGGTAACATTACCGAAGCAGAAGTCGGATAGCTGTGGGTTGATCTGTCTGATGTCAGTGTCGTGTACATGCTTGTAGCCTGGTTAGTAAACGACTTATGAGTCCGTGAGCTGTACGGGTTTTGTTGAAAGAATATGGTATTTGATATATTTACCAATGTTCTTGAACAAGACCACATGACACCTGAACGAGAGCAGTGGATGAGAAGTATGTGTTATTCACATTTCAGTAAGTCTTTCAACTCTGCATGTCAATGCTTACTGGACTACAAATTGCGTACCATTGGGATAATTTTAGCTGGTAGCTCTATTTTTCTTGATCAGACGATTTTGGTACTACAGAGGTCACTAATTGGACCCTTGTTCTTCATACTCCGTATAAATGATCTCACACAGCAATTGAGCAGCCCGTGCTTAATCTTCACCTCGTGACGTGGAGATAGTGCGAGACGATTCACTATAGGATATAGATGCAGTTCACAAATGGTTGATTCGGTGGGACTTGCTACGGAATCTCACAGAAAGTCAGCTGTCGATTAGGATTGTGGCAGAAAAGAGGAATATTCTGCTGCTATGATTGATCACCACGTAGGACTCGTCCAGAAAATTGCAGCTAGCTTCATAAAAGTTGGGGGTAGGGGGATTGGGGTGGCATGCATCACAGTCACATAAAGACAATTGTAAGTGTCCGTTCAAATGTAGCAGGTAATGGTACGAGTAGTAGGGTCTTGAGCAGGCATTGTGTTTGGTCTGAGCAGTCACGTGCGTAGTCAGACAGTCCCATACGCACACACATGCACGCAGGCTGCACACCATTAATTCATGTCCCACACACAAGGATGCATGCACGTTCACATGTATACAGGGTTGACGACAGTCACACTCCATCGCACTGACTAGTCATATGTTGTCACATATCCTACCACTTTGTGTGGTCTGATCTAAATGTACGGTTGGCTTATGCTTTCACTGACGAGTGACTTGGATTCGCGTGCTAACTTAATTACCTGCTTGCGTCTCTGCTGACATGCTTGCACTCGCGTTTGTCGTACACTTTTGATAAATGCACCTTCGTCTGTGCAGTCCTGCTTACTTTTTGCTAATCGATTTCGGGACACAACAGGTGAGTTCCTGTTATCGTAAATATATACAATGCCTAGATGGTACAGTTCCCTGCTAATAGAATAGTCACTGAACATGAAGAGAGAGAGAGAGGGAGAGAGAGAGAGATTTCACACTCAACAGATACAAGACTTTAATTTGTTTTTTAGCACACCGGATGCCGGAATGTCTTGATAGAAACCTTCGAGATTGTTCAGGGTCTTACCGGTGTCGATGTGGGTGAACTGTTTGTGTGTTGCCTCGTTTGTGTGGCACGGAGAAGTACAGACTTAGGCTGTAAATGGGACGTTCAAGACCGAAGCCGAGACCCAGATTCCTCACAAATCGGGTTGGACCACCATTTTGTAGGCTGGAAAATGTGGCGATAGCCGTAAAATATTGGTAATCTTCGACAGAATCCTAGATTGAAACTGAAACAGCTTTGCTTGAGTTGACTTTACATAAAGAGAGGCGAGAATACGAGCCCCAGTGTTTTCAAAAATTGTATCAATGCTGAGTGTGATACTGCTCTAGAAAATTGTCTTTCAGACAAAACATACCACGCTTAGTGTTGGAAGTCAAGGAGATTCACCGAAAATGTGACGGTTTTGACGCACTTTTGATCGCCACCACTTGTTTTCTGTGCGATCTGAACTAAACTGGCCGCATCAGCCACTCCCACTTACGATCAAGGGTTCGCTGTTCGCTTGATCAGCTGATGTAATTAAAGTGCTCAGATGTGATTGAGAAAAATGAAGTGACCTCGTCTCATAAAAAACCTTGTTTTCTTTCAAACCACAAAACAACAGCTCCACAAATCACTGTTTTTTTGCTGCTTACAAGACCAACTCTTACTGCCATGTTACAAGCATTGTCAATATCATTCTTGAATACACACCCTGCCTATATATGTGAGTTTATTAGCTGGAAGATGTTTTTATCGACACCATGCTTGCTCGTTTAAGTCTTTTTCTAAACTATATCAAAAAAAGATATTGATAATAATAGTAATAATTGTACGTTTCATCTGTAAAAAAACACTACTTACTGCTGACAATTTTTAGTAACCCAACAGTGCACGTTAAACTTCTTCTTACTGCCGAACTATGAACTAGTTATTTCGTAGCATCGGATAGAGCTTCCTGATTGGTTATTACATATGATCTGTTTTCAGTGTGTAACTTCATTTCTAATTGTCCCCTCTCGTTTATTCTCTCATATTTAGGTGAATTATGACAGCTTTTCTCCGCTTTTTATTCTTCACACTGATCAGTGTCTTTTTTGAGTTGAAGTATTGTAGCCGGGAATGTTGGAGCCACAAGACGACACGAATACCAAACCGATCGGGCCAACCGCTCGAGAGCGACAGACCAAAGAACAGACGGCGAATATGTCAGAGGCTTCCCAAAACAGACAAAGAGAGACATACGGACTAGCAGATGGGAAGCAGCGGGATATCAGTCAACCAGCTAGATAGCTCATGTGAGGGGCTACCGACCAAGCCGTCAATCGAAACAATCGGACCAGTCTAACAGAAATGGTGCACAAGTGAGTCAGGCTAATGCCACACGCAACTGACCAGAAAGCAGCAGAAATACTGAGACAGCCGCAAGATCAATGCTGCTGCAGCGCAGTCCGGAAAAGGGGCTATATAAATGGTTGTACGGGTTTCATGAACTTTATTTGTTTGGCCGTTGCAATACAAGTGTCCCCACCAGTCTTGCCGTCTTCGTTACAATATGATCTACTCGATCTTTTGCTGGTCGATCTCGATCGATGAGGTCACATTCGCATCAGCATACTTCCTCAGATTGTCCATCTATCCGGCTCGTCCACATAAATCAATTTCTGTTTTGGCTCTCTGTAATTGCTTGGCTTCAGACACAGACCTTGCCAGAAGCTAAACTGGAATGTTAATTACTTTTTCGTAATTCGTTTTCTGACAATATTCTCCCCTGACCCACTCATGAGTAGCGTGTAAATGTACCATGGACCTCTAGCATTCGTGACCTGATTTCTTCGTTCCTAAAGCACTGATATAATTTGTGTTCACGTTTTATGATGTTATTGTATGAGAATCCTACGTTTACGTTCACGACTCCGATGTCCTAGGACTGAACATTTCAGTTGTAAATAATTTTCCGAACATTCCACCCAAGCATAAAAACTGCCCTCAGGAGACTGGAACTCGCGACCGCAGTCCCACTACCAGTGCAGTACGCCACTAATTCACCGAAAACATCTGTTGCACAAACAGATCTATTACCAGGCTCAGTAGTTTACTATGACACACCTTTCTTCTATCGTTTCCCAGGTACAAACTCTGTACTTTTTCATTGATAATTCCGTCACATATTCTTACTACAGATTATCTTCTTATTTTGCAACCGGATCTATCATTTCATGTAAGAAAGCTTCTTGATTTACTCTCTGTACCATGACCGTACTGTGCTACAGTTCCGCTTGACTCCTTGCTGAGTGGATCACTTATGACTCCACTGTCCTGATTTACCGGACAGCTTTCCGTACTGTTGTTCTTGAGTGCTCACTCAGTTAAGCACGAAATTGCGATAAACACGGTTATTCAATTGGAATTTGTTCTGCTTTCAGTAGCCCTGTACCGCCTGCATTGTGCGTACAGCTGGTGAGACTAAATTTCTGTTAGATCCATATCTTAAGAAATCGGTATAACTTCTACATGGATCATGCACGCCACTCGCTGACTCAATGTCCTCTGATGTCTCGGAGAAGCGACCAGACACTTAACGAGTGCGATTCTGCCGAATAGTCTTTCCACGATCCCCACTGAGAACAAAACGTTTGTAACCTTGCTGCATATCTTGACAAATAAACGAGCTGAATTCAAGCTACTACGCAAATAGCTTCATCATATTTGTATGTATGTTTGCCAAATTATAACGCGTTCAGCTTCATCCTTTGCAGCGGCGTTTCTGAGAAAATGGATACGTTAGACATAATACCAGCTTTTGAAACATTACACGCAGCCCCGTCAGACAACTTGGATTACGCGTTATTCACAGTTCTGTAGCTTCGCATTAGTGGATTTTTAAAGTGGATTTGTTCAAATTGTTTTCAACATAGAACATATAGTCTAGAAAACAAAAATTGGGTACAAAATGGAAAAGATTTCTTCATAAGAATATTGCTGACCAAGGGTTTATTGAGCAGCATTGTAAGTCGTGAATCGTGTCCGGTAGGACAGCTGGGGTCAAATAGAACCCAAGTTTTCATCGTTTTACCACTTCAAGATGACCATATGTATTTAGCCAAATAAATCGAACTCTTCATTCAGGCATAAGACACACATACGCAGAAGCAAAGTTGCACCCGTTTCAGACGACTGAAGGATACGTTTCTCCTCATTCTTTCAACATTTTATATTTACTTTCCTTCTATTGAATAAAATAATGGTAAAATATGTCACGAAATGAACCACAGCCAATTAGAGGCTGCCAACTTGGTGGACCGGTGGTGGCAGGGCAGCGATTCGAAATCGGAACAGAAGGGTCTGAATTTCACCATGATGACCATTTGACCACCGACGGGTAATTTCTAAAATCAGTGAAACAGTCAAACTGATCCGAGCATTTCATACTTGCAGTTGAATCGGCACTTACTGATGGTAACCTAGCTCAAAGGCTGTCGGAGCCCATACCCCTAAAGTTCGGTAAAAACGAACGACGAGATCCGTCGTGGCCATGCAAAAACTACCGCGTCCTCGACGGTGGGACACTTGTTTGTGCCAAGTCTTAAAAATGACCGAACCTAACCTGGATAAATAATATTCCATAACTCTTCTCAGTCCGCTTTTGGCTCATAAAGTCGTCTTACACAAACTGTTTGTTTAAATTTGGCCTAACCCGTCAGAACTCCCCATTCCCTACAGAATGGAATTTATGAGCTTTCAGTCCAACCTACTTTACTAACTACCCATACACAAACTAGTTTGTTTCAATTATGCAATTAGCGGAATTGAATGAAATGCTTAAACCGGTTGTCCCGTCTTCCTTCATTTTCAAATAATAAAATACTGAGCCATGATCACTCTTCATTTTAACCAGAAATGTTTTACGGTTTTTAATGAGAGACCACCTCGACGGACTGGAGTCAAAATCACCTTATGACGCGAGTTCAGATGGCTTAAATGATAGCAGAGAGGAAGTTGAGTTGAACGTGTACTGATTTTTACGCCCTTCAAGACTACTTCAGACCCGACGTCTAGTCTATTTGATTTTTTCCCAACTGTTTGAGTCTTCACTGTGTGGTCGTATCGACGTGTAGTCACCTGATCTCACAGAAGCCCACACACGGGAGAGCCGTTCGATCGTGAACCGCTAGGACAACTTGAGGATTCATTCCTGCGGGTTCGAGTTTCTTTTTAAACACTGATAACGGTAGTAGTAGTTAGGTTTTGACCTTGGCGAATGCTAGCACGGAGCACTTCCTTGAAAAAACGATGAATATCAGTGGGGTTTACTATTGATGGCTTCAAAACTGTTGTGTTTAGCCCTAAGGTGACTGGAGAGATATTAATAGCCCCCACTTATATTTTATTCTCTCCGTCGAAACCATCATTTTCGCATGTCAACCCATCGGTGATTCTCGGTAACTGTGACTTACGTGCACCATGTTCAATGATCCCGGGTCCATCCCAAGAATTTCGAATGTTTATTTTGGCTACTAAAAGCAAAGACAGTAGTCAGTTTCCGGAGTTTTTCCTCTATCAGTCGAAAATAGTCGTCAGATTTCTCCTTAAAATGAAGATCAGCTATATCCGTATTTGCGAGTCATAACTTCAAAAGGACATTTTATACTTGAACTGATTACACAAAGAGGCTGGTGGATTCCGACAGTTTTTTCACTGGTATTTCTACGAATATCAGCTCGCTTATTGTCATCAGCCTGGACCAGCCTTAGCTGTGGTAACGGGATCTTCACCTGATTACAGGCATGTGCGAAAACCTCGTATTAATTAACATCGAATAATATATATAAGATTTTCTGACTGTCAGGGGGATGAAGCAAATATCCGCGAATGTTTATGAATTTTGTCTGTTGAGCACGAAATGCTGAGGATTAGTTCCGATGAACTACTCAGTGGTTGAGATCATAGGATGTCGAGAGCAATCGTTTACCAGCTCCTTTTGATGAGTTATTCTTGTTAATACACATCTTCCACCTGCTGCTCACGCTCACGACACCGGAGAGTCGATTAATAGCTTTTCCAACGTCATTCCCTCTTGATTAGTCTTTGTGGACTTAGTATTAGATAACTACCCAAAAGTCCTCACTATTCATAAACAAGCCCTCCGTTGACTCTTCTAGCCATCTTACTTCTTTATTAGAATTTTTAGCGTGTTTAGTGTAAAAGCAACTCCCTGGCATCTTCGAGCACTGTCTGCAATTGTACTGGCATTCCTGGGAATCTAGATACGCAAGGAGCACTTGTTGGCTTCACTGATTTTTCCGTTTTCTTCCTTTTCACAAAGCTTCTTCATACGGTGAAAACCCAACCAACATCATTAACTTTTGCTGCGAAGTTTTACTCCACTGATACTTATCATGTTTGACCCCACAGGTTCTGTTCTGCTCGCTGGAAGAGGCTTTGTCGAGCTAAGGAAAGGGTGTACAAATCTGACTGACATCCTGCTGTAGAAAATCTATCTACACTCCTCAAAACTGAAGTTCACTGTTTGCTTAGGTCTGAGACTTGAACCATTCCCACTTCCATCTCCATAACTTAACTGCCATGAAACCAAGCTCTTCACACCTGGTTGTGTCCTTAGAGTTCTACAACAAGTCAAGTGTCATAAGTCGAGTGGCTCTGACTTGCTATCTCCCAGTATTACTCAACGCCTTCTCTTTTGAACTCATTTGACTTATCTATTCAATCGGTGGGGTGGCGCAGGTTTTTCTGAAACCCAGACTGCCAAATTTTGGTATAACCAGCTCAGATGAATCCGTGGGAGACTATATTGTACCATCCCATCAACTCAGTTTATTGCTCAAAACAGACCACTTATGTAATATATGGGGTGACTATAACCAAATCCTTGTCTGTAAACTTATTGGATCAATTGTTATCGAAGAGCGCCTCTCTTGGCTGGCTGATCTGGTTGCAACCCGATTGGGTGATTCGGAACCGGTCGGATCGGACAACAGTTGGCCTCTGATTAGTCCATCACTCGGCTTCGCTGGCTCCAATTTTCTACTTGATTCTAGACAGGCGAAGGCGTGCTGTCTGGCCACCATACCATTGTGCTGTCTACCAAACGAACCAGGTCGCCTGTTGACAATACGTCAGCTCATTCTTTCACAGAGACCAAGACACTCGAGCATTTAACCATTCAAAAATGGCCACCCATTCAATCGTGCTAACGTCAGCCTAACTATCTGACAAGTTTACACCGTCAATCCTACCCTGTGGTGACAGCACTGATCGCGGAAAAATCACGACCACTCCGTAGATAGAAGTACAAGTTAGACTGCTACGTGTTAGACGCAACCTGGTGTGCAGTGGTAAGTCGAAGAACCTGTAGCTAACTTTCCCAAAATGGCCTCTAGTTATTTTTCTGTAAAATCCGTTGTACGAACGATCATAACAGATCACAACAGTTTGCCAGTGTCGAAATGTGTTGTTGTGACTCGTTTCGAACGCCCTCCAAAAGTTTACATGACACACCTTCGCTGATGGCCGATTTCGGTCGACCGCATTTCTTTCTCTCCTCCGCCAATTGGATTTCTTCGATTTTTTCACTAGTCTGCGTACAGCTGGTGCAGATTCCAAAATTATCTCCAAATATTATCGATTGGAGATTTTTACAGCGTCCTGAGCATTACACTCATTCTCGACAAGGGGACAAACCAACGCATTGCCGAAATCGAGACCGGCTGATCTCCTTCTCCCATGCACACTTGTAATCAACATCTCATTACAATCGATAATCAGTCGCACTGATATTCACTGCTGTTTTTCTAGCTTGTGCACACGTGCGCACGTACGCAGATATGCCCACTCAGTCAGCTGGTTTCAATCAAGGCCCGTCTGTCCCGCGGTTCTTGTGACTGTCAAGCCTCGAGGCATCTGGTGGACTGAATTTCGAAGCCCAACGGAACTGAACACACCTTCCGTGGTTTGCTTCGGTCACCAATACTCTTATATGACCCAAACGGCGTGTTTGGGACGTGCCTATGACGAGAAGCTTTCGAGCATTTTTTTCGAGATGCACTGCGTGGTACGGACAAAACACCGTAGACACCCTGTGGGGGTCGAAATTCGCGTCTTGCTACTCACATGCTTGTTAAAGGGCGCAGTAATGTAAAAACCACAAAGTACACGAAGTGCTTCCCCCTAGAGCGTACTACCAAAGGGTGGTCACTCCTTCCGATTTATTTTACCACTGAAATCCTTCAAGAGAGAACACCACCTCCGAACAAGTATGGTCACCCGGTCGTATTCCCACACACCGATGGGAAGCGCCTTTTGAACATTTGCTGAAGAAGGCCCATACACGTTTTTGTTGAGACAAGCGTCAAATGTTTCACCTAATTATATACACTGTTAGCCAAAAGTGCTCCACTCTCCTGAGTAAGCTATGGACTTGAGACTCCGGAGACGTATTTCAAAAGTGGACTGAAAAAAACCAGTGATCAAATACTCCTGGAGGCGATGATCAATTCTTCTCTTTTTGGATAATGGTTCAATCCATCCCCACTCACCACTAGCCGATTTAAAGTTGGTGTTTTCACCGCCGAACAAAACGACAAGATTTCGGGATTCAGATGCGGATACAATCCAACAAATTAAGATGAAATACAGAAAAAGGCCTCTGAAATAATTAACCAATATAATGGTTGACGGTGCTAGCAGAAATGCTCTACTTCAGCAAATAAATAAAGCCATAGATCTCATTCTTCTTCAGACTAATCCCCTAGATACAACTCACTGGGTGAAACAAGCCCGGAAGGACGTCGCTCATTCAACCATCCTCGGAGGCTTTAAAAAGTGCGGGATTTCTGAACAACCAATCTCACGTCTGATGTGTGTGAACTACCCATATATTTCAACCTGTGACAAAGCACTGATAATGTTGCCTTTGTATGGACTGATATTATAATCTTACACAGTCACAGGTATATCATATTCACCGTCATTTATAATTTCTCCATCAGACAAAGATGCCACGTGCTTGGAAGATGCAGGAACGTTCGTCTCAAAAAGTGTTGAAGAGGGAGAAGAGATTTCTGAGTGCAGAATGGTTCCGATGAAGAGTGCAACTCAAGCTGCGCAAGTGCTGTGAACATTTGCACTTGAACCATGAGTGGAATTCATGCCCAAATTGGAAAACCTAGAAAAGAAGCTAGCTGTATACCGGAGACAGCAAGGCAGGAAAAATTCACCAACGGACTCCGTTCTGCTTGAATAAATTGCTGTGACAAGTTTTCTTTGCGTCTTCTTTCGAACGTGGTGAGCATCAGTAACCCCTCTTAAACCATTAGAAAGTTCGGCGGGTGCTGACAACTTGTTTTTCATGTTTTAACCATGTTT
This sequence comes from Fasciola hepatica, assembly GCA_948099385.1. Taxonomy (NCBI): domain Eukaryota; kingdom Metazoa; phylum Platyhelminthes; class Trematoda; order Plagiorchiida; family Fasciolidae; genus Fasciola; species Fasciola hepatica. The sequence goes on along the minus strand of CANUEZ040000072.1, from coordinate 8,090,967 downwards.
TGTGCTGTTTTTTGAACGTCCCTACCAAGATCGATCACCACTGACGAGCGAACACATTTGGTCGGTCCTGTCGATGTTCGCTCTAGAGAGGGAGCACCGCAATAGAGCCAGGCGGAAAAGGTGATTAGATGAACTCTTTCCTACCGTACGTTATTATTTAAATTTTGGTATTTCAATTATTCTGATGCGTCAGAACCAAGATCGGTTCGGAATGTATCGAAAAATCCATGCGCCATGTGAAATGGTACGGCGAAATTTTATTGTTCAGTGACAGAGCGTAGTCGCAATCGTTGGTAGATTGTCGACATTTCGGTCACCACGGGCAACCATTTTCAAGACTGGTTTTACAACCGAATGAAACTGGAATGATAGCTTAGAACTCTAAACTATCATCCCAGTTTCATTCGGTTGTAAAACCAGTCTTGAAAAAGGTAACCCGTGGTGACCGAAACGTCGACAACCTACCAAAGATTTCAATTATTTTGCCTACTAAGAAGCAAATGAGTAGTGCGAGGCGAATTCCGATCTCCCACTTTAGTTACAGTATTCTTGTCCACACTACGCATGAGTGGAGATGCAACTTTCTGATACACACATTCGTAATCGCACACGTTGGTGGAATGAGAACTTTTTTTGCATAAATCTATTCGACCCAATGAAAAACCTTGATTGTAAAATCCATAAATGTTTTTGTTTAAGCCTACCGCGTCTTTCTGATGGGTGTGTACGATCGTTCGTTGTTCGTTCTACCCAAAGATGATGAACAGCGTATCACACTGTTACTTTTCGAATAGTGTGTACTTTGTGCACATTTCGATGTACGTGTGTTTGTGTTTTATTGGGTGTGTGGTTTAGATGACAGGTACGAAATGAACGAATGCTGCGAACTATGTGACATCAATTCTATGCATGACGAACCGTCAAGATGGAGAGGTCCAAAATGGAACTCTAATTGCACAGCCACGAAACTGTTCCGTGTTCGACACTGGAACATGGATTGCGAGTGGAGGACGGTGAATGAGCGAGCAAGAAAGGGGGTGAAGGGAGAGTTGTGGGGGTGGGGTGGGAACAGACCAGCAGGTAGACAAATTGACCGGTCGAGTGACTGAGTTGTGGATAAATAAGGACCAACAATATTTGAATGAGGATAACATGAGGGATCCCATCAACAGTGGAAAGTGGAGAAAATATGGTTGTGGTCAGTGATATGTCTATGCCACAGGGAAATCTGGGACCGTGATATTGAGTAGAGTCAGAATAAATTGATGGACAGTGTTTAGTAATAACATTATGATTATTCATAATAAGTAGCTATACATATATTAAGTCCTATTCTCAGAGCAAAACAAGATGAGGTGTTGGTGACCTTATAATTGATGAATAGTTTGAACCAAGTGAAGTGGGCTGGAGTGGTTTTTATCTTTATACCAAATGGCTGATAAGAGAAGCAGGTGTGACCAGATAGATATTGGGCGCAGTAGTAGGAATATAGTTTCAGGAAATATGCCGTTTGAACGTGTGTGTGTGAACGCAGTCAGTAGTCATGTGATAGTTGGAAAAAGATCAACGGGTAGCTTTTCGGGGAATAAGAAACAGAAGAGAAAGGAAAAATATTCGTGGATGTGAGGTTTTTAGACACCAACAACTTCGTAAGGGTTTGGAGGTGACAAATAATGAGAATGAGAATGATGGTGATGATGGTGATGGCAGCAGCGCTGGCAATTTGTCTGTGTAAACAGATATGCACTTGCACATGTGAATGGCCTAAGTTACTTGAACGATTTGAAAAGTAAGCCTGGCGGCCCATGGTTAACGAATCTATCGGGATTGGTTGAGACTGGTTCGACTCATCATCAAATTGTCCGTCTGTAGACGAAGATCAGATAAGGAACCCAGAGATTGATCCATCGCGCGTTGGCTGGTTGTTCTATCAGCCATACTGTGCCGGTTTGCACTGTCACCTTTTGTTCTGGTTTGGGCACCGGAGTTGGACAAATCATTATATGAAGTATTCCGTTCAGATTCGGCAAAATTCTGCATTTCAAGGGTGCAAGCGAGAAAGCTTTCTCAGTCTTGGCAAATTTCATACGGGAGGAAGCAGTAAGATTCGAACAGTGGTGGTATCATGGTCGGTTTATTACTTCGTATTGTCTCAACATAGAACTGACTGTATTAGATAACAGCTGGAGTTGGGCAAACTGCAAGTTAAACTAATCTACAAATAGGGCAATGAGTCAGCAGGCCTCCTCTGGAAATTTTTTCTCGCTCTGGAAAAACGAATCATGAGACTAGTAACAAAAATAGAACTGACATATATGGCTGCAGAAATCTGTCCAACGTGTCCGTAGGTCCCCTCGTAAAACCGAAATCCGCGGCTTACTACTTTATTGCTTGCTAGTAGACAAAATAGTGCAAACAAATTCTAGCTAGATGTGATTCTTCAGGCACTTGCACATCATTTGACGGGGAAAATTAGCTAAAGGTTGGGGTACAGTCAGGTGAATTAGTGGAATCAACTGATATGTCAACGAGCTAAAGAGCCTTAATCTAGGCACCTATTTTAAAAGACAAAAGTATATGCGGTGTGTTACTCTGAAATCATGGGACCCATTCAGGATTAAATATGAAAAAGCCTGTGTACAGACGGGTAACCACTTAGGGTGCAAACTGAATTTTCTCTCAGTTCATCTTCGGAGTTAACATGTTTGATTAACTAACATAAAGTGCTTGAAAATATTCCGGACCACGGGATAGTGGCACCCGTTTTACTAGTCCCAAAATGTGGAAGAGCCAAATTTCACAAATAGTAGGTACGGGGGTAATCAGGAACTGATGCACAGGCATTTGGGTGAAGTTCTAAATTAGCTCACGGATAACATTGTGAAGCTACGTTAGCTATAACTCGGTCAGATAGGTTATTCGTAAAATGGATTTATCGGCCTGCAGAAAAGGCTTTCATTAAGGTTACATTTATATAATTGTTCAATTCGAACGGTTCAATCAATTCAGAAATGACCGCCATCACACTGTTAGATCGATGAAGGAACAAGCAACTCATTATTCGAACTCACTTCTGATTCCATACGCCGTTTTACCGAATCCAAACGTGACATCGAGTGTTCGAAACAGGGTCGACTTCGCGCAACTCCGTTACCATTCATTGATCTCTCCGGTCTTGCCCAATCCCCACCGGTCGGACTAGGCCGATTACAAGAAGACTCCCTGGATATTGGGCCCTTAGCAGCAGTGGGTGAGTAAACAGACGAACTGGACTGAGCTGGAGTCAGGAGATTCGAAGCTGCTTCATGGGCTTGGGAAAGTTCAGACCAGACAGCGGCCTGCTGGTTGTTCAGTTCTACCTGTGATAGACGCAAATTAGCCTCGGCCAACTTGCTTACCAACTCCATCTCTTTGATCCTTTGACTTAATTTATATTCCCGGTGCTGTAATGGCAAAAAGTAGTTTTAGTCAAACCTGGAAGACGTATTCATAAGGGCAGCGGAGGTATGCATTAGTGAGCCTGCGAACATTTATCACGATAATTCAATTACTGATGAGCACAGTAACTTAGGATGAGTAAACATTTTACCTCAGCTTCCAACTCAAATATCCGGCGTTGCAAATTTCGAATCTCGTGCCTCAATTCTCGTTCACTGCCTACTGCGGCCTCAAGCTCTTCCATACGCGAGTGATTGATGGCCTCCAAACGTTCCATGTGGCGCTGCAACGTTTGACATCGCGACTGGACTCGCAAAAGCTGAAATAAATTCCAGTTACAGTGCTTATTGACATAATTGAGGATACAATTTCACGAGACAATAAATTGTGGGAAATGATGTGCAAAATAACAGGTAAACTGACTGTATAACGATCCATTTTGCTCTCATGATGTGACTCAGCATTAAACAATCCCATTTGGCATGACTCAATGCGCCATACTGATAATCAAGCCTGATGTTTCTTTTGTGCATGGATTCCTGCAAAAAGTAAATATTCAACTTATGCACTTTATGAACACAAGGACCACAAATCCCTTTGGTTTTACAAGCCAAAATTTGGCTTGTCTTCCTTCACTGGATGTTTTCGTGCTCTTTTTGAAGTAGATCTCGAAGTAAATGTGTACGTGTTTACTGGTTCACCTCAGGGAATAAGAATGAACACGTGTCGTTCAGAGCCCGTGCAGTCATTTGGCAGTGGACGTCAGTACGCGTGTCCCCAAATGTGACCTTGATAACTCAGGAAATGAGTGGTGTCACGTGGCCGCGTCAGCATGATTGAAATGGTCCTTCTATGTGGGATTTTTCAATCGGCTTAATCCAGACGATTTTGTTACTGATGAAACGCATGCATGCTGGCAAATATTTACGTAGTCTGGTAGAAAATCAGCGGGCTGATCACCAAGCTTGAGTGTAACTGTCGGCACACTGGAGTAGGTGAGTGAATTTTTGGGTGTCATGAAGGTCTGATCGATCTACCTTAGCGAAGCTGAGGTCAAACCGAGTCTCCGGTATTGAAAATTCTCTGCGCCGCCGTAATGTGATGATTACTTTTTTGCGATTGCTCCGTTTCTCATGAAAGTTAGATGAATGTGAATTTCTTCATGCTTTGATCCTCTTTGTATTAGAAAGCTACTAGCTACCGTAGCCACACATCTCTGTTTGGGTTCAAATCATCGAGTTGACTCACGATAGTCATTCAGAACCATCCAAAACCGAGATATCAAAGATGTTTTGCATAGTATGATTCATCGTGTACTGTGAACTTTCAACTCATAGGAAATCATGGACGCATCGTACAGTTGTTTCACTCCTGTAAAGAATCAATCGCAGCGTACATCCACTGAGCTCCAACTGGGATTCTAATTTTCTACCACTCACACTCACATAATAGTCAGGCTCTGTAGGTTGTTCGTTGTACTTGGGTCCCTACAGAGAAGCTATTTAGCATAGGAGTCGCTCAAATTTAAAGCCACATACGGAAGGACACTGCATCATGTAGTGTATAAATCCAGTGAATCGCTGAGAGTCACCCCGGAAAGCTCGATGTTTAGGTGTTTGACTCGCAATCACCGTTCACCTTGGGTCCGAATCCCAAAGGGGGCTCAATGGATGTGTACTGGTGATAATTCCTAACAAGGATGAAACAACTGTACAGTGCTTCCTGTAGTTTTCAGTAGTTTGAACGTTCGCACTGCATGACGAATCATATATTATGTGTATGAGTATTACTCATAACACCAATAATCAGCAAGACAATAACTCTCTTGCATTCTGAACGTTATGTAGAATAACGTGAAACGAAATTGAAGGTCATTGTCAATTTAGCCTATGTTGTTCTACACAAGCTGTTTAGGCGGTTAAACTCAAGTTCCCTTTCTCTGATTCCAAGTTTGATTTCTATGTGAGTTTTTGTCTCATTTCATTTTACGTCAGAGTTATGACATCATTTCAGATGTCTGTTTGTGATACATTCCTGTGTATTCTAAACCACAAGTCAAACCTGCTGAAGTGCAAGCCCTCGGGTATCATTCTGGCGGCAGCATTTTGTTCACCATGCCAGCTGGAAAATACCCTTGATTGAAAAACACACCAAGACCAACCCCATAGTTCTAGTGAACTAGAAAAAACAGGTCAGTTGTTGGTGTAAAAACTGATCACTTTTTGATCTAAGATATAAGGTGTCGTTCACTCCCAAGTGCTCGTCATTTTTTTGAAGACGCCGTAAAAGGAACAAGCAAAATTCGGGCACTTCTTTCAAGATAGGAAACCAATCAGTCCTCCAAATTGATAAAGTTATATGCCCCTTCTAAGCCCTGAGATATTAAACTTACGTCATGCAATGACATTGCGATCATCGGAATAACTCAGTGGTTCGCATTGTTTGCGGAATAATCAGCTGCGGTGTAAATTTACTGAATCTCATTCGGGGCTTGAACCCAACGGGCTTGCGGAATACCCTTTTTTAACGTTTAATTCTAACTTATATTCAGGAAAACATCGCATAGCAAAGAATATTTTTATGTGTTTCCTCACTAATTGCCCTCAAATCTCATGTTTCAAACAGATGGTAAGTTTTCAACTAACTATTCGCAAATTTCACAGTCAGGTTCGTTTACTTATTTCAGGATCTAGTATCGTTGAAACTGTGAACTGCTTAAGCCATAACAGACCAAAAGGACGTATTCCACTACATTCAAGTACTATATGGCATGCACTTTCTGATGACACCTTGGGGAGGTCAAATTTCAAATTTTACTACTTACAGGTTTGTCAGTAGACAAAAAGATGATAGTCACATAGTGTATAATAAAATCAGCTAGAAGTGTACATGAAAATTGGATGGCAGAGTAGGAAGTTAGCGGACTTGAACGACATTTAACGTAGATTAATGGCTCTAGGCTCCACCGTAATCTCAAACAAAGAGTTCTCAGGTGATATGTTCATTCTACGAGCATAGAGTACTAGTGAAGGTGAAGTTTGATAAAGTCAGTGGTCCCGACGGGTGGCCGCCAAGGGTGAAAATCGAATCTACCCTCACTTCATCTTCAGGGTTAACGTGTCTGTGTAGTGAACCTTAGCTCCGTGAACATACCCTGGACATGCTAGAGTGTTATCCATGACGCGAGTATATGTTAACTACCTGGAAGATACGTCGTGCAATCTCATACCCTTAGCTAGTGCGTTCGAAGACCTGTTGCGTCGAACGTTCTCTGAGATAAGAACAGCTGTACAGAGATAACCTCCTAATGACGATAGTACTTAAAGCTATAGATCAAACTCGCATTGGGTGAGCAGACACTCGAGTTGGCCCAGTGGATGTGGAGCTAATGTTTATTGTACGGTCGTGGTTAATTTTGGGCTGAGACTGCTGCAGAGAATATTCAGACTCGGTGGTTTTACGTGCTTCTCTGTCCACCGTATTTTGCTACTGACTACTAACCAGTAGACAGACTCCACACTAGACTGTTTTACCGTTTGTAATCTTACTGGTTGGTCATTCTGGGTGAGTGATCACGTGGGACTCTGACCACTTTTCTGCTCGGACTACTACACGATGGTGTTTCCAGACTAGAACTGACGGCTAATTGTCTCGAATGTAGGTTCCACTCCTGCTTTCTATTTTTTCTCTTATGTATGGCTGTCATAGAGGGGGACATTTGAACAAATTGAACTTGATAATTCTAATCGGCCTGGACGGGAGCAGCGTGGAGTGACGGTAACACACACGCCCTCTAGGGGAAAAGGTCTGGTTTTAAACCCTGGGAACGAAGGAGGGTATGCACCACTGCTGAGCTCTAACAAGAGCGAACCCCGAGCCTGGTGCTTCTGAGTGCACGGTTGGTCGGTTGACCTGAGACTTGTGCATAAAAGGTGCAGTCCCGAGGACAGTTTGCCAAGGGGAGCGTTGTACTATTGGAAAACAAAGATTTCTCTGAGAAATTTGACTGTATTGTGACATTTCATTGAAATGTAGTTTGTTAGTTTTGGTGAGAAAGTATTGTGGATCGCAAATCGTTCATTTGTCTTTCACAGCACACTACGCACCTTTCTACCACTGATAAGGACATCTAAATGTCAAGATAACCACAGTGTAAATTACATGATTTCCATATTTTACTTGACCACTTACTTCCATTCGAGTTTCACGCAGACTTAGCAACGCTCGAGCCTCACCCTGTCGTGCTGCAAACGCCTCTGTACGGAAATCGGGTTTAGCCGGACCAAAACCGAACGACTGACGGAAGGAAGCACGTAGTCGACTAAATTTATCTCCCGTTCTAGTCTCTCCCTGGCCGGATTCATTATTTGGTATTGTAGGTTGGGTGTCTGTAGGGGTGGGGGTGAATGATGTGGCACTCTGTGAATCTTCGTAACCGACTGGTGAGTGCATTTCACTGTGAAATCCGGATATGAATGAGTGTTCGGCTGCAGTGCTTCGGCTTCGTCGGATCAAAGAGATGAACCCTCGAGGTCGACCACTATGTTCTCCCTGGTCAACATCAATATCTTCCGTATCCTCGTTACCACGGGCCCCGTTGGTGTGAGAGTCTGTAGTACCACCGGAACCTCTGCTGACACTGACAGCGATCGTGCCAGACTTCCCGTAAATAGAGATTTTTCTGCCCTCAGATTCATCAAAATTTGGGTCTATGTTTGCATCTCGGCTCTCAGATGTGGTATGGCTGTTCAGACTGCAGCCACTGTCACTCTGGGGGGATTCCAGTCCCGATCGAGGGTAACTTGTACACTGATCCGAATCTGTTTCTCCATGACCATAATGTTCATTGGATCTTGAGGCACTGAATTGACCAGTATTCCGAAGACCAGTTCGATGAGTTCGTGTCGGTGAATGATTTGTGGCCAGGTGTTTTGGAGATCTATAATCGTTAGAGTATATTTGTTGTCTTCGACTTGGGGAGAAGTGGGTCTCTGATTCACGTGCACTTCGTACATTTCTAGTTGGTCTGGTACTGGGTGAACTGGCGTGGCTTGACGGGGTGCGTTCAAGGGGTTTTTGACGGGAAAGTGTGGTTGGGGATATGGTCACAGCGTTAAAAAATGCTTCCATATCTGGATCCTATCGGAAAGGAATAACCGGGGAAAAGTAAGTTACCAAACTAAATAGAAATTCGTGAAAAATTCCCATGGTCAAACTTTTTAGAAAACGGTATGTGGCAAACACAGATCTGTCTTTGCGGTACTTAAAATCAGGCCATTACAGTACACGTAAGGGGGGATTTTTTCGTAAAATTGGTAAAGTTAGTGAATAGTCCAGAGTGTTCACAGAAATTCACAATAGTAAGCAGAAATTAGTTAGACCTGAGAGAAACTGGGATGAGAATAAGTGGTCAAGAATAAAATGAAATCTTTGGAAACCAGATTTTTGTCCGGTCGAATAGAACTACAGGTGGACAGTAGTAACGAACCCCGTTCACTGATTGTTGGGATATCACGGACCAGAGAAATTAATAAGGTAAATTAAACTTCTCATATTTACTGTGTTAAAAACGGAATTCGCGGTGAAAAAGGGGACGTCAACCACTCGAGGCCATCCGTGAAAACGGATCGACATAGTGCTACAACGATTCAAATGAATGGATCATCTTACTCTGAGTTTATTGGATCATCGTCTGGTACATGCAGAGCTGCTGTTTGAAACAGACGGATAGTGAGCACATTGGTTTCTCGTGGTGTACAACTCATTCGCAACGTGACCATCTCTCTTGGGTAAATGCTGAAGGCCCCATTGTCTGTGCAAGGTTACCAGCCATAACCTCATGTCAGACACCGACATAATAAACATGATGGTGACCACTACTACTACTACTACTACTACTACTACTACTACTACTACTAATAATAATAATAATAATAATAATAATAATAATAATAATAATACTAATACCAATACTACTACTACTGTTTTGACAGCTGACTCAAAACAGTTTCCATGGAAAACCCGGTCGAACAAGTCAAGTATACAAATATTTTTTTTGGAAAATCCCTTGCATTCTTCACATCGAAAAGTCGGACGCCTCGAGCCAAAACGTCTACCACAGCACATGTACTTTTGATATTGGAGAAAAAGTGACATGTATATCATAGGTTGGATCATCGGTTTCTCCTTAGCATAACTATGAGGAAGGAAAACTGATATCGATCACAAAAAGTAATTATCTACTTTACTATTGTTGCTCTTTAAAATAAAGCATTTCGCTGTTGATAAATGGTATATTTAGAGAAATCTCACATTGGATGGGGCTGAATTGAAGTTGTATACATTGGTCTCGGTGGCAGGAATAGCATGTCCGCAAGTTCCGTGCTGAACTGATGAAACAGTTGGAGTCATATATTTCCGTATCCAAGTCACTGGCTGACGCATTAGAATAAACATCCTGGATAATCCCACATCTGAGCTGACATGCATATCTTTTGGATCATCTCGCGACGTATGAATGTTCTTTCTGTTCTTATCCGATTGATTTGGATCGTTTGCTTACCACCTCGGAGGTCAGATGTTCGAATCCCCGACAGCACCGGATACCTTGGCGGTAGACAGTAGTCCAAAGTAGTCCGGCTGGCCACCACACATGCCTGACTGGGACCTCAAGTGGTTCTCCACTCTAAGTCTCAGGATCTGGTCGTCGGTTATTTCTAGTGCAGTGGGCCTTTGTGTCTATGGGGTATACTCCTTCCATGGCACTCACGGAGGAAGCCACTGACATATTGTGAAGCTAATAAGTGACCTGATTGATTTGTTCTTGAGACTCAACTCCTTGCATCAGAAACAACTTCTTGGACTAGAAGTTGGCAATATGATCTGAGTCTAGACAGATTTCAACTGCTTCGTTTGATTTCCTAAAATAGCAGACGCCTAGTGGATGTTGATAAAACAATGCTCATTGAAGAACCAGTTGTCCGTGACAAAATCAGTATTCCTCATTTCACAATTATGGAACGCATCAGGCAGGCGCATCAACCAGGCAATTTGATGACTTCAACCAATGAGCAATTTAATTGTCATTGGGGATACAACCACAAGATTGCAGTTTTGCGGTTCATGTTATCTTATTCGCAATCCAACTTTCAACAGAACCTAGTTCGATCAAAATTTACCTTCCACTTATGTCTTCTCTATAGAAAGCGCTAGTCTACCATACCAAAGCTTACTGTTACAACCACAAAACTCTAGGTATGAAGGGAAAATAAGATTCCGCCGAAGGAATTCGGTTTTTTGGTATGTCCGAGACATCACCAACAGTTATACAACTACTGCACACGGTTGCGGGAAATTTGTTTTCAGGATTACGCTAATGGATGGACAAAATTTCCCCGGAAGGCCAATCCCTTTGGCTTTGTGGTCATTTCTGTTCCCAAATCGTGTACTCCGTAGTCCTTCACTCATTCGTCTTCGTACCTGTACACTTCGTAGGTGAACTGTTCACAAGGATCTAATCTAGTCCTCCAAGTATGTGAACGGATACTCTTCGCTGACATGTTCGTTGAAAAATTACAACAAGGATTGTTGTTAGCTGTTTTGGGTAAGTCACAGCTAACCCAAAACAACAATGGGCTGGATGTGTAATCACTTATATATTATTAGTATGCTATATATATATATATATATATATATATATATATATATATATATATATATATATATATATATATATATATATATATATATATATATATATATATATATATATATATATATATATATATATATAGCCTCTGATACTCCTCGTATGTATGGTAGTAAGACTATGCTTTCTGGGCAGTTTTCTTTTTGGCTTTTTTTGTTACCTCGAATACAGGAGTTTACGAAGCTATTTGGGCAGCCGTTTTGCCACGAACAACTTGAAAAGTCTGACCATTTCATTTTTCGTAGTTCGGGTGTGATGGTATGTGTGTGTGTGTGTGTGTCGGCCCCATGGAACAGGGTGTGCACACAGTTCTTCAAGTGGCACGTTAGGTTACCACTTTGGGAATTCTGTATGCAGTCGGTTGTCGTCGGTTTTCGACAGACCGTTGTTTATAGCTGGACCCGACGTTTTGAACAGTTTTCCCCGGTTATATATCGATCAGGAGTTCGCTTCTTATTTTTATTTTTTCGTCAGAGCGAAGACTACGTGATAGGTATATGAAAAGAACGGAACAGTACTGCAAATGGGACTTCGCGATGCTCAGGGGACAAGTATTGCTTAGGGTTTACAATGAGCAATCAAATGGATGAACTGAAACTCACATCTTGCTGTTATTGGTAAAACCGACAGTATACGTTTGTCATAAAACAAATAAAGGATTTCTCATTTTTTCTCCAAATAACTGGTAAATCAGTACTGCCTGGTCACGTGACTTGTTTGGCAATGGCTCATGCATCAAAGAGGCTGGAAAAACTACGGAATTGTATTGTGTGAAAAATGAGGGCGCCAGAGGGTTAGTTAATTGAAAATGGGTTGAATCTTTCGTGCTTACATTTTACCAACCCAGATACACTGAGTAGATTGGAGATTCTTAGCGAAAATACTTTTTCATGTGGTGTATTTCCGTCAGGACCCAGAGGTCAGTTCCGTGTCATGTTCCACTCTAACAAAGGCGTTCCCTCTTTCCGTACACCGTGTCAACCGAAAGGAAGTACTCAGAGTATACTTCCAGTTAATGTTGTTTTCTAGGCGTACGCCCATTTGAATCGACCAGAAAGCCAGATCGCATCTGCTGAGCTTTATCATACTGCAATCCTAAAAGGGACCGGAAATTTGACGCTCCAGTGGCATACAAAATCCCTTAGACACTCACAGACACAGACAAGTCTGAATTTGAAGCCGCAGAAAGACGCGGTAGACTATGTGTGCATTGATTTAGAAATCCATTTATGACAACATTACTGATATCCATGTCTACAGAGAATAAATAATAAGCGAGATTCACGGAATAATCCCACTGCATTATAGAAGAAGGCACGATGGCAAACAAACTCGTTTTCGGTAACTTCATTCTCTGACTAATACAGTTACATATATATATATATATATATATATATATATATATATATATATATATATATTACATAAATGCCTATTTTCCGTTACCTTTCGGCCGTAGCAGGAAACAGCCAACCCACCCCAGATATACTTCTACATCGAATTTTCCCAACCACGAACAACCAGCTTCCCACCCTGTTCCGAACCACACAGCACCTACAGCATTGTTTAACCCACCTTGATTTCATACTGTAACTGAATTAAATTGTCAGTTAACCCAGTGGATGATCTCAGGGGACCACTTGTTAGTTCTTGCTTACGTTGATGATTAAAACGGCATCTTGATCGAAAAAACGGGAAATCCAACTATGTGTTGTTTACTAGCAGAGGCCGCCATCCCCCTCTCCTTCCCAATGAATTAAATCCGGTCCAATCAGTGGTTGCTCGGATATGTATGTATATACATAGTTCATACAGCCTTTATTCTCGCCACATCCTCTCCGGTCACTGGTTAATTAGTTACAACGCACACTGTCCTGATATCATTGTTTACGCACTTGCGGTCGCGTCATTTATTTGATCATTTAGGTTTTTCTTTTGACTGTGACGTCACAGATCCCCGTCCCCCCTTCTCTCTCCTCCTACCCTCCCCTGACCTAACTGGCTGTATCGAATTGTCACATGTTAAACACTGACAGTGAGTGGTCATGTCTCATAGTCCGCCTCGTTGATGATCGTGTGACTTTGCTGTCCACCCCGCCGGCTTATACTGACCACTTCATTGGATGAGTGATTCGACGCTCTGCGATTAATCCTGTACGTGGGGATGGAACTGATCCCAATTTGAGGTTGATATCTATCTGTGCTCGACTGATTTGACACGGAAGAAAGACTTCCCGTTCTGTGACTAAGGCTTAGGGCTTCTACAAGTCACTCAACCACTGGACGGCAGTGCGGAAAGGTTATTCTAAATCCTGGCTTCCAATCTGCCTTTCCTCTTATACCGAAACAGCAATGCATTTGCTATCGTTCTAACAAAGGCTTCAGTTAATTTCATCGCTAAGTTCCATTCTTAAATTCAAGTAAACCACGCATTTATCAAACTCCCTGAACTCCACGTAAACACTGGTGGTAAATTTTTACCCAAGGTTCGTTTTCGACCAACAGGTTCACCCGTCTCCAATTATTTTCAATATTCATGTTGTCCGTGGTTCAGATTGATGGCCTGTATCCGATGGTGATCGCTGAGCTTAGCGTTTAGGTCGCTACCGTCTCATCACCTGTGGAAATGACATCATCAGTGTGCAGGTGAGGTCGACCGTACTCCTCAGTATACAAAAGGAGCTTGTTCCGGATGTGACCTTGACCAACCAGATGATCTTGACCTTCACCTGTCGTATCCCTCAGCTCGTCGGATAAGATTCGATATAAAAATTCAGGCGACGGCTAAATTGCTTCCCCATTGCTCTAATTGTTGCTAATCTCAGAAACAACCAAATAGCCTAAAAATGCTATTGTTTGGTCTACCCAACCCATGTTCTCAGTGTTTTCAATGTACTAAGTAACGTCGCAAAGTCTGCTTGATTTATTTGAATCGCGAGGATAGTGCGCGGACGAAGATTTCATTTCTACAACTACAAGATGATTCTTCGAAAGTTATTTCGTCGGTTAGTCAAGGACTATCTTCGGAACGAAGTCCCAAGTTTTTTGATGTGGGTAGTATGTTATCGTATCTGAATGACAGGACAAAATTCCCCCGGAAGCACACGACCGGTTTCGCGGTTGACTGGGCAGGAGAGCACCGGGTACACCTACCTGATGAGCGAAAGCAATCGAGAAACCGGTCGTCTGCTTCCGGAGAAATTTTGTCCTGTCCTCCAAATACGATAATATGCCACTAGCTGATTTACTTTCATTGGCCAGTTTTCAGCCTAAGATTTCATTCTGCAATCGTTTATCCTCCATCAAACAGTAGACCTTAGTAAACAATATAATTACTGACTTTAGTCACTGGTGTTATTAAGATCAGAACTCGAGAAGTCTAGATAAACAACTCTACAGGTCGTCGTAGCTTTCTCCCTTTTTCTCCATTCATCAGATCATTTCTCGAAAGGCATGAATGATTTCGTTCTTATGCCAAACTATATCTGATCCCCTGGAATGTACTACCAGACTATTCAACGTCTTTGACTCTTCTCCCTTGTCTGATCTACCGAAGAACCCATCCAGTTGTGTGTGTATGGAAATTATTTTCCCAATCTGTATGTTTGCAAAAAGCTTGCACAAAAATTCCCACAGGACTGACAAGCGAGGACACTCATTTGCCGACCATTTCTTTCGATTTTCCCACCGGATCCAGTTTTTAATCCCAAGTCCATGAATCGATTTTCCGTGAACTCTACTGCTCCATTTACACAACACAAATGAAATCGTGTCACGTCGGAATTTCCCGTCAGCAGTCTAGTTTCCTTTGTTCGTTTTCCTGTGTGATATTCATCGAGTCAGTGGATACAACCTGACGGGGATGCCGTTGTGAAAGCTCAGTATATATATGGCACAGTTCAAAAGAATATAATACACTGCGACTCAATACAATGAGATACATCATTGTACAACATATTACAATGCCTGTAAATGCCAAAGAATGATCAGGGGTGGGTGCCTCAGGCTCCGGGGTGGCTATGCGTCACGAACACCTCTCGAGATGCTCCCGAATGACCGTGCATCCGTCACAGCCTCTGATGAGGAAGTCTTAGTCGCTGCGTACTGGTGGTGGAGGTGTTCTCACTAAAGTGAGAGGACAAAAGCGAATGCCCGGCGCTCTCCGCCGGGTTGGCTGATTGGAAGTCAGTCTAGGGGAGAGGGCTGAACCCTGATTTCAAACCACCCATGGATGGCGTGAGGTGCACAATACTATGTTTACCGGCATTTGTAGCAGAGGGGTTTACTGGCCATCCAGGATATTTGGCCTCTTTCGAAGGACGAATGAGCCGAGCATTCCGTCACCGACTCCCGGTGGTTTCCAGAAGAGGTGAATGAACCGTACAACTGGCCACAGGCTCATCTGGACCAACTATTTTGCCTCGCAGAACGAGCTTGTCTGGGCGAAGTCTAGAAGTGCTTCCTCGAACAAAAATGCCTACTCTGGACTGGGAGACCGAGTAGTATAATAGCACTCAAAGCAAACAGCCATGATTTACTCTATCACTGTGATAAACTGCTCTTCCATGTGCACGAATGAACACTGTCCTATATCGTGCTCAAATTGTTCTCCCATTTCCACTTCCTTCACACTTTCTGTTCAATTTTCCCATCCCACGGATTCTTCGGTCGACCATGCTTTTTGTAACGCACTGATGAAAATCCTGGTTATGTCCTCTCTTGTCCTTCTTCAACCGGCTTCAGAATCTCACCAGACCCGCTACCACTGGCTGACACCCGGCTTCCTCCTCGATCCCCATTCAAACTACCCACGTTCAACGTGCGAACTCTGAAGCATATAGGACGACACACGGGTCTAGTTCGTACGCTTGAATCCCTTGCCATCTGTGTATGTTGCATGCAAGGAGCTTGCATTCAAGACTCCAGTTCCATTAGTCGATTGAGGGCCCCCATTTAATCTTTCTGTGAAGTTCCACTTACGCCTTTCTGGGGAGGCTGAGGCTGCGGCTTCTGGTCTTGCTGGCTTTTGAAGTGTTCTCTGTAAAAGAGCTGAAGCGGCACTGTTGGACTGGATCCCAGTCGACAGTCATTTATGTGCAGTGGGACTCAAGTAAAATGAGAAGTCGTCGCTCCCATAGACTTTTTTTCGGAGTATGCACCCACCGATTGTAGCCCAGAGGCAATCAAAGATACCTTCTACTAAAAACTTCAAAAACCCTTACACAAAGCAAGTCGGGTGATACCATGACTTTGGCAGGAGATCTGAATGCTAGTGTGAGTCGGCTGTTATCGGATGGGGCGCATCTACGAGGCCCTTTTGGGCTAGATTGCTGTGGCTCGGAAAAAGGGGAATGGTTGTTGACTCTGCACTCAGACCATCGCTTGTTCCTTGCCTTAGTTTGCACCAAGCTGTCTAAGTGCCTCGGCGGGCGCTCCAAGCATATGCTGCAACGACAGTAAGATTACGATAAGCTCTCCGGTCCATCTTGCTTATCCTTCTTCCAAAACGCTGTAGCTGAAAAGCTAGACGTAGCCCTACCAGATAACATAAACCAACTCTGGCCGCTTATCAATAATGCTTTGCATTCGGCTGGTCTTGTAAGTTGCGACCTGTGTTGTCGTGCCCCAAGACCCTGGGTTTCTGCCGAATCTCTGTACCTTCTCGAAGCATGCCAATCGATTCCAGCTGGAAGCGAATATAAAGCAGCACGTCTCGAAGCGAGACATGCACTTGAAGCAAATCTTCGTACAGACCGCGAAATCTGGTGGTCTCAACGAGCATCAGAGATAGAACGTGCTGCATTCATGAGGAGTTCCCAAAAGCTGGTCTGTTTCATTCAAGTCATCGATAGGTAGCTGTTAGTGTGAGTGAAACAATCTGTGAGGCTGACGGTTTGCAAATTCACAATCAAAAGTGGCTTCTCGATCGTTGGGCGGAGCACTTTCAGACACAATTTAGCCGGCCTCCTGTGTTGGCCTCTCCCATAGCTCTTCTGATATACGTCCGGTAGTGTTTTTCGACAGATCCACCTAACGAGGAGGAGATCCGAAAGGAGATCCGCGTCTTAGGAAGTCACAAATCGCCGGGCTCTGATGTCATTCCTCCAGCCCTATTTAAAGGTAATGGGATGCAGCTTGTTGGAGAACTCCATGTTTTGTTCTTAAAAGTTTGGAATTCTGAGCAGGTTCCATCCTTGTGGGGGAATCGGTTTTTGTTCCCATCTTTAAGAAAGGCTCGCTCACTGACTGTACTAACCACTGGGGTGTAAGCCTTATCCTGGTAGCGTCAAGGCTGCTTGCGTCTGTCATACTTAGCAGGTTGTGCCAAACACGTGAAGAGCAGAATCGCGAGAAAAAAGCTGGGTTTCGTGCCGGTCGTGGATGTATCGATCAAATCTTCATCCTCCGACAAATGCTAGAGCATGGTCACACCTTCCAAAGACCAATAGTCATCGTGTTCCTGGACATTCGCGTGGCTTTCGACTGCATCCATAAGACTGCACTGTGGAACTGCTTGTTGAGAAATGGAGTACCTAGAAAGTGTGTATCAGTCCTCAAGCAGTTTTGTCGTCACAACTCAAGTCAGGCAAAAGCCTACGGCTAGCTATCGTCCTGTTTTGTTGCCTCCAGTGGAATTCCACAAGGTTTCCCATATCCCCATTTCTCTTCAACTTTATCATAGATGTTGTACGGAATTTTCTGCGTGGTCTTCAAACGGTAAAGGTGAACTCTTTCCAGTGAACAGAGTTTTTGACTTGGAATATACCGAGGATATTGCCTTGCTGAGTGATAATGTACAAGCAACACAACATGCTTTGGACCGCTTGGCAATTGAGGTATCCAGATATGGAATGCACTTTGCGCCTTCCAAGTGCGAAGCGCTTTAGCAAGACTGGCGGGAGCCTGTGTCTATCCTCACCCTTTGTGCTGATCAGCTAGAGTTAATCGACAATTTTAAGCTCTCTGGGAACCTGATAACAGGTGGAGGTGGTGTTGGGGAGAAGACCAGTTAACGAGAAGAGAGAGCTGGAGTAGATTTCGCAAACCTGCAACACCTGTGACATCCGGCTCTTTCTTAAGAGACGGGTGTACTTCATCGCGGTTCGTAGTGTTTAACTCTACTGTTGCGAGAGCTGGCCATTTCGAGTTAAGTATGTTCGGTGTCGTTCCATGTTCGAGAACCAATATCTCCGAAACATTGCTCGCGTCTGGTGAGAACATCGAGTGAATAATGACGAGGTGAGTCCTTGTGTGTTAAGTACGGATAGCCGCCCTCTTAACGAAGTGATCGCTCTACACTACCTCCGGTGGTTCGGTTATGTTTTACGAATGCCTTCGGTCGTCTACTTTTTAGTCCTCTATCCGCACGTGCTGAGCAAGGCTGGAAGAAGCAACGCAGCGGTCAGGCCATGATCTGGCGTACAGGTATGAAAAATCTGGTATCAGCATTGGCTTCGTTTGGAGCTTCCCGCCTCCCTGACTGGGGCCTCAGAAATGAGGATTGTGGTTTGTCCGGGACAGACTTTAGCGAGGCCAATGGTGTGTGATCTGTTTGTCGAATTCTGGTGACCCGTCACCAAAAAATGTCATTCCGACGAACCAACTGACAAGAGAACTTCGAAAAGTGTAGGGCAAACAGCCTAAAAACATCAGTTTTTTTTCTCCCTCACATTCACGGTCTGTTTCACTGTGTTGTGCGCCCCTTCCATTATTTTGTATTTGTTGTTGTTGCTTTGGCCCCTTGCTTGAGCTCGAGCAGGTATATATATATATATATATATATATATATATATATATATATATATATATATATATATATATATATATATATATATATATATATATATATATATATATATATATATATTGTATATAATGTAGTTTTTGGCAAATCGTCAACTCCTCTCTGAAAGTATCTGATTAGGAGATTT
Organism: Fasciola hepatica; assembly: GCA_948099385.1. NCBI lineage: Eukaryota > Metazoa > Platyhelminthes > Trematoda > Plagiorchiida > Fasciolidae > Fasciola > Fasciola hepatica. The sequence goes on along the minus strand of CANUEZ040000072.1, from coordinate 8,071,890 downwards.
GTCTCACAATGTTACACCAACTGCTGGTCTGTGGACAATCTCTTCTAGCTGGCGGTTCAAGAGAGAACTTTTGCACGCCGATGTGGCTCAGTAATTGACCAACTTTCGGCTTAGACTTTGAATCAATCAAAGCCAGTGTTCACAGTCTGCCTGAATCTTGACTGCCTACAGTTGTTTCAGTAGTAAAAACTGGAATTCGACTGATATGGCATGTCATCGGAATTATTGGGCATAATGTGCCCCGCGCAATCTTGCGCGATTGACAACAGACTTCCGCATTTGCTTACGAACGTGGTGTGTTCCGATGTCTCCGAGGTCTTTAGTAGTAATAAATATGCGACAATATATTGCAACCATGATTGCAGTATACTGACAGCATCAATGGGAAATAGAACAGAGCTGTCTGCCACGAGGCTCGTCCCCAGGTCGTGCATAGGAGAAGAGAATCTAGCATGGAGGTTATTCTCAAAATATATTAGTCCACGCTCACCGACTAAACGGTCGTGGACGAGCAGGGGCAGTGCCGAGGGTTCGGTCGGTTTCCTGTGTGATACGCGTTACCTTTTAAAACTCCATGTCAGGAAGTCGGAAATCTCCTTGAAAACATGTCATCCGCAAGGCTGCTGACCGCTTTCTTCCAACCCATGGACCGGCCCCCTTGTGAACACGAATCAATGACAAGGTCCTCATATCCCGCATAGCAGAGCAGTCTTGACGCGTGTGCCTATAAACCAATCAGTCTGTCACACGTCATTGTTCACATCGCTCACTGACAGACAACCTACTGCCTACCCCTGGCACCAACCTGCCAGCCAATCAGACATCTGACGTACAGTGATCCGTCTCGACAAATCACATCTGTGCATGACGCTGGGCAATCATTTACGATGCTACGCATTTCCGTGCATTCCTTGCTTCATGCTATATAAAGAGTTCATTTTTGGTTACAACTGAATTCGGTTTCCGCAGATTGTTCGTGGTTACTTTTCCTTCGGGAATGGACGATCGATGAATCACTGACCGCGGATAATCCAGAGGTTTGCGCACCGAAACAGCCGTATCCGCGTTATGGTGGTCTTTGTTCTTCGTGTTCATTCCACTGTCCTTTCACTGAAACAACCTATAAACATTTCGTAATTCTCGCCAAAATTATCTCATTTGTGTTAGTTGAATAAACGACAAGTTCCATCAAATCTATACTATTTTCTATAGGGGATATCGTGCTTCCTCTGCCAAGTAACAGGACAGAAGTAATTGAGCACGCAGAATACCGTTGCTTTTATGCACTCCTCAGGGTAAGCAGAATTCTTGGTCAAGACTTCCAGGCATAGGTGTAGATGAGATCAAAATGTTGTGAAATGATTCGGGCAAGCAGTAGAGACCAACTCCGAACGGAGCCTTGTTGCAAAGTTGACCGGTGGCGATCAAGCGGTTATCACGGTCGACTTTGGACATTATCAACCTGCTTTCGATTCCCGGAGACACTGTGGGTTATTTTCCTACTTGGCAGAGTTCAACGGGATGTGGTTTCCTCCGGGGATTGTTGTGCATTGCTGTATGAAAGTAAAACGAGTACTTACTACTAAAGAGCGCTTACGAGTACTCATCTGGCCTGTAATGATTCCGTAGCAATGCGTAGCTAATGCGTATCAAAACTGAGACTTGAACCTGGACAACTTTCAGGCTAGTGGGTTCCGCAGGAAATCATATAAGCTACTTCGAATGGATTTCAGCTGCGTGACGCGCATTTACAATGCATAGTGACATAATGCCCACGCATCACTGAATCTGAACGTTAATAACACGTAACACAAAACGCATACTGAAGAAGTAGACAGTCGTACAATGATTACATCGTTTTTAGTGTTAAGTACACTTTCTCTCGTTGACTCAAACAGCTTTGCGGCATGATTAATTAGACATGTATTATAGTTCTCGGCGGATCAGCACTATCAGTAAGAAACCCGCTGAAACAAACTCTCCAGATCGACCTCATGGGTGGAAAGCCGGGGACCAATGACGAATGTTTTCGTATCGCTGCCCAGTCACCAGGTGCAGCTTTCGGGAGGTTGCATTCACAAGGTAGATATTGCTTGATAATTGTCAGACACGACTGCAAAACGATGTGAAGTGGATGAGTAACAAAGCAAGAAGATTGATTATTGCTGTAGATATCAGTAGTGTCGATACCTCATTTTACTTTATTCCATAGGAAAGTATCAACTCCTGCTACTGCGACTCATAATGTGTGTTTTATCGGTAAAAACAACCATTCGGCTTCTTTCGATCGCTAATCGTTGAAACCAGTTTGTTCTTCTGATTCTTTTACAACCGCTCTTCTACCGTGATCCTCGAAAACATACACAGAAACGGTGGGTAAACGAGACTCATAAAACAGATTTTTATTTCAGCGGGGACTACTGTGAAGTGAGGAGAATCGCAATCACTTTGAGGAATTGTAGGATGTGTTGTGTTTTCCAAAACGAGGAGAAAAAAGAAACACGGGTGTTGTGCATGTTTGTATGGTTGGAACGGATATGTGGTTGGATGGTTAGGTGGGTGAATGAGTTGTTCGCGCGAGATCCTGCTACCTTCGGTCTCTCGGTATTGACACTTGGACAGTAATGAGGCACAGGTTGTTCTGTTTTGCTCGTAACCTAGCAACCGGGACAGATCTAAGGCATAGAACATGATATTGATTATTTGTATGGAGGTTTCCGTATTTTTTTTTGCAACCAACGGTGTGAATATTCCTAACCTAGTAAGGGGGATATAAGAACTAACGAACAGGCTGTCAGGTGATCACGTGTGCACGCCGTCTTTTTTGGAATACAGTGGCAACAACTGAGGTGTTCGATGAATGGGGAGTTTTGTGGTGGTTTGCGACAGGGGGGGGGGAGTGGTCGAGAGACCAGAAAATGTCGAGTGATGAAGGGGACATTAACTGTTGGGCAAATGCACGCATACGGAAACGCACACGGTGTTGCCGTTAGCTTGAGATCAGGCGGGTAGGTCGTGCGACTAACCCCAAGTGAAGGAGTCTTAATATGGTAGCGCAATCACCGGAGCGTGAGACCTCATCAAATAAATGATCCTGCCGTTTACAATGAAGCTATCAAATGCGGCAAGACTGCTGAACACACAAAATACTCGTCACTACGGCTACTAAAATCCTACGTGAATATATACATCCCTTAAATCAGTTCAGAGTTTGAGATCTGAGTATGAGGTTTTGAATTCTCAAGCAGAATTTGGTCCGTCATGTGACAGACTTGAATGCAACTAACTGGTGCGTGACACTACTGTCACAAAGCAGAGGTGGGATTTGGGGAAGGTCTGGAAACAAGTGATGTAACCCGTTCATTTAGGGTTTTCGGAGAATGATTTACTACCACACGTAATTTGCTAGATATCGGTCCCTGGGATTAAATAAGCCAGAAAGTCTGTATACTAAGGATTACTGTATATTCTGCTCAGGGACGAATTTGAGCCTTTATTTTCCAAACTGCGATCATGGATTATCACGAATTCTGCTTGCAGCTAATTTAAGATGCCGAAAATCTACTAAAATTTCGAAATCACTTCTGAATTTCAGGCAAAAATTGGGTAGAGTGAACATATATATATGTAAGTAGACCACTTTGTGTTCTGAAGTTAAACCGTGACCTCAGGAAACGGTGCTCTGGGTGAAAAGGCTTCAGCCAGATCAAGAATGACCTAAACTGCCATCCAAATCGAACCACAGAATTTCCAGAGATTTTTAAATGCATGCGACTATCGCATGAAACTACCTGCGCATAATTTGTATTGGTTTTTTTATTGAGAGGAATATTTTCAGAAATACTTCTTTCCATTATCCCCCACAAAGGTAATGCTGCTTTTTCTTTTCGTTAGGCAACCAAATGCCCGGTGATCACGACAAGAATGTAATTAATCCATCCTGTTCCGTACTGAACTCCTGTCAGGAACATGGTGGTGCATCAGGATTGAGAAGGTTTTCAATGGGAATTGTACGGCTTGCAGAACTGTGCTAATAAAAAAATTATTTTCGGGAGAAATATCTAAGACAAAAATACAGGAAAATGATGAATCATCTCATAGAAGTGTTTCTAGACAGACCTTGTCTATTTGGGGGTAATCACACGCAGCCGTACGATATTAGTGAGTTGTAAATTCCAACAAGGTGTAACACAATTCATGCTCTATTGTTTTCTTGTTAACCAGTGATCCGAAAAAAACACGATTCTTCCGTCCACGTTTTCATGGAGTATCATAAAACCACGCAAGTGAATTACGATCCTACTCCGGCTCTAATGGCTGTGTTACGTTACTTACCGATTCAATCATACGATCAATTTCTCCGATTCGATGTTGTAGCTCGCCAAACGCCACAGTCAATTCTGCTTCACGTAGTCGGGCATCACTGAGTTCCGTTTGCAGAGCCAACAGATCTGAGGATGTGTCCGGTATGGACTCTTTTCTCTCCTATTGAAAATGAAAAATATGGAGATCGGCAAAAAGAATATGAATGGTTCCCAACATTCAGACTTCTTGGTTTATTATTAAAGAGCGAAAGACAACTGAGGGTTCAAAAACCCAGTGCCACGACGTATGATCGATTTTTATCAACCGATTGATTTTAGGGTAACCACCATATCAACAGTATTGAAGATAGCAATGGCATTATAATTGTAATTATCATGGTTATGGTTATGATTATAATAGTTATTGTTATTATTATTATACGTGGCAGTAGTAGTAGTAGTAGTAGTAGTAGTATTAGTTGTAGTTGTAGTAGTAGTAGTAGTGGTAGCAATAGTAGTGACGTAATTAGTAGTATTATTAGCAGTGCTAGTGTTAGTGTTAGTGTTGGTATTAGTAAAAGTAGCGTAAGTAGTAGTAGTAGTAGTTGTTTCCTCGATAAGGGGAAATGCCTACATAGAGGAGTCATTTAATCTGTAGTCTGTCGTTTGATCTTTTGTCATCCTAAATTATGACTTGATTTTTCTCATCCCAAACTCCGAATTTCTCAGGCATTGAGTACTCACGGAAGATTATAATTTTGTTCCATGCTCACGCATGAAAGCAGCAAGAAGTACTCTCAATACTTCTGAAACTTGATGTTGATTGAAGCTCAGGCTGGTGTCATTTCACGGTTTCTGATCACTGAGCTTGGCTTCTTGGTCGTGAATATCGTCAGTGCGCACTGGGAATGTCATGAAACGTTTGTAACCTAACCGCCGAGCTCAACAATTAGAAACCGTTGAACAGTGAAAGGTACTGTAAATGGGAGGGGAAAGTTCCACTCGACGGATTTCGGGATTGCTGCCGTCCGTCTTGTACTTAGGTATCCGGTACTCCTTTATTCATTCGTTTTGATACTTTCACACTCCGTACAAGTTTGTTCTTAACAATTCGATACGTATATCACGAGTGTGAGTGGATGCTTCTTTTAGAAGAGTTAACTAAAGAACCGCAACTGTGATCTCCCGACAGTTCTATGTGGATTGGTCGCGGTCCTCGTCGAGCTTCTTGAGAGTCTGAATCTTCATTTTAGAGACTTTGTCTCTGGGCTGTTCCTGTGTTTATCTTATTCACGTTGCACCATGTGAAGTATTCGTGGTATTATGTCTCTCACTGTGCTGGAATTTCACTCGTAGAATCACTGCGCCCAAAGCTTTCATTGAATTACGGATAAGGAAACAGTGAGATATTCCTTCATTACTGTCTTCCAAAGTAGTATCACTTCACCTTTTCAAGCAAACCCATTTGAGTTGAGCAAACGGTCATATTTCCACCCCCAAAAATGGGCTTGAATGTGTTTCGTTGTTGTTGTCGTGGCGATGGTCGTCGTTGCGTGTTGTCGCAGCAAGGCCGCTGAAAATACAGTTTCATCTGATTAGGGATCCCATCTATTTTTCTGTCCCAACCGATGCACTTTAAAAGAACGTCGCATTTCTTGGTGCGTTTTCGCAGACAGATTTTTCTCACCTGCTTCGCGAAGTGATAGGTCACCATCGCTTGGGTGACCTTCCTAATAACTTCACAAAATAGCTGAGAAGCTTTTCATCAGTTTTAAGTGTATTAAAGGATAAATGCAAGTCATTATTCACCATCTATCAGAATGCTCTAATTTAACTCACTCTGCTTGTATCGGTAGACTATTAAACTCTGATCGGTAAAGAAAACCTAGATTGACACGATCGCGTCAGACGTAGAGCCTGAGTCGATTTAACTGTCAAACTTTATGGTTCAGTCCGACTCAAGGTCGTCAATGCGTGGGCGGAGCACATGATAAAATAAAATAATCTTTTAGCTTCATTTTACTTTATATGCAAAAAATATAAGATATGTCTGGAAAATGGCCAGAGTCATTCAAAAACTGACGAATAGGAAAGTAATCAGTGACATCAGGAATCGAACCCGGGACGTGATAGTTGGAACTCTACGATGATGACAACTTGCCCACCGCCAAGGGACGGAGGAAGAGCTGGCAGCCCCTGATCACAGATACATTTCAGCGTTACCGTAACCAGTAATTCCTTACAGTCAGAATGAGGCTAAAGTGACAGATTTCGGTAGTATCTTTGTTTCCCAGACTGATGGGTCTCACATACTCCTGGTTGCTGACCTTGGCTTTTCTGTCGTAAAAGTTTCTCTATCAATAATCAATAGGATATGTACATACTGATGATTGAATTTCCAGTGTTGGTGAAACGTTTGTGACCTGAAATTCAGTCTCACTAGTTAAGACCTCATGGTATTCTGATTAGAAACGGGATTGTAACTGATTGACCATTCGATTTCTCATTATTCAGCAGTTTTACCACCATTTCCTCGTTCACAGCCGAACAGATCAACCCAGAAAATATCTCACCCGATTCATTATGGTCAGCTGTTCCCGGTAATCATCTAGTGTGAGAAGAATTTTGTCTTTCTCATCCAGTAAAGAGGCTATTTGTGATCGTAGAAAATCTACCAGCTCATGGTTAATAGCCTCTCGTATGTGTGGCTGATCCGCTGGGTTGGCTTCTGGTGACCAGTTGGTATCGTCCACTTCATCCTCGTAGAAAGGGTTGTTGTTGGTGCTCGGATTACCATTTGTTCTCGACCCAGTGTGTGGCACGCTGCCGGGGGCGTCCGAGTTATTGCCTTGATTCCCACTTGTGCGACTTGGTTTCCACTCTCCATCCTTGTCGAAAAGCTTGGGTCGAACGGCTGGAGCCTGAGTACCGCGATTTCCGTTGGAAATATCCTTTGAATTGCTATTGCCCGAGGCAAAGTGCTTTCGACGATCAGTCGCTTGGGTGTGCGTTGAATCGTACTTGGACATAGTGTACTGATACGAAGGTAGGTGAGATTAACAGGGAAACAGAGAAGGAGAGAGAGAGAGAGAGAGAGACGAATGAGCAGCAGAGACAAACTCTTGAAAATACATGAACAGGGAACAGTCTGACTAAGAATTTGCCTTTGGTGGAATTCTTTGTTAACGGTATTCGGTCCTTCTAATAAAGTCTTCTGATGTTGCCCACTTTACGCCCTAATCCTCGAACAACCCATTTTATTCTTTTTCACGCCCTTTTGTTGTCCATACAACCAGAATGAGACAAATTCCTGGGGTAGAAATTAACCGATCGCATGTTGCTTAAAGGAGAATGTGGCTGGCCATGACAGGTTGTGAAGTCATGACTTCGTAGCCCTTGATACTGCCCCTTGAACCGGAGCTGTACTGGGATCAGTTCACGAGGCTCACTTGCTTCATCTTACTGAAGAACAGACGGTTTCTCGCATCAGTAAGCCCCACAGATTTTCTCATATTTATTACCGTTGAAGTTTTAGGATTATGGGATATAAAACTATCTCCACGAGGGCAGTTTAATCCGATGAAACCCAGATACACTTGTGGCCGTTGAGTGTAGGTTATATTCCCTATAGTCCAACTACTTCAAAAGAAGGCTCCGTAGTAACTATTGACGAAACGGTCATGAGACCTAATTCCAGGAGTGATTTTGTTCAAACTATCACAGTGAGACAGAAATCCGGGACAGTTTTGTATGCTGCATCAGACGTAATTTCGAGAGCAACAAACCAAAATGATTTCCGAACTAGGACTTTTTCTGTTCTGTTTGGCGAAAGGTAAGCGTTTTAGTGGTCTGAGGGTATCCATTTTCGTGGGAGATCTTGACCGAATTAAGTAACATATTAGGTAGGAGGGAGAGAAACGGTTATCGAAAGTAAATGTCCGGTTTTGCGGTTATTGTCGCTTGTCAGTTATGCGTATCCAGTCCTCTTTAGTCCAATCAACTTAACCATCGCATTCTGAATCTCATTGTCACCAGGCTATCTGACTATGAGAACAATCACGCTGACTGCACTAGTCACGCGTATGCAGAGATACACCGAAATGGTCTACGGCAAGTTTTGCAAACCAATAAGTTTCTGACTTCTGTATACAAATTTGAGAGAGAAAACACCATTTGAAATTACGGAATAGAAAATTCGGTAATGATACGAGTCCTAAGCACAATTGGACTTTTTGAGACTTTTTCGCAAAACCAAAAACTGATCTCGACGCGACAAAGTCAACAATGGTCGGAAGTACTGCTTGATCACTGGATCAGGCACGCAAACAGACATCAGTATGGAGAACAAGCGGTGCTCAGTCGAACGTGTAAAAGTCTTATTTGCCATAAACCTAGAAACACGTAACAGTTTTCATCATGCAATGTGAACGCTCAGCTTACTTTTGAAAGCCATGGGATCACTTAAATAACTGTTTTATCTGCGTTAGGAATGGCCCGAAGGGCACATTCGTCGAGTGCTGATTGGGACTCGAACCGGAGATGAATGACCGTGCGTCGAAAACCTAACCAGCAGGCCATCCCAGCTGGTTCTGAACGGATTATTCAACTTGCACGCTACACGATATAGAGCCTATCTGACACGGGCTTTTAATGTCTTTGAATGAACAGCTGACAGCCAGCACGGATAGCCCGAAGGTTAAGTGATCGATTCGTAATCCTTCTAGTCCCCGTTTGGGTTCAGCGGATGTGCGCTGCCGATGATTTCTGACGAGAATGAGACAACTGTACAAGTGCTTCCATGGTCTTCAGAGATGAGTTTAGCTTTCATACTACATGATGAATTCTGTTTTGTAAAAATCTAATAAGTATGAAGAATAATTTTCACTGGATAGTACCTCTATTTCAATAGCTTCTCACTAATAGAACGTAAGAAAGCTCTGGTTTGAACCTTATTCTTCAGGACAAGACAGATCTGTACGGAGGATACTCTACCAAATGAGAAGGTAATCATTTATACCACCTTGAGTGATAACGGATATTCTGACTCATTCACTCGTTTTCATAGTCAAACAGGAAACCAGATCCAGTCACCTGTCTCTTGGATGTCCCCAAGAGATATCCACATATCTCTCCCATACAAAGGAGAGTCGATAATATAGCCTACTACACAGCGCATCAAAAATGCTTTGCATGGGACATACTATGCCACCGCACTACACTATCACTCATTCACACCGAGCCTCCCCAAGTCCCCAAGTCCCCAATGATAGATAACCATTCAGTCGAATCCACCTCCCACTGTATCTACGCCTTCTCTTGCAGCTGAAGGAGAGGAAACATCGGTAGGGTCAATCGATCACTGTGATCTAGAAAGGCTGAACATATTCCGAAATACATACAGGACGCGATGACTCAGTCTAGTCTACAACATCCGACAACATCACGTAGACAGACCTCGGCCATTGTTCTCCACCAGATTGAAAGTGGTCACACAGTAGATCTGACGAACGCGTTCTCAGTCTATTTTCAGCATCTAGGCAAACACTACCCAAGGATACTCGAGGTATTATCGACGGCTCATACAGAACCCACTCCGCGTCCAACAGCGTAGGACCTACCACGGCTTTAGCCAACCACGTGCAGCCCCATGCGCACGAATTCGAGCCATAGAAAATCGCTTTAGTCAATCATTTCGTTTCATACTGAAGTTACTTTTCTTGGTAGATTTTACACGTACGCGGACGAGAAGAGTGTAGTGTTTGTCTTCTGAATTGCTCATTCAAATTTTCGCACAGGTTGTATCCATCTCTGCCATGACTCCCTTAACCTAGAGTTACCACACTACGCACTGGTTGAATCAGTCAACGTGCTTAGTTCTATGCCGTTCACCTGAGACCCGTATTTGTGACAGGCACTTCACTGCATGCTGTTTGCACCCAAACGTATGCGTTTTTGCAAGCATACAGTCACGTGACCACATAGTGAGTTCTATGAGGCCCCTCTCTCGTTCAGTTTGATCGATGAGTTGTTGAACTACAAGAATTTGGTGACAGATGAACACCAAAAGTAGAATGAGATAGAAATTGGTACCAAGTGTATCATCAAAAGCGCAGCTGAGAAATTCGTTTACTTCTGGAAAAGGATTATTCAAAAAATACGCGATCTTGTTATGTATGAGGGGACCAGTAGGAGTTTCTCTTATATTTATTGGGATGCACAAGCTCTCTATTCGTTAGCGGACTAATATTGATAAACAGGCGGCTGTTAAAAACCGGATTTCTAGAGCTCGATTGAAGCTAGATTGCTTCAATCGGCGGCACAAACAACCTTGTTTGGGGGACAGAGAGAAGCCAGAAGAACTTCTACCTTATTGATAAACAGCTGCCCTGAAAAAGGCTCATAAAGATATCTGAAAAATGCGACTTTTTTTGTTAGTTTACCCAACACGAGTGCGTGGCAAATGTTTTATGATTTCGAGCTTAAGTTCCAAAGTTTACCCAATTATTCGGCATTGGGATGATTTGAACTGCTGTGGAAATTATTTCCATCATTTTGTTGTTGCAGGCAAGAAATCCATAAGACATGAATCATTGATTTAGGAGACCATTTCCGACAATGTGAATTGAACGACAGAGAACACGTTTATCCCAACCAATTGATCACATGATTGGGGCAGTGATGTTAACGCGATGCTTACACATAATTCTCAATCATTTTGTAAACGGGCAATGCGTTGGCTTCAGCAGGGCGATTCTGTATATCGTGAATCGTATCAAAAGCTGGATAATAAGAAATGACTATTTCAAAAGCAGTCAGCGATAGAGTCTAGGAATCCTATAGGTAGATATTAGAGTAGCAGTAGATTCTCCAGCATAAGGCAAAATGGTTCAAACTGAGGGCTCCAGATCAATCGGAAAAATTGGATTAACGTAGCAGGAATGGGGGACAGAAGAAAAAATTGAATATCCTCATGCTTGTGACCAGAAGAAGGCCGAAGTACAAAAAAGAACCACAAGAAAAGGATCGATGATCTTCGTGGAATGCGGGCGTGAAAACGGATTATCTAATTGGCAGCACATACCTTGCCCGTTAACATTGTCTGGGCCAGTAATTAAAACTGTTTTCCACGCAGATTTCATCTCCTCCTTACAGTATTTCAAAAAACTGAATCAGAGTGAATAATTATTGATTGTTTGGTGAGTTGAATGGCTCGCGTTGTGGCTTAGAAAAACAAACACGCTAGAGGACTGGGATGCTCAGATGCAACCAGTTCAGATTACGTCACGAAGACCTGAGATATGCTGCTGCTTCAAAAAGGAACGATTTGATGCATACTCATCTAACTGGGAAGAGAACAGGCGAGAAGTAACGATTGTGCTCATATTCGAGACCAGTTAGCGTTGGTTGGAGAAAGAACGGCTGGCACCGAGTACTGTGATACTGGCAGATTTTCGCTGGTAGACAATAAACCACTATCTTCCGGCTCGATAACACACCTAACTTATTATGATCTTATGAAGTTCTCTGTCACTGTAAGTTTTGGGGTCTGCTTGCTGGCTATCTCAAATAGTGCAGTGGGCCTCGGTGGTTGTGGGGTGTATTTCTTCCACTGTACTGGTAAGTAAACATGAAAAAAATAACGATTTAAAGAATTTGATGAGGTATTCTGTTTTCAACCTTCCCGATGAAAGTAAACATAATCATGAGCAGCAGACTGAGAGTAAGATGAAAAAATACTCGGTGACATTTTCTGGGTAGATAATAATAATAATGATAATAATAATAATTAACAATAATAATAATAATGAGGACGACACTGAAGCTGCTGTTTCAGGTGACGATGATGATGGCGATCATGATGATGATGATGATGATGATGATTCGGATGACGATGATGATGTCTGGAATGACAGTGGTGTTATTGGTTAGTATCGTTTCCATTACTCGAATGATTGTCATTGTGATGAAACTAATGACGACAATAATTCCTTTGCTATTTTGTGGTTTGCCCCTTTCGATATTCCAATGATTATTCTATTGAAAATTAAAAACCTCTACTGCAACAGTGGTGGGTGCATTCTGTAGTGAACCAACCGTCATTGACAAATTACCAAGTAGCATTGAATCGGGTCCAAATTCGGGCAGAATAAAACAGATCCCTTTCGCTGAACTGGGATGCAACAAAAAACAAGTATTCGACCAAGTCGTGTCCCATGCTCTGCCTTCCATAACGATCACATAACAAACAGATCAGATAATCTGCTTTAGACTACAAGTATCAGTGTGCAGTCCCAACCAATCTGGTTTTTGTAAATCCCAGGCAATCTAGTTGAAGAAGTAGGCAAAAATCAGAACTCTCTGCCTTGCATCTTTCGGGAGATCGTTACACAGTGCGCAATTATTTCACGTACTGAAAGTTAGAATCGTATGGTACTAAAAATGGAAAATCTGTGGTAACTGCAATTGGCTTTCGACCGCCGGTTAAAGAAGATAATGCTTGGTCCTCGCTCTGTCGGCTTAAATAAAGCGAATGCGAATAACATTGTTCGGGCTTCAAGCTTTGTCTAACCTGCATTTATCGATCGCCATGGGTAGTGTCTGTTGTGACAGTTGCTTCGCTCATAAAAGTTTGACTTGACGCGTGTTACTTCAGTTTGGCTATTCATTGTAAAAAGAAGCCAGAAGCACCTGTATTGGTTCAGGTGATCACATTCTTCAGTATTTTCTCAAAATGATTTAACGAAACCAACAAAATCTTACGAAAGTGCTGATCTGAAGATGATTGACTATAAATGGTTAAGGCATCAAGTACGGAGACAACAACATCTTTCCGAATGCATCACATTCTACATTCTGACCAGTCGGATATTTTCACTTGATAACAAGGTTTGGAATATTTGTCCGGAGGTTTGTTACAATGCGAATTGAAAACGGACTACCGGATAAAAGAAACTCTATCATTTCGATCAAGGACGGCAGTTTTATCCGGAAGAATCGTTTGTTCCTGCTGAACATTTTTTTTCACTCCTATTTTTACAACAGTTTATTTGCTGTTATTCGGGGAATAGCAATATTTTCTTCAAAATCCTCAGCAAGAAATCAGGGCAATCCCCGGTTATGTATAAATTGTAGTTTACGGATCTCTCTGGTAAACTTAGAAATCGATGAAATTCCGACTTATCACACATTTTGAACTCAGCTTGGAGAAATTTCGATTGATCGGCAGAAATAAGGAAGTACTAACTTGTTTACGGACCGTTCCTTGGGAGACGAAGTTCGAAAAAATATGAATGGAAAAACTATGTCTAATTTCAATCGTGACAGTTTGGTAGGGGATTTCTCAAATCGATTATACAGTTTGGCGCTCATTCCAGTATTTCCGTCTTAACACGACAAAGTAAAGTTGATATCGGTGGGACTAATGGTGATCTCATGGGTGACCTTAAGAGACGTGACCAATGAATTGGTTCCCGATGGAACACTTATGAAAAACAATACAGAGAAAGAATGTTATATCCAGTAATTTTTGAGAAACCGGGAAACGCACAGCTAAGCTAAGGGTATCAAGTTTGTTGGCAGGTCGACGGGAATTTATGTTTCCGCAATGTTCCCTACCTCCACCCATCATATCTATGAGTATCAGTGATAGTGGTAAAAAGTAACTACAGTTAATCCCAAAAAGTGAAGTAGTATGATAACTATATAAATTTTATCACATTTTGTTGCACAGCTAGCAGTTGCATTCAGTCTCACACAATAGCAATGACATATAAGTATGAATAGCAGGAGATTACCATTTAAGGTAATATGATTCATCATGCAGTATGGAAGCTCTATCCGTTGAATACTATGGAAGTACTGCACAACTGTTTTATATTCGTAAGAATCATCATTAGCGTGTATCCACTAAGCCCCAAGTGAGGCTCGAACCCGGGGTGAACGGTTGTGAGTCGAACACCTTAATCACAAGGCTACCCAGGCTGGCTGTCATCGGTTTATTGAACCTATTCATCATGTGCCATAGCGCTGTTCTGACACTGGCTTTGAATGCCTTGGCTTGAGCCGCTGAGAGCCAGCCCGGACAGCCTGGTGGTCAGGATTCCGACTCACTATCGTTCACCTCAGGTTTCAGCCCTAGTCGGGGTTGAGGGGTATGCACAGCTGATGATTCCCAACGAGGATGAAACAGATGTAAAGAGCTTTCATGGTTTTCAATGGTGAGTTGAAAGTTTACACTGCATGGTGAACCTGGTCATGTAAAGCAGTGACAGTAACAGTGGTTTCTTTCCACAGCTGTTACAAGCCAGGCTCTTCCTCAGCTTTGTGTACTCAGCTTCTGACCAGCAGTTTCACATACAAGAGAGTTGACTGACTACCCGCTGAGTTCAGTGTTGAACAAAAGTTCAACCCGAGCCGCCTGTTTGCTTTTCAAGCCCCGGAAATGTGACGACCAAATGAACCTATAGGAACAATAAAAATAGTTGACCACTCACAGCTGGTCGTCGTGTAACTATCTCAAGTGCAAACCGCATTTGACACGAAGTATTACATGCTACTTGTTCGGAAGCAGCATCTCAAGACCGCTTTGATTTCGTAGAAGATGACTTTACTTTGAATACCGAGAACAATATCCGCTGGTGCTGAGTCAGCACTGTTCGAGAGGTTATTTTTGGATCAGACTAGCGAGACTGTTTTTCTTCAGACAAAGCATGTTGTACGTGCAGCGGAGAGAAATCACGACATCAGTACTACATTTTATTGTGACAGACAGCCATCATCCCCGTTGTTGTCTGGTTAGATTTTTGTAGTCACACGCTTGCGCATCAGTACTGTGCAGGGATTATACCCCATAGCCTCAAAGGCCCACTTGCAACCAGACACTGAAATTTGGAATAGATAACCCCATATAAAGTCCCAATAAGTGCTGGACGACGAGCGAGACGACGGTGAATTATTGCCTACCATCAAAATGACCAACAGCGGCGGGATTCAAACTTCTGATCTCTGGATCACTCGACCGCCGCCTGCGGCAAATCGATCTCCCGTTGTCCGTCGCGTTATTTCGGACCTGTCGATACCGGTGGTATGTACAATGGAAGCTGACTAGCAGGCCAAGTTTGGGTACGTAAGTGAGATTCCTTTTACAGTGATAAAGCCCGTCTTCTGATGAAGCTCGAGTGTACCAGGAGACTCACGGAATAAAGCTGACTGCTTAGTGCGATGATCAGCAGGCCGAGAGTCAGGGCTCAGTGCCCGCAGTTACCGGTCAATATTGTTTCTGGACTTCTGTCTGTGCTCAGTCTTTAGGTTTTACATAATGAAATCGGTAAGTCACATTATTCCGATTCCGCTGATCAGTAAAACAAGTCCGTACTGCCAGGTATAGCAAACTTTCTCCGCTGAATTTCGCATCAACATCGAAATAAAGAGATTTCACAACTGGCAGAAAGTTTCCACCGGCCGTGGGCAAGAAGGTAGTCGTGGTGGGCTCTCAACCCCTTGGTCCCCGGTCCTAATCCTGGTTTCGCCGCAGGCCACTCCCCAAATGACAGCCCCTAATTGGCCGCGACCCTTTCGTGAAATACTGTGTCATTAGTACATAACTAAAGGAGGTGAATGAAAAGATTAGAAAATAAGATAAAGGCAGATATTCTAACGTGGTGAGTGTGCATAAATTGGGATAACTATTAGGATTCACTGGTGAAAATCACTGATATGGTTGAATGCTTTCGCTTGTCATAAGTTTCGAGAAATGTAAAACTGCACGTGGACGCAATAAGTCGGACATGCACTCTAAATAAGCGAGTCAAACCTATGTTCCAATATTTGTTTCATTAAGAACGGATACCGAGTAGCTCACCACGAGTTAGCCTTGGCAAGTTCAATGAATCACCCAACTGGATTACCTGAATTGTCTACCTCCACTTAACACCGTATGGGCAAATAAATTTAGCCGGATAATGTTCTTTTTGGAAGAACGTGAGTTGAAAATAAACTGACGATTTAATAAGGAAGTGAATGCCAGTAAAGTCGTATTTAACGACATGAACTTTCCACTAATGAAAGAAGTAAACCAGATTGTCTTCGGATGACGAGAGGAATAACCCCAAGGGATGACAATAATACGACCTCCTGGGATTGCAAAACCCAAATTAACCATGAAGCCGATGGGTGTGGGCACTGATAGGGCTGACTGGTGATGCGTACCAACCCCCAAAAGACCAGACAATTTTTGCACCACCTGATCCAATCTTGCGTTGCGGCCTAAAGGTTTTGAATTGCATCTTCAACAACGGTCAGTTTACGAATAAAAGATGAGGTTATTTTAGAGAGATATGAGCGCATTGGCGAGTCCACTGTATGCGAAGTTCGTATACGTAGATTGCGAAACATGAGGCGAACAGCTGGTGATACAATCAGTCAGCTAGCCTCATAGCCAAGACCAAGAAGAGAAAATAATGCCAGATGGGACCAGCTAAGCACCATTAAATTCATGAACAATCATGAATTCGGGTGGAAAATGCCTGCGCCCTTAATACAAACTAAGTCATGATGGGCAGACAGGGTTTATGCTATCTGATATGCACAGGGAGTACACTAATATTAGTTCTCTCTCAAGATTTTCTGTTCCGCACCGAAAACATTTTCAATCATCCGGGTGTCCCGGTAAACCGATCTGATCGAAGTAAATCACCTGGATAATACGGAGACATAAGAATACCATCAGAACACCTGCTGAGTCAAAGAGATGTAATTTCCATTCCGGATAATGAATCACTCCCCATATTTCGAGTTTGTAATAGTAACCGTGTATATTCGAAAACAGAACAGTAAGGAGGGTGTGTGATTGACCAATCTGCTGAGATTGTGGGAGCGTATCCGGGGCAATGTTTCATCATGCACTAGGGGACAAGAGTCCAAATGTGAACAAAGCTAATTCACGTGGGGCTGCATACAGCAGAATAGGTCTTCCAAAGAAACAATGTTTTTGATCTCGCCCATAAATCTAAGCCGGATAAGTAGTTAATTTACCGCGCCAAACGATCGTTTTTTGTGAATTGTGTTGAACTGCCCTCTCTCTCTCTCTCTTTCTAAAATAGATAACGTGGTTACATTGGAGGTGAGCTTAGCTACCATGCGATTTTGCCGGTTCCTGTGTGTACCGTTCACTAACAAAAAGTTGTGGTGTAATAAGTCTCACAGGAGTTCTTGACTAGTTAAGCTATCCCAATTTGTGTCGTAAGCTTAGTCTATCTTGTTTCACTCTTTGGCGAAATTATCCGTGCGCGTAGTAAGCAATCAAATCCCGGTCAAGATCCTGTGAAATTTGTGCAGACTATTAAAGCAACTTCTGAAAGGTTTCATCCGATTTAAACTCGATAAGGTGTGCCCCTTTGATAGCAGCAGATATAAAAACCAATTCATCGATTAGTGTACAATATCTTTTTCTCAACCCCTGTGCGAATAAACACGTAAATCTTATTGATTTTTAACCTTCTGGTTAACAGATCGAAGTTATTAATCTGCAATAGGATTTCTAATGTTCAAACAAGAACCCATATTATGCGGTGATTTTTACGATTACCAGAAATGGCTGTAGCTCAAAGTACGTAAATGAGAAGCAGGTATGGACTTCCACTTGCGTTTATCTCTTTCGTTTGAAAAAAATCTAATAGACATACTAAAACGTGTATTCATCTTGCCACCCGAGATAAAGCAATACAACCAACAGGCCACTCTAATTTAGTTATTTTTCGTCTCCTGTTCATGATCAAGTGACATTTTTTTGACGCTTTAGTGTTTGCTTTTGAAACAGGTTACGAGCCGTGAAGTATGAGGCTTGTCTGAGCCATACGCCAACATCGATCTACGTTATCGAATATTGGTCTGAAGTCCACTTCGTAGGTATACGAGTATTTTGTGATTGTAAGGTTCATCCATTTCTTTTGACGTACCAAAATGATACCCTGAATCACACCGGTATGAATTCCAATCGAACACAGAATTCACAATTCACAAACGTTGGATGTAGTCGGGAGCGAAAAATCTCTCACAGTCCTAAAACTATTATTCTGTGCTGGTCTCGTTCCTCAGTATTGAATATTGTTTAACGTTGTTATGCGGATGATGGCTAGTCGCAGGCCACAGGAGTTGTCAATGTTAATTTTCCGTTGCTAAGGTCGCTGATTCCAAAAGACATCCACTGGAGTGAGCGTTTTTTAAAATCTTCCACGGTATTATTCCTACACATCGGCTCTGCCACTCTTCTCCGCGTGTTTATTGTAATGGTTTCACTTTTAGAAACCACATTTTATTACTTGTTATGAGGTACACCGAAAGGGGATTTAATTTTTCACGTGGTCTACCGAGAATCGCTTCTTTATCTCGTGCGTCGAAATGAATACCGGAGAAATAATAAGCAGTGAGGGCTTGCAGTGCTACAGAAAACTGTGCCCATCCGAACTGAAATGAAAATTCACAAATCGGACCGTTTATTCAAGGGTAGAATTTTGTCAGTTCTTTGCTATGAGGTCTATGTCTACAATTCATCTTTGACTGTCGATTTAGAGTCCCATGTCAAGAACAAGTGGATAAATGTTTTCGGCACTGAATCGCAAAGAAAATGCAATACTTTGGTATTATTTCAGTACAGTGTTAAGGTAAAAATGGTCCCGGAAGTGTCGAGTACTTACAAAGGAGTTTTCAGTTTAAACACTGGTGGTCGACGGGTTGACTCCACAAACTGGCTGCATACCGTGAGAGCAAGTCGCACCACCATAAGTGAATTTCCCATTTGATAGTGTATAGTCAGCTGCTACCCATCAAAAAACTGTTATACCATCATCGAACAATACATACACACACACTAATTTGGTAATCGTATTCTTTTCCTAAGTGTAATCATACAATGGTCGTACAAAAATCAGTGGGGTATTGGCTGGTCGGATGCCGCAAACAGGATTTGTTGACCCGTGGTCTGTTAGGAATTGTGACTGAAACACTTAATTTCAAATCCCGTGGGAAGACCTTTTGACCTTTATCACTGAGCACGCAGAAGAATGGCAAAGCAAGTGACGAGATTGTGTTGTTGGTAAAGTGAGAGGAAAGGAAAGCGACACAATCACACTTCTCAGTTCTATTCTCATATAAACGGACCCGAAATTTACACAAGGTAGCAGAACTTCTGTTTTTATAACAAGCAGTACATTGTGCTATCTAATGTGTAGAGTACGGAACAAATTATAAATTACGACGACACCAAGCGGGCCTGAAATGAAGTCACAAGGTATCCGACAAGGATTACGGTCGATGCAGACAGATTCCCCCCGTTGATTCGGTTAAGGAATTAGGACACAAAAAATCTGGAGAACATATAGTGGTTTGACATGATGTGATTCATCATGCAGTGGGAACGTTCTAATCATTGAAAACCATGGAAGTACGGTACAGCTGTTTTATCCTCTTCAGGAATCATCAGGATCGTACATCCACTGAGTCCCAAGTGAGGCTCATATCAGGGGTGAACGATTGTGATCCGAACACCTTTACCACAAGGCTATCCAGGTTGGCTCCAAACAGTTTACTGAACTCATACACCGCATGACACAGTACCCTTCTGACACTGGCTATGAATGTGAGCAGTGCCTTTTCTGCCCAGTGAGCGACTCCCGGGATGGACAATTTATCTGTAGGGACGAAATTTCCACGAAGGCATTCCGTTAAACAAGGCACAGAGCTTCGTTATCATATAAGTATGGTTGGTAGGAGACGACAGTACTACTGTACAGCTGTGCTCTAATGGTTTTCGGTGGTTTAAACGTTCACACTGCTTGATGAATCATTTCATGTACAACTCTGATCTCCTACCACCCGTACCTACATGGTGCTTTCTTCCTTACAAGTTGGGAAGAAAGTGGGATGGTTTGGGGCCTAGATGTTTGTGAGCTACACTCGTTATCCAGTGTGTTTAAATCATAGATGGGAATTTTCCCAATCTCCGGTCAGTAGAAGTTCGTAGTTCGGAGGAAAATCAAGACGAGGAAGATCCGGAGATATCAAATGCTATACGCTCTACGAGTTCTTATCGATACTTGTCAAACTGTCCCTTTGTTTTTAAGCCGATTGGGTGGATTGAACCTTCTGCCCACAGGCGAGTATTCCACCAGTGAGCTAGAGTATCTATCTATCTTCTAGCTGAGCTTTATCATGGCATTATCAAATCAGAAATGAACTTGGTTACGAAAACGTTTCACCCCAACACTCAGTACACTCATATTCATTGTTTTAAATTGTCCATATCTCCAAGACTAGTCTACTTTCAAATATAACTTAAGTTGCGCAACGGTTAGCATTGATCGTTTCGCAAAATTCTCTGTAGATGTTTTCTGTTGAAAAACAAAACCGACCATCTTCTGCATGAAATACGGTCTCTTTGTTTGCCTTCAACCATCACCACAAACATACTTCTACCAAGTGAATCCGTGGTAAGTTCGATTAGCTAATTGCCGCTTCAGCTTCGGCTAGGACCGTAAAAATTTCGGGGAACACAAAATACTTTTGATGCGTGCTTTTTTATAATCTTCATTTGTACCTATGTGATCTCCGGGACGCTAAGTAGACCACTTTTATTGGATGATCTTCAGTCAGTCAATCAGTCAGTCAAATAAATTGCTTACAGTACAAAAAGCTTTTCCATATCATCGCACTGCTCTCATAGATGTGGTTGAATGTCAGTTTTTATGACTCGGAGTGTACACATCTAGCATAGAATCAATACAGTCCAACGATTGTGCATTCTTTCTCATCGAAATTAGAGTATTTTGGTGGAAAATCAGTTACAGCACGACTGTGGCGTGATAAAAACTTGTGACAATCCGCTGACCATTTTCTCCGTGCACGCTGTACCATCACGTCGTCTATATGTCTATGCCTAAGCGTGTGGATTTAGATATGAGCGGTTAAATGAGAGTACAACAGCCTTAGTTCCACGCAACAAAGTTGTTTTTAGGCTCCATCTTTGCAATCTTCTAGTGAGAACAGTGTTATAAATTTTATGCACATAATTCTTCAAAATTTCTCAAATAACTGCGCTTAGTTATCGACCAGTGTTATTTGGTAGATGTTGAGTGTAATCATTTGAGTATGCGTATCTTATTGTACTTAGTCGGCCCTGGTCAAATCGGTGATTATACAGTACTCAAGTTGCGTAATAATGTGAGTTCACAGTAAAGCCGTAATTAACCGCCTGCGGAGAACAACCGTGATATCTCAATTTGTTTGTGCTCTACTTTGAGTAGAGCAAACCGGAGCAAACCAACTCGAAAAGTAGTGAATAAAACACCAGAATTAGGCGCATTACTAGACAGTAATAATTAGCCGACAGATCATGGCTAATTGGTCTGTGCTCGAGTTCCAGGCGTGACATGTAGTAAGCAAGTTGACGACTTGGACGGTCTCTAAATTGGAATTCTACATTACTACTCTGAGCAAACTGGCTGAATTGCTACAGAACTGTTTGTTTTATCCGGGTTACACTGGATCACAGATTACATCTCAACGATTGCTTTTGAGCATGGTCGAAGATGAAAAATAGATTCAACGCGATCAGTCTCCCTTATTATGGTGGCATTTCGTGTAGCTTTGTAGTTTCTTTGGATAGTATAAGTGAGATCAGTGAAAGTCAAAAGTAAATTGAAAATTGATTCAGGCGAACAGAACAAAGCGATGTACTTTTATATCTAGCACAGGTGTGACTAATTTTGGAAGTGCATCTAGGCAACGTGTAATTCGAAAGTGCTGTATGTCAATTACTGCGCGAAAACCTGGCAGAAACCAACACAAAGACTTTAAGTAACCCTATTTACATTCCGTATTTGATGTAGATATGTAAAACATTTGTGGATAGTATAGATGACCCAGCCGATCTCCGGTTTTAGCTCAACTGATTCCGAAAAAAGCTGGACAAGATATTTTTCACGCCCAATCGTTTGACTCAATGATTCCAACCGAAATCAAATACTCAGAACACGAGTTGTAGGCGAACATATGTTTTCGGTGATTTCATTCTCAAGCCATTACAATAATCCGATGTGAAAATAAAGATAAGCTGCCCTTGTTGACCTCATCCATGATCATCTATCAATTCAGGTGCACCTGTGGTGCTACTTACATAGGTCGAACGGCAAGATAGCTATCAAAACGCATCAAGCAGCATCACCCACGATGGCTTAGACACGGAAGCAATGGAGTAGTATCAAGCTCAATCGTCTCGCACTTGTTAGAAACTGGGCATTCAATCGACATCCAGTCCGCCTTCAAAGTAGTCTACCGGGTCCCACAACACGCGTCAAGAGCAATTAGGCTCCGGATACTAGCAACTGCCGAGGCATTTATCATCCGCCTCTTGAAGCCTGAGCTTTGCGCGCAGCGAAAATTAGTCCAAGCACTACAACTCCCATGGCCAACACTCAACTGTGTTACACAACCGGGCGCAGCGGTGACGTAAGCTAATTAGCACCGGTTACATAATCTGGTCACTCACACAAGGTTCCATCCCTCCTCACCCTTAATTATCCACACTGACCTAGTGAGACTTTTTCCAACTCTTCTTAATAATTCGTTTTCATATAAATGTGATTGTAATGGCTTGAGAATGAAATCACCGAAAACGTATGTTCGCCTACAACTCGTGTTCTGAGTACTATGATGGGCTTATTCCGCAGTCTGAAATCAAATACATTCGACAAAACACCGTACAGCCCTTTCAACCTAGCATGTGAATTTCTGAGTTCACAGAGAACATCTCGCTACAAGCGTTCATGGCTCTTTTGAATTATTATATGTCAGTCAGTGAACGGTTAGTGGCAGGATAAATTTGGGCGCAGAGATTTACGTTGTGTAACCGCTGCATTCTTCAGTACATCTGCAATCCAATGGCAATTGGTAAACAACGTTATTGATTTTACAATAATCAACTGATCAATAAGCGCGTTTGACTGGCGGTGGTCAAACCACCATCGAGGTGAATATTTAAATCCTCCTGATAAGGGTTCGAACCCTGCCACCTTTGTCAGTCACATTCGCAAGTTGGAGGCCTCCAACCGGACGGGACACCCTTTTTAGAATATTGTACCACTGATGTAATAGAAACGGGAGTAAATAAAATAACTAGAAGTAAAACACCACAGAGCTACAAAAAAGAGTGCCCAACTATTTGTTTCGGTTATGATATAAAGCCCAGCGATGCCCTTAATTGAACTTTGTATAGGACAGAAGTCACTCTTTATTTTCATTTCTAGATTGGATTCGAATGTAAAATCAACGGACTTTTGTTTGGTTGAGTGAAAATAACGGATGTGAGACCAGAGACAGAGTATACTTCCTGGGGAGCAGACAAAACATCCTTTCTGTGCACTGTCAGAATAACACTAGTGACGGCTGAACAAGATGGTGAAACCAGTTGCATCAGTATGTGACTGAGGAGACAAAGTTATTGAAACGCCTGTATTGAAGACAATAAAACGTTCTTTCCGACAGACCAATTAACTTAGCCACTTAACCGATATCTCTGTTATTCTTTATGAAGTCACTCACTATCAGGTTGAGGTAAGCAATAAGAACCAAGTAGGTTCGGGAATTTTTAATCCATAAGTTGTATCATCTTTATTCGTGAGATACCGTCGATAGAGAGGAACGAATTCACAGAAGTGACGCCATGATACCGTGATATCTCTTAGTGGATTTCGGCCGTTTCCAGTCATCTTTCAGCTTTCCCATCTTATTTGACAGTAAAAATTGACCGACTTGAATATGGGACGGTGACTGTTAAGCATTTGGTATGTTCATCCACTGAATGAGTAATTGGCTTTTTAAGCATTTGGCTGAAAATCTTGCAGAAGTTTGGATTGGGCTTCAATGATATTTCAAAAAGAAAATGGATCACCCATGATAGAATTAAAGTTTTGCTGAAAACAAAACCAAACTTGCGAAAAACATGGCTGATAAAAAGATATCACTGAAAATATGGTCTGATCCAACGATTTACAAAGCTCACTGAAAAGGCCTGAAATAAGACCTAACCAGTGCTGGGCAGATGAGTGGTATTCATTGATTCTAGCAGCTAGAGAACATACTTGTTGTTGGATACCATTCTGTTATCGCACCCTTGGTTACAAGTGATTGACATGAAGGACAAAAAGATCGATAGAGAGTGCGTGTGTGTGCGTATGTGCTCGATCGTATTGCACGCTTACTGAGCAATGAAACCTAATCAATATAATTTACAAGTACGCGGCTGGAAACTCAGTGCTATCACGAAAAGGATTCAGCAACGTCAGCTGACCGGTGATGGTCGAGTTGTTCGGAAAGTTTACCTACCACTACCGGTCACTCCAGTGGTGGACGGCAGTTCGCTGTCCCTTGGATCGTTACCACACCTGACCTATTAAGACCTTACGTGATTCTCTACCACCGTAAGTCTCAGCGTCTGGCTGCCGGTCATCCCTGTCACTGTAGTGAACCTTCTAGTCTATAAGGAACAACCTTTCTACTGCAACCATGCACAAACATGTGATGATCGAATTGAAAATAAAAACTGGAAAGAGACTCTGGTTCAGTTCCGCGTCGCCATAGAATTACTAAGGCTTTCATTGATTTTATCAGAACTGTGCTGAACAACTGACCCTTAATTTGCCCTATTGTCAATGAGTTGCTAAATGATGACAACGATGAGTGAAAAGTGAGTGATACACAACAGTAATATCTCCCATTGTCTGTATGCACATACGGAGTGATGTGGTCTGTTATGCTTTGACTACATACCCGCACATGAGTGCAGTGGAAAGCTTACTATATCACAACCTCTAAGGTCTACCGCGTGATCAGGAAGATGCGACAGCTCGACCCGAAGCCTTGGAGTGGAGAGCCACGTAGGGTTCCAATGGGCCAGGAGTGTCTACGACCCGGGTGCCACGAAATTGCTGCCACCAATATGACAGCGTACAAAATTGACTGTTTATTATCTGTCGATTTGTTTACACAACCCCAGTTAATTTCTTCGGAGAACACAGGACAGTAAACAAGCTAGTTCTCAATAACTCATAATCATATCTTTACGTGACAGTGTGTTATGAGTTCAGGTATAAGACCTATTAGACAAACAGGTAAAAATGAAAGGGGGTTAACGGTTGCCAAAATGTGGTCTTGACTTAAATATAGACCGTCGATTTTTCATGTTTTGTATCAGTTTTCGTGTGGTCTTGGACCTGTTTTAAGGTGGATAGTCGGTCGGAGGGAAGTAAAGAGCACACATTGTTTTGGGCACACCCCGAGGGGGGGGGGGAGGGGTGTAGAAACAAATTGGAGCAGCCGCTAGTGTGGTTGGGAAGCGACGCTTAGTTGGTCTTCATTACCTACCCCGAACCCTATAATTAGCCAATAAACGGTGTAAAAAAAGAAGCTCTAAAGGTGTCGCAAGTAAATTGCTACAACTTTTGAGTAGTAAGGACGATTTGCTTTCTGGACCGGATGTGCAAAACTCGCTATCGTTAGAAGCATTGCATGCATTGCCTAATGGTTCACTGGACTCGAATTTACAATAATTAACTTTACTCAAATCCACACGATCCGAGGAACATTTCGTGAGTTACTAGTGGCGGCGGTCATTTTCCTGTTCTATCAGTTTGTTTTCCAAACATCCATGTTCCGAAGTCAACCAAAGATGTTATATGCGTCCCAGTTTTGTACATCCCACCATAACAGATGAACGCAAGCATCAGTTCGCCAAATGCAATACAATTCCATAGATTGTTCATGACTAGCTGGTGACAGGGAGTGTGACAAATCAATGAGCAGCATCAGAGTCATTCAAACAAGGTTTAAATGGGTTAACTAAAATCAACCTTGGAGTAGATTTATTTCAGAATGTAACCCAATTTGTTGGATGTGTATTTTGGCCCACAAGGATTTGACGGGAGAGAAACTTTCGATTTCCCTTTCTCATTTCACAAACCACTCAGGTTTCATTTTGATCAGAATTAAAATAACAGTGTGACTATTCTAGTCAAGAAGCCCTGAAAACACCATGAAATTATCGATTCGCAGAATTTACCTACCACCAGTTGAAGAAAATCAGACTCCAGCTGTGGCTTTGACATTCCTGAAGAGTTGAAGACACGTATTTTCATTGACTGACTGCATTGGTATCGACTATATTGACACAGATAATTGATCGACCATCTGACACTCTCTTGATCAACCTCTTCAGAGTAAAAAAAGGCGATAGACACTGTCTGAAGCTCACGACAACACTACCAACAGTACTATGCTCTTCATGAGTCTCTGAATTGTCGTGCTTTTTCATCATATCTGTGAGCGAAAGTCTTCTCATCGGTGGGTCCCGTCCGGTGATTTTGTAAATAGCCAAAAGGGACCAGACTATACGAATTTTGTTTAAGCTAACATTCGAAGATGAGTACTAACTATCCCCTTACGCGTCCTCTAGTTGGCTTGTAACAAGCCGAATGGGACCCACCCATTGGTACACGAACCGAGGCAAGTGAGAAAATTGTCAAACTCAGCTTCTCAGGATTCGGTGTTCAAAGTAGTGGTTCGTCATAGAATCTGACTATTGCTAAAGTGCATTAGCCTCATCATCATCATCATCATCATCATCGTCGACATCATTGTCGGCCGAGTCGCTGTTTCTTGCTCAGCTATGAATACCTCATCAATGGAAGCGAGTTAGGTTAGGAAGGAGAATAGCGAAGCTTAGATCAACGAAAATAATTGATGTTTGTCTTGTAAAAACGGTTAAGCAGTAGAGAAGTAGAACCATAATAGTACGATTTCCGGTTGTATGACGTAAAATGTAGATGGTTCCGATCGACCGTTTTACTTGCTCCTTCAATATTAGTAGTCCATTATTGCGGGAAGAGGGTCACAACTAATTATAGGGTCCCCAGTCGGTGAAGTGACCAGCGGCTGCACAATGATTTAACCTCGGGACAGAATGGGGAGAAGCCCGCCATGATGATCTTTTAACAACCTCCTTCTAGTACTGAACGGACCTGGTCGGTGATGTTCATCTGTTTGACTATCAGAATTTCTTTGAAACTGACTTCCTTTAAAGCATTTAAAAAGTATTTTGTTTCGAATTAATTATTCTCCTGTAGTATGCAAAGAATCTGCATACTTCCGCGAGCGTTGCTTGTGTTCGATCCACAAAACACAAGGAAAGAAAACTTGATGAGCCCAAGGCTTAGCAAGGGTATCGACAGGATCCGGCATTAACATTATTCGAACACCATCAAGGCTGCCAACAGCCTGATCATCCCCCCCGGGGGGGAGGGATATTGGTTTACGATGTTACTCTTTCAGTGTTAGGTAGTGAAAAGATTTGTTGAATTTTGGCAAAGAAATTCATCTCGCCTTATTGAGAAACTTCGTTACACTGGTTTATTCCAGATCCCGTGCTTTCTATCCTAATTTTATCTTGTATTCACTAAACAATTTGCTCGTTTTCATGCACTGTCACTACTGAATTCCACGCCGATCAAACCCCTAGGCTTCCTTACCGGCGTGGAGATTTGAGTGTTCAGTCCTAATGCGTCACGCAGTTTTAGTCTTGTTTCTACGACGCGTCAAACGACCCCAATGGTCACTTGTCTAACAGCTCTTATCTGTTCGATTTATCGCTCAGGTAACCTTTCTGACGGGTTTTGGAATGATCCACATAACAGTTGCCTGGGCCACATGACCAGGTAAAATGCATGGACGTTACTATCTTTTCCTCCCAATCTGTCGCATCCGCGTGGATGACTGAACTTGGCCATCCCTCTGTGACCTTGTTCTTCACCCACCGTTGTGTGAGCCTGTCCCCTGGGACCATTAATTCTCTTCTGTCCGTTGAGTGGACAAATGCCTCCCATAAATAGGGGCCTTTTTTGAAAACCATTTGACTCGCTCTTGCATTGCCGTCTCGAGTGTTTCCTGTTTATGGTTGCCTGGGCTTCTTGAAGCCTTTTTGACCGTATTGATTCCGTGGTTGGTTTGCCCACAATTTGAGGTATGTTATGGCTATTGTTTGATCATCTGTCCTGTAGTACACGTAGTGAAGCCTTGGGATTTGGGGTTCATTTATCTGCGAGTCACTTAGTTACGGGACGACAATCCTGCACCAGCAGTCTACCAAACATCTGGTTCATTTTTTCCACTCACCTTCTTCAGAAGTTTGGCTCACTGTTTTTGTGTATTTCCATCAGAAACACAATGACT
Source organism: Fasciola hepatica (assembly GCA_948099385.1). Classification (NCBI taxonomy): domain Eukaryota; kingdom Metazoa; phylum Platyhelminthes; class Trematoda; order Plagiorchiida; family Fasciolidae; genus Fasciola; species Fasciola hepatica. The sequence continues at coordinate 8,043,313 of CANUEZ040000072.1, read as the reverse complement.
TTTGAAAGGTGGATTGCCCACATTTTGATGACCATCTAATCAATAGCACGGCTACTGTGTGCATTTTAGTAGAAGGAGATTAGATTTGTATAAGATGATTTCATCATGCAGGTTCAGCGCTCAATCACCATTGAAAACCATGGAAGCACTGCACAGCTGTTTCATCATTGTTAGGAATCATCAACAATGCACATCCACCGAGCCCCCACGGGGACACGAACCCGGGGTGAGCGATTGTGGATTGAACACTTAAACCACAAGGTTATCCGAGCTGGCTCTCAACGGTTGGTTGAACATCTACACTACATGATATAGCACCCTTCCGTCACTGGCTTCGAACGGTAACAACCCGCTTTCCGCACAGCGATCTACTCCTGTGATAGATGACTTCTCTGTAGGGGCCTAAGTACAACGAAGGCATTCCGTTATAAACAACTTGCAGAGCTTAGTTACCATGTGTATTGGGGTGACATATCTCGTGGTGTAGATGTTCAACAAGCCGTTGAGAGCCAGCCCGGATTGACTTGTGGTTAAGGTGTTCGATTCACAATCGTCCACCTCGGGTTCAAGTCCCCGTGGGGGCTTGGTGGATGTGCATTGCTGACGCTTCCCAACAAGGACAAGACAGCTTTACAGTGCTTCCATGGTTTTCAGTGGTGAGTTGAGTGCTGAACCTGCATGATCAATCATATCATAAAAACAGTGGCATCCAGTTGTGGTAACGGAAATTGGTTGGAGGAACAATTAGTTAGACACTCGTAACATGTTTTCAGAATAAAGTGACACACTTTTATCATGCACTCCACATAATCCTGGTTACCGTTTCATTTAACATAGAGTTGCTAACAAGTCTAGTGTTCTTTTACAGCTATTTCCGGTAAACACGAGTGAGAGGAGGACTCTGAAATTGATTTCGCAGGTTCAGGAAAATCTCATTGTAGGGTGGACGGAGACGATAAAGCAAAAACCGATAAAGATGGTTTTTTTAATTGTAAGGAGTATAAATGAACGAAGGGTTCATTTTTAGAATCAGACGGTGATTGTTCCATGGTTATGTCGTCAGGGGAATTTAGTCCTCTCATCCGGAAACTATACTATACTATTTATATCGAAAATCCAAACTTGGGAATGTTTGTCTTTGTTAACCGACGAATTAACCTTGGAAGAATCACTGTGTGATTCCAAAAGCGGCCTCTTCAAACAAGGGTTCACGTGCCCGAGGAGCGGCAACAACCCCGAAACCAGTCATGTGATTCCGGGGAAATTTGGTCTTATCATTCAGGTACGGTGCCATACTACTTATATCAAATGGTTCAATCTGTTTGCCATCACTGAGGGCGGGATTTTGCTGAATACTCAAAGGATTAGAATTTCCTTGCATCCAAGAACAACTTATCATCTCTTTCTGTTACCAAAGTCAGTGATTGGATACGTGTGTGCGTGTGTGTGCGTGTATAGTGCTTCAATAAACGGAAGTTTTCCCTTCGTAAACAAGGTCCCCGAGCCCATTGCCTGATTGAAATAGATTATCTGACCTATTTTAGCACAGTAAGCATCCTAATGAACATGCTAATGAACCTTAGACACGGTAGACTAACAGCTGTATTCATCCAGCTGCTAAATTCAAACATATCGGGTCAACGGATAGCACAATCTACGGTATCTGACTCACTTCTAATTTGTTTTCAACACGGATTTCACCAGACTAAGCTCGGTGGTCTGGTTGGTGCAACCCTTTCTAACCAGTTCTTCAATCATCAGGATCACGCTACAAGTCAAGGTTCTATAAAACTCTTGCCTGGATTTGATAAATCTGAGCTATCTGACCGGGAAGAGTAGGAATTAGTCAGTTCCCGCGCATAATATCCGTATGCGGGAACTGTATGAAGGGATTTGGAACAGACGGAACAGGACGGACACGCACACACGCACGTACGCACGCACGCACACACACACGTTCTCGAGTGCATTACCTTCATGTCAAAGACAGATGTATTGACCTTAGCATCGATTTGTAAGGGTGCAGACCAAGAAGCAGATTAATGGAAATTGTGGGATTTTTGGGACAGCCCCAGTTCAGTGGGTCGTCAGGCGCGCTATCCCAAGGGTTAACTCCAAGTGGGTTTATCAACCCAAAGAGGTTTAGCGGATTGAGGGTTCACCGACAGTACGCACTTAGACATGTAGTTCATTTGTGACATCACGTTATCTGCTTTTCCAGTTTACTAGAGCGAAGCTTTCAATAATTCATTTGAATTACGGAAATCCATCCCCCGCCATACGTAACATACTGACTGTTCGAATGCGTGCAACTTGCACCGTATCAATTGATTTCTAGTACATGATTTTCCATAAATTCAAAACAGGTACGCAAAATAATGCACAGATCATTGGGGCTAAACTTACGCCTAAATAAACATCCATTGCCGAGGAACGATACATTATATTGATGCCAATCCAATTTGTAAGTGATTGAATGCAATAAAAAACGATGATCCGAATTGAACAGAAGTCTATAGATCAGTTACTGATGGACCACAAAAGCAAAACACACTTCTCCGTGTTGGGGAGTCACGTGATTCGGTACACAAATTTCGTCAGACAAGTCTCTGCGTTGTACACAGGCAGATTCGACCCGTGGAGAGTGAATACGGTGTGAGTGAGTGGACCGACTTGAAAGCAGCTAAACTGATTTTATGTGTCTGCAAATCAGTAGGCTGGATCTTCAATGTTGGCACCGTGAATACGGCCTTGAGAGAGACATGAGACAGACAGTGCCTACATGGTATTGTATTGTTGTCGAAATCATTACAGTTTGTGTTCCTGTGCTGCTCTGTGCTTGTTTGTGTGACGGAGTCGTACAGGAACAACACCGAGCTCCGATTCGGGAAGAAGGCATAACAGTTGGTCAACTCAAGTGCACATAGAAAGGCACAATCTGGCGGTGGGGGTGGTGATGACGATGTTGACGGTGATGATGACTACGCCGAGGATGATCTAGCACAAAATGATCCAGTTGGTTCGTATGGATTATCATTGTTTGAAAGGTATTTGCTGTATCATCTTGCAATGCGGCAGAGAGACAACTGCTTCATAAATGATTCTTATTGGCTCAGTGTGATCGTTTTGTGCCAGTACACACAAACACACACTCAAGAGTGAAATTAGCACACCTATTCGTCTCACTATTCCACTCACAAGAATGTGGCACAGGAGACCAGTTAAGACTAGCGAACAGCTTCTAAGGCAGCGAAATCATCTGCAAATTCGTAGGCGGAAACAACAAGTGCCCTACCAGGCAAAACTGTTTTTTGTCAGATAATCTGCGGAGAAACTCACCAGATGATTCACGGGTATAGTCTCGTTTAGTTGAAAAAATGGTGAGATTACCACTAATAATTTTTCCGAACTTATTGTCTGCTGCGATGTGCACAGTCACCCTTGTCACGGGAGCATTATGTAATTGCCACTGAGTAATTACACACTCACTTCACAGCGAACTCTCGAAATAAATTTAATTTCATTTGAAGATGTCAACTGAAAGACAAAAATAGGACCGAAGCACACAGAAGAGAAGGATTTATCGCAATAAAAGTGAGGATTAACTAGAAAGGAGCATAATGCACAATAATAAGTTGCTGATTCATGTTTTAGAGAGTTGTCGCTGTCTGTGCAATCCTCCCACTTGCAGCGTTCTACTTCCGCACATGTTTAAACTATGACCAACGTAATGGAAACCTTCAGCGCTTATGCACCGAGTCCTACCTTGATTCAAGAGACTGAGTCTCGTATGTGTACGAATTTGTTTGGTGAATTTACCATTCCATATTTGATTGCGTTGGGACAATGTCTGCTGTAGACGATAAACACTAGGTACGAGCCTATTCACGAGATAAAGAGGGAGCTCGAGGCAAATACTCCCTAGGCAATGAAAACTCGGATAACTTCAGGGTTAGCCTCTGCGATTTTGCATCACGTGCCATTAGATGGATCTATTCCGCCGATAACTACTAATAAACAATAATAATAATAATAATAATAGTCATAGTCTTCCTTTCACTTATCATCCAACAATGTACAATATTGCTGGGAGGGAGCCACTACCAATCAAGGTCTGTCGAGTGGGGAAATCATCGGCAGTGGACGTCGTGGTCTGGACTCCTCGATGATGACATTTAATAAACACAGCTCCGCGACTCTAGACCGGGTTTTTAGCGACTAGTTGAAATTCTACAGTTTGTTCCATAACGTGTTCCCACTTACTGGAACCAGTTCGTCCTATTTGAGTGGAGAACGCGTTCCGCAGTGTGTACACTCCTAAACGTGAGGAATCTACAGTGACCAGATGCCGAGCTTCATCAAGGGTTGCATTGATCAGTCTACGGATACACAAGCGTGAGCTACACTCGCAGAGAGCGGATGACGTCACTCGCGACCACTTTATCGATCCGGGTCATTCTTTGTTAAGAATGAAATAAATCACATTTTATTTCTCTGCCTCTTTCTCAATCAGTAGTCTGATTAACTAACCGACTGAATGATATACCGAGTTTGTGACATACTAACTGTCCTCCTGCCCATTAAATCTCAATATTTAATTGATTCTAAAGCCTCGAAAACGAACCATCGGAAATCTGTATTCACGTGCACAAATTCTTGGAACTAAACCTTAGGTGGAACTCCTTAATTAATCGTCTTATATTTCCGTATTATATGGTTCCTAAACCAGTTTAAATGCTTTGACCTCCTTTTGGCCTGTCAGAAGGCATGTGCAGTGCACATCCAACTAGGACCCACTGGGATTCGAACCCAGGACAGAAGTTTGCTGGTCGAATACCTAGCCGTCTGGCTATCTGGCTTGACTCACACGTTTGTTTAACATCATCCCTCCACTATGTAGCCCCCTTCCGTCACTGACTTTCTAAGCGGCAACATCCTGCCAACTGCACAGCGATTAAATCATGTGATGGACGACTTCTCTGAAGAAGCATGGGTAAAACGAGGCCATTCTGCTACTGAGAGCAACCAGCACAGTTTGACTATCGGGTCAGTGTGGGCAATAGGCAATTTGACTTGTATTCAATGTGATTCATCATTCAGTACCATTCCACCATTCCACTTCGATATGTGTAATCGTTTTCTCGTCAAATGCTACATTAGCTATTTGTGCCGAATGTATAGAAACTTTCGCTTCCCTGGTTGTTGTAGGACGCGATACTGTGAGAAATGATGCATAAAAGCGAACACTAGACGAATGCCTCACACGCATTTCTTTGTTAATGTCATTCGTGTATCAAATCACTATGGTGACGGGGAAGGAATCAGCGATACAAATGGCAATTGCCACTGAAACCAAATTTGTAACACGTGGTCAAATTCACCCCAAAATAGGTTTACAAAATATCTCATAGAAACAACTAACCAATGAAATTGTCATGTTCGAGGATTATATAGACAAGTCTTGTTTGATACGACCTTTTAACCAACAAAATTGGAAAGCTGAAAAGCAAACCACATTTTGATCAAAAACTTTCCATGAATGGGTAACATCTTTGAGCCTTATGTCATTCTGAACAGTAACCATAAAGCAAGATTGTTGATTAGACAGTTGAGATAAATTAGGCTAGTGCCGTTGGTTGGACGTTAGCTGGGTTGAAAGTCATTCTCACCCGGTTATGAAGTGGTCCCGCGGGGTGTGGTGCTGTAATTCAACTTGTATTGCGCTCGAAGAATTCCATCTTCGGTCAAGTCAGTTAAACTGCGTGTACTTGTCTCATTTGTGAGCAAAGACCTTGAGGTGATAGGTGAGTAGCGATCGTCTCAGACTCGAAGTCTAGAGTCTTTGAGTGGCTGCGGAGACCCGACGAGCCTCACGAGAACTTTTGACCACTATCGGCCCGGTGACCGGGATCGCCCTGGTTAGCATACTCGTGGATCAGCCTCTTCTGGTGATGATTCCCCTAATGCCTTGGGAATAAAGGGTCTTCGCGCTTCACATAAAATGCTGCACAAGCGTACGTGAGAGTTTAGCTAATCAAAAAATCCATTTACAACTTTCTCACCCAAAATTTCACACCACGATCGGCAATCGAACTGGTGACCTTCCGTTTACCGGGCTGTAGCTGAACCAGCTCAGCTATCTCATAAAGTTGTCGGACGGGAATATTAACAACGAATATCCAATGTTACGCAAAACACTAATCCAATAAAATAGCAGATATCTCTGTTTTAGCCAGTGAATGAGACCTATCAGCCGTGTCCTAAAGAGACGAACAGCACACAAAGGAAAGAGATTCAAAGGATATTTTGATATATCGGTAGGATCTATACGTGGCACGGGGAGCCGAAATAATGGAATTTCCGGTATCCATATCATCCCAGTTCCTCTTGTCATCAAAAAATCCTAAAGATTACTTAATAATTTAATATATTTATTCACTTCGTCATCGGTGGTATTCAAAATGCAAGTTTTAAGATGTTCAGCACCTTAGAAAGTACAGTCCTGTTTGAAAGGTATCACAACCAGGTCAACCACCAAACGAACAAGATCAAACAAATCCACGTTCCACCGAAAATACCTGGAGTGAGACCCACTGTATCGAGCGCCAACCATAAGTTCGAGATTAAAGCGATTTATTGGACCGGTATTTGACAAAGGAGTAGATAAAGACCTAGTGACATAATCTGGTGACAAAACCCTTCAGCGAACCAATAAATATTTGATCGAAACTCAAATTTATTTGGCAATAGTAATAGTAACACTAGATCCACGAAGTGGTAATGAGCGATTGTGGACGAAATAGTTATCGACAAACGCTACCACAAATACTGTGGTTAGTTAAAGAGATGATTACAGGATCAGTCAGTTATTCATTACAAACTTGTGCATGAGTGCAGTGAAAAGGTTGTAACCTCTTGGGAAGTGATAACCGATCACCTGGTCGTAGAATTTGGAGTGGCAGAGAACCAAAAAAGATCACAATAGGCTGAACGACAGGGAACTATTGTCTACCTTCGAGGTGACTGATGGCCGTGGGATTCGAACCTCTGACTTTTGGGTGGTTGGTGAACACCCTGGACCATTCGATCACCACGGGTTAATGATGAAGATCCGAGAACCGCGGTCAGTTTAACGCGCTCACAATGTATTCAACAATTCTTAACGTACAGGCTTTTTCGGATTATGAAATCAACTCATTTATCGCGAATTCGGCGAGAAAATAACATCAGTGGTTCCAAACAAGCCGCATTCGTTATCATAGTATCATGTCAAATTTCATTATGCTGGTATTGTTGTTGTTGTTGTTTTTGTTGTTGTGATGGTGGTGATGTTCTAACAATTTTTTCGTAGACAACTGAAATTTGGAGAAAGTGAAGCATGAAGCCGCGGCATCAGTGTGTATTTTTGTCGTTTATCCAGGCAGACTAAGAATGTTCTACATCACTCTCCATGGTTCAGGATCAATATATCACTAAGCTGTGAAAGGGACGCAGAACTATATAAACTGTAACATTCATCGCAATAAGGACTAAATACCACGAATATGATATGTACATTTGAATGGTTCTCGATGAATGTGAAATTGTGCCTACCATAAGAAGCACATTTATGGTATGGCAAAATTCTTGTCAACGACGGATCGATCTCTGGGTAGCATTTGATATGTGAGTAAACGTATTTTCCATGCTGTGCAGTGTAGGCAGTAGTAAGCTCGTAGTTAGCGCAACGTTCGCTCTTGAAAGGAAACTCAATACACTCAAACTACACGAAACACCGTGGTACAAGTTGCACTTCATCAGCAAAGTCATCCTTTTAAAGAGAAACAACTTACACAGAAAGATGCTGTATAAAAATGCCTGGAATGTGTGAATACTGTGCATACTTGTGGACTAATTTTAACCGGGCGATTGGCCCTGAATGCGTAAGATTGATTGACCAGTCTTGTGTCGATCTCAATGCCGTGAAATGTCCATTTCAGAGTTGAAAGTTTCCTGTTAAAAACCACATATTCATTACACCCACTTCGCGGGAATTCCGTGGACCAGAAAATAAACGCGCGACTACCGAAATAACAACAACAATAAAGAAAAAATGTGATATAAAGTGTCTTAACACATCTGGTATGCGATTATGGATTTACAGACACGTAAATAGATGTAAAATCACGCGTGCGCAGGCGCACACGCGCGGATACACAAAAACATACACGGACACTGATGAGCATGGAACATGCACCTTAGGCGTGAATACATACAGTAGTCAAACTAAAAATCAATGCATAAAATATGTTGTATCAGCTAATTGTGATCACAAGTCGATTGCTTGGTTATATAGTTAGTTCAGCCCGAAAGATAGGTGATACGTGATGAGTACAATAAGCTCCATGTACTTCTTACTACGGTCGATTATATATCAATCAATTGAAAAACTAGACAGTACTTATTTTAACTGACCGGAATTGTTTAACCACTACATTCAAGATAAAGTTTTTGTTTAAGGGATGTCAACTCATCACGATTTCAGTAGTACATTGAAATACTTTAGGAAAGGACTCTTTATTTGGCAGGTGTCGATGCATAGCTATTCATCGTCTAAAACCATAGAATAACCCTGCACTTGCTTCGTCGGACTTGTTGGAGCTGGGTTGTGGGTCATACTCGTGGGGCCTCAATAAGGAATCGAACCCGGGTTGTATGGTTGTTAGACGTAAAATCCACTAGTAGGACATGCGGGCTGATCCTCAAAAGCCTTTTTCACGTTATCAATAAATCGGATCAAATGGATGATGAAATCGTGAATAAAAAATACTGAACTTTTTAAAAGTGTCTACCCGCCTGTTAGGTAATTTTTCCATATTGAAAAACGAGCCTATTAGTAAGGAAAAAATTTCTAGCTTTTCCTGTTCAAAAACTCCCACCCCTTTAAATGCTGAAAATCTATCACAAGAACTGCTACAAACTACTCCTCAAGGATAACACACCTAAATGCGCAACTTCAAGGAATCTTAAGAATGACTGGTCACTGACTTTTTTAAGATGATGAGTGAGAAACATTAAAAAAATGTTAAAATCTCGTCAGCTAGGATATGTGAGGGGTGTCAATAATCTATGAAGTACGCACAACAAAGCGCGGAGCAGAGAAGACTGTAAGAACGGGACTGGCTCTGGACAAGCTTGAAATAGATAGAGCAATTAACCTACATTTATGTTTTACCGCCCAGAAATGGAAGATCATTCATGTCGGTCCAAGTCAGGACAAGAATATGCTTTATGGTGGTAGACGGTAAGCCGTTGTCGTCCAAGTCGTCACAACACCTGACTTATGGATACCTTATGTGTTTCTCCGTCACTTCAAGTCTCAGGGCCTGATTGTCGGTCGTCCCTGCTAGTGTGCAAGTATGTCATACAAAACTCGAGAGTGGATAGTCAGCAGCTGAACAGTGGCTTCTAAATATTGGATAAATGTGCACACGGAAGCAAATAGTAATATCAACTCAGCATCGAGTGATCGCTTCAAGGTTATTGAGCAAACGGATAAAAAATGGTACTGTGGTGCACTAACAGATTTGATGCAAGAAAACCAAATTTTATGGCGGGTTTGTGTGGATCATGTCGAGGTAACTTTGCTGAGATCGGGGTAATTCATCGGTCAGAATACTTTGGGAGAAATTTCCACATGGGGTTGGGTTAGCTGTTTACGAGGTATGCGACTGCCTGTAGATATATGCTTTATGCATCGAACAGTTAGTTTCAAGACCTTACCAAGTAATCCAGTGATTTATACGGGGGATCCTGGAGTCAGTGAGATATAGCCCAGGAGTAACACAATTTCGAGCAAGGTATCAAGCGAATCGAGTCGTAAAACATAAAAAGTAGGCCGTCTTATCTTGAGGAAGACTGTCTCGATGTGTTCAGACCAGAAAAGTCAACAAAACTACCTATTTTTCTATTCTTCTTCTTTAGTTTTCGGTGAACAAGTAAGGTCTAAAAATCAATGGGAGAGCGCAAAATTCGCATTGCTATTTTTCGGTCACTTTTATCTGGTTTGAACAGTCATTGCTATTACGCGGACAACTGAAAAATATTCTTCTCTTGCGTGGCTACATTTCTCATATTTATTCATGCTTCAGTCCCTGCACTGTTCATTGACCGACCGATCCCGCTACGTGTCAGCTGATCTTAAATAATATAAGACGAATGTATGCCAGCGCATTTCTATGACGCGGCTCAACGACTTTACCTACAAACTCGCCTGCTTGCTTGCTGCTTGCTCGCCTGCTACGGTCGGGTTTTGTGTTTACGCCCATAGAAACAAACGGAGTGCCACCGCTACGTATATTACTACTAACCACGAACAAAACGGTGACATGTTCAGGAACTTGCGGGAGATATTATAAAAGATTCTGCTAGTGATAAGGGAATGGAATTTAGTTTAGTCCCAATGATTGACTTGACGATGATAGACACAAAGTCATCCGACCACTGATGATACCGTTAAAAATCTGACATGGAATTATGTCACGTTTTTTCGCGCTATCTTCATCGACCGTGAATGATCACGAAGAGAGAATACAATTTGACAAACTGTATGTCATTATTGTATTGCCCAACGTATACCTAAGCAAAATTTCATATTTGAGCTAATTGACAAAGAGAAGATCCCCCTTTCTGACTTATTGGATGACTTATGTTGGTAATATGACATAAAAATTCTACGGTTACTGCTGTTACTACTAGTAGTATTAGAAGTAGTAATGCCTCATGTGGGTTAATATTGGTATAGGAAAGAAAGCACTTGAGAATACTAAAACCGTCATTTATTATATATGAACCATTCAGAGCATGAAAAACGAATCTGTCGAATGTTGATAAAACGAATTTATCGGAGACTAAACGTGGACCTTCTGAAACGTGTGTACGATAAAGATGCGAAGATAATCAGCGTGGCTCCGTATTGATAGCCGGAGCTTCGAGCAGTTATAAGTTCTACCTACAATGGGCAATTAGTAAATAATTATCAGGACAGTGAAGAATGCCCATCGGTGTTGCCGTGATGAAAACCAGTGAAAAACAGCTCAGACTAGCTAGTTTTTACCCAGTGGGCGGATCAGATCAGTCACAACAACAATAATAATGGTATTATTGTTTCTCCATTTATTATACGACAAGGTACGACATTTTTGGACGGGGCCGCTGCCAATCAAAAGCTGCCTTTTGAAGGAGTGGAAGTTGGTAGGGCTTCAAGGTCCAAAATCCGCAGTGATGTCCGTCTGACGGGCGTTGGTCACAACAGAACACGCGGCGCTTGAGTCCCATGTGGAACTCGGTGAGTGGGTCACGTTGCTATTTCCAAACCCTACTTTTTCAGGATGCCTATTCGTTGTTCCTACAGCTTTTCATATCAGTTATCACTGAAACTATTTGATAGGACCAGGCTCACCCTTGATGACACAATAGAACACCAAGAGGAGTCGAACCAGGCTGCTTACCAAATAACACAAACAGATAACAAAGTCAAACAGAGCAGAAAATAACTGAGAGTGAGTTTGTCAACCAAACTGTAGTGTAAGTTACAAGGAGACTTACACAGCTGAAAAGTGATGCAACTGATTGACTCTTCTAAAACGAGGCACACTGCGGAGAAAGCTGGTGAAGAAAGAGACGATCCCGGAATCATCGTTGGATCAAACCTGCACTGTTAAGTTCATCTTCGTTCCAGTCGGCTGCATAAACACGGTCCATTAGAAAATTGCCACTATTTACACTGATTCTATGGAAACAGTCCCGCTTTTGAAGGCCATTAGGCTAATTCATCGTGAGCTAACTTTTGTATTGGGTTGTATAGAGAAGCAGGTTGAGAGTACGAGAAAATACTAAATATCTTTCAAAACTGACACACTGCGTGAACCGTAATTCTAACCCCAGCCAGATAAGCAAAATCGACTAAGATAGTCTTTTATTCCCTCGTATCATTCAGTTGGTTATTCCTCTCTCTCCTCACTCGGGATTCTCTAACCCGGTTGAATAATACATGCGTAAAAAGTATAAACGACACACACACACACACACACACACACAAAGTCGGGTCACATAGGTAACTGAAATCCACTTGTGCTTCCCACATCCATAGCCTAGCATAGCTGGTAAAACAACTGTAATGTACGCAGAAGGTTGCTGATTCGATTCCGGTCCACGGCGTGGAATTTCGGGCGCGAAAGATGTAACTTGGTTATGCGTGGTCGATTGAGTAATTCGGTAAAATAAAAGCGGAATGGAGGAATTGAATCAAGGTCACATACTTACAGAGCATCAACCATTTGTACACACACAGACACACACACACACACACACACACACACAAACACCCATTTGGCATCAATGAACGAGTGAATCAATCAATCAGTAGCAAGAATTCGGTTAAATGGCCAGTTTATTCGTTGCAGCTTCATTGGCACGTGATTAGATGTGAACAACCAGATTGTGTGGTACTGTGTGCACAGTTAGAATCCAGGTTCGATGCACACCTCTGTACCTGGAAAAGCACCAACATATGGTAGAACAACTACGCTGTTTGTAAAAAATGCAAACAGTTCAACCCCATAATTGCAGAGCACATTTTTCCGATACGCGAGTTCAAAGGTTCAAAGACGTTTTCCTTACGGTAAGGCAGACAGACAAGAGGAAATTTGAACGTTTCGATCGGTTTTTGGAACTAAATGTACTTGCAGTATCTACGGGGCATTAGAACGACTAGAACCACTTTATTGTATCGATTATTACACTGTTTTAAAGAAAAACCACAACTCACAAGGTCGTTACATAAATGGCAGACGGATGGCAGTCAGACGGTGCGTGAATAGCTTTTCAAATCTACTGACCGTTAAGCGGTATGCTTTTAATTGAGTTCTACGACAATTTGAGCGGTGAAAGTGATAGAATTACTCGTTTGCTTTTTATCAGTATTATTACACAGTTAAGAAACACCATATTTGTAGTGGTTGCAGTCGTAGTTCGGGGCAGACAGAACGGATTCTACCCGATGTAGTGCGTTCATCGTAATTTTGGTGTGAATTTTGTAATATCAGTGACCATGGTGATTGTTATGGTCCTATCACCGTATTATCGTTGGTGATCACTATGGCAACAAGACCAGTGTGCTCTTTCTCGGTTGGCTAAACTTGTTATGACGCACGATTCCGGGAATAGGGAGAAGAAAAAAACAGAGACCGATTCGTTTTATGGAAGGAAACTGCTATTCGGGGCACGTAACAATCTGATGGTTCGTCCACCTAGTTTGAACCGTGACCTGCGAGTGATATTATTTTAACAGTATCCTTATTTTGTTCTTCTTCCGCAGAAAATCAAGGCATTAATGTGTGGGCGAGTAGCGTATTTCCAGACTGTCGATTAGTAAAAACTGTCCATCTAAAATGAGCTTCTGATTTATTCATATTTGCTCAGGATTCATGATCAGCAATCGTAGGTTGGAGCTCTTAATGAGAAGCCAACTAGGCAAGTGCTTTTGTTAGACGGAGTATTCGTATGTACGTTTGCACTGATTGACATTTTAGCTTTGACCATTTTTATGATCGACCTTAGCCTGTGAAAACATTTGAGTAACAAAACAGAATAATCGATTTCCCACGCGGCGCTGAGAACCGCGACCTGCTGTGACCGAACGGTCATCGCAGTGGGCTTTGGATCCTTGAGTCCCGGGTTCGAATCTGCTCGCCGTCGCCAGTCACTGCCCAGTTGGCAGCCTTAAGTTGGCCCCTACCCTGTTCCGGAAATACTGTACTATTACTATGTGATAAAAAAGTTAACAAAGAGAAGAAAAAGAAGGATACAAGATAGCAGCAGCGAACTCACGAGCTTTAGTTATTTGAAACATTCCCTGTGATAAAGCCCACATTATCATGAAACTGATCCCAAGTACGTGTGGAACCTCTCAAGTATAGCGAACACTCTACCGGCACAATTAACGGGTTAATTAAGAGGTTTGGAAAGGGTCACAGATAGATGATACCGTTTACTTGTTCAAAAAGCTTCCGTACATGGCATTCACTACACTGAACTTGTGATTTGACTAACAGCAGCAGGATTTCCCCTACGTACCAAGTGACGCCCGACAGCTGTATACTCGTGTCTGGTTGGTTGTATGGACTACATTTCGGCGGTATGACAAGGTTTCAATTGATCCGAATGTTAAAAGACGTAGTCTTCAGTGGTTGATGGGAATAAAACAGACTCTTAGTGAATGGCAAATGTGCAAAACTAATTAGGTCATCGATTTTATACTGCTGAAAATGATTCGTTATGACGGTCATACTATACCGGTCAGGGATCGTGTTCCACTTAAATATGATGCCTATTTTAAGTTACAGACGTTTCTGCCTGGTAAGTGCGGATCTGCCCAGGAGTATGTGGGAAAGGAGCATCTCTTGTTAGATTTCATTGTTCCGGATATGGTTCTGTCAGGGACCGAGAAATTTGGATGATTGTTAACTGGACTGTGTCAAATGCGTGTTTACCAAATTCAGTTGTAGCTGAATTAAGAGAAGACAAAAACCACCCAAAATCATGAACTATGCTTTCAATATAGTTAGCATAGTTCAGTTAGATAAAAATTCCCCCCAAATGCATCTCTTCGTTATACTGCAGGTGTACGAGTAGTAGTGTAGTGAGTAGGCTGTTACCAGCCATGTAGGTGTTCGATCAATGTGAGTGTAGGATCATGTTGATGCACTTACTGAGCCTTGGGCTGATGGAGTTTTCGTTTTGTTTTGTTTTGTGGGTTGAACGCACAAGCCCTACCAGGTGGAAGATCACTGGTCCTTGTATGTTACAGTTTTGATGTCTTGACCCTTGACCGAATGGTTTGAGGCCTTGGTGACTGATCGAATATGGGCCGTAGAGATAATCGTGCTCATTAAATTGTGATGCACTTTTGGTATGGCCCAGTAGAGGTCTTGTAAATTTGCGTGTCCGAAGTAAGGGAATTAGGGGCCCTGTTTTCTGTGTGGTTTTGAGGCACTGCGTGGTCCGCAGTGGTTCTGTGAAATGGCCTGCCCGATATGTGGTCCCAGGGAATTGAGTACTCCCGTGGTGTGTACGCAACTTTGTGGACGGTGTTCTTTCCTTCAGGGGGAGCAATGTAATGGTCAGCCTGGTACCTGCTGATGCATCTACTGAGCCGTGAGCTCATCGGGTTTTCTTGTTCTTTGGCAGATTGAACACACACAACCACTCGGCCGAAGATAAGTTGTCCTTGCATATTACAGTGGTATTGGTAGTGGCAGTAGTACCGGTGGTATTAGTAGTAGTAGTAGTGGTGGTAATAGTCCATGCGTGAATATAATCTACTGGGAGCTATTCTCATAAGTGCAAATTAGCTTCACTCTGAAATTGATGAATAGATTATCAAATTTGAAGGTTTCAAAGTAGTTCGCTGCAATCACCCTGTCACCATGGCGAAAACTTGGGGGCGATGTCTTACCGCACGTAAATGAGATTCAGTGTACGTTTTCTGGTAAACTGACCATCTATTCCATCGCTCAAATCAGCGCCTTAATTGTTAAGTACAAAATGAAACACCTCAGTCACCACTGGCTTATCATTCACCGTTCTTCAACCAGCTCGATTGCTGTACTCACCAAGTTCTCTGATCTTTTCTTCTGAAATTTTTCAATTCCTTTGACCGATCTTGATGTGAATTTCCGTCCAAACTTGGGCATGAACAATATTGTTATTTCCTCTACTGAACTGGACGCTCATCTGCACTTTTATCTTGTAAACAGCCCCACCCCATTTTTCACTTCCTGCCACCCCGGCTGGGCAGCTCCCGCGACGTGTTAGTTCAGATTTCTTCCTTGATTTATTACGCAACTACTGTGAATAATTTCCTAACAGCTGCGACCGAAATACTATAAAAGAGTAACGTCAACCCAGCCTTATCCCGCGATCACTTGACCGACTGTTTGAATGTCAGCTGCAATTTATGTTCCCTAGAGAAATCTAGTACACCCATTCCGACAGATATTTTCCCCACAATAAAACAATCAAGATACGAGAATAAACTTGTTTTCATAACTAAGGAGAACACTGGGGTCCCAGCACCTCCCAAATCTATCGAAACTGAGCTACAACAGCCCAACTCCCGATAGTAAGCAGTATGTAAACGTGTGGACAAAATCCCCCGGGAAGTACACAACCGACTTTGCAGCTGTTGCCGGTCACCAGGTATGTGTACCTAGCGTTTCTCGAACACCCGTATTCATACTTGTACACCCCTATGTTATATTATCACTAGGATCTAATTTGAATCGCCTGCAGTGTGAATGGATACTCTTTATTGAAGAGCCCACAAATGAATCACAATTGTGGTTTCTCATAGTTATTCGTGTCTGGGTCACGGCTAACCCAACGAACAACGAAACTGCATGTGCAAGCGCTCATATTGATAGTGAGTAGTATGTAAACGTATGGACGTAATCCCCCGGGAAGCAGAGAGAGAGAGAGAGAGAGAGAGGGAGAGGGGGAGAGAGAGAGGGAGGGAGGGGTAGAGAGGACAGAATTTTACTAGTTAAGAGTTATATTTTACGCTCCCAAAACCCGTGCAATTTAATGTCCCAGATGTTTCCAGATAATACGGACTGCACACGAGTTCACTGTGAATGGATCACTTTCTGTTAGATCGTTGAGGGGAAACGATTGGTTTGGACCGAGAGTTATCATCCTAAGAGTTACACACGTTTACTAGATTTGATAAGGAATGACCAATTCCGACTCACAAAAATAATCCACTTCTGATAGTGTTACGAGCCGATTCGTTTGGTTTATCCCCTGTGGGATATTCAGATCCGTCTAAGTGTCAAATGCGGTCGCGTGTCTGAAGCGTGGTTTACAGACAAAGCATCATCACACTTGACTACACACACTCGTAAGCAGTAACATTTATCTTTCAACAGACATCAAGATTTAGGCCCTGTAAAGAGAACACACAAAGGGGTTCACACTACATATCACTGTGGATAACTCATCAAAACTATGTCAGTCATCTGATTTTTTTGTGTTTATTGATTTGACGGTTTCGAAGTATCGACAGACACGGTTAAAGGAGATTGAGATTACTACACGAAAGTAGGTTGAGATTCAACATTTTTGAAATTGATTATCCAGTTCTGTTTCAAAGAGTTGAAAAGATACGTAAATCAATCGCAAATAATCACGTGATCTTTATTTAAACACAAACACCAGCCGTTTATCTGCCGTAAATCTAAGTGATATGTTTCAACTAATGATCAAAGCAGAAGTCCTAATAAATTTTAGTGGTTATCTTTTATGGTGCCTCTTCAAATCTACAAACAATTTTTCCGTTGTCTTAAAGGTTGATTAAGGCTCGACTAATTCCGTTGATCGGTAAAAAGTGACTTGTTCGGAATGGACAAAATCCTAACTGTGATGCTTCCAGAATAATCTGGTGGTCTAACCCCACGCCTCACAATACCCAACCAGAATCTTCGTTCTCCGCACATGCGACCACGACCGTAAATTTCCATGATCACTCTGGTAGTTCAAGTCGAAAACCTGACGAATTCCAAATCACATGACGCAAGAACTTTTTGCTTTCTCTCACTACATTCTTTGTTTGTTGTCGAGTTTATGGTTTCATGCCGCAAACGCTTCCACTCGAAGAGGGGGGGGGGTCAATACTTATGCTTCTGTGAAACTAAGGCATGTTTTTCTTAAGTTTACAAGGTATCTTGTTATAACGACTCTTGTTTATACTCAAGAATACTGAGAAAATATAAACAAATGCGCTCTAATACACTTCATTGTTGAGTGCATTCTGCAAAATGTAGAATAACATGTTCGTCTCGCTCAGGTTTTCTGCCCCTGATTTCTGCATTCGGTTGTGGGTGAAGAGCTCTTTTGGACCTCTTTGAAATTTAGGAACTTTTTGAACAGGGCCCTAAGAGGTATCAGATAGCTCTGATGAAAAATTAACCGCTGAGCCAGCTAGCTTGGATAGCCTTGTGGTTAGGTTTTCGACTCGAAGTCGTTCATCCCTTGGTTCGAGTCTCAATGGAGGCACGGCGGATGTGCGCTGCTGAAAACGAGACAGGTGACACGTATATGTGGTAGGTAGTTCCGTAGTACTTTAGGGTGAGTTGGGTGTTATTACTGCATTATGTACATTTTGATAAGCCATTCAAATTTCCTACTACTCACACCCACACATAAGAAATAATTACAGCTGGATTTTGAACCGTTATGTATTCATCTTCGTATCTGGAGGGACGCTGTATTTTTCTAATGTTCCATAAGTTAGTGCACACCAATGGACCAATTATTATAAATGATTTTGAACACTGATGTTATTTGTGGCTCATACTGACCTTCTGATGACTGAGATGAGCATTTGGAGGTGCATACATTTCGTCACCAGTGTCCACGTAACATCATTCGCATACGCAGTGACGATGTCAGCGCGACTGGTAATGCTATGTTTGCGACCCAATAAGAGTTTGCAAAAACTACTGGCTAGCACTTTTTACCACTTCTCTAAATTTTGTGTTCTGACATATTTAGGCAAAGTCTTACTGTGGTTAAAACAACTTTCCAGATCATTACGAATTTCAAGTTAACGTCAGGGTTCACGTAGACAACCAACAACGTCAGTCGTATTGCTGATTGAGCGGACATGTTTTTGATACCTGATGTTTGCCACAATAATTTCATTCAAATTATCAAAATTGTTAGGTTAAAAAAGGTTTTCTTATGGGTATCCCGGACCTGCGGAAAATTCATTTGTGTTATGAATCTACGAGAGCTCCAAATTTCAATGACCTTATGTATTTTTGTTGTAGTATCTCAATGACTCAGCCCATGAATCCAAATAGCGTAGAACTATTTTATCCGCATTTGGAAATTACAGTAGTACGCAGTCAACGAGTTGCGAATGGAATGCGATCCCGACAGAGGTGCAAACCTTAGGCGTGAGTCCCTCTCTAAGGTGTATTCAGTACCTGACCATCAATGGTTTTGAATAATGCAACCTGACACCTAAACCGTGCTGGTACTGCAGATTCCTCATAGTGTATTCAGGCAAGTTGAAAATAATCACCGTTACTCGTCATGAATATCGTAAGTTCATTCATCCAAGCCTTAATCAGCGACGCATAGTATTCCAAACTTGATCGATGAAATTGTCTGGATCGATAATTTAATTTAGGTTAAAATTTAATGTAAACTAATCTCCGACTTGTTTGATGGTAATCAGCTTGATTGGTCTACTACTTGTTTAATGATAGAAGAACCATTTACAATCAGTCAACATAAGGCTATCACCATTTACTCAGAATCACATCAGCCACGGTAGCTGTCAGAAGGCTGGAAAACAAATCTGCAGATTATCTTCACAATGGCCACTTTACTTTCCCCAGAAATGTTACAACAAACTTACTGAAAGTCAATCCGAATTGTTTCAGTTAAATCCAAAATTGTCTTGAATTAGTTCCTGCTGACTACTTGGTCAGTAAAGCACATCGATTTGGAATTACAATAGAAATCGAATTGTGGATAATGGATTGTTAGTGGCTGTTCCCAAACCGAGTCCTGGGAGTGCAGCTGCCGTTTACGGGTCAATGTTCTACGGAGATAGCTCTTTAATTCTGAATGTTAGTGGGCTGTGTCAGCTCTTTTTCTCTAGTCTCGTAGCACTCGTAACAATTTGCGCCAATCACGCGGCGCGGAATTACAACTTATGTGTACCGTTTCATTTCGCGACGCGGTTCTCGAATGAGACGTAGGCACCGAAGCGACCAATCGGCAACCGGTACACGCCCAAAGGAGGACTTGGTCTAACCCATCCATTTACACATTCATTTGACTGTAGACGTATAAACGAATCGACATCGGTTTCGATCGATCGATATGGAATCGATAGGAAAGCATGCATCTTTTGTTCACATGATTCCTGCCATCGACGAAAGGAACACATTTTCATCATGACACATCAATGAGTTGATTAAATTATTGGATTACAATAAATACTATCGTGTCCGAGGTCATCGTTTGAATAGAAGGAAAGGCCGGTGAAAACCGTCAAACTTGGCTAAAACAAGTAACTTCTGAGCACAACGAATTGACTCGGGCTGAACAAGAGATCATTGAGATGACGGTCTTCACAGTGCTTCGAATAATATCCAGTCAACAGCATTTACATGCAAGCATAGTTTATCCAACATATTATGCTCCCTTAGTTCGAGAAAACATCTTAATTGGTTACTAATTAGTTTGCTCTGGAAAAGATGTCATGAATAATCCCCCAAATCCCAACTGATGAGTTTTTTAGTGAAATCGAAGAACCTGCTTCAGGAACGATTGAATTACGAACCAACTGTAATTTGTGTAGGTCCCGAAGACGATCTGGTTACCATGTTTGCGAATGATGACGTCAGCCGAGTCCGGGAAAGAAACCATAGAAATGTAACGTCTACCTCCTGTTGTCAGCAGCACTGTTCGTTCGAGGATCGGTTGATATCAACAACGGTGGCAAACCACCGAAATATCTGGAAGATAGGCGCTATTAAAACACCACAATCAAATTATAGGCGACTATCCTAGATCTTATGATGATGATGAACTAGCTGCGATCTTAATTCTTACGTTTATCTTGTTCCAGGTACCCTTTGGGATGATTGAACAATTCAAACCGGAGATAGCAATCTGTATTACAGCTTCTCAAAATTTGGTTAAAAATGAACAAAGCGTTAAAAACATGCAAAAAATGATCCACCGAAGCCAATGGGGAAAAGACAGTGAGAATTATTGTTGACAAGTTGAGATTAAATTATCCTGGGTAGCTCACTGATCACTTACGAGGGAACCACTATCATAAGCTCATGGTTCGATTCTTCGTTCGTACTTGGTCGAGGCATACTGCTATTCAAGATTGGAAAAAATTCAGTGGAAACCGTTGCCCAGTCATTCGTTCCACTACTTTCCAGTGATGAATTGAGCGTTCACATAGTATGATTCAACATTTCATTCTTGATTTATTTCAAGTAATCGAGAATTGATCAAAAAAATCAGTCTGTTTAACCACCTCACAATTGTCATTCCAACTGAAATTGTGCTTTGAGTACCGTTTTTCTCGTGATGTTCGTCTTGATGATTTGACTTGTGATTAAAAGGTTCGGGGACTTTATTGCATTTGATTTCTCACTTTTTAATATCAGTCACACATTTTTACCCATTATACCTCGGACAGAAATTCAATGATAGTGCTTTTGGATAAATTAATCAGAATTCGAAGTGGATGCCCCTTAGTCACTCTGCCGTTTTCATGGGATCTAGATACATGCACGCTGTGTCTATTTAAAATCACGCATAGAACGCGGACAACCAATCAGTATTCCACTCATGCATGGACATACGCTTGTTTGGTATTGACATCTCAACGCTGACGGTATTGACTGATCGATCTTCCCGTTTATAAACTGATCTCACTTATTTACGCGTACGAGCACACGTAGCTCAGCTCTTTCACTCGTTCGTTCTTTCACCTGCCTAACTGCTTACTGGCTCTCAGCTTGCGAGCCAGCTGCGGTTTGGTTACGTTTACTTTCTTACAAGTAAACAAAGTGTAAGTGTTACGTGTTCTACTACTGATTACGAACGTAACAATGTATACCAGTCTATTGATCATGAGGTCCTTTTATCTTCTTTTGGGAAACAAAATGAACCCGTGGAAGATGATACCGTTCTCAGAGTACGGCCAGGTTTAGATCTCTAATCCAATGACTCAGTGACTGATCAACAAGATGCATACATACTTCATTAGGAGGAATCAGTCGGCTTTTCATTTTGAACTTTCGCCCACCCCCCTCCCCGATGACCGTGTACAGATCGTGTCACCCAGACTGATGACGCAACATCCGCAACCCGAAGCACCATGAGCGGGCATCACGTACTCACGGGACCGGGTGGCTTGGCTACATAAAGGACTTTCTGTCACAGAATTGGTTCTTTTCAGATTTTTGATGTCAAACCCCATTTCGTCATGTAGAAAAACACGAACAGTGAACATGCTTGTGGTCGGCAACATCATCCTCGTGGCTAATGCAGTTACATTGGATGCATAATTTACGAACAGTGTCCGAGAGTCAAAATAAGATTGGGTAGTCATGATCATTGGTGTTGTGTAGTTAGACAAAAATGGGGTGGGGGTAATTGTCGTTGTTACATGGTTGGGGAGTGACCATCAAAACAATGGACCTGGTTTTCGGGGATTATCCATGTCCGGGTCATGCTGAGTTAAGCAAGAATAGGAACAGTGAATCGGTTCTTCTCCGACTGGTGAGTGCTATGTAGCACAGTCTTCGTGAAAATCCTTTCAAGATGCTGCACATTCCAACTGTTGTGTTCAAAAACGAGAAGACTTCTTACAAGGCGGACATGGAAGAAAGACACTTTAGTGGACAGAATAACTTACAAAAATAAAACAATTATTTGTTCTGTTCACCCTAACGGGTGGATACTAAACAATATATAGCCTTTTTGATGTATGTATTACGTTATTGTATCTCGATGACAGGACAAAGTCATCCCGGAAGCATACGACCGGTATCGCGGTTGTAGCCACTCGTCAGGTATGCGTATCAGGCACTCGTCTGCTCAATCATCCCAATGCTGGAGCACTCCGCAGTGGGCTCATCACCTTTATCCTATTGGTCCAAGGTTGAAACTATGGGTCCTCGTTCTGAAGGCTGCCCTTGACTAACCGGCGAAGTAAATTTCAAAGAATCACCTTATGATTCTAAAAATGAACTCTTCGTCCATGCACGCTCCTCACGATTCAAATGAGATCAGGGCGCTGAATGCGTGGCCATGGTCACCGCAACTATAAAGTGGCGTTTACAAAGCAATAGTAAAGTATTACAAGGCAGTTTAGGAATTGCGAGAACCACCTGAAAGCTAGACATAATTTAAGTCTCGCATCAGTGTTTATTAGGGTCAAACAAGGGATGAGCAAGATGAGGGATAACAAAGCACCGACTGATAGTTGTGTATAAGTCACTGTAATTGCAGCGAATCGATGGACAGGAGGCACACCGGCTAAAGCCCCTGTGAAGTGGGTGGTAATTGTCAATCATAGTTCTCTCAGAGATTAGTTTGCACACTTCAGGATGATGAGATACGATGAAGTATGTTAGGGTTTCACGATGTATACTATGTGCGTAAAATAAGTGCCCAATAGACCCACCAACTGTGGTCAAGTCTTCAGTTGGTTAACCAGGGAAGATTACCGGAGAGGAATCCAACTAGTGAGGTAACATGCACGCAAGAACAAAACTCCTATTGGGCTAAAAGGGAGCATACACTACCCTCAGGTGCATGCTTGATAAAGTGAACGTATCTCTTTGGTGTAAAGGCACGCAATGAAATGACCGGCAGATCCAGTCCGGGTGTATTTGATGGACGGTTGACAATCAGTAGCTAAATGTTCTCTAATGTTGGACAGGATTTCAAAAGGGTTGGCATTTTGGGCCTTCGACAGGAGCAAATAAATAACACTCAAGCTTGGCAAGGAATTTAGAGTAAGGCTATTGTCTTAAGATCAGTAACCAAGAAATAAGAGACTAGACGAGAGAGAAATTAGGGTTGAGGCTTCAGAATACCGTGAACAGACGCTATCTCATCTGCAAACTTTATCAAAGAACAGTTAATTAAGAGCATGGAAAAAGAACAGATAGAGAATAAGAAAAGTGGGAGTATTTTGTCCCGTAGGATATCTCGGTTTATTCGTGGCAACCAGCACATAGTTACACTGCTAACTTAGCATATTACATTTTCCGGTGATTTTTCAGTGGTTAAATACTTTTTGACAGGGGTAACCCCTAGAAAGCAAAAAGTTACCCGGGTAACTATAGCTGATGAGCTGATGGCAACAATTACGAAATCGATATTGTGCTTGCGGGGAAATTTTGGCCCGTCATCCGGGAACAATACCACACTAAGTAACACTTATATTTCAAATATTTGTTACCTCAACTTGGAAAGTCACTTGAATTCAAGTATCGGAAGATCAGGTATGGGTTATGTTGAAATTAGTAACATGATAAAATTCCGTATTCCCGTCAGAATCACGTAGGATTGACAGAAGAAATAATTCACTGGAGAACAGACTTCGTTTCTTGGAACCCCACGGATAGCACTTGACTGTTTGACTCAAGCGACCTTTGTGATATAATACCACAAAGTTGCGTGGTAAGTCAAAATTCAGTCCAATAATTTTCGCGTTGACAGTTCACCTTCGTTTGCTGACCTCCAAGAGAACCTCTGGTGGTTTGACCTCAAAGTGAAAAGTGGGTAACTACGATCACCGTCACTACCAATTGGGGAATAGTTTGTTTTATCCGGGCAGACCGTCATACTCCATTTGTTCCCTGGGCTTAATTTACCGTCATAAAGAATTTTTGAATCTGTAGTATTCCCATGGTATGCCTTCATTTCACTTTTCGCATAGATGTACGTGAAAATGAGCAAAGACGATGAAAGCACAATAAAAGTGCTGCCAATCAATAGGACAGAAAGAGGGAATTTTCCATCCAAGGGATTAATACTGAGTCCTGGCACTTTTGGAGCATTGGTTACTTGTCACACAAATTATTATTGCAATTTATCAGTGCTTTCTATAAGCAGTAAAAACTTTAAACCCAAACTAATAAGTGAGAACGATAGTAGAGGCATACCCTGTGACCAAAACTTAGCTTGTCCTTGCTAGTCTACGAACGATACCACAATGAGTTATGGGACGCGCAAACAGAGCCTGTCTAGTATCGAGGTCA
Source organism: Fasciola hepatica (assembly GCA_948099385.1). Taxonomy (NCBI): domain Eukaryota; kingdom Metazoa; phylum Platyhelminthes; class Trematoda; order Plagiorchiida; family Fasciolidae; genus Fasciola; species Fasciola hepatica. The sequence goes on along the minus strand of CANUEZ040000072.1, from coordinate 8,018,459 downwards.
AAGCTTGACACAGTGGGATCACGGGCGATGGAACAGCTGACCGATGGCCTGGATTGACAGAATGATTGGTGAATCCTGTCAAGCCATGTTTAGTCTCGACTCCAGCCAATTAGAAGCCTTGGCCGCCCACATCAATCGGATCGATAAGTTGCGTGCAATGACTGGGTACAACGATCAGCACCATACATGATCATCGTGTCTCTAAACTGATAGAGCAACATACTTTGAAGGCAGAAGAGTCCTTCCATTATAACTACAGTTTATTTCTGTCATATAGTGGCCTCTGGCGATCGGCTGGTAGCCAATGTCAGTTTATTTAGTGACCCCGGATTAAAATGAAGTACGTAAACCTTTTTGACACACTTGTACTGCGCAAGCGATCATCAAATGTGAGATTTCAATCCCATTTATCGGTTTCGGTAGCTTTGTCCAAGGATCTAATTCACCGCGTTCCGGAGGGTCGAGCCGTCGGAAAACCAAGGTTCGGGATGTGGTTGCAGTTATTCAAACAAAATGGATCGTATTCCAACCCGATTAATGTGCTGCATTTGATAGGGCACAACCTAACTTCTATCGAACCATCCAAAAACTACTCGGGTTAGTGAACTTGTTTTCCTTTGATGAGAGATTTTCCGTCGTAGTCCCTGCATATCCAAGTTGGTAACTTGTTTAAGCCTAGCAATCCCCGTAACTGCACTGGGTCGGTTGGAAAGCTTTGTTCGGTGTACTCTAGTACCGTGATCCTCAAATAGGCGCCAGTAGCTCCTAAACGAGCGTCCGAGGATACCTAATGATCGCCAATGTGTGATAAAACGACAGGAAAGCCGGTAGTGGGCTACTACAGAATATCCTGTGGCACCGTGGCATTACTGTGCGAATGAGAAACGGAAAGTCATCATCCTGGGCCTGCGCGTAGCAGCGAATCACAACTACCACGGAAGGATCGTCTGGTCCGCTTGTGAGCCCGGTTACCTGTGAAGCTATCTTCAAACAGATGATGACCCTCCGGGAGCTGTCGGACAAAACCCATTCCATCAAGTTTTTCTCAGCTTCGTATAACTGAATTACAATAAAACTTATTCAGCCACAGAAGTAGGGAATTCAGCTGTTTATAAAATGTACCAATATATGATATTGATGCTCAACTCTACACCGATCAGATCACCAAGAACCGTAGATTGTTTGTTACGTAATGTATTCAGTCCACTTGAGCTTCTTACAAGCAAGACATCTACTGTAGAAGTTGATCGATCGACAAATAGTTACTCTTAAAAAGCCGGTGACGGACGGGCACCATATCACGTAGTCGGGAAAGTCAAACAAACCACCCGAGAGCTAGTCCGGATGGGCTGGCGGTTAGGCGAATATACACTACTGTTGGTTCCTAACAGGGATGAAACGGTTGTACGGTACCTACAGCCACAGTTTCCGATGATGAGTTGAGTTTGGATACTGCCTGCGTCACACTTCATAAGTGAAAAAATAGATAAAGCAGGTTTCATCACATGATAAACCCAATCTAGATTTCTGCTGTGCTTTTGAGTGTCGCGTTAAAAGAAAAACCCTGAGAAAACCAATTTATCGATTCCGTACACGAGAGAGTGATGCTTATCTGAAAAGAAAAATGAAGGGAAAGGAAGAAATTGTGCCGAAATCCCTCAGTTCTTAAAAAGGATAGTAAATGGAAACCAACCGTACAAAAGTATGGACATAGACACCTAATATAAGTGACTGTTCAGCTGCACACGGGGCAGACGACTAAAAAAGAAAGGAAATTGGACCAACGGAAGAAAGGTTTTGCTGGCAGAATCCGTGGTAATAACGGTCGAAGAGAGATAGTGAAGTAGCTGCTCGGAATTAGGCTGATGACTACAAAATGGAGGTCATTGTCATGCTCTTGTTGAACGGGGTGCACGAAAGATAAAGGAAAAATTGCTGACTTGCCCCAAACATGACTGTGGTGTTCAAGAATGACCTGGTAAACCAGAGATTGGAAGGATGTAGAAAATGAGTGCGACAGGAAAAAGAAAACCAATCTTTTCAATAGTTCTTATCTAAAAACAATTATGTATAGGGACCAAGAAGGAAACTGAGGGAGTGAATTGGGAGAAAACCAAGCAATATATGGGATTAGAAACAGTTATATCAAAAGTTAGGGCTGGGAAATAAACTATGTGTTCTACCCGAGCAGACGAGTGCGCAGTTTACCCAGCATTAACGGATACAAGGTCGTTTGCGCAACAGTTAATGATATGGACAAATATTGGGGTTCACACTCACGTAAACACAGGTGCGATTGCGAGGAATGTTAGCAGTTGAGGTTTAAAAACACGGGCACGAATCAGAGCAATGGAGACTGGTCATCCGTGAAACAAGCGAACAGGAAGGAGGACCAGTGGGGGTTGAATAGTTTAGAGTTTGATTACCACTTCGGAGGCCAGAGGTTCCAACCCCCGCCATCACCCGGTACTTTTGTGGTAAACAGTAATCCATTGTCGTCCGGCTCGTTACCGCACGTCACCAGTTGGGACCTTACGTGGTTCCCTATCACTCCAAATCTCAGGGTCTGGATGCCTGTTTTCCCTAATAGTGCCGTGGGTGTTTGCGGCTATGTGGTGTATCACCCTTTCTACTGAATTCATACACAGGCAGGTAATAAAGAAGATTCAAATGTTCGGGCAGCTTGAGAAAGGCACGGATTTTCTGGGTTTGTCCGAAGTCTTCGATTGCACGCTTGAATGAACCCCATGGACTCAGACATGAAATCAGCATGCATGGAAGAAACTTCAACCCCGGGGAATGAGCCCACGTGAAAATCAAAGTCCAGATAGTTACGACAGCAGACCTTTGTGTCACATACTGGATCGAAGACTTTAGAGAATTTCGAAGATATCAAATGTGATTAGTTGCGATTTTCGATGGTGAGAAGCAACCTAACAAACAACCTGTGATTTTGCTCCATGTCCCCAATGGGTGCAAGAGGTTTCACGTACGATGAAAGTGGCCTCGAGATTACGGTTATGGTAAATTTGGACAGGATTGGTAAGAGAGTAAAGGGGCTATAGTAAGTAGCTTGGAAGAGATCATCGCGTTTTGGAATAAAGAGAACGTTTGCGTTTTTCGAAAACGGTTGTAGATGCGGACAGAATAATCAGCTGATAGCACGGGCACGTTTGAATGACGAGACATCAAGGTATCAGGAAAAACCAGCTTTCAGTGGGACTTTAGGTTGTCAATTTTAGCTCTACGAACAAATATGAGGACAGCACTTTACATGTGAAAGTGTGAACAAAAGAGGCTGCCAATAGTTCAATTTTCTTGGACGAATCAAATGCTTTTGTTACCAAAGTTTCTGAGATAGAGCAAAACAAAAGGAGCGTTTTCAAAAGAGAACTCATCTTACGCGTAACTCCTGAAGTTCAGGCGTGAAAAACATTGAGGTGTGCAACTGTTAAGAATTGTGTTTCAATGACCATAGCACTGAGGTACAAAGTATTGGATGCTAGGATTACTGTACTTCTCGCTATGAGGAGAAAATAAGAAGAGGAGTTTTCATTATAAAGTTTAAAACAACCTTCCCTACTTGACTGGCAATAAGGAGTGAATAGACGATAAAAGGTTTATCGATTGTGCTCACCATGGTAACCTCAAGCACGTGACGGTTTTACGTTGATCTAATCAATAAGGCGTACCTATTGTAGCGTAAACAAAACATTTTACGATGGGTCCAAAACAGTCGTTAAGAATAAAGTTTTGAAGGTGAAATTTTTGGGTATTATCAAGAACTGGGGAGCTGGGCTAGAGCAATGAAAGTGTACAGCAGTCTCAGAAAAAACCCACTACAGAATAAGGTACAGTACCACAATACAAATGTTCCTTAACATCGATTTAACAAATCTCATGAACTCTAGGCACAGTTCGCGAACCAGAAAATCTGATAGTGGAATTCACTGAAGTGTTCTATAAAAGTGGGTTCCTTAAAGGTAACTAAAGCAAAGTAAAGTTGCACAACTTATATCCGGACAGATTTCGCTGTATCGCATCAGGAGCACTCTACAGAGAATATAACAATAGTACTTACAATAACAAAGGTAACTGTGCTAATGATAAGTTCTGGAAAGCCATATTTTTACCAGATCAGCCTCCGGAAAATGAATAACACTATTTTTGTTTCACAATCCACGCTTCCATCTTGAGTTCGCATTCACTTCGATGGACATTGATTTAGGGCAGATGAATTTCAGGAAACAGTTGTGCACCCTACAAGAAGCCTTTTGTTCAGCAAATTAGGCTGCTTTCTCCTTTGAAAGTTGCTCAACTGAAGTTTCCCCTTTAGTAAGTATTTTAATCACCGGCTGAATTGTTTGATAGAATAGGACTCACGTAAGAGGTGCATCAGAATTTCAGATCTCAGTTGACGGGATAAGACAGTGATCTATGAACCCCACTGAGGTCCGCTGTGTCAGTCGACAGAGTACACGTATCACCATGGCGTGGGCTATCGATGATCACTTCATTCAAAATTCCGGATCATCCGGATTAAAAACATTTTCGGATCAAAATTCTTTGAAAACATAGTGATGAGAGATTTCAAAATGAGAAGGATGCAAAGAATATTGATTAGCACAAACGACCTCACCAGACAAGTTGCAACGTTTTCTTCAATAGACACGTTCGTTCGTTTGCAGTGCACTGTCTGTGCCACGAAGCGGGAAACCCGCAGAGTACAGTTGTTTGTATCTCGTTGTGATTTGTCCTCTGCACTAATCCATTCAATTTCATCAGAAGAAACCGATAAAAAGACAAAGGACTCGTTCTTGAAGATGCAAAGTATGACAGAATAATGTATACAAAATCAAGGACAGTTTGTATTGTGGACATTACGTTCAAAATTGACCAGTAAACTAGTTTCGCAGTCGAATAATATTGTCTTAGATCCAGTATATGGAACAATATCAGAACCGTTATTCTCAATATACGATTGCAGGTTAGTGGTAGTTTTCACGAGTAGAGAAATGCTATCTATCTTGCAACAGCAGAATTTTTCTTGCCGTGGAAAGACCACGGAAATGTTGTACAACTGCTTTCGTTTTCACTGACAGTTATCATCCAAGCTGTGCATTCGTACGGTACCTAAAGTCTATCGGACCGGATTCCCAGCGGCTTGTGTCGTATTCGTTTTGATACGACATCGGGCAGCAGAAGAAGTTCCTAAGAAGTAACGGAGAAAATTTAACACACCTCAGACAAACTACCATTGTTTAACAGTCAACGACCCAAGACTGTGTCTCAAGGTGGGCGTGCCACGGATTCGAGGTTACTTTATTTTTCTTCCATTTAATGGCTGTATGCATCAGCTTTATCGACGTGGTTGAGGGATAAATTTCATCAGTCAGTCAGGAGCCGAGAGTTATAACAGCCGCAACTCCAGTGGCCTCACATGTACATCGGGACACTTCCATAGGCAATCTTCCCTGTGAGACACGTGAACTTGAACGGAGAATTTAAAGGCGATAAAAGATGGAACTTCCAAATAATTTGTGCATCAGTTCACATACGCACTAAATATGACCATAATATGACCATTTTCTCTGTGCCATTTCCATATAGTCTACAACCAAAATTAGGCTGCGTTTTCATATTTCATCTTGTTTTTGCTCAGTGGAAGGTTCGAAACTCACAACCCTAAGGGTTCCGACTGTACTGTTAGGTGGAACAGAAAATCACGTGTCGGGAGTAACCCCGAGTTAGCGACACACACACACAACACCTCGGTGTGTCAAGTAGGTTAGTGTGCCCGTCGGCAAAGAAGTGTTGGTATTCAATCAGTTGTGTTCATGCTCTGTGTTCAATGACCCGTACAAATCGATCCTTACCAGCCAAATATCACGAAGTCAAGTGAGGAACACTGTGTGCCACTGACTGTACAGAAAGCACAACCGAAGTTCCGGATTAAGTCTTGCCGAGCAAAGTAACCCAGATGAGAGTGTGATCAAAGATGATGGTACTACAGAAGCTTTCAGAGGCTGAGTACACAAAGAGTGATTAAGAACAACTGATCAAAGACGTTCTTATTATAACTACAGAGAATCAGTGAAACGAAGTAACAAGAGAGCCGTCCTTTGGTAATCAATTGATATTTTATTACGTAATAATATAAACATCCGTTACGTGATTCTAAGATAAGAACTGGCCAAATCGCAGGTATCTTTTTGGGAAAACCCTGAAATGCTACTTAGGGCCGGTTCGACCAGATAGCCTAATGGTTGTATGACCCTCAAAATTACGTTCTTTCTGGGTTCGAGTCCCAAATGGAATTAGGTGGATATACGTAATCAATGATCCCAAACAAGTCTGAATAAATACCAAAGCAATGATTCCATGGGTATTCGGTAATCAGTCGAGCTTTGAAACCACATGGGGATTGATCCATAAACGGTTGATTGGATAAATAGCCATGCTTGATATAGGGTTGATGCCCATCTCGTATGTAAAGCTGATTGATACCTTATATGATCTGGGCTATTTCTAACTCGCTAAGTTTTAATTGTGAAAGAGAACGTAGATTTCATAGAGGCTCACGTATCCTAATTCTGTTCACTGGTATTCGGGTTCATCGCGAATGGTACCCTGAGCTGTAGAAGATAACTGAAGCGGTACTAATCCAAGTAACGAAAAGATATTGCATGTAAATAAACATGCCAAGCTGCACTTATTCTTATACCAGTTGGAGAAATGCCAAGTCGACCAGCGAGGCCGTCGTTTCAGAAGTACATCGAAGTGGTAATTACAGGGACCATTGCATTGCAGTATGTTTCAGTAGCAATTTGAAGCACATGAGGTAAGTGCTAAATCGTGATATATATATATATATTTCCGCGAAAATTTTGTCCACACGTTTACATACTACTTGCCATCAGTGTTTGAATATATCACACGCGGTTGTAAACCGTGGCCATTGTACAGGCAAACACAACGCTTTTGCAAACCACGAACAAGATCTGTGAAAAATTGCATTGTGCCGGCAAATATGGCAAGCACACGTACATTTACAGAGAGGCTACTACTGTCGTTCATGATAGAACTCGGGATGAAAAAAACCATCATATTAACAGCAGAAGATTTTCAGTATTTGAAAAGTCATATTCCATATCACCTTTTTTTTAAACTAACAACCAACGTGAAAATAACCTCGCCCGTAAGGGGGCCTTACGTGATTTTCCTCTGCAAATCCCTGAGGATTCTTTCATGCCTGTCGGTTGAGTCGAATAAATAACTAAATCATCGAGGAAGACGGGATATGCTTCCTAAGCGGATGTTTTATTGACATCAGAAATCAGCGTTCACTAGTTTTTTTCACCTACCAAGGGAAAGTATAATTCTTTCCGAAAAGATGATGGTTGCGATCGAAAAGGCAACACGCAAACCCCGAGATCAAAATAACTGAGTGTCCCTAAAAAGACCGCCTGAGGATTGTGTCATTGTTTGCCAACTTCACTATTTGTGCTTCCGAGATGGAAAAATGGAGCAGACAGTCGAGTACCAGGCGACGACCTGGAAAGTCATTCAGACTGTGGAGTCAACGCTACAAATTTTGAAACAAACACGTACTTTTTCATCACTTCTCTCAACATCTTAGCCTTTGAAAAGTCTTACGGCCAGTGACAAAAATTCTTCCATTTTCTCGGCATGGAGCGTGATATAAAAACCATTGTGAAAGTTTTCATACGCAACAACCATTTTAACCCGCAAAACTGAAGGAACTATCCACTTTGTGGGTAACGATAACCTATCACATCCAATTTCCTCGGTCTGATTAGGTTGATCGCACAAATTAAACCCCTTTTGACAAAGGAAACAATTTTTCTGCTGTAGATGAACTTAAACAATTGTCCAAACCAACGTACTAGATTATTCATCAAAAAATAGCTCAATATTTCCTCAAAAATCTCCATATACTGTATTGGTGTACATGTAGTGCATTTTTACACATCGATTCTCTATCACAAAGTTGTGCACACACACACACACAAACAGAATGTTACAAATAGAAGAGGATACGTCAACCGGAATTTTGAATTGTTATTCACAATTTTTCTCACAAAGAATTTTTCTTGAAATAGTACAAAATTAAAGTTCATCAGCATCTCTGATGCAAATAGTACATCAAATCTGGCAATCAGTCTTTCATTCCAGTCGCCTACATAATGGTGTCCCAATATGCAATGAATGTGTCGTGTAAAATCAGCCTGATATTCCTTCTTTTCATTTTATCAATCAATTGTATTTTCAACTGACCCATCAGTCAGTTTGGGAAGTAGAACAACGATTTCACCAACTCACCGGTAGGAAAGCAGATAATGAATAATGATTAATTCAGTTTACTGGATTGTATGGTTGTTGATGCAAGAATCTCAAATGTTAGAAGAATAATTTTCAAAAGTTCAAATAGATCATATTAGAACTCAATACTGATGGATAGAATGATGTAGAATGATGTGTTTCGAACAAGCTCTGATTCATTTCATTTGTGCTGGTTTGCTGCGCTTGTCACGTGGGTTACAAACTTTCGATCGTCAGTAGAGATGACATCATCAGTGTGTGTGTGTGTGTGCTAGCGTGCTGTAATGAATGCTTGTGAGCTTCATGTCTGCTTGCATATATTGTCTATTTCCTGAAATCGGAAGTCAGTAGTGGAGCATGGGGAAAATGAGGCAACCAGCCCGCATCAAGGCCCCTTTTCAATTATGCCTAAAGTAAACATAAGGAGCATCCAAACGAGGACTTAGTCAAAGAGGCAACTTGCTTTTAAAGCAGACGAGGAGGAACAATCGCTCCCTGATACTGTCACTTCTGTTGGTGACGAAAGTTGGAGATTCAATCACTGGTCTGAGCAAAAAAAAACAGTAACTAAATCACTTCGGATATATGATTTCATTCAGTAAACCAAAATTACCGTGCCAGTTTATCTTCAGACAATACTCGTATAAAGGCTCAAGAATTAAAAACTTCTTAGAAGGTTCGGAGAATATCACCACTTCTCTGTCCACCACCACTCGGTTTGAAACATATGTGACTATATTCCACAATACTCAGTCCATGTGTGAGATGGGCCAGCCTGGATGAAAGCGGCAAAAAATATGCAAGAAGAGTAATCCACAGAAATGACTAAAGTCACCGAAAAGATGTAGTCATTCCACTCATTATTAAATGCTCCCTATTGATCACCATTCCTTTGTGAACGTCACGGTTTTTATAAGCGTTTACAATTCAGTGGGTGCCCCAGACAGTCTGTTGCTCACACAATGGATATAAAATGTGTGCCTTCACTTATTTTTACCATTCTACTTTTACACGACCATTTCCTGCCATGGGATAAGTCGGCTCGAAGGATATCGCGGATCATCGCCGACCATGAGTGGCGGTTGGCTGCGAGCTCAGCGCAAATCGTCACCCAGTTTTTCTTCCAGTATAAAAGGCGGTAGATGGTATGGTGTCCGGGGCACTCCAAGTCATTTTCCACGGTGCTTAACCGCATTCTCAGTTGACCACAAAGGCGACATCGCCATCCCGTAGAAGGCGCAAAGCAGAGTGTTTCTCTGGACAGTTCTGAGTCAGAAAGCCGGGGTGGGTGACCGAACCACTGCAGGCGGCGGCGTTGGAGAAGGACGGAGAGTTGGTTATTGTAGCACGTTGGTCTCCTTATTTCGTCGTTTGACAGCATTTCCTGCCAGTTTGTACGAAGAATTCTGCGAGGACACCAGCGGTCGAGAACTTCCAGCCTCCTGGTTTCATCAGCTCGAAGTGGTCAAGTTTCACACCCGTATGTGAGCACAGGTCGGATTGCAGTACAGAAGACGCGAATCTTCGTTCGAAGGCTAATATCACTCCGACACCATAGCACACGCCGAAGCTGAAAAACGCTTTCCGTGCATTGTCAATCCTTGACAGTACTTCATCTTCCGCCTGACCATTAGGAAGCAGAGTTGACCCCAAATATTTAAACGATGGTACGCCCGCGGTCACCTGACCATTGATGGACAAATGCTGAGCTGGTGGCCAAGGGCAAGTCGACAGAGCCTTTGTTTTCGCTGAATTCATTTCGAGACCAACAGCCTTCGAGAAATAATCGAGTCGGTCCAGAACTGACTGGAATGTGACTGGAGAATCTAGTAAGATAACGTCGTCTGCAAACTCCAGGTCTGAGATGTGCACCGTTGGATTCAATTGGACACTGGGGTAATCAGCCAAGGCTTTGTTCATTGCTCAGTCGACTGCATGATTGAACAACACTGATGAGAGAGGGCATCCCTGTCTAACTTCGGAATTGATTGCAAAACGTCAACGGTTCTTTGTCATACACTTGGACATGTGCGTTAGTGGAGGCATAATAAGCCCTCAGGATCCTTAACAGTTTGACACGAACACCGTCGGATCCTAGGATACCCCAAAGGCATTCACGATTACCGAGTCAAAGGCAGCCCGGAAACCAATGAAGCAGACTACTGTTGGCTGATGGAATTTGTAGCAGTGTTCCCGTACTCGACGCAATGTGAAGACTTGGTCTACACAACCTCTACCACAGCGGAAACCCCCTTGGTTCAATCGAGTGCGGAAGTCTCTCGCGACTGAGGAGCGATTGAAGAGCGGTACGCAGAAAATCTTTGCAGCAAAGTCAATTAAACTGATCCCCCCGGTAGTTTTACCACACTGTCTTGTCTCCTTTCGTAGGAATGGGTAACAGAATAGAGGCACCCCAGTCTGTTGGAAATGTCTCTCCTTCCCATATAGATCGGAACAACACGTGCAGCCTATCTATCATTGATGATAAACAGATCTTATACACTTCTGGTGGTATGCTATCCTCTGTAGCAGCTTTCAACTGGTGGACGACCCTGGCGATTTCTACCGTACTTGGTGTCTCGCAGCTAACGTCGTACATTTCTACACTCGAGGAGGGTGGAAGGTCTGTGGTGTGATCGGGAGGTCGGTTGAGAAGCCGGTTAAAATACGCTACCCAGCGTCCAATTTTTCTTCTTTGTTCGGGGATAATCTGGCCTGCTGCATCATGTAAGGCGAATTCAGGCTTGCATCGCCCATTCGAAGCACTCCGAATGGGTCGAAATAATTTGCCGAAGTCACCAGTACCGGAAGCGATCTCCATCGTCTCTGCCACTTCGATCCGGTACCTTTTACGATCGGCTCTAACCGAGCGCGAGGCTTTTCGCTGTAGTCTTCGGCGTTCAGTGCTCCCCACTACTCGGGCTTCCTGGGCCTTGGCTGGTAGTTGCAGAGTGGTTGTTGAGATCCAGTCTTTCAGACGTTTTCCAGTTTCCCTAGCTCCTTTCAAGCAACCCACCTTGACCGCTGACTTGGTCAGCTTCCACTGTTCTTCCAAAAAGGACACATTCGTTTGCATGCCAGGTACAGTTGCCACCCTGGCTGCGATAGCGTTCGAGAGAGCTTTGCCCATTTCTGGTATTTCCAGGGCTGCGAAATTGATTCGGCTGGTTGGTGAGACTCTGAGGCGCGCAGACAGATGGATTTTGAGGCACGCACGTACAAGGACACGGTCTGTACCAATCACTTTCCCGTAGCTGCGCTGCGGTACGCTCGACAGTCCTCTACTGAAGGAGCACCCGAATATGGTCTATTTCATGCGCTGCGCGACCATCGTTTGAGAACCAAGATAACCAGTGTCTTCTGGGGTGTTGGAAGCGAGTGTTACAGATGACTAAGTCAAATTCACTAGGCCGTTTCCATTCTCACAACCTGGGCCAAGTCTAAACCTTCCTACTACATGGCGAGTGACCTCATCCGAGGGGCCTGTTCGTGCGTCCTAGTCGCCAGCGCTAAAGAGTATATAACTGCTCAAAACACGATCGATTAGATCTTGTAATTATCGTAGAAGTCACCTTTGATTATATTTTTAGCCCCATTTGTGGATGCATAGATGGCAATCACCAAATGATTCTGGGTAGAACCCTTGAAGCGTGCTAGGAGCAACTTCGAGAAAACTGGTACCCAAGAGATCAGGGCGCTGTTGACCTTTTGCTCAGGGCAAACGCGATACCATGGTGTCCTGATTTATCCTCAGGCCTACTATCATAAGGTTAATCAACTTTATCCAGCCCCGGAAACGTAACACACCAAGTGCCGGAGCTGGGTAGTCGAACATCCAAGAATCAAGTAATGTCTACATGGTAATCATGTAGTGTTCGCATTGTAGTACGTCACAGTGCGGTCAAAAGACTCATGTGGTATTTTAGATAGGAAAATGCTATCCAAGCAAAGACCCACCACGTCCTCAGGCACAGCCGCTGCTTGTCCGCGGCCGCTTATTCAGTGAACCTAAGCCCGCTTTATTCACGGTTAACCACCGGCTTGCTGGCCGTGCCTCTATCCACAACCTGGGGGCGAGCCCGGTAACATGCAGCTTTGGTCGAGGTCAGTGCAACTCCGACCAGGGTATGGGTATACGCCATATGCAATCAAAAATTTGCATAAATTTCCAATGGCTAAGTCACATCACTAGTTCGTTCATTGAAGAGGACGCTATCTGCCAATACGGTTTGGTCGGGTAAACTGTATTCCGAATTTCTCTAAAGCTATTTGGCACGGTCTCATTGCTCATCTGGCAGAGCAAAAGTGGTACTAGAGAGCGTGGGTGGCTTTCATGCGTGGGCACAAATCCTGCCGAGGTCAAGCACTCCTTAAATTAGGGTCAATTTAGCAAATGAAAGACTCCGTCTTTCATACCACCCGAACAAATGCAATGAGCATACATTTGACGATGGATTGAGACAAGTTAATTAGCAGTACTATTTGAGGATTAGCAGAACAGCAAAGGGTTGGAGATTCGCTTTTTCTTCCCCACGATTAGAACAGCCTCCTATCAAAAAAGGTTTATTTTCGTGTACTGACAATCAAATAGCCGTTAATATTCTTCTCTCTGTACAACGTCCCGTTCCCGATCTGTCCGTGGTTTCGACGAGTGTGAAATACAGTTGTTTCAAGCTTCATAGTACCTACAGTCTTTGAATCAAACTGTGTATCACAAAGCCGAAATGAACGACATCAAAATAAGGAACTTTACGTATTCAAGGAAACCTTCCGGAATACATACATTTCCATATGATCGTTTTCCTCACAGTTGGTGTAAAACTAACTAAGGCAAGGAAGTCAAACAATCTTTACCCCAATCCACGATTAACTACGCGGTTGGACGAGCTTTGTAAATACGGCGGAACGGATATGGTCCGTAGTGCATTAGTCGAGTGAACCCTAAGTTAACTGGCGATTTAGAGCAATCAACCAAGTGAGATCAAGCCGGTCAACCAGTGTGGTGGTGATGATGCGAGGGTACAGACTAGAACGTAGTTGTCATCGCGGCTTATCAGGCGACCAACAGTGTTTCGCATCTCGGATACCAACATGAAATAAGTCAACTTGGTCACAGAATCTGTCCGTACAGGAAATGTAACCCGCCTGATACGCGGAAAGATTACTGCTTGGATAAGATGATCACGAAACGATCTGATGTCATCATCGGCTCGATTCATTTCACATTGCAAAGAACACTCTTTTCAGAGTGGTCGCGTATTTGTGATTGATTTTCAGGACTCCGGGAGATAGGAAAAACACCGAAATGATGGAGAACGCTGAATAAACAACTGCACTGGGGGGGGGGGGGGTACGGCCTCTGACATGGATTGGACTCATCAAGAATGAGTCCCATTTGATAACGATGGCATCACAGTCACAGGCGTTGAATTAATCACTGTGCTCCGGACAACCACTAGCAGGAGTGGTGACAGGTATTCTGATAAATTCAGACACACAAACAGGGTGTGTGGAGGGTATCAACAGTGATTAGTAATACCAGAGAATCACACAGGCCGTTCTTAGAGTGTGAATGGTTATGACCAAACTGTGGGTTCGAACTTGAGCTGTAGTCCCCTGATTGCTCAGTGAAACCAGAACCCAGGTCAACATTCTCAACATCACACACACACACACACACACACACACACACACTGATGCGTCACGAAGGATGACGCAATCGAATCGGACATGCTGTGATTGGACTCGGGTTTGGACCGTGTTTGAAATTTGTGGTCAACTGGCCGTACTAATTAGTGGTTCGAGTTGCATTTGGCCTCATTCAGCCGCGCAAATCGTGCATCATAGCAGGAAGAAATTTAACAACGAGTCGAGTGCGGTAGCATCTAATCCGGTTCCAATTTCTGAAATTAGTTCTCACGCTTCATCAAAAGAGCCTTATCATGTGAGTGTACAGGTATGCGGGCGACAACGCTGAGATTCCGGGCAACGATCATATCCCCAGGTCTGAGGACTGTAAGCCAACAGAGGCTATGCAAAGAAACAACCCTCTGTGGCGATATATATATAAAAGGACACATTCGTTTGCATGCCAGGTACAGTTGCCACCCTGGCTGCGATAGCGTTCGAGAGAGCTTTGCCCATTTCTGGTATTTCCAGGGCTGCGAAATTGATTCGGCTGGTTGGTGAGACTCTGAGGCGCGCAGACAGATGGATTTTGAGGCACGCACGTACAAGGACACGGTCTGTACCAATCACTTTCCCGTAGCTGCGCTGCGGTACGCTCGACAGTCCTCTACTGAAGGAGCATCCGAATATGGTCTATTTCATGCGCTGCGCGACCATCGTTTGAGAACCAAGATAACCAGTGTCTTCTGGGGTGTTGGAAGCGAGTGTTACAGATGACTAAGTCAAATTCACTAGGCCGTTTCCATTCTCACAACCTGGGCCAAGTCTAAACCTTCCTACTACATGGCGAGTGACCTCATCCGAGGGGCCTGTTCGTGCGTCCTAGTCGCCAGCGCTAAAGAGTATATAACTGCTCAAAACACGATCGATTAGATCTTGTAATTATCGTAGAAGTCACCTTTGATTATATTTTTAGCCCCATTTGTGGATGCATAGATGGCAATCACCAAATGATTCTGGGTAGAACCCTTGAAGCGTGCTAGGAGCAACTTCGAGAAAACTGGTACCCAAGAGATCAGGGCGCTGTTGACCTTTTGCTCAGGGCAAACGCGATACCATGGTGTCCTGATTTATCCTCAGGCCTACTATCATAAGGTTAATCAACTTTATCCAGCCCCGGAAACGTAACACACCAAGTGCCGGAGCTGGGTAGTCGAACATCCAAGAATCAAGTAATGTCTACATGGTAATCATGTAGTGTTCGCATTGTAGTACGTCACAGTGCGGTCAAAAGACTCATGTGGTATTTTAGATAGGAAAATGCTATCCAAGCAAAGACCCACCACGTCCTCAGGCACAGCCGCTGCTTGTCCGCGGCCGCTTATTCAGTGAACCTAAGCCCGCTTTATTCACGGTTAACCACCGGCTTGCTGGCCGTGCCTCTATCCACAACCTGGGGGCGAGCCCGGTAACATGCAGCTTTGGTCGAGGTCAGTGCAACTCCGACCAGGGTATGGGTATACGCCATATGCAATCAAAAATTTGCATAAATTTCCAATGGCTAAGTCACATCACTAGTTCGTTCATTGAAGAGGACGCTATCTGCCAATACGGTTTGGTCGGGTAAACTGTATTCCGAATTTCTCTAAAGCTATTTGGCACGGTCTCATTGCTCATCTGGCAGAGCAAAAGTGGTACTAGAGAGCGTGGGTGGCTTTCATGCGTGGGCACAAATCCTGCCGAGGTCAAGCACTCCTTAAATTAGGGTCAATTTAGCAAATGAAAGACTCCGTCTTTCATACCACCCGAACAAATGCAATGAGCATACATTTGACGATGGATTGAGACAAGTTAATTAGCAGTACTATTTGAGGATTAGCAGAACAGCAAAGGGTTGGAGATTCGCTTTTTCTTCCCCACGATTAGAACAGCCTCCTATCAAAAAAGGTTTATTTTCGTGTACTGACAATCAAATAGCCGTTAATATTCTTCTCTCTGTACAACGTCCCGTTCCCGATCTGTCCGTGGTTTCGACGAGTGTGGAATACAGTTGTTTCAAGCTTCATAGTACCTACAGTCTTTGAATCAAACTGTGTATCACAAAGCCGAAATGAACGACATCAAAATAAGGAACTTTACGTATTCAAGGAAACCTTCCGGAATACATACATTTCCATATGATCGTTTTCCTCACAGTTGGTGTAAAACTAACTAAGGCAAGGAAGTCAAACAATCTTTACCCCAATCCACGATTAACTACGCGGTTGGACGAGCTTTGTAAAGTTTGAACTACGATCCCAAGTCATTCTTGATTCCGTGAAATTCCATTTCTAACATTTCGGTTATTCGCCCGCTTTATTGGAGGTTTTTCTGAGGACAAGCTATTCGAAAAACCAGAAAACCGGTAGATTTGTTTTTTTATTTGTTGCGACAGCAAAACCCTGTCAAAGTAATATCACCTCAACATTTCTCGATTCGGTGACAGCCTAGATTGGGTCTGCGGTGAATATTATTCGCGTTTACTTCAACATGAAGAGCAATTTTATGCAACGGGAATTCAGCCATCTATATCAAGAAGAAATACTAGCGTTGTTCTTTCAGACTTGCTTTTCTCTGAAGCGCGCAAACAGAACAAGACCAATTCGCTGATTAGACTGAATCGAAATAGGTTTAAGATGTAACAGTGATGAAATTCTAGATTTGGAGTTATCTGTGGATATTGGTTGTGCACGAACTGATGGAAACACAGGGGAGGGGGATTACTGAGAGCTTGCGTGTACGCGGAATAGTTTATTTTCAGTCAGAATCGCCGAGAATGAAGAATGATATTTGACCTTATTCACCCCAAAGGGCTTTCTTGAAAACCAGTAACGAACACGAAATTTTTGTTGACAAAGTTACTTATGTGATCCCAATGTACCAATTGCTATTCTCACTGACAGCCTTTGGACAACGTCTTCGGCTCCCAATTCCCAGCAAATTAGCACACAGAGGGTAACGTCTGGATCACTGCTAACCCAACGAACAACGAGCTTGGGTATTCAAGCGCTCATATTGATAGCAAGTAGTATGTAAATGTGTGGGCAAAATTTCCCGGACACGAGTAACCAACAGAAATCACTGTTGTGATTCATTTATGGACTTTTCAATGACGAGTATCCGTTCACACTCCAGAAGATTCAAATTAGATCCTAGTGAACATATAAGATCGGAGTGTACGCGTATGAAGACGAGTGGGCAGAGGAGTACCGGGTACGCATACCTGATGAGCGGCAACAACCGCCAAACCCGTCCTGTGCTGCCGGCCAAATTTTGTCCAAACCTTGACATAATAATTACTATCAATATGAACGCTTGCACATGCAGCCTCGTTCTTCGTTGGGTTAGCAGTGACCCAGACACGAATAACTATGAGAAATCACAGTTCTCATTCATTGTTGGGCTCTTCAATCAAGAGTATCCATTGACAAATCAAGACGATTCAAATTAGATTCTATTGAACATATAAGATCGGAGTTTACGCGTATGAAGACGAGTGGGCAGAGGAGTACCGGGTACGCATACCTGATGAGCGGCAACAACTGCGAAACCGGTCGTGTGCTTCCGGGGCAATTTTGTCCACACGTTTACATACTACTTACTATCTATCTATCTATCTATCTATCTATCTATCTATCTATATATATATATATATATATATATATATATATATATATATATATATATATATATATATATATATATATATATATATATATATATATATATATATATAAACTGATGACTGAGAAACTCGGGTTTTAAAGTTTAAATGGAAAACTACTGACATACTCGCTCACACGTGTCCACTTCGGTTACATCCTTGCCGGATAGATCTGATTGCCAAAGAGACAGTCGTCATGTTTGAGTTAGTTCACCCAATTGTATGGACTGACCAACCCCGACTGGTTACGTGGCAAACCTGGGTAAACTTGTGGAGCCGACGGTAATTAATTGGGTAGCCCTGTGTGAGTTCAAGTTGCATCGGAGTTCTTGTTTCCGAAATATTTTCACCACTCCGTTGCATGCTTCGTCCAGAAGGCAAATCTTGTAGGGATCCAGATTTGAATGTATAGACCAAGAAAGTTTGATATCAGGATTACTCTACCTGACGGTACACTTATTCGCTTCCTCCATGATTTTATGAAAATACATCTAGTATTCCCCTGTCCCACTTCTTCCCTTCTCAGACCGGAAGGAAAATTTGAGCCTTTTAATCTAGTAACCAGAAATACTCAGAGAACGTAAAGGAACAGAAGAGATCACCAGCTCATTTCCAGACTGACCCGAAATCAACTGATGCCTTTTTTTGCTGTTTGCACTGATATGATTTCTTGTAAATCATATCAACGTCTTTTTTAAAGTTGGGTTAATATAACTCGGGAAGGGGTTTGCTTGCAAATATGGGCAACCGTATGAAGAAGAAGGGACTGGCAGGGTCAAAATTCAAACCGGAGGCAGGTTAGTCTAAACCTTGACGAATTGATCGTTTGATTGTATTTGACTGATAGATGGTTCCACTAAGATGTACTAAACAATTAGATATGGAGGGTGAGTTTGAGAGCCTGTTTGGTCAACTATCCGGTCTCGTTCCGTCCTCCTCACAGGAGTTAGAGAAGCTCAAATCCACACTTGTGAACGCGTGTTATCAATATCGTGAAAATAAACCTTCGACGAAAGGATTAATAATGTTAGAGCACCCGAACCATCTCAAAGAATTGCATGCTAACAGAGAAATAATGTTGTCAAGGCCAGGTAAAGGAGCGGGTATTGTAATCCTCAATAAATCGGATTATATAGAGAAGATGAAGACGATATTGAGTGACGTCTCCAAGTTTCCTAAGAACCCAACTAAAAAGGACAAGACGATTCCGGTAGAAAAGTCAATTTTCACCAGATTGACGTCATTGAAACCGAAAGATATGATCGATGCGGTAATCTTTGAAAGGATATGACCAACTGGGACGACGATTCCTAAGTTGTACGGCCTACTGAAGGTACACAAAGTAGGAGTCCATTTGAGACCGATTTTGGATATGTGCAACTCGCCGTATCACGCAGTAGAGAAGTGGTTGGCTACATTGTCAGAACCATTGAGTCATGATTTCCAGACACAGCCTACGAGACACATTTCATTTAGTAGAGACTATGAGAAATCTA
This sequence comes from Fasciola hepatica, assembly GCA_948099385.1. Lineage (NCBI taxonomy): Eukaryota > Metazoa > Platyhelminthes > Trematoda > Plagiorchiida > Fasciolidae > Fasciola > Fasciola hepatica. The sequence continues at coordinate 7,999,289 of CANUEZ040000072.1, read as the reverse complement.
TATTTGGAAGGCCAGCAAACGATCTCGCTAGACGTTACCTCACTGTTCACCAATGTCCCGATCGCCAAAACAATCAACTATCTATGTGAATACATGCAGGAGAACAGCATCAATCCGGGAATCTCGTTGGATGAACTGAAATAGTTACTATTTGTCTAGACTCATAATATCCAGTTTCGGTTCAACGGTGAAATATATCGTCAGAAGGACGGGGTGGCAATGGGATCACTTTTGGGACCCTTATTTGCTGATACTTTCGTGGCAGTGCCTGAAAATAACCGACTCATGTCAACAATCGAAGGGTGCATCTTATACAAACGGTACGTTGACGATATCGTATGTGTGGTAGATACCAAAGTTGATCCAAATGTATTACTTAACAGATTTAACACAGCCCATCCAAATGTTCAATTCACTTTGGAACAAGAATAGGAAAACAGTCTCCCGTACTTAGATGTTTGTGTAAGCCGTCGAAGTGATGGTTTCGTCCAGTTGTCAGTGCACAGGAAATCAACTTGGAACGGTCAATTCATTCATTTTCACAGTTTCGTACCACTCAAAGTGAAAAGAAGTTTAGTACGTTGCGTGATTATTAGAGCAAAGAAAATCTGCATGGAAGACAATAGAAAATGAACTTCATTTTCCGAGGAGTGTTTTCCTAGAAAACGGCTATCCTGAACGGCTCACTGACAAGACGATGCAACGAAATGAAGATAGGCCAAGACAGACAGTAGTTCAGAAGAAGTCCGTATGTGTCTGTCTACCATTCAAAGGAGATACGGAAACTGAAGTTATTCAACGAAGACTAACAGGAGCGGTCAGTAGAACGTTCTACGCTGCACAGTTACAAATTATGTTCGAATCCAAACCGATCGTGTGTTTTCGACTGAAGGATAGAGTGTCAGATTCTGCAGTATCTTTTTGTGTGTATTCATTCACCTGTTCCTGTGGAACCAGGTATGTTGGCCGCACGACCGGGCGCTTCTCCGAACGTGTTCGTGAACATCACCCGGCTTGGTTGAACACTGGAGCCATAAGGACAAATACGAGTGATGTGTTCACACCTTGTCGAGTCAAACCATTCAGTAGAGGTGATAAACGCTTTTTGCTCCATTTACAAGGTTCGAGGGAAGCAATCAAGACTTGTCAAGTGTCGCGTCTTAGCCACAGCCGAGGCCATGAGCATTCGACTCTACAACCCTCCCCTGTGGTCTCAGAAACAAGTTGTGCAAGCACTTAAGCTTCCGTGGCCCACGTCATGGTCCCGAACACGTGCAACCACTTGAACATTCCACATTGTGATCAATTTCACGTGCACACACGCACATGCAGAGACAGATTTGGATTGCCATTCTCCGTTCTTATTTTGTGAGTCATATATATTGTTATGTATTGGTATGAGTACGAATAACTGAAAACGAGCTTGTTCGCCACGTTGTTTATTCTCAATGTGTTCTGTGGGATTTTTCAGACAAAAAAAGATTTGGAAAACACAAGTTGGCGAACAAGCTCGTTTTCAGTGATTCTTAATCACGCCAATACAACCCAATATATAGGACTAGATGCATAAGGGATACAGTCAACAAAAATCGTGTCAGGGATCATCGTTCACACCTAGTGTGGTACAGGATTATCCGGAAACCAGGTGTGAATGGACTAACACGTTCTCAACATGTAAGCTTTCGGACGTTCGTGGACCTGACGTTGGGTGGTGAGTGGGCCAGGGTAGATTGAGTGCATGCAAAAATTTCTTCTGAGCACATAAAGAGGGGTTGTGGAGGCGAATCCCGACCGCTTCCGCTGTGGCCAAGATGCGACTTCTCACCGATCTTGAAAGCCGACCTCGGACCCTATACAGGGGGCGGAATGCTTGATCCACGTTCACCATGTGATTAGTTTCAGATTTCATCGGTTATTTTAGCCTAGTAGAATAAGTAATATATCCAAAGTGCGTTAATTACTGTTTTTGGCCCAGCTCCAGAACCTCATCGCCAACTTTCGTCACCAACAGAAGTGACCGTATTGGAGAGTGATTGCGTATCTTCGTCTGCTTGTACGGTAAGTCTGTCTCCTTAAATCAGCCCTCATTTGGGATGTCCCTCACGCTTACTTCCGGTGCTGTTGAAAGGGGCATGGATGGCGACTATTTTTTTATATATTCCCTGTCGCCCACTATTGACTTCCGATTACAGATGATAGGCAACCTGTGAAGTGACTCCAAAGTGCCTCACTATAGTCAGGGATGAGTGTATCAGCCACAGAGTTGGCTACTGACGCTTAACTATTCTCGAAATGCTCCCAAATGACTGCCCGTCCCAAATAGCTTCTGCCGAGGAATTCCTACACATTACCTTCTCCGCGGGGAGTTTCCATGAAATTCTGACTTTGGAGGTGAGAGCCCGGCCCTCCCCACCGGACTGACTTACTAACAGTTAGTCTAGAGATGGCTAAATCCTGACTCAAAACCAGTGTGAGTGGCTTATGAAGCATACAAAAATATTCTCATCGGCATCTGTAGCGGAGGTGTTTTCTGGGTACCCATGATGTCTAGCCTCTCCCGAGGAGGATATGAACTGAATGGTCAATCACTCACTCCCAGAGGTTTCCGGGAGTGATGAATGAATCATACAAATGGTCACCGGCTCATCTAGATTAACTCTACTGCCTTGCAGGACGCACTCAGATGCCCAAAGTCTAAATGTGCATCCTCAAATAAAAATGCCTACTCTGGACTGGATGACCGAGCAGTGAAATAGCCCACAAAGTCAACAACAAAGCTACTGATGGAAATTCTCCAGTACACTCGGTACGCTCGCCAGAAACATGCTCGAGCTGATGTTGTCACACCATACAATACGCTGCTTTTTCTTATCCCACACCTCACTCTTGCAAACGCACGTCTTTATTTTCTTTCGAAACTGCGGTGGGCCGTACTTGCGGTAGTATCTCTAAGGAAGGTCGTATTCCTGTTTCTTCGCATCCTCCTTTTGTCCAGTATCCAAGTCTCGCCGAATCCACTCCCGCCAGCTGATGCTGTTCTTCGCCCCAGGCGTTCTTTTAAACTGGCAATATTTAATGCGCAAACGCTGATGCGCATAGGACGGCAAGCATGTTCAGCTCTTACGCTGGAGACCCTTGTCATCGATGTGTGTTGTATACAGCAGACTCGCATTCAAGACTCCACCTTGTTGGTTCGATTGACTTTCCCATCCAATCCTTCTGCAAAGTTTCATTTTCATCTGTTTGGGGACCATGGCGCTGCGGCTTTTGGTCTTGTTGGCACTAGCACAGCTCCCAGTGAGAGGTCTGAGGCTGTGCGATTTGATGTGATACCATTTGACAGTCATTTGTAGGCAGCGAGAGTTCGAAATTCATTCCAAGTAATCAACAGCCTTCCTGATAGACGCAATTTGTTTGTCTTCTCTTTTTACGCCCCTATAGGTTGCAGGTCAGATGCAATCAAAGATGTCTTCTATACAAAGGTTATCCGACCTCCTGCGTGAAACAAAAACGGGTGATATAGTGATTTTAGCTAGAGACAAGAAAGCTATAGTCGGTCGGCTGCCTTCGAACTAGGCGCATTTGAGAGGCCTTTCTGACCTTGATTTCTGTCGTTCAGAACAGGAGGGAGGTTTGCTGGCATTGTGTTCAGATCATCACCTGTTTCTCACCAGTATGAACTTCAGAAGTGCTAACCACCTGTACTCTATGCGGTGTCCACCCTTTTTGAGTCAGCAATGGACCAGGATAGGCCACTTCGCAATTAGCTACAAACGGCGGGGTTGCATACAAGACTGCCGGTCATACCGTAGCACTCCCCTCGACTCCGACCAGGTGTCAGTCTGCACTAAGTTATCCATGTGCTTCGGTGGGCGTGCCAAATGTACGATGCAGCAGTGATTAGACTGCGATATGCTTTCTGATCCTTTTTGCCTCTCATTTTTCCGAAACAATCTAGCTGAAAAGCTAGGATCAAAGCCAGCAGACAACATCAGTCTGCACTGGTCGCTTTTTAAGAGGGCTTTGTATTCGGCTGGAAAAGCTAGCTGTCATATCCATACCTCCTGGATTTCTGCTGAGTATCAAAGCCTTTTTGATGTACGTCAGTCCATCCCGTCTGGTAGTGAGCATAATGCAGCACGACTCATAACAAAATTTGAACTCAAAGCAAGTCTTCGAAAAGATCTGAAATCTGGTGATCTCAAAATCAGTCAGAGGGAGAACACACTGCCTCTGTGGGAAATTCCGCAAGTTTTTTCATCTCATACAAATCACTGGTAGGAAGCTATTAGGTGTGAGCGAAACGATCTGTGAAGCCGACGGTTCGCCTATCCACAGTTTGTACAGTAGTCCTGAACGCTGAGCGGAGCACTTTAAAGCACATAGAAGCTGGCCTCCAGCGTCAGCTCCTCCTGTAGCTGTTTCCGCACAAGTCCCATGGTCCGTTTCGACAGATCCAACTTCTGAGGCGGAAGTCCGTAAGGAAGTTCAAGCCCTAGCACTTCACGAAGCGCGAGGCTCAGATGGCCTACTCGAAGATGTTAGTAGGTAGCTTGATGGAGAACTTGGAGCTTTGTTCTCCGAGGTCTGGCACTCCGAGAAAGCTCTCTCCTTGAGGGAAGAATCGATAGTTGTCCCCATCTTCAAGGAGGGATCGTGTGGTGACTGCTCCAACCATAGGGGTATAAGCCTGATCCCGACAGCTTCTAAGCTTCCAGCTGGGTTCTTTACCGGTAGCGGATGTATCTATCGAATCTTTACCGTCCGACAGTTGTTAAAGCCGGGTAAGGCTTTCAGAAGACCAACCATCTTTGAGTGTTCTAGAAATCCGCTCGGCCTTCGATTCTGTCGATAGGCCTGCGATATGGCAGTTTTTTCAAGGAATGATGTACCTGAGAAGTACACATCAGTCCAAAAAGAGTTGTGTACTCATACTTGAGGTCGAGTTAGGGCTTATGGCCAACTTTTGTCACCATTTGTCGTCTCCAGTTGAGTACGACAAGGCTGTCGTATATCCCCTTTTCTTTTCAACTTTGCTATAGAGGATGTGCTGCAGAACGATTTATTTAGTCTTCCAAACAGTGGGGTTAAACTCCTCCCAAATAACTAGATTTTTGACTTAGAGTACGCCGATGATTTCACTTTGCTGAGCGACAGTGCGTAGGCTATTCAACACCCACTGGTCCGCATGACGATTGAGATTTCCCGATATCTTAAGTGCTTTGCTCCTTCACAATTTAAGGTACTTCCCCAAGACTGGCAGGAACCTGTACCTGCATTTATCCCAAGCTGTGATCTGTTAGAGGATGCCCATAGCTGTCAGTGTCTCGGGAGTTTGATCACAGCTAGTGGTGGAATTGGAGAGGGGGTCACATCAAGAAATGAGACAGCCAAAGAAGTTTTTGCGAACCGGTGCCATCCGTGACGACGCCATGACGTCCGGCTTTCCCTCAAGGGAAGGGTGCACAGTGTCACAGTTAGTAGTACTCTTCTTTACGGTTGCGAAAGCTGAACCCTCCGTGTTCAGGACGCTTGGCTGCCTTCTTAATTCAACAGCCGACATCTCCGAAGCATTGCTCGTATCTGGTGGGGACATCCGGTGAGCCATGACGAGGTTCGTCGTTGTGTGTTTGGTACAGATAGTCGCGTTTTGAACAAGATAATTGCTCTTAACCGCCTCCGGTGGCTCAGGCACTTTTTGCGTACGCCTGCCCATCCTTTGTACTTTTGCGCTCTTTTTGCACGTGCTGGACAGAGCTGGACGAATTGGAGCAGCGGCCAGGCTATGACTTTTGGCAGGGGCATGAAGAAGTTAGTTTCGACGTTGACTTCGGTTGGCGCTTACTGTCTTCCTGGTTGGGCCGAAGATTTGAGGACTTCCATTAAATAAAGAGGATGAGAGATATAACTCGGAACAGTATCCAGTGGCGTGAATGCTATACGGCCTTTCTGTTCACTTCCCGTCCTCCATAAACGAGTGAAATACAAGCAAAGAAAATTACCAAAACTTGTATATATATATATATATATATATATATATATATATATATATATATATATATATATATATATATATATATACGAAGACGGAAGCTCACACACAGTAATCACACCAGACTAACACATACACACACACACACTGATGATGTCATCTCTACTGACGATTGAAAGTTTGTAACCCACGTGACAAGCTCAACAAGCCAACACAAATGAAATGAATCAGAGCTTGTTCGAAACACATCATTCTACATCATTCCATCCATTAGTATTGACCTCTTATATGATCTAGTTGAACTTCTGAAAATTATCCTTATTACATTTTTGATTCTTGCAACACCAACCATACATTCCAGTAAACTGAATTAATCATTATTCATTTATCAGCTTTCCTACCGGTGAGTTAGTGAAACCGTTGTTCTACTTCCCAAACTGACTGATGGGTCAGTTGAAAATATAATTGATTGATACAGTGAAAAGAAGGAATATCAGGCTGATTTAACACGACACATTCATTGCATATTGGCACACCATTATGTGGGCGACTGGAATGAAAGACTGATTGCCAGATTTGATGTACTATTTGCATCAGAGCTGTTGGTGAACTTTAATTTTGTACTATTTCAAGAAAAATTCTTTGTGAGAAAAATTGTGAATAACAATTCAAAATTCCGGTTGACGTATCCTCTTCTATTTGTAACATTCTGTTTGTGTGTGTGTGTGTGCACAACTTTGTGATAGAGAATCGATGTGTAAAAATGCACTACATGTACACCAATACAGTATATGGAGATTTTTGAGGAAATATTGAGCTATTTTTTGATGAATAATCTAGTACGTTGGTTTGGACAATTGTTTAAGTTCATCTACAGCAGAAAAATTGTTTCCTTTGTCAAAAGGGGTTTAATTTGTGCGATCAACCTAATCAGACCGAGGAAATTGGATGTGATAGGTTATCGTTACCCACAAAGTGGATAGTTCCTTCAGTTTTGCGGGTTGAAATGGTTGTTGCGTATGAAAACTTTCACAATGGTTTTTATATCACCTCCCATAAGCAAAAAATATCAAAAAGGCCTTGTCGTAACTGATGCTTACAGGTTTCCGATAAGCACATTTTGTGCTCGTACACGACAACGTTGTTGCGGAGCTACTTAATTTTATACGCACTATAACTAACAAGTAGTAGTAGGTTTTGGAACAACGGCCTTTGCGGTCTGCTTACACACGGTGAGTACGCAGGCTCAGCATGCAGACGAAACCATATTTTCGCCATTTCATGTGGTCCTCAACTGTGACGGAAGATGAGCTATGGAAGGCAAACTGAACAAATGTTTTCATTGTATTATCGAAGGTCTTATTCAGAAAACAGTGTCTTTATACGATATTGGGTGCTTGGTCTGCCTTTAGTCTTGTGAATTTCACACCATCCCATTGACCTAGAATTCACCGTAATCGTGATGAATTATTGCTTTACCTTGTGTATAATCACATTTTTGCACTTGTGACTCCAATGGCCAGTGTGCTAGTAGCCTTTTAACTAATCTCTCTCTCTCTCTCTCTCTCTCTCTCTATATATATATATATATATATATATATATATATATGTATATGATAAAGCTTGTAACTGGAAGAGATTTATCACCACAGGTTTTTACGTATGTAGTACTCGGCAAACGAGTGTGTATGTGCAGGTATAAATAGCAGTGAGTGAGTAAGTGTGCATTAAATTTGGCAATTTGATGTCCGATGCGGAGGTAATTCGATTTTCTACCTATTTGTCTAAGTAGTAGAATCCCCTAACTTGTCGGAGTATTTTATGATGTAATGACATGATTATGAATCACTGAAAACGAGTTTGTTCGCCAGTTTGTGTTCTCCTAAATAAAGAGCTATAAGTCCGGTAACCCCGACTTGCTATCTCTGGTGTTACTAAAAGTCTGCCCCTTCGAACTCATATCCCGTTTCACTCATCTATTCACTCGTTTTTCTCATTCTGTGGTGATTCTTGATTGTTGGAGATCTCCGTGTACCACATCTGTACCTCATCCGATGACCTACGTATCTTGTTCGCTGAAGGTACACCTCCACGGCACAATTCCCCAAGTTCACTCTCTCGACCCGACCCTAATTACCTACAAAACCCACTGTGCCAATCCTTGATGCCGCTGGCTATATTTTTAACTCTTGCTTCTAACCTTGCCCACGGTGGCCGAATTGCTAGGCTAATTTTTGCTTGACTACACGAAAGCTTTTGGTTCTGTCCAATATGCTACACTCCTGTGTATTCTGCGTGATAGTGGAGCTGACCGTCGCCATTTGAACACGCTTCCTGGCTATTTTCGCAACAGTACATAGCTTACATTTTGTGGTAGCCGACTCTCGTCTTCTCTAAAAACTAATTCTGGTGCTTTTCCGAGTGCCATTCTGTCCGCATTTCTTTTCTCCCTTTATATTAGTAACCCCTCCCCTCCCCCCCCTTCATTCTACCTAGTCTCATTGTCTGCAATTTTGTCAGTAGTGTTGTATTTGGATGTCTCTTTGATGGAAATGAAAATTTTGATTTTCATCAAATCAGTCTGAGTGAACCTAATGACTAGTTCGTATTTTGTTTTCCTCACCTTACGTCGGAGAGCCCGTCAATCGTCAACGCGGCTCTCGCGACCGAACTGTTTTTAACAACATATACGATCTTTCCGTTGATAACCAGCATATCCCTAAAGATTCACCAGTCCGTTTTCTAGGAGTCCCTCAAACCCGTAATCCTTGTTGGACTATTCACTTGGGAACAGTTTTCACTAAAGTTAGAAAGCTCACCGTTTCATTGTTCAAATTGAGAAAATTTAAAGTCTTTGATAATCTTGTAACTCGATTTGTAACCTCCTACATTCTGTTTCACTGACTTTATCGTTTCGCTGTGATTTTCTTTGGTTCGAAAATAACAGATTTTGATAGTATTACCAAGCCCCCGAGAGGGATTTCTCATTGGAGCAACATTGATGGAGATATTCTTACTGACTTCATCTTTATCAAGCACTTTGATGCTCACGAAAAATTCACAAATACATAGATAGCAGATCGATACAGTGCCCTTTTTCAAACCAGTCCTGACAACGCCCAGAGTTCACGCCGAAGGATTACGCAGGCGGTTATTGATAACGGCAGAAGCCATAGTGGATCGACTGACGAAGCTGGAATTTTGCAAGCCACGTAACCTAGTGCAACAGTTTGTCGTTGCAGTAGCCATAGCAAATGGTTCTCCCATGGTTCCCATGTACAAATTCGCACCAGTCCCCTTCCCCCTTTTCACACGTTCGTTTTTTACACCTGTCTTTTTTCATACCATGTGGTTACACATTTTACACGGACAAGGTTCATTAGATTAAAGCATGTTGTCATATTACTAGATTTGTTGCACACCTACACATTCACTGCCATCTATATCTGCATAAGAACTCTCGTTTACCCAACCCTATATATGTTATTACCCAAGGTGATGCGTCTAAAAGAGATTTCTTCGTAATGCAGACTTCGTCGTGAATCTAACTTGAATTGTCTGAAGTGTCGATGGATACCCTTCTGCTAACCAAACGAACAACGAGGCTGCATGTGCAAGCGCTCAACTTGGTAGTGAGTAGTATGTAGACATGTACTCCGGGTAAGCATACCTGATGAGCTGTAACAACCGATCGTTCGCTCCCACGGAAAATATGTACACACGTTTACATAGTACTAACTATCAATATATATATATATATATATATATATATATATAATTACTAGAATCTAACTTGAATCGTCTGGAGTGTGAATGGATACTCTTCATTGAAGAGCCCACAAATATATATACCCGAAATAAATCGGCTGTGGTGGGAATCAAACATACAGTGAAGCTGTCTATCAGAATAGCTGACTGATACCTGACAAGCATGAACTTCCTACCGCAGGCATCTTGATCTGAGTTTTGAGTTAACTTTTTACGACGTGCACACTTTGTGGTCGTTCGTCGTACACAGAATTTCTAACACGATTTGAAACAGTCTTCCGAAGTACACTTTTGTTTTTCGAACGAGCACAGAGTGGTTTGCTTTATGCTTGCCACGACTTGCTTTCATTTTGAACTCATTGAGATTGATCACCTATTTATTCAGTGTGCTTGCGTGGGGAAAAGTACACGGCTTCATTCTATTTGAAGTGTGAGAGAAAGACTGGTGTGTGACTGTCGACCTCCCCACCTATCCGCAAACCCCTTTTCAGCCCCCTGTTGAGGGGAAATATGCTTTCCAACTGCAACAAATTAGATGATTTTACACTTTCCCAAAGGTTCGTGTGGCTAGCGGCTAATCTTTCGAGATATGCGTAAGATACCAGAAAATATATCATCCATTCTCTTGTACACGTAAACCTATCGGAAACATTTTCCCACACAATAAATATCGCCTGAAATGTTTCAATATAGCAAGCATCTCTATGCGTTTGGAAATGAAACTGTGGAGATAAGTACCTGACGAAAGATGCATTTGCAAGACGGATGTTCATCGAAATCGAACAAATCATGTTACGTGCAGAGAAGCACAGGCTAAACCACTTGAATACGGGCACGTACGCAAGTTTGCAAACAAAAAAGCCTTTAGACGGGTACTTGTCAACTGATCATACTTACAAGGAGAAAATCAATACGGAAACTGATGAAATGAACCAGCACAAAAAACCGGTTTCCGAATTCAATGTGATTTTCGTTCCCTACATGATTCATCACGTCGAAGCTATAAATGGGGCATCAGTTTCACGTGCACCAATCAGAATTGCAATCCAGACAACGCGAAGAAAATTTCGTTTACCTGATACAAATGGGCTCATAGTGTTATTTCAAACCCATGAGCAAACGGGATGAACGTCTGATACGGTACAAAGAGGATAATTTTTTGTGAGACATATTCATTGGTGTTTTGAGGCCTTCCTCCTACACGCAAAGTGGGACCGAATCAGTGGGTAGCTTGATCGACCATTGTTTAATTTATTGTCTAGGTTTCAACCTAAACGCCAATATCAGCTATCAGATACCGTTGAACCAATACAGTCTCATTGGTTGGTTTGGTCTCCAATATTTCAGCGGCTTTCTCGCTCATGACTGAGTGTACCACATAACGTGATTATTGAACCCCAAAATGAATTGAAGCGGACTGTTTAGAAGCAAAACCTACATTGAATTGATATCTTTTATCAAACAAACTGAGGATTTCACCGCAGTGTGCAGTGGACTTGCTAAGTTTGTCTAAAAGTATATACAGAAAAAAGCCAATAAAACGTCTCTTTTGATGATGCCAAAACCTTCATTCTGAATGATACAGTTTTATTTCAGCGCAGAAACCTCTGTGGGAAATTGAACGAGCCGTGTCAGCTATTCCTCTCTAACCGAATCACTGATCGTCCTTTTTACACAATGGTATCACATATTGGTAGACGTAATCCTTGCTTTTATATGAATCGTTACAAGAATTATAGAAAGGCCTGAATTGTCGCATCATTTCATGATTTTTCTCCGTCTGTAGAGGGCAATGCGGACCTGAGTGCACAGACGGGATGGGTTGGTCTGAAACAGATACGAGGTAAGCTCGGTACGATTACCTTATATACAAATACTGGACAAATTTTCAGTAAGCCGATCACATAATACGCCCCCCGGACACACCAACCGAGAAAACCGAGACCAGCGAACAGCGCGTATTCAGCAAATTCAACTATAGTCGATCTGGGTACGGGGAAATGTAAGATCTTGAGGAAAGGAAAGATTCAGGGATCTTATTAATATTTATTGGCCCTGGAGTTCTGGCAACGATGGTCTCTAGGCCTGAAAGATAGAAGAAAATAATATGAATGGAATGAGACCAAAAGAGATAAGACTATTCAACTTGGACCTGAAATCGACCGTTGCAACTGCACATCTACGACTGCCTCAACGATTGTTATCCCATTTGTTTTCGTGCATTCAGTGCACACAAGACCATAGCTTTTTCCCTCCACCTAGAATGACTGGCACGTATGACCTAGAAACGAATATCTACTGAAGTTCAGACAGCTGATCGTATTCTTAAAAGCTGAATGCCCCAACTGACAATCGGTGAATTTTGACATCTGTACAGTTGAGGTCATCAATATGTCTCGACCTCTATTCATAGCGCATCGATTTGACGAAAGCTTGCGGTAAGTAATTTTCACCGTTGAATAAGTTTCTTCTTTCTGGTCGATACAAAAAGCACCAGTTGCAGTTACAATTGACTTATGACTGGAGAACCGGTTTGCTTCACTCTGTTTGCCAGTGTGCTTGGCAACAGACACGAGTCTGACCTGAAGAAAACTGTCTTCCATCAAATTAAAGGTGATTCATTGCGTTGTTTTTGAATGACCCTTAAAAAGCAGCACCATCTGTGACAAAGACTATTAAAAAAATGATTACTTTTCACCATAGCTGTAAGCAGCTAATTTCTGAGTGGTCAGGAACTTCACCACCGTACGGAGTCGGTGGCTCTCTCTACGAACTCGAACCTCCGCTAAATCCTAGCGTGGCATGCACTGACAGCCAGCTGCTGTTTGAACTATTTCTCAGGAAAGAATACGTTATCGAGGACTGCACCGGATATTTGGATCAGAATAAATGTGACAATTGGTAGTGCCTCAACCACAAGTGCGGAAGATGTCACAGGGTTTCCTTCACGGTCCCGGGCATCCAGTATGAAATAAAATGCACGATGCAGTGCAAGTTAGATACTTGAGGTCCGACCAGCCGCGGGATGTCGGTACTTTCTGTGAGGATTATAAGTTGTACGTCACCTTGAACGACTCTGTTTCTAATAGGGTTGCACCTTTATTATCCGTCAAAGCAGGTTACTTGAATGAGGTGGTGAGAATCTGCAGCTTTTGATCGCTCACCTTGGCGTTTCGTTCGCAAACGCGTTCTCGCCAGTCAAGGTGACATCGTCAGTGCGCACCTAAGAACTAAACGCCAAGCGGAGCTATCTCAAACTCCTGATAACCATCAACCTGAACTATGACTAGCGTCGATTTTCAAAAGCATTGAGATGGTGGGAATGGATGTAATAGGCTCGTTGCAGGAATCTCAATGCGTATAAGCAGATCAGTGTTACGTTATATTATTTCACGAAGTTGGCAGAAGTCATTGCTGTTCCCGTCTTAGCTGCGGCCTATGTGATCCAGGCAATATTTGATTATTGGTTTAGTTTATGGGGCGTATCTGATCAGCAGCTTTCTGACACAGAGATTAGCTCTGAAAACTCCACAGCACTTGGATTGTGTAAGCTGCTAGAGATCGACAAAATGTTTAATCGAACGGACCAGTCGGGTATTCAGAGTCTTGATGAAGTTATTGTGGAGGAAACGGGACATTGGGATCAAGCGCTTGAAAGGAGCGTAATGGCCTACCGCTGTACCATCCACGTTTCCAGTGTACAGACACAGAACTTCTTGTGAACTGGGAGGGAAATGCGTATACCCTGTGATCTACCGGCACCGTACGTGGGCTGATTATCCCAAGTAACTTTGAAATACGTGGTCAAATTGAAAGAAACTCTGGTAAAAACACACACTGGTAGGATTTAACCTGCAAGAAAATCACTGGGGGCAGAAGAATATCACGGCCGTGATGCACACTGAGGGATGAGAGGCAAGGAATTCCTAAAACCTGAAACAGTGCAGGGGGGGGGGGTTGTGTCAAGTTTAACAAAATGTGAAAAGGGCCTTACTTGAGAGATAGAATAATCTTGGAGAACTTATGCTTCATGCATGACATAACAAATCAAAAACAACCATTCACTGTACGTCGACTCGCACTAACATTAATGTACAGCATCGCTACTCAGCCTCAGGTGACAGAAAGGGTGCCTGATGTTGGAGCGGAACCACAGGTATCCATTCGTGGTGGTTTGGTTGGGCACCGAGGTGGTAGTGAAGGGGGGGGGGGGGGGTATGCGTACCCGGTATTCTCTTGCCCAATCATCCCTAGACTTGGTCAGTTCACCATGAGTTTATCACCCTAATCTCACTTGTATCGTATGGAGCTTGCATGGACAGAATCCATTTTACAATCAAAAGGTGATTTTTCGAAAGTTATTTGGTTGTTTAGTCACGGACAACCTTCAGAAAAGGGGCGCGTGGTCCTAAGTTTTGATCTTTCATGCAGGTGGTATGTTTTTGTATGATTCAAATGAGATTAAGGTGATAAACTCACTGTAAAGTGTTCAAGTATAGCAATGATTAGGCAGAAGTGTGTCGGGTACGCATACCTGATGAGCGGCAATAAGTGCGAAACTGGTCATGTACTGGCGGGGAAATTTTGTTCTGCCATCCAGGTACAGTGAAAAACAACCTAAATCAAAATTGGACACTTGTAGTCAAATATCCTTGTTCTGGAGATTATCCTCGACTTACTGACGAGATAACTTCCGCCAATCACTTTTGGATTTGAAAATGGACTTTTTGTCCCCACAATGAACACGACTTGAAATTGATAATGACTTTTGGAGGTATGATAGCAACCGAATAGTTTGATCAATGTTTCTGGTAACATTATATATATATATATATATATATATATATATATATATATATATATATATATATATATATATATAATGTATGCGCACGCATGCCAGGGAGTCACTAAAACCTCCCTGAAGCCAGAATAATATTCTTTTCGGGCGTGTCAAGCCAGATCGATCAGTCGGCCTTCAATGAGCCATCACGTCGCGTGAGGTCTAACTTTGCAGTGGAACGAGTTTTGTGAGCCGCTCGATTAATCGATCGCGCTAGCAGGCCTGTTTCAAAACTAATGGACCGGAAAAGGTGAAATAAATTTGGTTGGACTCCAGATTTTCGGGTGAGTTTTGTTTCTGCTTTAAATATCTTTTTTTTTATCCATTCAAATGCACTGTCATCGAACGTAGTGTGCTGTGGTCTTCTGATGTACCTTAGCGGGCCGATTAGAAGGGAGTTTCAACGGAGATTGTTTGGTCCGTCCGTCCGTAGACAAATCGCAGAACAAAAGCGTGAAGGGCCGTAACAGTATGTGTGTGTGTTACATGTTATACCCATTTGTTCCAGAACTGATATCCATTACCGTCGAGGAACATTCTGCAAAATCGGACCACTAATAAACAGTGACTGTTATTTCGGTCCAACTGTTCATTTTATCAGGTTCCGCTTAGTATAAAATGCCGTTTCCAGAAGAACGTTTTGTTTTTTATTTTCCACAAATTTCAGCTGGTCCCTCTAGTCATCGATTGAGGGTGGAATCGGAGACTGACTCATCACGCTGTGCCAAGTGACCGTAGCCTGTCAAAACACTCATATCACTCAGTGCCTTACTGATATAAAGGTTAAGGAAAATGTGAAGTACCATAAGTTTTGGATCATACGTGTTATTCTGCAGTATTTACTGTGATTCAACAGCTCCGTGTCACATCTGTAATCTCTTCTGCCATTCATGCAGCAAAAGAATGTTGAATCGATACATGCGAGCAATTCTGCAACTAATTGTAGAGGAAAAACAACGGACTTTTTCCTAATTCCGAAAGCCACCGCATACCTGTACAAATGAAAATAAGAAACCGGCGTCAATTATGTCATTTATCATACCACAAAGTACAACATTTCTGGAAGATGGCCGAGGTCAGTGAAAGGCTGCCATCCGAGGATGTGACCGAGAGTAGCAGGAATCGAACCCGGGCTGTAGAGGTCTGAAGTTTACAATGAATATCATTGGACTACCTTTAGGCAAGTTGATAGAACGAATGGCTTATGGACAACTGGCTCGTACTAGAGGAAATCTGTGCTTTCTCTCGCAAGAGCATCTTACGGACAGTCTTGAAAAACTGTGTTTTTGAGGATCTGATGCATATTTTACTGACCTTCTATTCACAAAATATCTAGCATGAAATGGTTCATCACAAAGTTCCAAAGCCCAGCTCAAAACCGAAAAACACGGAAGCTATTTCACCATTATTAGGAAATATCAACAGTGCACACACACCGAACACCAGATTGAACGATTGTGAGTAGAACATCTAACCACTAGGCTCTGCGGGATGTTTCTCGGTAGCACATGCAAGCCCATTCAAAGCCAGCATTGGAAGAGCGTGGCATTTTGTGACTTCTAAGTTCAGTGAACTTGTTGAACGACAGTCCGGAAGCCTTGAAGTTAAGTATTCAACTTGCAATTGTTTACCTCTGGTTCAAGTTCCTATTGGGGTTCGGTGGATATTCAGTGCTGACGATTCTTAATAATAATGAAACTGCTGTACAGGCTTTCCATAGCTTTCGATGGTGAGTCGTGCGTTATTACTGCTTGAAGAGTCATATTATGCAAAACCTTTAATTTTCTACGATTAAAAAATAAGTTCCTTCTTGATTGGGTTAGATATGAACTTATTCAAGCCCTACAATCACTCTGGATGAAATTGAGCCAAACCCACCACAGTAGCTGAGTGACTGTCCTGACCTAACTGTGTAGACCAACACGTCGGTCTCTTATCCAAACCACCCCGTCACAACATTTTGTCAAATTAGAACGGTCCTAAACCATTTGAACACACCCGTTTTCAATGTGATTTGTGCAGGGTAGAGAGTGAATTATTGTAAACCGTTATCAGCCTTCAGAAGCGTGTTTCAACGCGAAAAAGTTAAAAGAATGTCATTTGTACGAGATAGCTTCAGACGAATATCGATGTACTAATAATACGAAGGAATGTAAAAAAACAACAAATCCAG
This sequence comes from Fasciola hepatica, assembly GCA_948099385.1. Classification (NCBI taxonomy): domain Eukaryota; kingdom Metazoa; phylum Platyhelminthes; class Trematoda; order Plagiorchiida; family Fasciolidae; genus Fasciola; species Fasciola hepatica. The sequence goes on along the minus strand of CANUEZ040000072.1, from coordinate 7,982,513 downwards.
CAGTCGACTGTTCAGCTTTCCCGTAACAAGATCATATTTCTAAGATTTGAATTATTGATTGATCAGTCATTCAAGATTGCCATTCTGAATGCACCAAAGCCAAGGATCGGAATTCGGGCACTGATGCTCACATTTGTTCATGCGTAACCCGGTAAAGTACTGACACAGCTTTTCTTTGAACGATCGTCCGAAAAATTCAAATCATCAGGCAATATAATCAGTTCCGTCAGAAGAAAGTCACAATTCGCAGCTTCTGTTTGCCTATCATCATCCAGCCCACAATGCGTACTTTTTCACAGCTTTGATGCTGCTATGCTCGGTGTGTTGGGTAGTGAGTATTTTTGCTGCGCTCAAGAAGTCCGTTAAAATGGGTCAAGCTTTTACCATTTCCAGTAGTGAGCTGGGAGCTAGTACTACATGGTTAATAATTTAGTTATTTAATATTAATATTGCACTACTAGAAGGTCCAACTAGAATAGTTCATCTTGCCTATTATTTTGATCTGAACCCGGTAAAGTTAGACTATTTCCCTTTTTTGATGTCTTGTTCAGGTCATCTCCGCTGAATCTTTTATTAATTTATCTAAATGGATTATTATTCAGACGGAGAGGCTGGTATTTCAGTCACAAATCTCTTTGCTGCCTTGTTGTGCGATGTGCCCGAGATCGTCATCGTTGGTGGCTTTCGTCTGCGTAATATGGGCTCAAATCGCCCAATCCTAGATTCTCTCTCTTTTTATTGTTTCCGTGGGTACATCTGTTCATCCAGTTTTGTCCTATGAATGATTTAGCCGCCTATATTCACACCAATATCTTAGCTGGGTTGAACGTGGCTTGATGATAAAAATCCGCCGAACGTGGATGTCCAAATATTATACTCTCATGTGCAGCCTAGCGTGATGCTGACAACCCAATAGCTGACCTGATGTCCTCAGTGTGTATCAAGTCTACTCAACCATCATATTGCTTTAGTAGGTGAGAACTCGTTTATAGGCTTGGATGACGCTGAAAATTGATAAATACGTACCCTACGCTTGATGTAGCATCCGGTCAGATTTGTGGGTTGAAAGTTCCCACGGTTCATTAGTTAGGCTGTGTAGACGACCTTAAATCCAATAGATAGTGATCTATGACCACGCGACTATGGTTATTGACTTTTCAACAGAAGTAGATTAAATATTGCTGATTTCAGCTTTCATGGGTTGATCTATTACCTACAAAACCCTAATAAAAGAACAACAGCTCTGCTCAGCACGCTGATCTAAAGTTCATTTGTAAACGTCAACTGAGTAAGATTGCGGGAGTAACACATGTGGATTGTTTGGAATCCAAACTTGGACTAGCACACCGTGATACTCTGAAGATGTCCTATCATTAGTTGTTCGGGAGGTCGAAATCATACCGCTTCGTTTCCGAGAACTCTTTGTCTGGAGCTGAACATAGTTCATTTTGTTTCCTATTCTGATTGACAAGTCTAAAGGCGATGAGTACACATCAGTTATTTTAAGAAAAATGCGGTGGACATTAGGATATTAAGTAGCCAATGAGAACCATGGTCTGTTTCCAAGCCGTGTTCAGCTAGCCGATGCTCCAGACAAGAGTCACCTGAGGGCGTACCAATCGAAAGTGCACGTGGGACATCATGTTGTATAAGTATTCAACCCACCAATAAAAACATGGAATTATTGCACGACAGTTTCATGTCTTCTGTTAAGAATCACCAGCAGGACAAATCTACCGGGTAATACCTTCACCACAATTATGCTCCTGCGGAAAAGAAGTCCATCATAGTAGTCGATCGCTTTGCAAGAGACCAGCTGTTGTCCTTGAAAAGCCAGCAAAGGAAGTGCACTATGTTGTACTGTGTAGATGCACAATGAACCGTTGAAGGTCATCCCGGATAGCCCAGTAGTAACTTGCGTGTGAACTACAACCATGGAACTTGGGTTTAAGTCATAGTTACGACTCAATGGTTACGTACTGCTGACGGTACCCAACAAAACATGAAACGGCCATGCTTTCGACGGCAGGTTAATTGTGCACACTACACAACAAATCATGCAATAACACGCTCACTATTTCCACTCCAAAAACGAACTGACTTTTTACTGATTTAAAAAGCCTACACATGTGATCGTGCGTTTCATTCACTTATCTTCTATGAATCTGAATTGGTGACAAAGCTGTTGTACTTGATAGGTACCTGGTAAATGTCTACATGTACACAAATTTGTACTCTACGTGATAACCACATTTACACTGCGCTGTGTGTCGCTATAACCATCATAGATATGGAAGAATGTTTTGTGGCAAGTCAGAGCTAATCTCGCAGGTTGAACCAACTGCTCAGTCTGATGAGATATAACCAGATGACTGAACGCACAAGGTCAATGCCTAGGGTCTTGTAACTAGAACATTTGGGTTCAAGAATCGATACGTATTTCACCGCACAGCTGTAACAAATGAGGCAAGCTTTGCGGGCAATGGTATTTTGAATGCCGTTTCACGAGACCATAGACCGCACCACCCGTACATGTGCCGATATGGGCATCGTACTTCCAAAAGGATTTGAGCTGCTTAGAAGATACAAAAAAGCTACCGAGCAAGATAATCAGTGATTAAAATATGAGTTCCTAGATGATCGTCGTCAAAACCTGAAACAGATGGGATTCAGAAAAGTGTTCATCCAACAAAGGGGCTCATTCCGAAATAAGTCGTCGTAAACTATTTTGTGACATTCCAGAAAAGCAAAAGTGGATAAAGTACGAGGATCTGATTATAACTCCCAAGTAAACAGCGTCTGGCTAAGTTATTCTGAGGATTGAATACCAAAATTAGACCTAACTCCTGGAAGATATAGTCATGAGAAACACGTATCTGTTCCAAGAATACAGTCGACTACTACTGCGGGACAGTGTACTCTGACATAGATTAGAAAAAAGCTGTGGCCCAGAGTCTGTTTACCACTTGCTCTCAACTTGTCAGTGCTGATTCAACGCCATAATCTACTTTGCAGAACGGAAACAAATCACGAGACATTAGAAGCTACAACAGCTAGTCAATTATTCATCTGTTCGGATACACAATTACTTGTAACCATACAAAGTGGTACGCATTAGGCTGCAATACGCTTCACGTAGACAAGATATACATAACACATTTTATGGACTTCCTGAATACATTACTGAGGTCATAACAGTGAACGAATTCAACTTATCCGGTTTGCCAGGTCACTGCAACGATGAAAACAGTTATACTAGTCGAGATGCTTGCAAAATACGGGACCAATAGGAGCATCTGCTGAGATGAAGGATGTAAGATGAAGTGGTTTATTTTGAAAAGATAATTCATCGCACATCCTGCTGATTAGTTACGTGAGAATTCGGCCAACCTCTTTGACCATCTTTGCTTATGTTTGGTTACACTTTCCAAGACACTAAGGCGGAACTATAAGTTGATAGTCCTATGACGTCGGGACAAATAAATGGGATTCAAAGAGCATACTCGTGATAATGATGACTTCAAGTGTGGCTGTGGCACAGTTGGCAGATGAAACAAACAATGAATATGGCATTAATTTTAAAGTGTCCTTTTTATTACGTGCTTTTGCAATCTAAGGGGCATGCATCATAGCCACAGAGGCCTTCAGCCCTATTAGAGAGAACTGGCAACCGGACCCTGAGATTTGGAGTGGAGAATCCCATATGGTCCCAATAGGTCATGTGTCGTAACGAGCCGGTCGATAGTGGTTTATTGTCTTGCACCGAGGTAACCGGTGGTGGCGGGGATTCGAAGTAGTAAGGAAACGCTCTAAATCATACGACCACCACCGGTCTGAGAATCCAGAATGAGCCAGTTGGTCAAGCTACAGAAACGACCATAGTTACAGAAGGTTTCCACTACTGGGTAGGTATGTCGCTCACATGGTGACTGAATCAAGATTCTTCTTGTCTCTTTTACCTAAAAACGGGAGTTGTTCAACTTCAGTATCCGACCTTTGTTCTTATCCCATTTCCCATACTATAGTGCAGTGACTTCACGAAACAGTCAACGGATCCTGTGCGCATTTTTCTGATTGTATTCAGTAGTTCTGAGTAGTGAAATAATTCATTGAAAACACGGATATTCCACGTGGTTATGACGAGGAAAAACATTTTGTCTAAAACGACTTTCATCGTAATGCTTTCAATTGAACCATAAACACACACTAACACACACCATCTCGTTTGTCATGGCAGATGGGCTTCTCAGTGTGCGGCATTCTTGCTTTCCATATGTTATTATAAATACTATTATGCCCCTGAATATCACAGTGCATTGCTAAAAAGCTAATACGGTTCACCGTGCAGGCTCAACTCATGACTGAAATCCATAAAAGTACTGTACAGCGGTTTCGTCTTTGTTAGGAATTATCAGCCGTGCACATCCACCGAGACCCAGTGGAGACTCTAACCCGAGATGAATAATTATGAGTCGAACATCTAACCACCACGCTATCCGGACTGTACAGTGCTTCCATGATTTTCAATGATGGGTTGAGCCCTACTACTGCATGATAAATCCTATTCTACAAATCTCGTCTCCTACTACCCACGTAAATAAGCTAATGTTCACCGGATATTTGGAGACAATAAGTGATGCGATGTGGTGTCGCAGGCAGTGACGTGGTTGCATTCGCGCTATTTTTTCTCCTCCGTTATTTCTATCGCTTGATTTCTTTTCAATTTATTCCTTTATTGATTTTGCCCTCGACTCGACCGTGCTGCTAGGCAAAAGCCAAAGCCAGAGCACAGAAGTGCGAAGTTGACGGTCGGAAGAATTATACGAAGCTGACTGTTAACTCCACGGCCAGCGCTGAATGATCCAATTTTCTATCTGCAAACGAACGCATACAAGAGCAACAAGATGAGTGATCATTCTGCGAGAGGAAAACTGTATTCTAACCAATGACTAGTTGCATATCTCACAATCAATGTGGAACCAAGTCAAGGAACATTAGAATGCGAAACATCCAATGAGAAACAAGATCAGTGTGCCGACAGTGCCCGGACAATTGGTGTGGATCAGATATGTCATAAATGTGGCCCGTGAGCTACATGCTGCCTTCTGCAGGCACCACTGCGGCCAGCACAAGGGATATTTTAATCTGGTCATCTAATAATCGTATCTTCGTTTATACATACATGATCTCACGTTTTTATATTTCAGATTCCACATCATCTGTAAAGGGCTGGTGGAAACTAAACGAAGATAGGGAGGGGGTAATAAACGAAAATGAGCGTTTCATTATTCATCCACAGCCGTGAATAACAAGATATACTGCTTCAACTGAAGAGACATTATGAAACGTACCATCGTATCATAAGACTCACGAATGTGAAGATAATATCGAGTGAAATACATACCCGTTTTACAAAAGTTGAGAAAGGGGATGTCGCTTCCTTTATTAATGTTTGGCCCAGTTTAAACAGCCATAAATACAACGCGGACATTTGATCAACCTCTGTCTCACGTGTCGACGTACGCCAGTTGGCATTTAACCATGCCTTAGCGAGGGCAGTATAGGTTGATCGATCCCTCAACGTGTCAACTGCCCTTGCTTGGTCTCTGCTCACTTACCCGAGAGCATGCCTGATTATTTTGCTCGCAAACTTGCCTGTCTGCATGCTGCTTGCTTGCCCGCTACAACCGGGTTATTTTGTTCCAATACTAACCACGAGCACAATAATTGCATGTTGTGTAATCAGCCAGGTGATGGAGATGAGGGAAAAATCTTATGGTAGAGAAGATTTCCTAAAGCAATATCTTACGGAACGGGTCAGATTGTTTGTCCATAGAAAGATATTTCAATAACTAGAATAACTTTTATTGAACGATTTGATGGAATTTCAGGTGAACTGAAAGAGCAGTTGAAAGCCATATCATCAAGATTTGAACATTTTCTTATGGCTATTGATGAGACCGTTGACCTCAGTGGTATTACACAGCTAGTGCCTTCGTCAGTGAATTTCGTACTTGTGAAGAACGGACTGAATTGATTCCTTTGCATGAGGCATCTTCGAAAAAGTTGAGCTGGTTCAGTCTAACTATTGGTTCCGATTTGAGTAAACTTGCTTTCGAATGTGGTTGGTAGACATAATGGCGCCGTCCTGGTAAAACCATGACCCTTTTAAATCTATCACCTGTAACATAATCTTACTTTTGTGCCGTTTATTGTTGCACTAATTATAGTATGTACCCGATGACATACAGCGAAATCTATTCGGAGAAAATTTGTGCAGCTTGACTCTGCTGTGTTCTGTTTCAAAGGCACAATGGTGTTCCTGCCGTGTTACGAAAGAGAATAAAATATTCACAACAACACTCGGCATTTTCATATTTCACTACGTCATTTGTGTTTAAAGATTATAAAAGTGGATCAAATACTCATTTTTGTCGCTAAGACAATGATCTATACGTTAGAGACCGCGCTCACGACCACTGCCATCAATTCAGCCAGTTGTTTGGAGATATGTATAACCAGTTTACCGAAATCCGCTAGAATCTAGATAACAGACAGAGGAGAACGTATCGATCTAGCGTGCATGCAATCATGTACAACAAACAGCACTAATGAGCACCTATTGTTTTCTAACAGGCAGTCTTTAAATGCGGCGACTGAAAGGATAGCTATTCACAACACAAGTCCTAGGAACTCCTTTGAACTGGTTATATCCTTATCAATAAAATTTGGAATCCCGGCATTAGGAGCTCTGTTTGGGTTTGGGTTTTTGTCTGAGAAACTTATAAATCTCCGATTCAAGGTAACAGTTGTTTAATATTCAGAAAGAAACGATGAAAGAGAAAGCTTTGACCGGACAGGGGATAAACACTCATCAAATTTATTTACCAGTCGGTCTGTTGATTAACTTTACAGAAAGGTAAACACCACATTAAATTTATGAATATAACTAGTGGGAGATTTGATTTATAAACAATATGATTTATCATTCTGTATTGACGCGCAAGTCATTATCGCCATTGAAAGCCATGGCAACGTGTTCGACTCACTATTGTTCACCCCGGATCTGAACCATAACGGAAGCTCGGCGGTCTTGCGATAATCATGATTCCTAGCAAGAACGGAACAGCCGTTTAGGTACTTTCGTAGTTTTCAATGATGGATTCAACGTTGGTACGGCATGCTGAATCACCCTAAATGCTAACCAACGAGAATTAAGCACGAATTCGACATTCAACTGAAAACCTTACTTAAGGAAAGACGCATAAAATGTCCGTGCTTGTGCTCTCCTTTGTTCTACGCAGCTACACAGCTAAAATGTCTTTTGCCCGAACAGATACTATGAATCCTATTCGAATTTCACGATCAGTTGCGAAATTCGCTCCACGATGGAGAACGTTCCTACGGATTGTCAGAGATTTTGTCTGATATAGCTGTTTGCTATTCTGATCGTGTTTTCACATCCGCCCATATCTGAAGTGTCATAAAAACAGTAGGTAATAAACCACAATTTCAGTGTGAACTGAACTGAAACGAATTGTGGATCGGTTCGTCTGATACCCGGTCACGAAAAAACGGCAGTCCCTGGTGAATCATGAGGCGTCAGAGATGACTAATGCATCTGGTTGTCAGATTTCCCTTGACAAATCCACAGGACTACCAGTAATGCACCCGAACAATAGGTGTGATTAATTGTCTGATAGGTTGCAGTAGACATGATGAACAATAGACAAACTCTGTCCTTCTTTGTTGCGTAGCACACCAAATGGTTAAAGAGAACAAGCTAACACCGAAACCGTACACAAATACCAATCTTTCTGTCCATACAACTTTAATTCAAGACTGAATTTGTTTGACTATTTTACCTTTATTCAAGCCGAAAAAGACTCAGCAAATGAACTATCTTACTAACAGTGGTATCTCAACATTCCAAGTCAATGGGTGTTCAGAGTTCATAGTAGAGCTTCGTGTATGTCGTTCTGGACCATCAGTAATTTCCGTTCTATAGACTAGACCGATTGATACTTTTATTAGGCTCGATTTTTTTGATCGTCGCTTTTTACTAGAAATGATACAGTGTAGACAGAAGAAATCCCCGGTCAATTTGAATGACCAGAGCGAGAAGTGACCAGCCATTCGTGAGGGTAGTTCCAGGTTCGAATCTTGCAACCGCCACTGGTCATGTTCTCGTTCAAGAGCCTCTACAAGAACTTTGCACGCTGCTGATACACAACGTACAGGTAGTGTGAAAACCTCTATTTAATCGGAAATTTTCAACAGTACTTTAGGCAGTTAGCTTGAACGAAAACTTACCATGAAACTGAAGAAATAAATAATGGAAGATTGTTCAGTTCTGGAAGGCTTTCAACGGTTTTAGCTGTAAAATTTCTACCCAGTTCTAACATTTCTGTGGTGGGATTCGCTGTGCAACATGGATGCCGAACTCAACATTGAATATCCGTGCAAGCCGCCTCATTCATACACGCAATTGTCACCGAACATGGGGAGTATACAGTTGTGAGTCCCTCACGTTAAACCTAAGGGTTTTGCTCTCAACGGCTTGGTACGAACCGAAGCTGTATGACCTAGGATCCATACTTCATCTGGTTTGAACGCTAACGAATCATCACTCACACAGGGATAGCTGTCAGGCTTCATTAGCCTGACACGTCCGTCGAACGTCTACACCGTTTTCCGCATTGCTTCGGACTGAGATCAAAATTGATCAAAATTGCCACCGGATTGGCTGGTTGAGATTTTTTCCTGATTGGTCTGAGGACCGGCGTATCAGTCATCTGTTCACATTTCGCGTAAGTGGCCACACCGTGCACTCGTCTTCTGGGCATTGGACCATTACGTGCGTCCACAATCACGCACGTGGGCTCGTGACCTGAATCAAGAGGCTCAATAACTATCATGTGACCGAACCAGGCGAACAATAACAAGATCAGTGGACACAGACATGTCTCTTTGTCGGCTTTACGCGTTTCAGGTGGACGAAGTGGTCAAAGCAGGTGAATTCTCACTGTGGTCACAGACTGACTCCGAGGTCAACAATGAGAAATGAGTGCTGCGGTGCGGTTACAATGGAGCAAATGTATCCGAATTTCAATCCGCCTTCATCGTTGCTGCGAAGTGATAAAAGTTGTCGGTGCGTGCGAATGATAGACTGCAATTAGGCTCCGTCTTCGAATGGCAGCTAGAAGACACTTCGGATGTCAAAATGTATCAACCCGCAGGTGCAAGAATTATCCGTGTGAGTGGGATCACAGTCGGAGTTTCGTGCAACTGCCTACTCACCGTTAGAATATTCATGATGGTTCTGAGAACCGTCAGTCTCTCAAAATCTCTGGACTTGTGTCATATGTCACACACACACACAAACACACACACACACACAGGCACACACACACAGATGGCCTCGCGTAATAAACATCCCTTCAGTGAGACGAAAACTTCACTTCTAACTGCTGTCCCGAAATAATGCGTTTATTGAGTAAATAGCACGTTTACCGCGTGGACATCGGTCGAGTCAGTGGAAAATGGTCGATAATAGGCAACAATTGATATGGGTAAACAGCGGTCAAGGTTATAGTTGTAAAGGCACTTAGTAAATGAGCCCGAACAGACGCGCGGATGCCGAAAAAGAGGCAAGTGGGCCATTGGAAACCAATCAAAGCAGAGTTGGTCATACCACAAAGTGACCAACTTGCACAGCTTGAATATTCAAACAGTTTGATGGCTTCACATGTTTGTGGAATCTATAGCTTTCCTCGGTTGAGTTCGTCCTGTCATGATATCAATTTCTTCATTCCTTGATATCGAGTTCGTCATCGTTGTTCGTCCGCGTCATGGGCCAGACACATTTCTCACGTGCCATAAGTTTGGCTGCAATGGCTGAACGCGAAAAAATCACGTGGCTGCTCCGCTAATGGAAATGCGTGCAACAGTGCTACGCGTTAGATGAAACCCAATGGGTTTGTCGGATCTGTGCAGAGGATTGGGTTTATGTGGTAAATTCGGATTCATGCAGTTGTCTGCGTCAATAGAGGCCCACCAGAGGGTTCCCGCTGGAACGTTTTGTTAACGAAATTGCCAACACAGTATGACAAACTTGACGAAGAGGAGCATTAGTTTGAGCACGAAAATCCACAACCAGTGGGGTGAAATTAGTTGATGTTTTTTTGTGATAAATTCTTTTCAACGGATACATGAAGCCTGGAATCAGTTTGACAGTAGGCCGTATGTGAGGGTGTGGTCTAACACAGCTTTCGATAAACGGTTTAGTCTCACAGGCAGCCAGTGCGTCAGCACCTACCCAGCACCTGGTCCACGAAGCCACGAGCGACAGGATGGCCGATCGATGGTGTGTATCTATAGAACGAGAGATGAATCCTGCCAGCAGGTGTTTGAGCCTCATGGCCTGGATAGGCACACCAGTCGAACCAGTGCGTTGTGTGCAACGAGTGGGTACATGGACCAACAATCCATATATTCATTGTTTCACACTAATAAAATGAAACCATTTGCATGCAGAAAAGACTTCCAACCAGTTAGTGGACCAGTTTAAATTACTGTGCACCTTCAACTTTCAGGAAGAACCAATTTTAAGAAGTATGGCGAATAGCACAAGCATGTCAGTCAGCATGAGACTGATTAAATCAATCATGAATTCAAAATTTGGTACCACTCCCGATACAGTTGACTTTGCTCAAACAAGACAGTTGAATTTATGCTTACTAGAAACCCTGAAATTGCCGGTTGAATGCGCCTCCAAACACCAAACCATTTGGCTCGGATTTGAAACGAATCAACGAATCTTTTGGCTGAATTTACTCACTTCTGATTTTACTTGGCAGTTTCGTTTTATTAACTGAAGACTTCGTATACACACAACTCTGAGAAATATCCTCGTGAAGTGAGACGTAGTTTTTACCCTGTTGGATCGTTGTAAGCTCTTTCTCTCTTTCCGTCCATCATCGATTTTATTCACCTCTTCACTCGGCATTCATATGGTTGCATTCATTCATCTTCACTTCACAGATGTCAACTTTACAACTGTATTGGATTTACGCGGGCGATATTTGGTCTATCGTAACTTGAATTTGTGCTTCGACAGATTTGGACGAATAGTGGGAGCTGTTTTTAAGGTAGAATGTCATCGGCCTTGTTTGGATTCGAACCCACACGAGAAAGCTAACCATGCTGTGCAGATAACTATGATATGATTCCTATATGAAATTTACCCAGCCCTCGGTGTTGGTTAGAACGCCGTTGAGGCTGACGAATCTCACTCACCATTACGAGCAGTTCAACGTATTTGATGTAGGTAGCATGGTATTGTATCTGGATGACGGGAGAAAACTTCCGCGAAAGCACAAGACCAGTTGTTACCGCTCATCTGGTATGCGTACCCGGTACTCTCCTGTCCAATCTTTGCTTTCACTTGATCACTCCACAGTGTGTTTATCACCCTAATTCCAGTTGAATCGTGAGGAACGTGTGTGGTGATTCTTCAAAAGTTATTTTGTTGGTTAACAACGCTCACTTGTTGTTGTGACTAAGGTGTGCCTGGTCACCCTACTGACAATCGGCAGTCTCTGGCTAAAGTGATCTCCCTCCTGAAATGTTGTGCCTTTTGTGTATGATAATCTAAAAAGTAAGTTATATGTTCTTGTTTCTAACTAAATGATATGTTATCACCGTCAATAATCTGACAGATTGGACACTGAACTGTTTTATTATTAGTACACCAAGTAAAACGGCGTAAGCTTGGCTGAAAGAGCACATAGGGCAATTCGGTGTGGAGCTGGTCAGCGTGGTCTGTTACCGTGATGGCATGTGTTAACCCACCGTTGGCAGACAGTCAATTCACGTTGACAGTCAGCGCTGGTGCCGTGCCAAGCCCAAGACATGAGACAACTAAATCTCGAGTGACGAAGCGGCCGATCGTTGGAGTGGATCAATAAATGAGAGATGAGTCTTGTCGGCGTTGTTTAAGCCTCAAGGCGAGGTCGCCCACACCAGTCGAACCAATGCATTGTGTCCAACGAGTGAGCGAGTGTAAGAGCAAACTATATATTCTTTGTTTTGTGCTGATAAACGGACATGATTTTGATGCAAAACTGAGTTCTCACTTGAGTTAGTGGGACGGAACAAAGCGGTAACGTTACTGCCGAGATGAACAGCTATTTTGTTTTCGCATGCAAGGAGCTGGGTAAAACCTCACGAAAAGTGCTGTCCGGTTGAATGCTAACATCTCCGATACCGGATCGCGAACTGCGTGATGGAAGACTGAATCAGATCAACTGTGCATTCCATCACCATGGGTTTCTCACGGGAAGAAATCGGAAATTCCATGTTTTTTTAATCGCAGCCACAGCATACTGTGTCTTGGACTCCACGAAAAATCTGGATATTCGCGTGGACGCCCCGCTGAACGAACGAGCCACCCGTTCCGTCGACTTGCTTGGCACGGAAATTCCCAACTCCCATAATGTCTGTTGCTCGTCGCACTGAACCAACAAACCTTTTCATACTCTTTAAAACACATAATTCGGGCTTTCTTCGCAAACTATGTCACTGATTTGTCTGATCTGGTTCACTTTTATAATTTCACATATTTAAGTAATAGGAACTGATTTGTAAACGAATTGATCCAGCAAGCAGTATAAAGGCTCGACTCACTACCGGAAACCCCGAAAGGGCTGAACAACAATATGGCGGCGAATGCTGGAGCAATAGAACGAGGCGAGTATTAAAACGATTGGACCAATTAGTCAAAAGCCCCAGACCAAAGAATAAACGGTGAATACGTCGGAAGCATCCCGCAACGGACAAAAAGAGGCATTCAGACTAGTGAAGAGGACATAGCGTGAGCTTTGGTAACCGAGACGATAGCCCAGGTGAGAAGCTACCGATCAAACCGTCAATCGGAACAATCGGACGAGCCGAACAGGAATAGTGCACAAGAGAATCAAGCTAATGCCCGCGGATAACTGGCCAGAACGCAGCCAAAATGCTCAGGCAGCCAGAGGACCAATGTTACTACAGCGCGGTTTGGAAAACGGACCGTATAAACAATTGTACATGTTCCACGAACTTGGTTTGTTTGACCTCCCAAACACGGGTGTCCTCACTTGTCTTGCCTTGTTCGTTACAAGACTTTACAGATATCGGTAACCGTCGGGAGTGTTCATCCACCAAGTCCCAATTAAGACTAGATCCCAGGACGAATGACTGTGAGTTACACATATGATAAAACTTTGTTCCGCGGATTTTTCTATGATCTACGTCTTTTGATTCAGAATGTGCATATCATGCTCAGTTACAACCAACCCACAAGTGTGATGTCAATTGTCTTTTGGATGTCATGTGATCTGAGTTATTATTCCTTATTGTTGCTGCAAAATTCTCTTGGAGAGAATTTGAAGTACCCACACATCATGATATGAATAGAAACGCAGATTACTATATCGCTGATTCATTATGCCTACGCAATGAAGTTTTTCTGACTGTCGGAATCTGCGAACAAATACAAATAACGCGGAACAAACAGTCTTGCACCAGCAAACGTGACGGGGTCCCACTTCTTACTTGGTGAACAAGTTTTAACCTGGAAACTCATACGTACACAAAATCTTCAGCTATGGAACTCTCACTCACAATGACTTGTGCAACAGAACCAACAATCCTTTTGCTCGATCCACTAACAAACACATACACACACATACACGAATGAGGACCAAAGCGTGTGAAACCTTAATTGATCAGCAGAAGCACATCTGTGCAAGATCAAGCGGTTCATGTTTAATGAAGAAGTCACGTGCGCAGCTGTAGTTTTGGAACTGCCAGCGGCAATTGCACAGAGGAAAATGAGTCAAGCGCGAAACAATTCATCCACAGAGAGCGAATAACTGACACTCTGAACATGGTCACACTTGCTTGTACGTTCTTAGCGACGAGAGGCTTGACCGGGCCTAGATTGCAGCAATCATCACGACGTACCTGGGTAAATATGACCACCTCCTCACTGTAATCCTAAAATGGGGTATTGTAAACTTCTGGCTTCTACTCTCCAAATAACGCGTGCGCAAACATTCAGTAAATGATTACTCACGCACTACCAACAACCCACTCACAACGGAATAGCAAGCAAACACTGTATAGCTATTTCATACATGTTAGGAATCAAAACTAAGGCGTATCAACCGGGTCATACATCGAACTCAAACCCGCGGTGAACAGTTGTGAGTCACACATGTTACCACAAGGAAATCCGAGCAGACTCTCAAGCACCTGCTACATGTGCATCCACATTTTGCATGCGTGCATACCCACACGTATCAGTGCTGAGCTGAATTTAGCCATTGAGAAGCAGTTCAGATAATATTGGAGCTAAAACATGCGATAACGGCTGCGCGCTGACCAGGGTATGGTTGCGAATAATTGGACGACTACCTGCCCATCAGCTTTAAATGGAAAAACAGTTAGAACCACAACTTGACCTATCTAGCTTTAGCCAAAACCAGCAATTATTTACCCGCGACCAGCCATTACTCATTCCTGACGCACAACCTTCATCCATGCCACTGCAAAACAATCAAATCAGTAGTATCGAAATATTATGACTTCAAGAAATGCTCCAACAAGTTATTTTCCTACAACGATTGGTGTTATAAGGCCGAGTGAACAAATTAGAAAGTGTGATGAACATATGTAGCACAGTTGACCGTGGTGGTGGTGGTATCAAAAACTGCACCACAAACTGGTTGGTGAAGGTTGAAGCGATGTGCCGTTATCGTCAAACCACGTGGCCCAACGCGTATGACTGTTTGAATTTTCAGTGATAGTGATGGTATCGAATGTTGCAACACAACTCAACTGATGAGATCGATGGGGGTGTACTTGCGACGTCTGTGCGTATTATCCTCGGCCTGGTAAAGAATCCACTTTTCTAAATGAATGAGGAACCAGTCCCTTATTTTTTCATTATAACGAGTCCTGATCTTGAAGTGCCTGGAAGGTGCCGTTTATTTCATGACGAATTTTTCTTTCAGTCTGTTTATTTGTTAAACTTTACCATTGTATAGGGAGACTCGTTGTCCATTAGTTGGTATTCCGTTCGGAGGCAGTCAGGTGATATAAACACACCCAGACCATTTGCCGTAATATTTGTCGTACTTTACCTGACACGGCATGCATCATCTGACGACAAAGAGAGCGTTATCATGGATTCGCATAGAAGATCACATCGTCTCACCAGCGCGGAAGTAGGATAGAGGATAATCAAACGTGCACGAAGAGGAGATAATTTGAGGGACTCTGACCAACACCTCAGGATTAGGATAAAACATGCGTGCTACTGCATCTACGGATTGGGAAATGGCATCTTACAAGACGAAGTTTAAGGAACAGTTTGTCAGGCATTTGTATGTTGTGGTGGACGAAAACCCAACAAGCATATGGATGCAGTTCAAGGGAAGGATGGAGGAAGATTGCTACCATTTTTTTTTTCGGCAGGATTTTGCTGTACATTAAAAACTGGTTCAACGGAAATGCCACTGTCATACGCGTTGGGCCACGTGGTTTGACGATAACGGCACATCGTTTAAACCTTCACCAACCAGTTTGTGGTGCAGTTTTTGATACCACCACCACCACGGTCAACTGTGCTACATATGTTCATCACACTTTCTAATTTGTTCACTCGGCCTTATAACACCAATCGTTGTAGGAAAGTAACTTGTTGGAGCATTTCTTGAAGTCATAATATTTCGATACTACTGATTTGATTGTTTTGC
Organism: Fasciola hepatica; assembly: GCA_948099385.1. Taxonomy (NCBI): domain Eukaryota; kingdom Metazoa; phylum Platyhelminthes; class Trematoda; order Plagiorchiida; family Fasciolidae; genus Fasciola; species Fasciola hepatica. The sequence continues at coordinate 7,966,710 of CANUEZ040000072.1, read as the reverse complement.
AGTGGCATGGATGAAGGTTGTGCGTCAGGAATGAGGAATGGCTGGTCGCGGGTAAATAATTGCTGATTTTGGCTAAAACTTGGTGGTAAAAGGTTTATAATTAGTAACCTTGTTCTAGTGAGACTTTCGTTTACCAATGAATAAACTTAAAACATCGTCTCGGCCACTAAAACTGATGTTTAAAGGAGTAGAAGCTTAGGTATAGAAACTATTTCAGTAAAACAGCAATAATGTAAAATCTCTTCCTACTCAGATGTCTTTAACGTGATTTAAGAGCACAAACAAATTATTCCTAAAGCTTTTCAAATTAATCAACTCATTTATTAACCAAATTCATATCAACTTGGATTCACAGGATAACTTTGTCAGTTTCAAGAAAAATTAGGCCTTCATTTGAGAAATTTGAAACATTAGATCCCTTTTATCCAATTCACTAGAACAGAGAGAAGACATAAGTCGCGAGATGCAAGCTTTTCGTTTACTCTTGTCAACCGCGGACGTAAAACGTGTCAGTATATATACATGGTACGGTAGGGGGGGGGGGGGGGGTAATTGCAACAGTAAAGTAGGCACGATCGAAAGTTCTTACAGTACGTACGTTGGGGAGAGTGAAGTCTGTCGTGTTAACGCCAGGGTAAACAAACATTTTGCGTCAATCGTTTTTGTGCACTGAGTGCTGGCTGATGCATCATGATTAGAATAGCCTCATTAAGTGCTAATAGTTTCAGTGTTGGATTGCGCAACAATGCTTTGAAACACTGGGTCAGGTCAACTTTGTGACCTGATGCAGTCAAGTGTCTCGCAATCGAAAAAGCTGGCGGTTTCACGTCGTTGTGTATTGCCCCAGCAGGTTGCATCATCAAGTTTGACAGCCATTTGGGTGTATTCTGACACTCGTTGAGTCAAGCAGCTATCCGTCCTGCCAATGTATACATCACCGCAACTGCAAGTGAACTGGTAGATATTACGTGAGACATTGTGATCAGCAAGACAGTTTGAGGGATTTTGAAAACAACCTTTTGGTCGTCTGCATCTTGCATCTCGCGACTTATATCTTCTCTCTGTTCTAAAAAATTAAGCCGTTTTAAAAGCAAGCTACTCTGTGGCACAGCCCAGCACTGTAAATCACAAAAAATAAACCTTGAACTGATGAAAAACCTAAAAAACAAATCAAAATATCCGGTTGATCAATTGTGAACAGTCAAAACCGACGAGTAGAAGAACTGCCTATGACGCAATGACCATATTGCCTGGACTGGTGATGAAGCATTTGCGACTTTAACCCAAAGTTCAGCGATCAGCAACCCATACGAACCATCAACCTGAGCTATAAACAACCGCAATATCCAACATCGAAGAGGTAAGGAATGGGCACCCACAGAATTGAAAACTCACAAATCTTGATTTAAAGCTCATGATAAACCCATGCAATAGTCTCTCTATTGGTCTTACATTGACTGCAGCATGCACATGCGCCGATACAGTAAAAAGGTCTAGGATACGTTGTGTAAACTTACATTTTTGGCTTCTTCATTCTTATTAGTGACGGAAGATCGTTGTTTCCAAAAATTATATATTGTTATTGGTCTTCCATGAACTTTCTTCATTACGTAGTGAGAATGTAATGTAAATGTATCAGAACCGAGATCACTTCGGATTGTATCGAAAAAACGATGCGCCATGTAATATTTTACAGGTAAGTATTCCCTGGTCGGTAACGCGGAGTCGTTACTGCGGGTGATCTTTCTCAAGACCAGTTTACAATCGAACGATTTTGGGATAATAATCTTAGCCATTGGGCGTCCAACGCTTTATGTGTTAGTGTACGCGTGCGTTCGTGTGTGCACGTGTACTGTGGTTGTGAGGGATGGGAACATGTTCACTCGGTGGCGCCGCGGTCATTTCGGTTCAACGAGGTGGTGTGACCTTTGGGATGTTTATTCATCAGCGATGTTAGAGCCGTCCATATCCCTGGAATCTCTGCCCTACGGTTTCGGGTGAAGCACGTAGGGCAGGCGGTAATTACCAAAGCTTCGGCATATAGGAGCTAAGTGAGCGTACGGTTAACCCCGTTGGAGGATTCCAGTGTTATCGTAATTGATGGTGTAGTTTCCGGCTGCAGCGTGGAGTACGATAGCCGAGTCTTGCTCCAATTTCGTTGGACTAATTATATCATTCGGCTTGGATTTCTCTTTCCTTTTGTTTCAAAACCTCAATTTTAATGGCTTGCTTGTTTGACCAATTTCTTCGACAGGACAATCCTTGCAGTTGACCTCATGAATGCAATGACTTTGGTCATGTATTTGGGAAGGGTTCTCGGTCTTTGTAGGTTGACTATGCTTGGGGTAGTTTATCAGAAAGAATACACGGATGCCATAGATAGCAAGTACCTTTCTGATTGCTTTCAAGATACCCGACCTGTATGGGATGACAACGGAAGTCAACCAGTCTGTTGTTCTCTTGTCGCTTGTCGTTATTTTATTCATCATTTCGTGTCTGATCAGCTGTAGTGGATAGTTTTTGTCTTGCAAGACTGTCAGTGGTCGTCTCGTTTCGTGGTTGAGCATGGTATTCTAGGTGAGGTGTTTGTTGTCTCGGTTGATTAGCGACGAAGAGAGCACACGTTTGACACATTGTGGATGGGCCGAATCGAACTTCTGACACCTGTTGGATCGCGTAGATCTTCTGTGATTGCTTATGACGAAATTCTGGGGCCATTCACTTGTAAACAACAGCCTAGGAAACTGTTCACCCTGTCAGTGCTCCCTGTATCCACTGTGAAATTGATAGAGCGCGTTGAGTGTTGAAACGCCGAAGGGAGCCTTCTTTGTGTTTAGATTGCAAAGTCACACATGTATCATCGACGTACCTGACATAAATTATGGAAATTGTTGAAAGTAATCAACGCTATAGATTTGATTGAGTGCAGGAATAGGTTAACTGCAACTGGTCCATGGCCATGCCATCAGTCTGTGTGTATAGAGTGTGATGGAAAGTAAAATAGGTGGAAGTGAGACATAGTTCCGAGGTGACTGAAACTTCGACTGTCCACCATCTATTCCGACAACGGTGTGGTACCGACCATTGAACACACGTACAGAGTATAATGTTCCTTCCAGGAGGACGTGACCAATAGGAGGATATTGAAAGTGGTACCGGATCGCTGGCCCTTGAGATTCGAACTGTAGATGCTTTGGGGACATTTTCTGACAAAGGGAGTCCTAGCTATAGTAGATTAGCCTTTTTAAATGAACAGTTACATCTCACCAGGTGTTTGTGTACCGGATGTAGTGTCACTGCGTATGCTAAAGTCGCATTCGGCTTTCATCAGCCTCAGCCATCTGTGAAGCCTGGGTGACATCCGATTATATATCAAGGGTCGAGTATACGGTGGGTTAGTCAGATCCATTTTTGTATGTGCGGCAAAGTCATGGCCGGTTTGGGTAAACAATACGTGAAGACTGTAGGGGTTTGAGCAATGATATCTGCGTAGTATAGCTCGGATATGACGGAAACACCGACTCAGGAATGCTCAGGTTGAGCGCAAAGTGCAGAGAATCAGCTATCAGCCACTAAAACAATAACTGGATCAAACCAGGTTAGAATGTTAGGGACCTGTATTACGCATACTTACTTACCCACAGACTTCCTCGCTGATTGCTTTTCTCCCAAGGAGCCTGTGGATGAATAGTAAGTTAACGTGTTCAGTGAATAACATGGCTAAGAGTTACGAAAACCTAGGTCAACGCACTTGGCCCGGTAGGATTCACGAAGCATACCAGCCAGAAGGCTGGAGACAAAGAAACGGAACGATTCGGATGATGATTTATATGATTATGCTGGGGATGACGATGAAGGGGTTATGACGATAATGATGACGACGATGATGATGATGATAATGATAATAATAACAATAATAATAATAATAGCCTTTATGTTGGTTTTCAGTCTGATCGTTATAATTTTGGTTAGTTTCTTCATATGGTTTCTGAGGCATGTAATGACGTCGACGAGTAACTTCCTATACAATTATACATTATCGATACGAAAGCTGGCACATGCAGCCTTGTCGTTCGTTAGGTTAGCAGGGAATCAGACACGAATAACTAACGGAAATCACAGCTGTGACTCATTTATGTACCGTTCAATGAAGAGTGTCCACTCACACTCCAGGCGACTCAAACTAGATCCTAGTGAAGTTATATATATATATATATATATATATATATATATATATATATATATATATATATATATATATATATATATATATATATATATATATATATATATATATATATATATATATATATATACAATGGTATCTTAATTCTAACCTGCTGGGCCACAACAACAACTGCAACAACTACGAAACAAGTTGTGTGCTGTCGGAGAAGTTCCTTCCCTTCGTTTACATACTGCTTACTATCAATATATATATTTAAGTGTACATATTGTTTCTGTTTGTTTTTAATTATATTTATTACTAATTTGGTAATTTCTCGGTTTGACTTTCTGGAGCCTTGCATGAGACAGGTCGGACGTTCACTTTTATTTACATCCCCGATTATGTGCTTGAGCACAGTCATAATAGTCTATGTGTTGTTAAACTTTACGGGGTTCAATCAGACCAGACATAGCAGCCGACCAGGCTGAAAATATCACGTCGTCTACGAACATTAAATATCTCCTATCCTCACGGCGAACACCAGAACTGTTTAGAATATGCTATAAAACCCAATTTTTTCCTTGTACGTGTTAGGAAATTTGTATGTATGTATGTATGTATGTATGTATGTATGTATGTATGTATGTATGTATGTATGTATGTATGTATGTATATGTACGTGCTGAGGTAGACCTTCAAGTGTCGATCTGGGACTACAGCAAGAAAACCTGTTCCGTTCTATGAACACAAAATTCTTGTGAGAGCAGACATGGTCATAAAGACTCGGCGATAAACTGGACAACAGCACGTGATGCCCTTTGAAGCGAATTCATTTCATCGGCAGAATGCGATCCCTCCGAGTGTCATACAAATGCGTCCTTCTCAGCTCGAATCCGGTATTGTTCGGGGAATGGTTTTTTGCTTGTGTGCCTTCGGCGTGAGAAATGCAAAGTTATGCGGGAATAAAGTGAACCGGTGATATTTCTGATATCATATGACGAGCCTAAAAGAAAACTAAGCATTGGTTTGTGAAACCATCGAAAATGGAAATACTAACGTTCCCTACTACACGAAAATAGCACTACTGGGGCGTATTTATTGTTATTTAGAATCGACTGAACATAACAAACACGAATCGATTTCCTTGTTAGCACTCATTTCAACAAACACAGAATGTTTCGTCACTCATCTGAAAACCACTGCATTCATTCGCGACTGTGCCAGGACAATTGGAGATTTGGTATACTTTTATCATTTAATTCAGTATCATATATATATATATATAAATATATATATATATAATGTTCGGGATTGCTGGAATCGCTTTTCTGATTGCAAATGTTTGACTGACATTCGACGAGGCATTTGCGTTTGGTTTAACAAGTCATCTGCGGGAAAAGACGCAGATTTAAATGCAAACGCATTCGAACCGGAAGGTCGATCAATATCGTTGGTACATGAACATAAGCCAACACGGTGTTAGTATTCAGCCATGCTTCAGCGCGACCAGTGTCGACTGAGCGACCTCGCTATGTATCAACTAATCTTGCTTGGCTCTAGTCAGATGGACGCGTGTCTTGTTCGTGAAATTCACTTTTACTCCACTTACTTTCCTAAGTTTTAGCCTTTTGGCTTGCTTATTCACCAGCTACTTCTGGATTTTGTATACACTTGATTACAAATAAATAGAGTACAAAAGGTACTCGTTCTACTACTATTTTCGAACAAAACATTGACCCAATAATTTTGTGCACCTAGGATTTCATCTTGGTTAAGAGTTACATACTAACGGCCTAAAAGCAAATCTCAGCGAATGAGAGCCTGTGATATTCAAAGTCTGGTCTCATGACGGCGCATGGGTACACTGACAGCTCAACCAGGTTTTTCTCGGCATGAAAGATGTGATGGAACGGGCTGGCACATTGTCAACAGACGACTTGGTCCGTTTAGCAGACAGCACGATAGTTCGGTGAACAGCCAGCACGTCTTTGCCTGTCCTGAATCGAGGACAAGTTTGAAGCCAACGCAGCGGACCGATGAACCAATCAAATGCCAACTGCCGTCTGAATCGAATAAACCAATGGGGTTTTCTCCCCAGACTAACCACTCGGAAGACCTGGCTGAGAACAGCAGGTGAATTAATAAGTGTGCAGGCCAAGATTTGGTTATGACCACCATTCATCGTATTTAAACTGTCATTTTTATGCTAATAAATCAAGATGACTCGAAAGCAAAAATGTCTCCTCACTAGAGTCAGTGAGGCAACCCAGACCAGAAGTCTTCGCGGGACTAACCTTACTGGATGATGAATTTTGATAATAATCGATCGTGTTTCGGTGCACTTGTAGAAAAATCAATCCTTTCGGAGTAAACATTTTGTCGAAATCATTTTGGATGTAATTCCTTTAAGATCTGTTCCGACGTTTGATTTTTTCACCTGTAGTGACCGAACTGCCCGAAATGGAATCAGAAGACACACCAACTGGCACCAAAATGTATTGATCGCTTAGCATGTAAAACACAACATTTACGAAACTGTTAGCATATACATACAGGCATTTTTCCCTGAGCAGTATGCTTCATGGGCACAAACCTGCCACACATTGTCACTTGATACGGAAGCGGTTCATGCGCGCGTGAGACATGCGTGTTGTGGCAATCTATATCCATGGTTAGACTAAGATGAGTCACACGCTCATGGTGCATTTTTTGTGTGCGGAAATGCGTGGATGCTGATTGGAGTGTACATTGAACAAATTAACACTTACGGGTTCAAACGGGTTCTCTCGAACCACCTGGATGGCGAGAAGAGCGCTTCTTCTACTTCTTTTCTCAGCCAACTGAAGGAACAAATGTATTCGTGTAACAAAACTGGAAGGAATTACCAAAGTCGCAGTATTGGGTGTTGATCTCTGTGCATACTACTGAAAGAATTCTGGACACTCGATTGGTCCCGGCCGCTATCAGTCCCATGCAACCTGACCTGACCTGGCCCGAATAGGACATAAGCACCACAGACGAAACTATGTTCATGCCGTTTCATGCGTTTTATTGGACTGAAACAGCACGAGATTTCTGCCGATTTCACTCTGAAACATATACGATATTTTGCGGCCTGAACGCATACGGCTCGCTCTGGCTTTGCCATTGTGTTGGTTTTCCATTCGCAAATTCTTCTTTTTGGTGGAACATCGGTAACACGATACATACAATACGCCTTTCTATTTGTCTTCCAACTCGTACATTTTCTTTTCATTCAGTCGAAAGGATTTCGTTGGTAATTCGTTTTGAGAGTCAATAGAAGACAGGTACGAGGGTCGCAAACCTTTCGTCTTCTACACATTGGTTTGCGGACGAAAAACATCTTTGCAGAGAGCATTTATTATCGCTAGGTGTCTGAATTTTGGATAATGGAAAATATGCTTGTATTGTATGCATCCATAAGTCCAAAGCCGCACATCTTGTTCATTCTTCCATGACGACTGGCAAAATGCGTCATGCCAGACATGGTAGATATGCATGTAGAACATAAACTGGAAGCCTTGTGTGTTGCTATGTTGAATTTACAAGACGAGAGCCTTCGACTGCGTAGTGGTTTTTGCGGAATATTATTTCTGCATCATCTTTGAGGACTGGATCATCAGTACCTGTATATCTCCTGCGTGTGACCGCGCCCCCGGCGCACGGCATGTAATTTAGAGATAAAGTCCAAAGCAAGTGCAAACGGCCTGGGGATAAAACGCAACAGAACACTCAAAAATACTGGTTAGCAGTTTGGTCCTGCACAATATCCTGCAGGTTATGTTCCGATTTCCCGAACCTAATCAGGCAACACGCGTCTGCTGCGGTGAAAGATTCGAGGACCCTGCAGCACAAGCTTCCTTAAGTTGACATGCCACAGGAAACGCGGTTACACAGGGACCGTTTTCATTCACACCAAGTCGTTTGCCCCATGCGAGTTAAAAATCGCGGAGCTGTCATCACTCTCGTGAATAATGATCAATACGAATCAACCAACTTGGTTGAGAAATACTCCCGGGAGAAGAATAATGGCCAAATTTTATAGCCGATTTTTGCCTGAATCTCAGTGAAACATCTGTTTGTCTAGAGACATTGTATCGGGCTTCCCGTAGTCTTTGAGATAGGCGTAACACAATCCCAAAACTTCAAGACTGCAATTTTGCTTCTTAACAATCACAAAAATGGCACAGAAATTGCACAAAACTCAACGGTAACCTCTTCGTGAATTTGAGTCGGATGTCGTGCCAACAATGCATTCTGTGAATATATTTCAATGTCCAATAGATCACGTTCAGCCGTGAGCTGTTCGTTCCGTTGGGAAGGGACCGACGAGCCTAGCCCAGTGATTAAGAGCAGGACAGTTGCTGAGTAACATTGGAATAGTGGTTCACGCAACGTCGATTATCCACTAGCTTTATTCACACCCGGCTGTTCGGACGGCGATAACTCAGTTGGTTGGTAGAGCAGCTGCCCGGTATGCGGAGTGTTGCCGTTTCGATTCCGGCTGGACGCGTTCGACTTCTTGATGTGAAAAATGCAAGTGGATTTTGCTTTACGCAAGATTTGGGCCCCTCATGCGAACATTGTATCCCGTGAAATTCAGAATCGCTTGAGATTCGGACGATCAAATCAACGAAGTATCTGTAGCTAATGTGGGTAAAAGGTCATTGCACCAGTCAGAGCCGGCCTAAGGTCAGTGTCCAATGTGTGGCCCAACAAGCTAGCCGGTGAGGCACACAAATTTGATGGGAAATACAAATTCGTGGTAGGGGGCCGAATTGATCTTCAGCTGGGGCCTCAGTTTTAGTTATCTTGTCCCAGGTGTATTATTTTTGAGTTACAGAAGCAATTAGGCGACAATTGATTCGTTATGCAAAGATTTTAGTGTTTCCAACAGAAATAATACAACTTTTTGTGATTTGGTCAGTTTGCTATACTTCCTTCCTATGCTTGAATCTCGCTGGCATTATACAGAGTGCAGCTGTTCACAGTCCAAATACGTGCGCTATTCAGCACTTCTGATCACTATAATTATGAAGATGTGCCAGACAGTTCTAATCAAACCAACTCGTGCATCATACTAAAAAGAAAAATGTATCTAACAATCAAAAAGAAAAGCAGACCAGCAGGTTATCTAGGTAAGATTTAAGAGCCACGATGGCGTCAACTCATTTCTCCGCGATTTCCAATCCGGTTCACTTGGTCTCGTATAAAAATCTCACTGGTCACCTCAGTTTTAGCGGAAATCATTTTTTGTCCAATGAAGTCACCTATGTACAGATAGATAGGTTTCCTTCATTGTAATGCGAATTAACACATAAAAAATGCCAGACAAAACCATTGATGAAGGATCATTTCAAAGGAGCGAATCAATCGATGGATGAGGTTCGAAATCCCACTCAAAAAACAAAGCGCAAATGTTATTGTGGAAAAAGCCGAATACTGAGTTCATATTAATACCACTCTCTCACGCTCTCTGTGCAAGTGCATGTGCCTGGTTGTCTCTAAAAGAGAAACCTAGCGGAAGTCATTTTGCTGACGGAAACTGTAAGAGATACTCTCATCGCATGTACTTCCACGGTGTTCAAACCATTTGGTCAGGCGGCCATACAGGGATCCTTTTCCGCCACTGCGGGTCAATTGCCCATTCAGAAGCCTTTGGTTAGCTGTGACCCCCTTCAGTAAGCAGTGTACCTTGTCATACAATGCTCACATGAATTAAAAAGATGACATTGTTATTATTATGCGACTATCCGATGGGTTGCCGAAAAAGTAATTTGCGTATCGACCGTCTCGTTCCATACCTAAGGTCATATTGTAGCAGGTCTACCCCGCACCGTTGGGTAGATAGAAACTTCATAAAAGTCATGCTGTTGGTCTTAGTTGGTAAAGGTACATTTAAAAGCTTTAAAAACCAACGTTGCTGGAAATCATTTCTCCAGCAGGACTTACTAGGTCATAATCTGACGTAACTGGAGAGAATTTGTCTCATTTCGTCAGCTGCCTGGGCGTGAATGATGGTGCACTCGACTTGATTCAAGATGTTAAAGGGATGTCGATTAGTTTTGGTACCTTGTTATGACAATCCCAATCCAAGGATCAACAGAAACGACTGTAAGACAAATCTGGCATCTTTCAGCGGTGTATACCGCGATGAAATTGTTTGAATGTTGCATTCGGAAAATCTTATGACTTAGCGGAAGGCATGAAGAACAAGTTAGTCGCTGCAAAATGTTATGACTGAAAGAAAATATTTCGAACTGATTCGTTCTAGTCCGTCAATACTTTTGGTTATGAAATGCGCTTTGGTGGATTTGACTGATGTTTTTTTAAACTGTCTTGTGGTTCACTTTCTGTGTGTACTCGTGTTCAAGCTTTTTTGATAGACAGCATATAAAACATAACCAGAACATTTTTTCTATTTGGTCCGCCTAGGGGATATTATAGATTGTGGCTAACGTGACCCTGTTTCACGTGCTCACATAGACATTTACACAGTAGAGTAGTTCACTGCTGTCTGCTGCAATGGTCTGGTGGAGTTCGGTCGGCAAATTCCAGCCGAAGTCAATAGAACCTATTGGTTCTCTTATTTACGTCCCAGGGTTGCAGAGGTCGCTTTTCCCTGACAATGTAGTGAACCTTTCAGGTTATGGGGTATGCACCACTTCCGCTGTACTCAAAAGTAAGCACGAAATCAAAAAAAGAGAGGGGACACTAAAGATTTACCCACTCAGAAAAACAATTTGCACCGGAGATATTGCTTTCCCAACAAACAGTGGATAGAACGGTGGAGTTTAAACACAGAGCACTAGTGCACACATCGGTCGGCCCCCTACAACAGCTCGATTGTATTGGGAATAAGTTTAACCGGATCGATTTGCCGGTAACACTATGGACCACATAGGAACGTTTTTTTATGGTGTTCATTTGTGCTACTCTACTTAACCTCATCCGACACTCTGTTCGCTCCTACTTTCCATCTCACTGGTTCTGTGGCTTCTTCCATTCGTGATATTGCTTGAGCTGCTTTTTGTGTGATCTGTGAATCATTTATGTAGGGTAACAGGCGTACTTCGTAAACAATTAGGAAAATTCACAACGTCCCAACATCCAAATTTATGTGAAAAGTTTTGTCATGGGAAACTCGTTGACCAGACCCATTAACCCCGTTTCAGCAAATCTTATTTCTACATCATCCACACGATCCCTCCATGAACATTTTTCACTGGCGCCAAAGTCTCCAACTGTGGAATATCTATGGTTTTCTCACCACCTCCGAAGTTGTCATTGCATGACTAAACTCAGTGCAGCATTCACGATGTGGTTTTCTCATTTGAGTACTCTTATTTTGCAATTGGAAGTGACTACTTAGCTGTTGAATACCCAACCATTCTGTTTTGTCCCGGTAGCACTAGCAGGAAGACTATTCTGCCTTCGAACCACCTCAGTTTATTGGTGCAAAGTATATCGTTTATATGAGACACGTGTTAATCATAACCAAAACCTTTCATAAAGGCTTATTGGTCTACTGGTAGACCTAAACTGCCCGTCTTGCTGGTCTGTATGGTTGCGCCCGGACTGGTTAATTCAGCTCTGGTCGGTCCAGACAGATCCTAACCGCTGATTGGTGTAAATAATCGCTTGCCTGGCTCCACTCTTGTCGGCCATTATGATCAGCCTTTCACGAGCTGTCTATTTCACTGCTTCCGACCTTATGCATATCCTCCGCCACACCCAGGGTTTGAACCCGGATCTTCTCACCCGTATGAGTTACCACCGCGCCACCCCGCTCCCGTTCGAGCTGATTCGCATCGCCAAGTTTGTTCAGATGTCGTCCTCTATGACAGCCAGCAATGCCCGGTAGCTTGGAAATGCCCACGTTAACTCCAAGTAAATGCAATGTGTTGGGCGCATTCCCTCACACCAAACTCCGGTGCATAAAGCAAATACTTAACCGTACCTGACCGTATACATGACTGATGAAAACTGCTGAGAAGAAGGAGATAACTGTTCTTCTACTTTCGTTTTCTGAAATCAGGGTGACACTTTGCAAGCAAGTAATTCTACGTACAAGCCGCACCATATCGGTTCCGTGGATGCTCACCCGAGACAAAATAACGACTGAAATCGGGCACCGAGTGTTCCGGAAACCCTTCGCAATCGCGTCCCAATATGAGTCAAATCTGCAAACAGCTGAACAGCTTCTTAATCATTCAACCTACAGTGAAAGCGAACGGATAGATTGATGGGCGTGAGCAGAACTATAAAAGCCAAAAATCGGCAACGATTGAACTGTGATCATCACACTGACTTCTTATCCGGATTCAAATACCGAAATGATACGGAATTTTTTTTATTTGATTTGGCTTATTACTTGCGCAGTCACAACCCTGATCGTGCAGTTTTGCCCAGTCACGGCAGGTTTCATCCGGGAACATTTAAAACCCTTGTTTTGAACTGGCGTCACCCACAACCAAACGGACATTGTTTTAAATCATCCCCTTAACTCTTGTGAGAAAACTCTCTTGCTTTCGAATCGTCTCGTTTTCCTAGCAAAAAAACAAGTGTATGGATTGTTGTCCAATATGCCCACACGTTGCGTACAACGCGCCGTGGCCACCGATGTGACCGACCGAGCCTTATGGCCTGAACAACGCTGATAAGATTCTTACCCCATCTATCGATCCACTCCACCGATCGGGTGACCTGTTACCCGAGATTCCGTTGTCTCACGTCTTGGGCTTGGTACCACACCGGTGCCGACTGCTAACGTGACTTGGCAGCCCACCAAACCTGATTTGATACATTCCCTCACAGACATGATTCATAATGATAAATCTAAAATTCTGCCTTTTTGGCGACGATTGTCTTCACAACACAATCTTATGCGCTGTGCTGCATCAACGAATCTCAGATGCATACATTTTAATGGAGGAAACTAGTTTTCTTTAGTTTTGCTAACAATCAGCTGATTTGTAGCGTCAGTCGTGTGAGTTGACACTCCTTGCTGAAGATTTCATCCGAGAATCACAAAGGTGATTTACTGATAGAATTCGTGGATTACACGTGGCTAACCCGGAGAATGACGACACCGCGGTCGCTGGTTGATATGCTGAAAGCAACTAATAGGCATTTGTGTAGAACAAGTGTATCAGTAGCACAGGACCAGTTTTGCGATTATTGGCGAGCATGAGATGTGTGCGGGGATACTCTTCTGTTAAGTAATATATATATATATATATATATATATATATATATATATAAATGAACGGACAGACGATGACACACGGCAACAAACCGCAAAATCGATCGTAGGCATCCGAGATACTCTATTCACACAACTGCATACTATTTTTTTTATAATGTTGCTGTAGATTATCCTGTTTTGATTAATTGATTGGCCGGAAAACATTGGGGCAAGAAAGTAAATTACTGCAAATGGTGTGGAATTTGTTTGTCAAGCTCATCTTCCAGTGCGAGATCTAGATAAATAGGTCTCTGGTTTTAGAACGCGCGCTAGCAAATAAACTTGCGTTCCTGTGCTTCACAATAGGCTAAATACAGTATACTAGATGATAGAAAATGCAAACAGGTAAATCAATAACCCTGATGAGGATAGATGATTACTGTGTATCTACATTGTATTGGAATAATCAGTGTCGCGAGTGAATAAGTGTTCTGGTAGCTACCTTGGTTGCATGCGGTTGTTGGTAATGTCAATATATTTTTAGTCAGTGGTCAAGGTAGACTAAGGGATCTGACTTGTTGTTTCTGGGCGTACACAGAGCGCTAGTTCAGGCGAATTGTGATTCCTTGTTTGATAGCTAAGAGTTTAACGGTTCTCTTTGGTCTTTCTTTCCTATTGTAGGTAGGATGTAATGCCTCCTTTGCAGATTTCCTGGATATTTCTGGCCAAATTAAGCATTCTGTCGTATCGTATGGGCCAGTACAAGTTCACATACCATCAAAAATGCACGCATGCATCGTATCACTAAAACATACTTATGAATTTCGTAAATAGCTGGATGAGATCAAAGCGCTATCCATCAGCAAAAGCTGTCTATGTTTCATCCCCATTACGGAGATTAGTAAATCGTGTGAGGGGGTTTTCTCTTATGCAGAGCTTTCACAACGGTTATATCGATCAAATGAATGAAGTGGGTGGTTTCAAACGTTTCATGAGTTGGAAGAAAGATCAGAGAAAGAAGAGAACTTCGGCTATAAGATTTGAAAGAAAAAAGAACAACATAAGGTCAGGTACACTGACGGACCTGATGAAAAATAAAGAATGTTGTTCAAGTGATAGACTTCAAACAGGAATCGAAGCGGCGATTTCCTGGTCGCTGACCAAATGCTCGGCCAGTGGATAGATTGCTACGATCTTTTCCGTGCATCATAATATATTTCCGAGTTTTAGGCTAACAAATGCAAACCATTTTTCGCGAAAGCGAGCGTCTCCTTCGGACTTCGTCGTGGCCGAAATTTCGGAACATTTACAAAACCGGAAGTGTTCAATACAATTACAATGAGGATAGAAAACGACAGATTAACGGGCTTTAGCGACATCTACTCCGTTATTCAGACTCCAATAATGGTTACACTTTGGTACACTTTAGTTTCTAAAAATGACATGTTTAAAGAGTCAAGAGCATGCCTTCTTAAATTTAATTACTTTTCAACTGGACTGTTATTCTCACAGTCTGAATTTTTGGATTACGTTGAGCCAGATGGTCAGACAGACACAAGCCATTGACGAAATCGGCGATGGAATTGACCACATCAGTCCACGTTCTGAAGACCAACAGTTGCTATTGTGAATTCCCGTAGACACCGTGGTCCGTTTCGATCTCTAGTAACTGTACAAAGTCTCGTGCACGTACTACTTTGATCAGATGAAAAATATCCAATTGACCGATCTTAGTTTGTCACGTATCGTCTTCTAAAAATATAAAGTCGTTTCTGTGAGCTGGTTGTCACAAGACAACTGTTTAATCCGATAATATCAGACCAGAATGCTACCTTATAAAATACTTTTACGGTCTGAAAATTGGTTATTCATTCTTGACCGTTGGAATTAGGTAGAAGTATATTCTCCAACAGCTGTGACCCAACTTCGGTGTATGAAGATTGCGATTTGGATAAGACTTTGTGGAAGCTCGTTTTCAAAGTAGGTTATTTGTGGACCAATCTACCTATGGGGGTTCTCTCAATTGTGGTGCACCATTTGATACAATGGTTGAGATTCCAAAAGACAGACCGGTGCTGCACTCATACTGAGACGAATCTTCTGCGCATCTGATATCCTTACTCGAGGGTTCATTTGGGTTAAGACATGGCACAAGGGACTAACGAAGGGCAGTGAACAATTCTTACTTTATTATATAATAGCAGAATATCGGCAGTCAAACAAAAGCAGGACACGGTTGTCTTCTCGAGGATTTGAGGTTCTTAACGGAATGCCGAAATTCCATATATCTATTGGATAACTGTATCGCAGTAAAGTTTTGCATTACACAATCTGGGCTGAAAAAAAAATCATGGAATGAATTCATCTCCGGATAGCCAAATCAACGCCCGAATCTGCGGCGTGAACAATAATTAAACAGTGATGGGCTACGGATAATCACACCAACACGCCTACCATTCCGTTCATCGGGATCCAAAGTTGGATTGGAAATACTGGGCTCTACAACGTTAGTCCGATCAAAAACTTTGGTCAGTCTTTTTGAACCGGTAATGTGCTTCAAACGATTCAATTCACCGAGAGAAATTGTTGAATTTCCCCGTTTTTTCACAAAGGAAATTGTTGCGCTTTTTTCCAAAAATTTTTAGTTAACCACGCTAAACATCTAACGCCCGTTCCACTGAACCTTTGGAGAATTTTCACAGGGCGGATACACGTGAGTCATGAGGTCATTTGCCAACCGGCACACACGCACGACGATGACGATGCCTTACGTACATTGGTGTACAGATGACGACCGCGCCCTAAACTGGCCACTAAAATCGATGCTCCGCTTAGCGCTCGTAACGTCGGTTAAGGTGTGACTACGCGTCATTCCAGGTGTTGCCCAAAAATTAAATTTGTATGCCCCCAATCATTTACAATGAACCGAATTTTAAAATAAACGAACAAACGCAAGTAATCCCACCTGTGGTCATTGGATATTTGGTGATAGAGTGGATAGGTAATTGTGACCGTTGAATACCGCCGTAAATAAATCACCCCAATATATATATATATATATATATATATATATATATATATATATTAAAATAATTCAATATCCTTCTGACTAGGTATTGCCGACGCTAACACTGATATTGTTCAACGGGTGTTGGGAAACAGCTTGGACTCAAAACCGCAGTGTACCGTTATGAATTACGTCCAGATGGACGCCATATCACTAATATTATAATAATTTTTTTACTTCTATTCAATACGCGACAAGGAAGAACACAAAACTTGATGCATTCTTATTCCCAAAATGAATTTTATTGAGATGGCATTTTCTCATATCTCTACTGGTGCCTGCTTCAAGGAAGGACCTCTCGCATTTATATTTCACTGTCCATGTAGAGAATGTAGTCCAACTTTTTCCATCTCAGTCACCATGGTAGAGCCAGGCTGACATAGTGATTCTTTTGTTGGCCTTGGGTGAGATGCTGTTCGCATACTTCCACGTGTTCCGCATTTAGACTTATCTCCTCCCGCATGAAAGTCTATCGCAACTTTACAGGGCTTGGCTTAGCATGTGTTCTGGTTGACAGGATGAAAATCACAGAGGAACTTTGTGCAAACCTCGGTGACCAAACCAGTTTTATTTCTACCACGTTTATTTTTAGGCTAATTTCAAAATGACAATGATCAGTTTCCCTCCATTTAGCTGAAAAGTTAGTTTTTGTTAATTTGCTAAAGTCTTCAGTACAATACAATACAATCTGTTGATCACTGCCGGCTCTGCCGACTGTGGCAGTTGGGGGATCATGCTGAAGTAGATGGTTCGGAATGACGTGCCTCGATCAGCCTTGGGGTGTATTGCTAAAATGTGTCTGTCTACCGATGACGCAGGGTAACTTGTTCGTTTTCGTGTTCCCAGGACTCGAGCTCGGAACGTCAGCGTCTAAGTTCCATGTTGACGATCGCTTGACCACCTTAGTTGAAACGAGGATATTATAACTAACCCACAGAGCTTGATTGCTTGAACAATTTGGGCAATTCTGGGGATCGGATTGTTTACGAAATGAACAATCGTGTGGTATTCGTGCGCAACTCACACGATGCAATTCGCACAACTGGTTGGTTCAGAATCAGCTGTTGCGCATATCCCTTGAGTCCTGCCTAAGTATTTAACCTGCTTGGTTGATAGGGAAATCCGGCTTTGAAGAATCAAATTACAAATTAGGTCGCAGTGGCAGAGGGTAAACAGTATGATCCAGTCGTGAAACGTTCGTTACCATTTCGCGGAGCGTCGTAGCTCAGTAGTTACAGTTCTAAAGTGTGGGTAGCAACCATGCGTGGGTTTGAATTCCACCGAAACCAAAGACTTTTAGCATGTTGATCCATTCCAAATTTAAGAAATTGATTTAACAACGATCTCAGCCGAAGGGCCATGTGGATTAGATATTACCAGTTTGTTGTACGTCGATACGACAAGACACGGTATTGATCCGTCCCTGAAATTAGACATAGTAAAAGCATCATTAACACTGGGTCAGGCACTGCTTCGGCAGTCTACGTAATATCTAAGTATCTGGTTGGTTTGTGTCGTGCTTGGTTGCCAAGATACCGAATGAAAAACGGTGGGAAGTGTTTCCTAATTTTTTTGCCCTGACTATGATGCAGAGTAGAGAGGCGTTTGATAAAAGTGTTGATTACCTATTGCGCACATCGGTCAAGAGATTCTCTGCTTCCGAACCATGTCGGTTTATAAGTGAAGAATGTAATGTGTACGTGCCATGCTATATGAACGTAGCCAATGGTTGCGTAAAACTAACCGGCTCAACCGGTTTTGGAGACGATCCATTCTGAGGGGCTGGGTATAAATCCAGCCGCTGCTTCATGGGTTTACTTCGTCAACCTGTCGATCAACGCCATCGACCCGCTGTCCCATTGCTCGTGATCCGGTTGACCTTAATTCTGGACAGGCGGTACTTGCGTATCTCTCACGATGGCACTAGACTGCTAATAAAGGCAGACAGTGTGTTAGCAACGAAACAAGCAATACCCCCAGTGAACAGACCTGAAAGCTGTTCAACTTCTAAGCATCGAAAGTGACAGTCGTACCATTCTAGAAACGAGGAAGGTAAACAGCCATATTTTGATGTACGAAATAACTGAATCATTCGATAATTATGGCCAAGTTGGGGTTTGGCAGATTTGACAACATTTTTATAATGATCCAGATGTTAAAAGTCCCTTACTCCGGCTCTATTCCAACCAACGTATGGCTGTCATCCAGTCAGTTTCCATGGTAGGCCACAGTGGTGGATGCCATGTGTTACTATGTCTGAGTGGGTAGACTGTGTGACCCATTTGCGAGAAGTCAAGAGCATCTCGGGGTGGCCTCGTAGCACACACGAGGTACTGAAGCGTGGGTGGCAGCTGCGCCCGAGTACCAATCCCACTGGGGTTAGTGTCTTTTAAATGCGTATCATTACGAAAAGTAAAGACTGAATCATTCGTAGAGAACCAATACGTATATGAAGAGCTCTACTCATTTAATCCCCCGCTAGTCCATTCAGAACTATCAAGTTGAACGTTGCAAACCGTAGGAGCCCTGTACAACTCCTGGGAACCAATAGCAACACTTAACCAATGAGTCCAAAATAGCATCGGAATCAAGTTTTTGGGGGTCAGTAGTGACAGCTGAACGAGTAATTAGAGGAATTCGCAATCCTACAAGGCTTCTAATTTCTAGTCCTTACTCTTATTCGATGGGAGTTCAGTGGGGAAGATTCCTACCAAGTGGAGTGAAGTAGCAGTTATACTCCAACGCACTGGTTTCCATTGACGAGCTGAGTGCGATTTCTGTTGCTAATGTACGATTATTAGTTAAACGAACAGTGTTATTCTGCTTCCCCACCCACCGTTGAAAATGGCATTGACAACCAATCAGCTTTTCACAGAGAGAACACATTCGACAAGCTGGCCTGTTCATCTCCTAGGGTCCTAATTTATCAACAATAACTTCACAAGGAATTGACATAAATTAAATGAGTGGTTAGGCTACTCACAAATCGAAGGGAAATCCTATCACACAGATTAAACGTATCGTCACTTCCAACTGACGTTGCATTTATTGTCTGAAAGGCTTCAGACTAACGGAATCGACATTCACGGTAGTGTAGTATTCGAGGACCAACTTTCCTTCCGCTGGGTTGCTCAGAGTCGTTCTGCAAAACACGGAAAACACAGAACTCCTTGAGCCTAAAGCTCAGTAGGTGTATCATTGGCAATGTACACCTATATCAATCGAACACCCATATGGCTGCCAACAGTCTGTTTACTACAGTAGTTTGATTGATCGATTGCAATAATGGTCAAAGTTACGGGTTCTCATGCCCCACCCATATAACCATGAAGCAGTTAGGCCTCAAAAACTCTCAAATGCTAGTTTTGTGGCAATCATCCTGTTTTTTGATTGGTACTTATTGTGTAGCACGGAAAGCGTAACCAGAATCATTTTCGATAATCACGTGAACTTATATTCAAACGGATTATCTTCTTCGGTCCAAATAATATCAAGCAATTTTGTTCTGTCATCCAGATACAATAACATCTTAGGTATACCAGAAATCAGAACTTTGGGGCTATTTACTCTCGTTATAAGGATTGTCCTTGATAACCGACGAAATAACTTCCGTAGAATAACCTTAAGATTCTAAAAACGGACTCTTCGTCCACGCACGCTCCTCGCGATTTAAACGAGATTAAGGCGATAAACACATTGTGGAGTGATCAAGTGAAATGAGTGACTGGGCAGGAAAGTACCGAGTTCGCATACCTGATGAGTGGCAACAACCAAGAAATCGGTCGTGTGCTTCCGGGAAATTCTGTCCTGTCATCCAGACACAATAACACTAATTACGTCAAAACTCTTGTGATTTGTCATATACACTTGTGTTAGAAAACGAACTTTCACTTATACCAGCCCATGTGTTCATTTTATGCACTAAATAGAACAGAAGTTTGAATCCTCCACAAACCGAACACTATCTGTTGCCGCAGTTACGATCAAAACACGTGCTGTTTCTTTACCATTTTACGTTGGTTAGTTCGAACAGCTCCAGACCCCAGTGCCAATCCTGCCTACCTGTGCCCATCATTATTCTCTCTATCTCACTCGATTACTCTGCCGTAACATTACCTGGTCTTTTGAAACACGAATTCGCAGTTCCGTTGCAAGGTCTTACCCTGATCACTTTTACTTCCGGAATCCTATTCAGGGAAATCATCTTTGAACTAAATGGTAGATAATCACATTCAATCATGTATTACGTTTCCCTCACAAGATACGTTTGAACAATAATCACCCGTTGCCCACGAGTTTGCCTATCTACCACTCCCACCCGAGAACACGTTTCGTTGTATGCTTTCTCGTCTTGGCATTTATGAGAGGTCACCTGTTCCATACTTTGCTCGTATACTCACGAAAATAGGATGTGGTAAATGACATACGCACCAATCGTTTTGTATAGACCTTAGTTCTTTTACACGGGATCTCATCTACCTCACGTAATACGATTTTGATGGGTCTTTAGGCGAATATTTCTAACTGAAACGCAAAAACACGAGCTCGTGAAAGTTGCGCGAATACGATTCCTTGATGTTTATGATCGACTGGGAATTTCCCAATGGAGCAACCAGGAAAAATGTGACGAAATGAGTAGCGGATGCTTCCGTGATCTTATTACCTCGATTATGCGATTGTCAGTCTCGCTCATTCCGTCATTTCAGTTTGTACTCTTGAAGTCCTTGATTTAACCTGTGGATCGCGTATTGATTTTTAAACCGTGCTGGACTGTCTCAGTACGGACATTCCAACAGTGTGAGTTTCGTTCACCTTTGCTGTGCGATCCACGCTTGTTCACTCCGTACGCGTATCGATCTGCAGTCAGCTGACACTACTGACGCGCAAGCACGCGCCTACGTGTACAAGTTTGGTCGCTCGTAATTCTGATAAATTTTATATTGCTGATTGTTTGTGACTCCAGACTCAGCTTCTTCCTTCATACGAATAAACATGAAGAGCAACCCTCCTGACGTTTGCTCAGTTACGTCATCAGTGACCGACCGGTTCACACAATCTGTAATACATCCTGAACTTGGACGGATTTCAGACGGCTGTCTGACTGACAGGCCATATTGTTCGATCAAGTGGTTGATAAATGGTGCAGTTAATTCCTACATTCTTTCCTTTTGACATTTATTTACTACATATTCTTCCATGAATTCTGTGTGGACCAGTGGTGGGATCTGTTTCGGTCATTGGGTTTCCTTCGACAAGTTTGATACGAAAATTGCAACAACACTGTACTGTACTATAGTATTTTTCCATATTAAAGATTTTGTGTACACATACTACTTTGAAATTTGGAACTTTTACAACCACTGAGTATCACCGAATAATTCATTGCTTTATAAAAAAAACACCATAGCAAACAAGCTCATTTTCCGTAACTTCATCATCTGGCTAATGCAGTCACATATTTATGATAGGAATGGATATTCTTGGAAAAAGTATTTGCTGCATCAAATAAAGATTGGCTAATCAACGTTATAGGTGCTGCGCTGTTTGAAAAAGGGCGAGGAGTTGGTTGTTCGTGGTTGGGAAAATTCGGCATAGAAAGTACACCTGGGATAGGATGGTTGCTTCTTGTCCCGACTGAAAGGTCACGGTAGAGGTCACCTTGATTTCGGCTTCCACTTTCCGATCGCGATCAGGGTAGCTGAAGGGTTTTGATCTTTTTCCTAACTACACAACACCCACAACATTGATTCGTTAATCTTAATTTGATGATGTAAACATTTGATTCCGAGAATATATATTCCTACCGTATATATGTACCTGTATTAGTCAGAGAATGAAGCTACCCTGACGCGAAATGTCACCTACGCCAATCACTTTATGACAGGTATTTACCAGTCATCTTTCTTCCTAGTGGCTGACACTGAAAGACAAATTTATTTCATTCTATGGTTCAGTATAGTATGCGAAATGCTATTGAACGCATCATGTTTTTCTCCGATTCTCTGCGACTACTTTGAATCCAGCTACTTAGGGTGACTAAATTTGGTATACTTACCTCAACCCCTTATTGTATCAGGTATGCACGTGGATGTCAAGCAAAAAACAGGTAAACCGGTTCTCCCAAGAAAATGTGCCTGAGAGGCTGTGGGACGCAATTAAACTCGCCTTTGAACAGATGGAAAATGTACGAACTGGCTGGGAAACGCAAAGCTTTGGTCAGTAATCGCTCATTTTCGATACTCAATTACGTGGTACTGATACGTTTTTACGTCACACATGATAAATGAACAAATTTTATTCAAACCATACTTTCCGGTTAGAAGCCATGACCTCTGATTTGAGAAACTAGAAGGATGGCGCGAGATCCAAGGCTCTGAGTTGGAAAAAGGATAACTATATTCCTATAAAGGAGTCAGGATTAGGCCTAGACCAGATTTTCGTGGAAATTTCTAGATCGAAATAGTTGTTTGAAAAAAATTTCAAGGATACAGAACGTTATATAACTAGAAGAAAACGTGCAATTCAAAAAAGGTCTCTAATAAGGCAACCAGAAGACTGTTGAAAGGTTCTTTGAGACAGCTTACTAGCGCGACGAAATTCCAAATGTTCTCGTAAATAAATGCAAGCATTCGGTATGTAAATCAAATCCCACGGTCTGCACCACATTTACAACACAGAATGCTGAGATCACTGCCTTGTATTGACTGATCAACAGTTTCAAAATCGAAAACGATGGATCATAGATCACATCATTTGGAATACTGAATGGAACAAAGCATTATTCAACGAACAGAAAATGTTTAATTAGGAACACTGATGAAATCGTCCACTCCAAGAAAGACACCAAGAGAAGCTAGCTGCACCTCAGTCGTCGGGTCCCGGTTCATGGTTCTTTGATGGTCTGGAGTTGGCTTTTGAAGAAACGGAAAAGTAGGCTAGCAAATGTAGAAGGGAAGCAAACTGCTGACTACCACATCAGAACACCGACTGAAATGTTGCTCACAATGATTCCGAAAAATCAACTGGATACACTGATATCTCAATGAGACATCGTGGCTATACATACGACCATACCCACAAGAATCAAGCTATTGTCCTTGAAAATCAAGTCCACGGTCTGGCTCGTCCACAGTCAACACTTGAACCGTATTGAAAATGTTTGGGGCCTCTTAGCTAGGAGAGTCTGTGCAGAAGGACGAGTCTTCTGGTTTAGCACAAGTTTACATCCACCTCCCACGATGAGTGGGACACCAAAGAACTCAGAACCATCCGAAATAACATTGGAAGCATGCCTGAACTCTGTATTTTACCCTCTACAAATGAGGGCAACTGCATTTCGTAACCACCTATCTATTCAGTCATTAGCCTGGAGGTTGATTTGGAAGAATTTCGAGCCCTCTCAGGCACATTTTGCACGGTAAATGGACTCATCTGCATCGAGCCTAAAACCCGTGTGCATATCTCACATAATTACTGATCATATCATCAGTGGGCTGAATTTGGTCACCTCGAGTGATTGAGTTCAAAATCAATTGCAGAAAATCAAGAGAATAGAAGGGGTACAATCAAGTATCGTGCACCATACGCCATACAATCAGTGATGCACGCATGGTTATCATGATGAAATTCAGACACTTGTTTCCTAGGTTCGAATTCTCCAACCACCATCCCCTATCACTCCTCAACTGGCAGCCAAAAATTTGGATGCACAACCCTTCCAGAATTACTGTCTAATTGTTACAAAAAGAAAACACTGTAAATAAAAGAATTGTGAAAGAATAACTATAAACATGAGTTATAGTCAACAGTGAGTAAGACGATATGAGGTGCTTCTTAACATGCGAATTCTAACTGTCATGTAGAATTCACTGATGGCATGGGCAGCCGGAATGAAGTAGATAATGGGAAATCCACTGGCTTTTGCAACTCGCACAGCCTGACACACAAGCTCCTATCAAGCTGCCGATCTGTCGCTTAACGGGCAGCTGTTCTACCAACTGAACTATAGCGGTACGACTCAAACGACGTTAACATCCGCGTCATCCTCCGTGAGCAGTTATACCGGCGACATTTTGCTAAGCGAGAAGGCCACCAAGTGTGTGTGTGTGTGTGTGTGTATAAGACAATCGCAGTTTGTCGTTTGCAATCTCAACCACTACATCAAACCGTGTAAACACAAGTGAGGCAATCGTCGAAGGTTAAATTTAACACGAAAATACCTCATTTTGGAAATGAGTCACCACAAACTCCTATCCGAATCACGAACCTCATATTCAGAGCATAAATGACCAAAGATATACAGCTGCCAAATGACATAAATTCACTTAATTTTGACCATCAAGAATGAATAACTGACTTTTGGACTGTAAAGTACTTGCATATATAAAGTCATTTCAGTCAGCTTTCGACGAATCAGATGGCCATCTTGTGTGATACACTTTGTTCACAAGAAAGAATTCATGTATTACTCTTAGACGTCACATGGCAATAATACATCTGTGTTTTCAGTGACGATCATAGGGAATTTCGTAAAACTGGAAAACCTCACTAGTGGAACAAAATGATTTCATGGACTGTTTTGTAATCCAGTCTGATTATCTAAATGATGTATGGACAAAAGATGAACTAATGCCATGATAAACTGCTTTGGGAAGCTCAAAATTAGTTAGTATAACGTGATCACAATTGCCCCCGGGGCTACCAATAGGATTCGTTATCCAAAACGTTTTGGCATAAAATACTGAAGATTCAACTCACTTAAGCATACGACGCATATAGACCGCATGTTCATACGTAACACTGATTACGATGTGAAATAGATGAAAACACATCCGAAATTTTCACGTCGGAAAGATTTTCTGTTCGAGGTATTCACATTTTGAAACTTATGCAACAGAAGTGCACACCCACCGAATATCGTCTCTCATCACTACAAATGTTCTGTGCAATAAATCTCGTGGACAAAAACCCATCCTATGGGTTTGTTTACACGTGTGTGAATAAAACAATAATCATATGAACAAAACATTCATGACCAAATTTTATCACATACACTGTGAGCTCTGAAACAGATGCGAATCAAGACATGACTACTTCCACCAACTATCGTGAGGGTATCAGTCACATTCAGTAAATTTGAAGGTTGCGTGGATTTTTCGTGTAATCCAGTGGAGTAATTGGACTATGGCATTCTGTTGATACTCTAGTAAATTCATCCCCTTTCACTTTGAAGTTGTATGAGAACTTGAGAGTTGTTTGAGTGTGGATTTGGCAAAGGAAAGCGACAGGCGTTGTTAACGATTCATTTTTTTAATGTGATCAAAAACGTCGATAAATTTCAATATAAATCAAAGAAAACGCTTGTGGACTATGATCAGAGTGGCACTGCCAATAATGTTATTATCGTTACAAAAATAAAAGCACATCGAGTAAGATTTATGCGACGAAAATCCCAATCCACTGAGGTCAGCTATATCGAAGCTTCCGTTTAGGAGCGCACGTTTAGTTGCACAGCTGTTTGCAGCACGTTCGTTGTCTTACCGTTACAATTTATGTGATGTGAAACACAGTGAATAGGGTATGAATAGCTACACATTCTTTGCATCTTTATGAAATGGTGCGTGTCAAAAAATAAATCACGGACTGTTTGTCCGTCGAACTTTTCCTAATGATTCGCGATAATCTACGTTCGTTAGACAGATGAAAAAACTCATGGAGAACATGCAGAAACAATCATTGATAAGCCGTTCAGCGTAATCCACCGTCAACAGCGTTCAGTTTTAGGCCCTTCTTCATCTCATACGCGGCAGTTTATACAAATTCCCTTAGCTCCACTGATAAAACTTTTCACTAATCCAGGTTCTTTTAGTGAAATACCTTTCCCCACCAATCGATGCCAAGGAATTCGAATCTTTGGTCAGTTTTTACCTAACTTGCTTCGTTTTGGGGATATTTGATATCGACTTTGAATTTTATGAGGCGCGATTGTAATTTGTGCAAGAACTCTATAATTCACCGTCGCTGGGGCTCGCTAGATTGTTTTAGTCTTCAAGGCAGCACAGTTTTGTATATCGGCAGCGGAGTTGCAATGCACAATCGCTTTTGGTCCAGCACCAAATACACGGCTGAGCGGAAGATGTTGTCTTCGGTCCTCTTCCTTGTCCGTGTGGGTTATCCTGGGATCGGGTACCGGTAGTAGAGCGAGAACCTGGAAGTTTTGTGATACCGACCAAGCCATACCCGTAAAGGTTTGTAACAAGTTCCCTAGAATATTTTATTTTGGCTCGAGGAGCCTGGGTTTTGAGTGGTAAAATTTCATGGCATTTTTCTCATTCTAAAGTTCAATGTCACGAACCGGAATCGAACCGGATTTTTGGCTTACCGAGCAAATATTCTACCAACTTAGCTATTGCGTTACGGCCAGTATGGTGTGAATAGGGCCAATGAAAAGCCCATGCTAAGCAAACCTTTATCCCAGTGATACACAGCAACTGTTCCAGGTTTTAATCACTGAACTAGCCTCGTCGGTCACTTCGCAATGGGATGAACAGTTCACGGTCGAACGAGATCCACAAGATATTCTAACACGCATCCAAAATATCTCGTAGTTATACATCATTGGATATTCACTTGTATTTTACGTACCCCACTGGTGGTAGGCGAAAGGTCATCGGTTCGATTCCCTCTGGCTCTTCGAACTTTTGATTGAAAACAATAAAGGCAGATTTCCCATCCCTTCGATTTTACCACAGAGTATGATGTACTTATTAATTTTTGATCATAATTTGTTGGCTTGTCAGTCTTCCTAAAGATTTATTTCAATCGTTTGGCATGGGATTACACCAGTAGATTACCAGTTATCTCGTGCTTGAATCCGTGCACCAACTTGGCCTCCAGATTCCAATGTGAGAAAAATGAGCGCACTTTATTGACGCTCAGAATACATTTCCAGCACATTCAAATTAAGGCTGGTACTAATTTAAAAGTCTATAACAAGTATGTAGATTTTTCCATGACTATTAGCTGTTCTGCTTGACGAGACATGTGACACGACGCATTACCTTGTAGCAAAGTCATCTTCGCGCAGTCATTTCTGGCATAAAAGTCTGTGTTCAGAGTACCGTTGATCACACCTCGTCGAAAAAATTTACCATGATTTAATGTAACCCATACCAGTCGGTGTAATGAGTTTTGCCATCTCAAAGGGGTTCGAATGCACTTATCGGGCGATTTCTTATCACGAGTCTCGTTGTCGTGATCATTCCACACTTCACAATTGTCATGCAAATAAATCAGTAGCCAAAACAATCTGCTACAAGATTTCAATTCTTTTGCGACTGTAACGCGTGACCACTTTTATTGGGCTGGAGTTAGATCGACAGAGGTCTGACCAAGAACACTGTGCTTCAATCTAACTTGCAGAGACGTACTGGAATTTAATAGAGAAATTTTACTCCGGATAGATCCATCGCTGTTTACGTATTCTTTCTTTTTTTTTCATCGAGATGCAGAGATCATCATGACTCAATTACCATTTTGGAGTGTTGCCTATTCCGTCGTGTTAAGATACCTTTATTTTATGAATAATACGAAAAATGCCTTACCTCAAGATTGCGATCAATGTTACTCGCACACACAAACACCGGACTGATTTCTCAGAATATTGCCTCGCCGAGTTTTGCCAAAGTAGTTGATTCTCCTTAGTTTCAGGTACACCGCTTTGCATGATGGCAGAAACAAAATCAGTACTTATCAGATTTCATTCAAGTGACCTTGGTTTGAAGGACACGTATTCGAAATGAATCGAAATTTTTCACTTATGACCAGATCATCGACTGCAAGGCTGCTGTTGACCGGCGAGATAGTATAGTATTCTCAAAATGTGTTTTTTATTACTCTGAGGGTCCACCGATGCTGGATACTTCAGTAAAAATGGATCAACGTGCCACGATCAGTGGAGAAAAAAGCCTGTGTTCTATTTCTTTTCATAACTTTAAACAAAATTTCGTATTTGACACTACTAACTGTGAACTTAAAAGCGCCAAAATAATTTCGTGTGGTTAATAAGAATGCGTAGAATAAAATCCTTACCGATATTGGCAGGACTAATGATGACGATACAAATTTTTATACCTAATTTTATTCTATAACTCCTTTTTCAAGTGCTATTACCATTAATACTTCATCAGAAGGAAACTAATTTTTCCGACAAATTTTAACACTACTTATGCATGGTTATAGATATTTGACACAGTAAGTAGTTGCAATCAATTGGGGTTCGCCCGGAGAAGTGCCCGGGATTGAGAGTCCATGAATGAGGGTATAACCAATCCCATGACTGATCATTTCCAAGAACACCTCAAAGTGCACGTGTTCTGACTAAAGCTTTTGGCACCAAATTCTGAAATACTCTTCTCCTGATCTTTAAAACAATTCTCATCGTTAGGTGCACGGGGAATCCTGTTCCATAGCTGTGACATATGTTAAGTGACTCCTGTTTCCAAGTCCAAGGAATGCATTGACTCTCAAAGTTAAAGTGCTACAATATGCGAGAAAGCACTTTTATCCAGAGGAACTAACAGCCAGCATACGGAGTGATAAAAATCTCCTTCTAAGACAGGTACAAGGAACAACAGCATACTAAATGAACAAGCCCTAAAGTGAAACATTTATGCTGTCATGGTATGCGAAACCTTTTGCAGAATACCTAATGGATCTGGACAAAAATACGGAAACTGACCTTACTCGTTATCCCTGGAAAATATCTTGAAAATACAAACTATTTATGCTTATGTTAGTTTATCCTCATCATGTGGACACAGATATACCTGACTTTCAGCATCGAATCTCTCGTAAAAGCCAGAGTACTGACTAGTTGATTGTCCGTCACCTTATTTTGAGTTTTCAGTGGTTCTGCCGTCTTAGACGAGACGGATTCGCAGAAATGGATTTGATCTTCCCTCGTCATTTCAGTAGTAAAATGTTTGCTGCGTCGCTGTGCGCGTTCGTTATTCGGAACATCTAAACGAGACTGTTTTGTTCACAACAACCTAATTTGTGCATCAGAAGTGTAAGTGAAAGCTCTAGTTGGAAGAGTCCTTTGAAGAACCATAACGGTGATTCGATAATAGTTCTATATGGGTTAGACGCAGCTAACCCCGAGAACGATGACACTGCTCTAGAGATTTGGTATTTTCGATATAATTAGTATCTGCAGGTGGGTGGAAAAAGATTCTCGGAAGCGCACGACCGGTTTCGAGAGTATTGCCGCTCCTCAGGTTTTGAAAAATTCCTACGAAGTGTACAAGTATGAAAACACATGAATGGACACAGCAGTATCGGATACACACACATGATGATCGGCATTACCCCGCGAAACCGGTCGCATGCTACTGAGAATCTTTATCCACCCACCTGAAGTTAATAATTACATCAAAAATGAACGTTTAGAGTGCATCGAATGGTTTACCCGCATATTTAATCTCACTGGCCGCAATAATTGTCAAGAGAAGAACAGAATAAGGGCGATGTAGAAGAAAGTCCATAGTTCTGCCTTGCTTTCGTGGGCGCATATTTTTACTGGATAGAAACTAGACACTATTTGTATTTTTCGGTTTGAGTTCACATGGTGTGTCAATGTATATTCCTATTTTTTGTTCTTTGGGTAGCTGACGACGAGCACTATGGTTTCTCGAAATGTCCTCCCTGTAATTAGAGATTTGATATGCCGTGAGAAAAACATCTGGAACTTTCAAAATGAGGAACGCGATTCCAATGCACTTTGCATGTACAATTCTCGACTTTCAATCTTGTTAGGTAAAATGTTTCGGATGACTGTCTGCCAGTAACATTTTGTTTATAAACTCTTTTCAGTAACTAGCTGATATTCGTTGCGTATTTTCAGTGATCTGATGAAAAGAGTTCCAACCAACCCACGGTTGTAAGGAACCATTATGAATCTGGCCTATGGTAAACTGCTGTATAGTGGCTTGTTGACATCTTTTCCCCACTCTAAAACAGCAGACATCGATTTTTCGTAGGGTTTGTTTGAAATATCGGATATACTTATCAACGTCTTAGTGAATTCTGACACAAAGTACTCGGTTACGGCTGGGCAGTTTTTCACCAAGGTGCCTCCTTGTGAGATGGCTGATAACTGTTAATCATATATACTTCCGTCAAATAGATCAAGAACTTCATTCTTTTATGCATCCAATCTACCGTATCCCACTTTACATGCCTACTTGGTCAATGTACCCCATCGCTTCATCACTTGAGTCACGATTACCAACGCGCCATCAACGTGTGCGAATAAAGGTCATGGCACCAATCGACCAATCATATCACTGTTCGGAAACGTATCGACGGTATTTTTTGCATACTTAGCCGTTGATTTATAGAGAAGATTTCATATTCGTCCGTGCCGGTACCGTACGTGTATAGTACGTAGAATACCAGTGCTATTCTAATACTAATGTGCCTAATTTCGAGCACGAAAAAGGTAATGCCTCCAAAGCTGTTCATGATGTGACCAAGGGAACTCCTGTGGGTCCGACCTCGGTGGACATGTTTTTGGGGATGACCCAAAAGACAAATCCATGATACTACTTCACCATTAACCCTTCTCAGACCACGTGCCATCGATATTGTAAATCTAGAGACAAGGAACAACTTATTCCTTCTTGTAACATACCGAACACTGTTCTGTTTGACGGCCTTGTTTCTCTTGAAAGATAAATAGGTAGTAGCCTGCATTATGACGTGTTCTACACACCAGAAAGGTGAAAGGAACATCGCGGCACTGTGTCCATTGTAAAGTAACTTGGGGCGGGCGTAACTTGCAGATATCCGAAAGCACAGCAGTGACTTACGAACACATTTTGCTCTGAATTCTTATCAGCGGTGCATACGATATCTGTCCTAAAGGTCATGTGTAAAACTAAAGACAGCCGATGAAACGAACTTTACTGAAGAACGACTATCCGGAAAATTAATGACCGGTTCTTTCCACAGGGATTCTGGAAATTCTGCCTTCTGCCTCACCAGAGTGTGTTGCTTTGAATTATTGCACTATATTTGACGGATAATTAGTCCATGGTTTATGGTCTGGCAAGCCCCATTGCATAGAAATGCAGTGAACGTGTTGGTATTCATTACTCTATCCCCTGTGTTTCACATCTCATAAATTGTAAGGATAAGACTACGTATGCGTTGAAAACAGCAGTGCACCTAAGTGTATGCCCATAAAATAATGCAACCCCATTACTGATCTCAGTGCATTGATTTGTTTGTAAAGTAAATGTAATTCAATGTGCTCATATTCATGTTACGTTGCAAAAAAGTGACCATTCGCCGTAGCCTGATCAGAACCCAACACTGTTTCATTTGATTTATGAATGGACGATATTCGTCGCTTTCACCTATCAACAATTCTGAAGTTCTCCTACAACTTCAAAGTGAAAGTGGATGACTTTACTAGAGTATCAACAGAATGACATAGTCCAATTACTCCACTGGATTATACGAAAATTACACGTAACTTTCAAATTTACTGAATGTGACTGATACCCTCACGATAGTTGGTGGAAGTAGTCATGTCGTGATTCGCATCAGTTTCAGAGCTCACAGTGGATGTGATAAAATTTGGTCATGAATGTGTTGTTCATATGATTATTGTTTTATTCACACACGTGTAAACAAACCCATAAGATGGGTTTTCGTCCACGAGATTTATTGCACAGAACATTTGTAGTGATGAGAGACGATATTCGGTGGGTGTGCACTTCTGTTGCACAAGTTTCAAAATGTGAATACCTCGAACAGAAAATCTTTCCGACGTGAAAATTTCGGATGTGTTTTCATCTATTTCACATCGTAATCAGTGTGACGTATGAACATGCGGTCAGTATGCGTCATATGCTTAAGTGAGTTGAATCCTGAGTATTTTATGCCAAAACGTTTCGGACAACGAATCTTATTGGTAGCCCCGGGGGCAATTGTGATCACGTTACACTAACTAGTTTTGAGCTTCCCAAAGCAATTTATCATGGCACTAGTTCATCTTTTGTCCATACATCAATTAGATAATGAGACTGAATTACAAAACAGTCCATGAAATCATTTTGTTCCACTAGTGAGGTTTCCCAGTTTTACGAAATTCCCTATGATCGTCACTGAAAACACAGATGTATTTTTGCCATGTGAAGTCGAAGAGTAATACGTGAATTCTTTCTCGTGAACAAAGTGTATCACACAAGATGGCCATCTGATTCGTCGAAAGCTGACTGAAATGACTTCATATACGCAAGTACTTTACAGTCCAAAAGTCAACTATTCATTCTTGATGGTCAAAATTAAGTGAATGTATGTCATTTGGCAGCTGTATATCCTTGGTCATTCATGCTCTGAATATGAGGTTCGTGATTCGGATAGGAGTTTGTGTTGACTCATTTCCAAAATGAGGTATTTTCGTGTTAAATTTAACCTTCGAGGATTGCCTCACTTGTGTTTGCACGGTTTGATGCAGTGGTTGAGATTGCAAACGACAAACTGCGATTGTCTTATATATATATATATATACACACACACACACACACA
Source organism: Fasciola hepatica (assembly GCA_948099385.1). Classification (NCBI taxonomy): domain Eukaryota; kingdom Metazoa; phylum Platyhelminthes; class Trematoda; order Plagiorchiida; family Fasciolidae; genus Fasciola; species Fasciola hepatica. Next base: position 7,933,671 of record CANUEZ040000072.1, on the reverse strand, counting down.
CTTGGTGGCCTTCTGGCTTAGCAAAATGTAGCCGGTATAACTGATCACGGAGGATGACGCGGATGTTAACGTCGTGTGAGTCGTACCGCTATAGTTCAGTTGGTAGAACAGCTGCCCGTTAAGCGACAGATCGGCAGCTTGGTGGGAGCTCGTGTGTCACGCTGTGCTAGTTGCAAAAGCCAGGGGATTTCCCATTATCTACATCATTCCGGCTGCCCATGCCACCAGTGAATTCTACATGACAGTTAGAATTCGCATGTTAAGAAGCACCTCATATTGTCCTACTCACTGTTGACTATAACTCATGTTTATAGTTATTCTTTCACGATTCTTTTATTTACAGTGTTTTCTTTTTGTAACAATTAGACAGTATTACTGGAAGGGTTGTGCATCCAAATTTTTGGCTGCCATTTGAGGAGTGATAGGGGATGGTGGTTGGAGAATTCGAACCTAGGAAACAAGTGTCCGAATTTCATCATGATAACCATGCGTGCATCACTGATTTTATGGCGTATAGTGCACGATATTCTATTGAACCCCTTCTGTTCTCTTGATTTTCTGCAATTAGTTTTGAACCCAATCACTCGAGGTGACCAAATTCGGCCCACTGATGATATGACCAGTAATTATGTGAGATATGCACACGGGTTTTAAGCTCGATGCAGATGAGTCCATTTATTGTGTAAAATGTGCTTGAGAGGGCTCGAAATTCGTCCATATCAACCTCTATGCTAATGACTGAATAGATAGGTGGTCACAAAATGCGGTAGCCCTCGTTTTGTAGAGGCTGAATTTTAAAGTTCAGGCATGCTTCCGATTTTATTTCGGATGGTTCTGAGTTCTTTGGTGTCCCACTTATCGTGGGAGGTGGATGTTAACTCGTGCTAAACCAGAAGACTCGTCCTTCTGCACAGACTCTCCTAGCTAAGATGCCCCAACATTGCCAATGCTGTTCAAGTGTTGACTGTGGACGAGCCAGACCGTAGACTTCATGTTCAAGGACAATAGCTTGATTCTTGTGGGACTGATCGAACGTATAGCCACGATGTCGCATTGAGTTGTTGGTGTATCCAGTTGATTTTTCGGAATCATTGTGAGCAACATTTCAGTCGGTGTTCTGATGTGGTAGTCAGCAGTTTGCTTCCCTTCTTCATGTGCTAGCCGACTTTTCCGTTTCTTCAAAAGCCAACTCCAGACCATCAAAGAACCATCAACAAGGACCCGATGACTGAGATGCAGCTAGCTTCTTATGGTATCTTCGCAGGAGTAGACGATTTCATCAGAGAGGTCTAAATTAAACATTTTTTGTTGGCTGAATAATGCGCTGTTCTATTCAGCATTCCAAATGATGATGTGATGTATGGTGCATCGTCTTTGATTTTGAAACTGTTGATCAGTGATACAGGGCATTCTGTATTGTAAATGTGGTGCAGACCGTGGGATTTGATTTACATACGGAATGCTTGCATTCATCAACATGGACCTTTATATCTCCGACTACTGGACGATTATTATATCCCTCGGATAACTTGTGGGAGCCCTTTTTCATGTTTCTCACTTGGTTCAGAGTTTACAAAGGAAGAGTTGCAGTTCTCGTTTTGAATGTGTTGCCCGTGTGATCACTGTTTTAACCGTAAATGTGAAAGCAAACTCATGGAACGGGTTTTTCTTCCCAGAGATTCACGGTACCCAACATTTGCCGTGATCAGAGGCGATTTTCAGTTGGTTTAGATTTTTAAACTGAACCAAGTCCATCCTAAAATCCTCAGCGGGACAATATTTCTGATTCCCGCCTGTGAATGACAGTTTGTAACATGTTGAACGACTGGTTTTCTCTCACACTGGTCAGTATCATAAAAGCCCGATTTTTTGGGCTGCTGTTTAACGTACAAGCAACAGGGTGGCTCGGTGTATATCTACACTACAAGATCTTGCCGGCTTTTCTAAAAATTTTGTCCCACTTGTTACAAAGATCGATTGATTGTCATAATAATTATCCACAGAAAACTTCATTTTTATACCTAATCGTGTGCTGCTCAACTGGGCAAAATGTTATTACGTACCGATGTAGTAGTTCTTAATGACGCACAGCTCATCGGACTTTATCATCTGGGAACGTATTTTTCTATGAGGCAGTGTGTCAAGTTGTTCCTCTCGTGAGGGTGCGCATCTTATAGCTGTGGATATATCTTTTCATTTGTTATATGATTCTAGAATAGCAAAACCAGCGGACACTTGTAAGATTCTGTTGTCACAATTTCTCCACAGCAGCCCTGGTTTGAAAGTGGTGATCAACGTATTCGCACTGTTGAACAATGAAGTACATACATATTTTCCACATTGGACGTTGAGAGCATAAGTTACACACGTAACAGAGCTCAGGCTAATTAGTTTCATCACAGTTGGTTTCATGGACTACGCGTCTGAAGTTTTGCGCTGAGAAAAGTGACAATTCAGCATATCCGTCGGCATATCCGAAGAATGGTGTCCACATCCGGCATTACGGTACATCGCTTGTTTTCCACTTCATCCTTGTATTTACCTTCTTCTATTACATAATAGTGATGTGCAATTTCAGAAATGGTGTCGCGGACAATTTGAGGCTGCCAGGTGAAGAAAGATAGGCGACGGAAACAAGATTTAAACCCGGGAATTTGGAATTCAACCGCGCTGTTTCATCCCTTTTGGAATTTGCCACATAATCATCTACTCATTTTCCGGTCCACTGTTCCGTATTTTAACCCAGACTGTCAATATCTGTTGCTCTATTAAAATAATGCCACTCAAGATCACCTAATCCAATGAACTGCTGAAATTCTTCAAAAGAAGAACTATACCAGGCTGTTTGGTTCCTTTCGGAAATATGGTAAAGAACAGCTGGTTGGTCCGCTGCCCTTCGTAAAAGACTCACACACAACATGGGTCTTCGTTCCCTAATGAGTAGCTTTCTCGTGTTTACAGACCTTGTTAGGTCATACCGAACATTCTCAGCTCGGTGCAATCTTACTACAAGAAAAGTGGCTACGCCGTGACGTCGACGATGGTATAATTGCAACAAGTGATTTCACTGGGTATCGAGTGGATCGTCGTGTTTCACAAAGAAAGCGAGGTGGTGCTGTTATCACATGCGTCAACAATCCTTGGTGCCAAAATGTCTAGCTCGTGTTTATGTATTCAACTGTATGTATTGGTTCCTCTGTTACTGAATGCAAACCTAGATGTTTGAGTAATTGTCGCCCTGTTATACTAGTAAGTTTTTATATTTCACCCCAATGTTTTACCGGTAGCTGCCAAGAAATTGTTCATTAAATTTATAAATTCTAGTGGACTACGCAGGCATTTTCATGTGCATAGTTGCCGGTGATCTTAATCGTTTTTACGTTAATTCTTTTTATCATTTCGGTCTTGTAAACACTGTCAATTTTTTCAGTTAGAATGGACGCTTTCCTAGACATTTTCCTAGTCAGCAGTCTAAATATTTTCACCACTTCATGTGCTTTCGCTCTTGGCTCATCCGATCACTCTACCATCAAGAATGTGCCCAAGATTTGCAGCCACACCAATCACCGACACTTAAAACAATGCCGCTACCGCCAATTTTTCAAAATTCAGTCCTTTTTGCAGACCATGCTGATGTTAAATGAAACAATTAGTCAAACTGACTTTCCTGCATTGTCAGTTGTTGACGTCTCCCTGTCTTGGGATCATCTTACCAGTTATCTTGATTTCTGCCTTAACCAGCACTGCCCCTTTGAGACCCTTTGCGTTAGCCCTGATCGTTTCTCATCCCCACCTCAAACAAATTCGTCTCCGAGACGGTGAGCTTTTAAATGCAAGGATTACACAGAGGTCAAGAGCTTGACGAAATCAATCAAGATTGAGCAATTCAGACTGAATTACATGTATACAAGTAACCTCTTGGAACGTAAAAATTATGAAGAGACATGGTGGCTACTGAAATGTTTATGTGCTGGTTCATTTGTACTCGAGTCTGCTGCTGTGGATATCAACGCACTGAATCAGTCACTCAATGAGGAAGCTGGGTCTCCTATTTTCACACTTTCCGAAGATGACCCTCCAAACGTGTCTGCTTTTTGCATTTCCATCCCTGATATTTACAGAGAACTAATCCTTCCAAATTCTAGGAAATCCTCTGGACCAGATAGCCTCAGCCATATAGTCCTCGAGGAGCGTGCAGCCATTCGCCCACCAATTTTCTCCGAAATGTTCAATCAGTGCCCGAAAGATAGAAAAATTCTAGTCTGCTGCTGGTTGGCGGTCATCATCCCGGTTCCTAAGAAGTATTCTTCCGAATTCTGTCCCATTGTTTGCACCTCAGTAGCTTTGAAAAACCTTTCGAAAAGTTAGTTCTGCCATATGTGGAGTCTTTCCTAAATTTGTTCAGACCTCCGCCAGCCTTCTTATCAATCTTCACTGTCCACCCATGATGTCCTTGTCCCTCTGGCAAACTGAATCTTCTCATCACTTGATAAAAAGAGTAAAACAGTTAGGATCTGCCTTTTGGACTGCAGAAAAGCCTTCAGTTGTGTCGGCAGGACTGAGTTTCTCTCTTTTCTCTCCAATTCAGTTGTCGAACCTCCTCTTATTTCTCTGTTGGATGATTATTTCCGTAATCGTCAACAATTTACATGTTACAATGGCACGAGCTTTTCTGTTTTTACTTCTATCCTTAATTTCCCTCACGGTGCCGTACTATCACCGTTTCTGTGTTCAGCTTACGCATCTTCCATCTCCACTCACGACAGCAACCTCTTTATCACATGCGAATTCATTCTTGGCTCGCCATATTTCTGTAACTCTTCTTTTCCGACCGTTTAAATGGGCATCAGAGAAATTTTCTGGTCCGCTACACATAATTTGACTAAACATCCCCTCAAATGTGGAGACATTCTGTTCTCCGTAATGAGAGGCGATATGTACTCAGATTCTACTGACTCTTGTACTCCAGTGTCAATTAGTGGGAAACAATCGATTCATCATGATTCATTAAAGTACCCTGGCTTGGTACTGGACCGAAACCTTGCCTGGTCCTGGCACTTAAGCCACGTTTTTACAAAGATCAGACGTTTGTTTTTTACGTAACGCTTCTCAAATTCCATTATGTGCCAACGTATCTCGTTTTTCCGTTTGTTCTACTCCACTGGACCCATGCCCGCTCTGTCATTTTTCCGGGTCTGTAGTCGAAAGACTTTAAAGTAGGCCCTAGATTCCTCTTGTAGTGGGAAACCCAGACAACGATTCACTCAACTCATCACTTTCCAACACAGTAAAACTTGCCATAAGCTTTCCACAAGAATAATCATTGATTCTACTCACCCCATTCACGAACACCTAATAAAATCTGTTACCTTTTCAGCCACAAATTCCAGTTATATACACCTTCGTGCACGCACCCGAGCTTACGGCAGTTCCATTTTCCGTACCTGGCCAAGTTTTCTACAACCCCAATGCTGTATTATTCCATCTTAAAGACCGATTGAACTGGTAATTCATTAGAAACCAATACTTTTTCAACGATTGGGTTTCCCCTGCTTTGAGAAAGTGTTATTTAGTTAAGTGAGAGTTGAACATCCACCCTCAGAGGTACATAAAGCTTCTTTTTGTCTTGTCGTTCCCTATCTTTAAGGGTTGAAAGCCCATTATGATGACCGTTTGACCACCTTCGATTATGTAAATAAGTACCTCTTATCCGTTTGTGGTCCACATTCTTCAACTTTTGTGAACTAAAGCTGTAAACGAATGACGAATAGCAAATTTACAACGCGCATCATGATCCGAAATTCATTTTTATTTTCTGGTTTCGATATGGTAAGTGCTGATAGGATGAGACATTTTTTGAAGGTTACGAGGTGGTACGTAAGTGATACGTTGGTTTGAAAAATGATTTCTTGCCAATATTAACAATACCACTGAAACGAGAACTCTGACTTCAGTCCACCCAGCTCACGATGAACATATCGGTCCAGGAATAGCAATCAATACTGCTGAAAAGCCCAACCCTAGCAAGCGGTCAGAAAATACAGACATCATCAGTTGTGATACACTGGAAAATTTTCTCAGTTTATAGATCGAGTTCTGTGAGTTTATTGAAGTATATCAGAGCATCGGGTACTGACAGGAAATTTTTATAAATTACGCCTTATTTGTATTGATGATTCCCAGCCTCATGAGTAGTTGGATGTGCATGACCTTGATTGCCAAAGTAAAACCTACAGAACAAAGTAAGCTAAGAATAAACAATGTATGAGATGGTAATTAGATTATTAAATAGGACCACATGAATTATCTTAGGTTACATTTAGATAGTTCGATGGAAGCCGATACCTCAACCAATATGGTTTTCATGTGTGCTCCTCTAATTGAAGGTCAAAATGAATCCCGTCATAATTAGGAAACTTGACGCGATGTGTGGTTTTGTAGTGTCTCCGCTTGATGACTGCCTAACTTATCGAAGAGAAGAAATTCCCGCGTGCATCCGCGGGAATCATGACGTCAAGTTCACTTGGGTGCGCTTCGTTAAGCACTCAAATATTTTTTATTCCGATAACTAGAAGAAGAACTGGGTAAATGGCAGGTTTTTGTCCCCTCTACAAAGAGGAACAAAGTGGAATTACAATGAGTTTTTTAGTTAGCATATTTTGGGACAAATGTTGTTTCGCGAATAGTAGCACCGATGCCCACCTTTAATCCAGCCTGCGAAGATAACCAGGCAATCTTACTCCCCGTTGCAGACAAGAAGGAGGCAGTTTGGAATGTGGCTATTGTCAACTGTTATGAAGCATGTATTGAACGTCGAACGACGTAAACCACGTACTGAGTTTATCGGAGGACTCAAATCATGCCACCTGTTATTTTGCAGGTGGATTTTTTTCGTAGGTGATACGTGACGCTCTGTGGAAGTCTAAGAAATAAATAGTTTCGTGTACAAACGTCCCCTTCTCCGAAACTGTATCACACCTACAGAAATCATTGAGTTGGTTCGGAACAAAACACAGTTAGACTTAGCGGTGGATTTCAATCAGAATCCCTTGAAATAGTGGAAGAAATTCTAAGTTTTATGACTGAATTCTACGACAGAATGTAATTCTAGTTGGTTTTAGTTTATTCACGATAGCTCTCCGAGCCATATTTCACGAAAGTTTGTGAATATATTCATGCAAAACTATTTGTCCGTTCATTACCCACTTTCAAACTTGTGAAAGTATGCCCAAATTCAGGGTCCAGTTGATATAATTATTCACTAATAGTGCAGATTTAAATGTAATCGTTAACGTTTTCCTTTCTGAAGTGATAAGGTAATGAACTATCTCCGCAGTGGATATTGGAGTCAAAAGGTAAAAATATGATAGAACAAGAGATAAAAAAATTTCATCATAACCAAAGTGGTAGACTCTATACAGAAAGACTATCAAAAATCCCGAAGAATGAAAGCAGACCGAATGACTAATAATGTGTATGAATGTTGCCTTTCTGATAATGCGTAGATGGCTCCAGTGTGAACAAATCCTGTCTTGTTTTCTCTCAGAGGCTCATATGCGGTCTTGTCTCCAGCCGACAGCTATTGGCAAAAATAGGATTTCATGGGAATTCTGAGCAAATTTGTTCGCCTCACAAGAGCCGACCACGGGGGCTATGGTGTCAAAACATCGCCACCAATTGCCAGTCATCGTGGGCATAAAATTATACAGTTCGGTGTTATTGTTGTCGTGTTACAAAGCTAACCGTTCTTACTAAACTACTGTATGCGTGAGTCACGGCGATAACTAACGTGTTGCTTTTAGCTTATCCGTTAGTGGTAATTTAGGAAGGAAAAACAGGTGGATAGCTGATTCTTTCGCTAATTATTTGTTATTTACTGTGATCAAAAGGTGGAAAACACTATTTACGTAATCAACTTAGGCATTTAGAAACTTCGTTCCCCCCTCCCCCCATGGTATGTTTGCACTATCCGTGTAGTGACCACCTCAGTCAATACGATGATTTGCCAGCAAGGTATACGAGACACTGGGTGTACAGATTGACCGGTGGTAGCCTGTTTTTGTTAGCCATGTTTCTACACATCAGGTGACAACAAACGAACTTGGATGATGCAATTACAAAACAAGTTTTATTCCCTCTAAATATTCACAGATGTTAGCTATGGACTAAGGGTTTCTGACTACCCCGGAACAGTGAGTAATCCAGGTGACCAAGCTCTACCTGATGTACAGTGGTTACCCGTTTGCAATTCTGGTTAGATTGGTCGGCTGATATTGCGTAATAATGGGGGAACAATAGCCGATTGTTCTAAGTACGATGCGATTCGAAGAGGACCAGCAGGGATGAACAATGAGACATTTTCCCCTTGTTAGCTCGAGGCTTAGGAATCGCAAATGAGATTGCTTTTGGGTGCTCCGAGTTACTTTGACCTGGCAACATTCTGCTTGGCTAAACTTCGACTCATTGATGAAAAAGGCTGTTTTTACTTTCTGAAGAGTTCGTTTTATCCTTCAAGTAATACGGTTTCTTTTGACACCATCTCCGAAAGATTGTCCAGTTCTGATTCCTAGTTATGGATGCAGTATCTCTGGATGTAAACAGGAGCATATCGCATAAAGCTGTTCAAAGTTTGACGTTCAGCGAGATTAGCTCCACGTCGCTGACAAATATAGTGCACGAGATGCTATTGAACTCGACCTGTTTCGCTGCAATAACTTTTAGATCAAACTAGTTAGGGTAACCTAATTTGGCAGTGATGATGTGTGTCATCCCACCTACTACTAACCCACTGCTGCATTAATTGCAAAATTACCAAGTGGCTACTAAACACAGTGACTTTAATAATAATGACTGAAGCGCTACGTCCAAGCATGCTTCTGATGGTGTTCCGGATGGTCTCGTGGTTTACTTTTCCCCGTTCATCTAGGGTGGTGGGTGTCAATTCGCACAAAGTGCCGAAGACCCTCGCTGACAAACCTCAAAAAATTTCAATCAGATATAAGTCTGAACTGTGAGCAGGCCGGTTCATGGTCTTGGACTTTCCGGCACAATCGCCGTATTCTGATGGCAGAGACCATGTTCCGTGGTTGAGTTGTAGTGCTGAAATATCATGGTCTTTGACAATGTTCAGTAATCTTAGGATGTAAACACTTACTTACCGATCTGATATTTGAGCCGGAAATCTGCTTCCCTACTAAGACGGCCAACTAGAGTTTTATTTCTTAAAAACAGCACCTCATACCATCACAGGCCCACCACTGAGGGTCTGACAACTGAAGTTCAGTTTGTTTTTTCTAGAATTCTGCCAGTAGTATATAATTACGTGAAAGTCATCAAAATTAATCTGTTTCTCATTGCTAAATATCACGTCATACCATTTGACATTCCAAGTGATGGGATTTGTGGCTCGTTACTTTCAATTTTGAAAATCATGATCAGACATCCGAGGCAATGATCGCCTTGCTGTGTTTTACAGATAAGATGTAGACTGTAGGACTAGTACTACAAGCCAAATGCCCAAATTTAGTCACAGTTTCTTGGACATCTGGCGTACGTTAGTTCTTGATTGTTTACGTGCGAATATTGTTCCTTGTTTCAGCTCAGAAAGCCTTGGACCAAGGACCATCCCTGAGCTTCAAAAGCGAGACAATAACGACGAAGGTCACTGCGTATGCTCACAAGTTCGGTGTTTTTACCGGCCGTACAGAGGTGGGTTTATTAGCATCTCCCATCCTCTGAAAAACAGTATCGGGGACAAATCAATTGACCCATCTCATGCATGAAATTTGTGTACTTTTTGTAAAGTAATGGGTTGATATATCACCATGCCAAATTTGATCATCCTAAATGATTTGGTTCGAAGGTAAACAGGGAGGGATTAAAAGCCTTTCGTGCACATTATATCTGAATACATATATTGGTAGCGGTACTAAGCAGCATGCAAACGCGTGAACGAAACCACCCCAGAAATGCACGGCCGGTTTGACGGTTACCGCCGATCACCAAGTATGTCCACTCATCTTCCTACTTGTACACTCCGATGTTATATCCTCACTAAAATCTAATTTGAATCGTATGGCGTGCGAAAGTATAGTCTTCATTGAAGAGCGCACAAATGAATCACAACTGTGATTTCTGTTAGTTATTCGTGTCTGGGTCACTGCTAACCCAACGAACAACGAGGCTGCTTGTGCAAGCCCTCACATTGACGGTAAGTAGTATGTAAACGTGCGGACAATCTATATATATATATATATATATATATATATATATATATATATATATATATATATATATATATATATATATATATATATATATATATATATATATATATATATATATATATATATATATATATATATATATATATATATATATATATATATATATATATATATACCCAACTTTGAGTTGATCCACTTGTTAAAGTCGTTCACTCCGGTGGAACTCGAATCCGTTTTCAATACTTAGATCGATTCGAAAATGGTCAAATCGGCCAATTTTAGTTTCGTTACTGTTGTGGGTCTTCATCGGCTTTTGGATCGAAAACAGAACGACTCTAATCTGGTTGTCTGTTGATAGACCCTCATTTGCTGCCACGATTAGTCACACGCGCGCACTTTGCATTTGACTCCACCAATCATCAATCAAACTTCGCTACGCACTGGACGACCTTGCTTGGCTGGGCCTTTCGCATGTTCAGCAAGTGCTTGCTCAATTTTCCCCACCAGCCTGCTCGTGAATCAATAAACGGATTTCCTGCATCGTGCTCTGCATTAACACTGAGTTCAACAGTGACCATCAAATTGTCGAACTTTTCCCTAACTTCCAGATCCGTTCATTTTAATCACCACTCCAAAACGACGGGATAACATCCGGACGGATAAAGAAAAAAAAACAGAATTGGTAGACCATTTTGTTTTCGAGGAGAACTTACGCAGACAGTATGCTGATATTTCATTTAAAAGACAAATGCTTAAACAGGAAAAGCATGCAAGATCCGCGGTGATCAAGTGGTTTAGAGAGTGTCGCTTATCGCCTCGGAGGTTTGGGTTTCGGATCTCACCACCGCCGGTCAGGTTGGTGGTAGACAGAGATCCCCGTTGTTGTTAGAGTCTTTATCACACTTAACCTGGTGGGAACCTGTGTGGATCTCTATTTCAGGCTTCAGGATCTGATTGTAGGCTAACCCCAGTAGTGTGGTGGGCTTTTGAGGCTAAAGGGTACACTCCTTCCAATGCACAGATGCGTGAGCAAATAATACGAAATTGACAAAAATCGGGGTAAATAAGCATCGAACTAACGAGCCATTGTAGTGTCTTTCTATAAGCAAGAGTGTAAAAGAAGTGAATGTCAATTATAAAGCTCAGCTAATGAAGGTTCTGCCCTGCAAGCGGAACGTCGCCGATTTGTTTCCGGCTTGGGAGCCACAAACGCTATTGAATTTCCCGTTACCTATAAGATTCAGGCTCCGTTCTAGTAGTATATTCTATGAATGTATTGTAGGTAACTCAAACTTTGTTCTTTCGTCATTGAACAGGGCACGAGACAGATAGGGTGTGGGGGAGTTTTGGTACCGGTTTATTCCAGAGGAAACGTGCCAGAATGGAGAAGGGACGGATGAACGCGGAATGAAAAAAGATAAACATTTGTATGACGGGTGAGTGGGTTCATGGAATATCTTTTGGGCTGAGTGAACTGGACTCCATGAGCAGATCAATGAGATCAGTGAAAGAAGTGTCAATTAAAGTTGACAAAACACGAATTAGGATCACCAAGCCGCGTTGCGTCGCTCTGCCGGTATGGTACTGAATGATTTCTGGTTAAATTACTAAACTCAATCGTATGGAGGATAACATTCTGTGGGCTACTTCGAACATGTCTTCCACAAAATTTGTATTGGTTAGTACACCCGTTTCTGTCTTTTGGTGAATTATTTCAACTCTTTTGTATGAAACCATGAGAACTTGTGATAAAAACGTTAGTAATTCACTACTTTTGGTCTCTTTGTTTTTCCTGAAATGCGTCTTTGTTATAGATCAATTGGGAAGTAAATTACAAAGCATAATACCCATTATTCTAACCGACAGCCGCCAGACAGTTTCCACGTTGACCTTTGAATCATTTGCACCCGAGTTCGAATCCCCATTCGACAGTCTCCAAATGACTGCTATCACCTCCCTCAAAAGTTGCACTATTTTGGATTAGTGAGTAGACAGGAGGTCAAATATTACTCAGATCCCAGAACATTTCCCAGCATAGGACTTTGTAAAATTAGTAAAGTTTGTAAGTAGACCACAGTGTTCACAGGAATTCACAATAGCAACTGTCAGTCCTGCCACAGTTGATTGGTGTGGACAAATTCGTCACTGGTTTCACTGATGCTTTGTATCTGCTAGTGAGACTCAAAGGCAGACTACCCGGTCATTCGATTTCATTTCGAGAGTACCCCAACTCTTGTTCCGGTGGAGCTGTAAACGTGCTGAGGACAACCAGCTGTCCGTCCAAGCAATTCCAAGAGCACTTTCCTAGTTGGCTAGTGAAAACTACCAACAAAACCGTAACATGTGCAATCTGAAGCGATACGATTGACATGGATCACAATTTAACAAGTGTGTCACAAAACCACTGCTAATGGGCCAGACAACAAATTCTATCCACCGTAAATGGGATCACGATCAGGCTGAATTGACCACTCTTGTGTTCACAAAAATAGTTTGCGAAAACTTTTCTCCCTCCCCGGCTAAAGGTCAACAGGATGATGATACTCAAATCCGAACGAACCCACTAGCGTAAGTGTTGTGGAGACAGCACAGTTGCCCCAGTATTAAAGCGCCGATTACAATAGCGATATTATTTTCCCTAAAGACATTTTACTCTTCGATTTACTCTGGTTATCTATTTATTTTATAATTTAAATCTGTGTTTTATTGAGCTATGATATATTGATAGCATCCATGTCGCTTCCCTCCAACTGATTGGTCGCCCTAGCTGCTCTTTGATTTCTTATTCAAACTAGTGGGTAGTCTAGCGATCCAACGAAAAGTCGTTGTGCCAATACGTGTCCAGGTGACACTTTAGCATCTATTATCCGGTTGATTCATTTAAAGGTTACAACCTTCTGAGATTGTTGTAGAAGACACAACAGTAAGAATAACTATTAGTATTTTGATTCCCTGAGAACACTGGGGTCCATTTGTTAACTTCACTGATTTTATAAAATCTCTTATGTGCACTGTGCTGTTCTGATGAGATCTACCAAAAATGCAAATCTATTTTAGCCACATAGCATAAGAGACATAATTATTATTATCGCTAATAATAATTCCATTTTCATTATTACTATTATTATTAGCATCATCACTATTATTATCGTCATTAGTACTATTACTATTACCACTCTTTGCTTACATAGTTGAAAAGGAATTTGCTGAGTTGTGCTTATCTGACTGTTGTCTTCCACCGCAAGTTCCAATCGCGATTGTCACGGGAGAGTTGAAAAAAGACAGAACTTGATTGCACCTGTATTCAGAATTCTACTGGAGGTGAAGCGTAATCAAATGTGATCAGGTGATAGTCAATCATTTGGCTCCGATTTGTCTGCTCTGACTAACTGCCTGGACTGGTGACAGGATTGGGGCTGTGGCACTCTGACCTCTGAACGAATCTTGACTTGTTTTATAAAGGAATTTAAATTTGTGCCTGCTGTGTAGACTTTTCTTGGAATCCAGCCTTTATCTTACCAGAAACGGAAGCATTATCTCCTCTAGTATAGGTCTTGATCCGCGAAATCATCCGCGCTGTTCGGAGGTGGTTTTGATGTAGACTGAGTCTTCCAGAGGTTTAGAAGGACAACAGTGGGAACCAATTTAGAGAATGCATGAACTTCCATGTTGATCAGCTTAGTGAGACATGAAAAGGTGCACATCCACCGAGGCCCCACTGGGTATCGAACCGGGGGTGGATGACTGTTGGTAGGGTTGGTTCTCGGTGGTTAATTCAACTTCACCACTACGGATGAGATGCTGTTCAATCACCCACTTTCTAAGGTTAGAAATCGTTGACAACACAGGGATACGCTGTTTATTTTATCAGTATTGGAAAAAGTGATGTTTTCAATACATCTGTTTGTAATCACGTAAACACATGACCCAGCCCTCTCCGGTGAGTAGGCGTGCAGGAGAGTCAGTAAGAAGTGAGTGGAGTTACGTGAGCTTTCAAGAACAAGCCTAGTGTTCATCCAGCTAAGACCAAGCAGGGTCATCGTACACATAGTGAGATAGATCAGTCAACACTGTTCGGGCTGAAGCGTAAATAGATATCAACACCTCGCCGGTGTATATTAATGTATGAGATTGATATCGATCGACTGTCCACGTACCATGAGTGTGTACACGGGTCTGGGTCTGTCCGTGCACATGTCCACCTAAGCCGAATACAATACGAGTAAGCAACTATACAGCGGTTCTGTGATTTTCAATGGTGAATTAAGTTTTGTTATCGTATGGTGAATCATTGAGTAATCAAATCACACACTTTACTGGTACTACACTGATCTACCTACAAATAATTCGAAGCCCACATAATATTGTTTTGATGTTAGAGGGCACAAGCGCACGAAAATCATAGACGGCATCGATATACGGGGTTGCACCAAGATTGTGGCCGGTGAGTGTCAACACCTGACAAAATTTGCCTACACAACTCATCAAAACAGTCATAGTTTCGTTGTTTCTCACGGTATTTAGAGAAATGACTGATGTTTTTCGGTGGTTTACACTTTCTGAGATGTCCTCTAAAAAGTCCCTGTAAGTTGAACAAACAAAGCCTATCACACTTCAGAAAAAAAGTGAAAACGGCTTTATTTAAACATTTCCATCAATTTAGTAGAAAGCTCAGTTCGTAAGTTGTTCCAACTAAAGAGTGAGGTAACGGTGTTCATCGGTCACGGATAAGGACTTTAGGGTTTCGTTCACCTCATGCTTGTCTAGATCCGTGAGTTGAGATGATCAGTTTGTTGTAGAAAGAATAACGAGTTGCACTGGATAATATGATTTTTCTAAGGTCACTCTTAATCTACCGCGTCGTACATTTAGAAGACGTGAAACCAAACCATTTTTGTATGTGCACTTGAAGGGTGTGACATCATTTAATGTACAACGAACCGTTAAAAGACAGCCCGGATAGCCTGTTGTTCAGGTGCCCGACTCGCAAATTTTTATCCCGGCTTCATCTCCCAGTGAGGGCTGAGTGGGTGTGGACTGCTTGCGATTCCTAACGGCTTTTTTCAGCGGAGCCTTTGGCGTTGATACTTCATGATGAATCATATTATGTAATATCTCAGACGGATAGTCCATGCTATAAGAAAGCCCCTCTCAGAATTGGAAAGGATCACAATTACTGTATTCTCGGCACCCTCGACCAAAGATAAATATTGACTACGTAGTATGAGGAACGTTTTGCCGTGAACTTGATCACCAGAGATAATGGCACAAATGGTTTCAAGGTCGTGTAGTGGATAACCAGTTAATGATTATACCCGCAGGAGTTGATGCTATGAGTCAATGTATCTCTTGTCCACATATGCGCGACCCAATAACCACGTATGGTGTACTGTTTTCATTGCACAACGAGTTCACTTTCAGTCAAGTGCAAACAAGACGCTAAATTTGCCGAAGATGTGGCAAATATAATCAATGATTTGATTCACAATGATGGACCCATTAAATCATGGTACGTTCTCAAGAACTGTAAAAAAGAATATCGTCGTTGTTCTGTCTACTCATCCTTCTCTTCTACTGGCAGTTTGTTAACAATTATTTCTTGAATTTGTGATGAACGACAAGCACACAGGATTCCTCATATCTAACATTCGCTCATACGGACCACCAAAGCCACAGTTCACGTGTAACGAGAGAAAGTGGTTCCGCTGACTCCGGGGAGTTTTATGCTTTCCACGTTCGACCTTCACGTATTGGTCGCAGATGCAATCAGCGGCAAGGGAGTACAATGCCATCTGAGGTACCGTGCAGGATGGATCCATTGTGTGCTGACCGTTTTGTGGATGACTGGATGATGAAAGGTAAGCAAAACTATGGCAGAAGGCGTTACTGTAAACAGAAACGGGAATTTTTCCAAAGTAAATTAATCATTCCTGCTTCATCTGAATGGAAATTTAGTATTTTTGCATCCTTTTATTTGTGGAATTTGCAAAAATGTACAATAAATTTTGCTGAATCGTTGGTCGGACAAATTCATACATTAGCTCGAAGTGGAGGGTGGCAAATAAATTTGGGCAGAATCTATTGGTTCGCATTTCGCGTATTCCACGACCACCGGTGATAAACAGTCTACTGCGTAAAATGATCACTGGCTGTGACAGGTTTCGAATGCGAGTCAGATGACCATCTGAACATCGCCACGATGTGTATAAAGATAGTGGGAGTTGAAAAAGAATATACTAACAATTACACTTTCGCTGTATTTGTCCTGATGAAGAAATTCCCTAGCAATTTGACCGAGTTCAGAATGTGGAAAAGCACTGGTTTTACGTGAAATCAAAATTACAGTCAGGACCAGAAAATATCGCCATTTTCCTTTGTAATCAAGGGTAAAGGGAACGAAATGAAAATGACAGATAGATTTATTACTTCGCACGTGTTACTCCGTGTTATTGAAGAATCTATCGTGTGAAGCTCAGCCGTAAGTGGTGTTCATTTTAGGGTTGTCCCAAAATGGACAGCGGTACTGCTCATCCAGTTTAACTGTGGGAACCGCCAGAAGTATGCACATTTATTTTCTGGGTACGAGCAAATACGTTCTCATTGGGCCTAATGCGTGACAGCTGAACCAAAATCCTCCACAGGTTCCCTCGTGGCCGGGGAAAATAGGGATGACTTATATGAGAAGCTTCTACTGATGATTCTGGTTGAAGACACACAAATGTACGAAAATGAAACAACTTAGTGAATGAAAGAAGTGCAACTTTAGATGGTTGAATGATTGAGTCAATGGGTGATTTTACCAATAACCCAAAATTTGGAAATCAGTGCAATCACTGCACAGCTATTTACATCCTACTTCGTACGACATCATGAACTGTGCATATCTACATAGTTTGAAGCCTGCGTGTACGTGACTATCGTTCCGTAACTCAGTAACTCGCTGATAAACGAACCCCAAATCCCAATACAGAAGACACATTTGCTTTAATACGTGTACTATAGGACTAATTTCCGAACAATAATAATAGCGTACCTCAAATTGTGGGCAAATCGACCACGAAATCAAAACAGACAACAAAGATTTTAGCAAGCCCAGACAACAATAGACAGGAAACGCTCAAGACGGCAATGCAGGAGTGAGTCGAGTGGTTTACAAAGGAGGTCCTTATTAACAAGGGGATTTCGACCAATCAGCGGTCCGAAGAGAAATGATTGCCCGAGGGACCACACACTTACACAAGAGTGATGAAGAACAAAACGGAATAGCACGGCTATAAGAAAATTGCATGATCACAACTAGGCAGCCTAGTTCACTCATTCATACAGATAGGCAGACAGAGGGAGAAAGATAATTACGTTCAAAAGTTTGGGACTTGTGAAGTACTTCAGGCAATCATGATATAATAACAGAACGGTCATTGAAAAAGGACACTTAAGTTCAGTCGAAACCTGTCACAGAAACAAGGCTAAAATTGTGTGACAAATTGGGACACATCAATCATTGAGTTATCCGGCTTGCTCCAGTCACATCAACCGTACGTCATACTGCTTCCAGATTCTAATGACATAGAATAATGGAAATTCGGGACCCAATGAAGAATCGAATCCAGTGGAACAGGTCTTCTCAAAAAACAGTATAAACTAAGCAATGACATTATGAATAACCGATAGAACAAGGTCTAACTGTGTAGTACGGTAACTTTTCTGCTGGAAATCGAGGAGTGCATGATTGACTATTTCAAGCAATTTGGTTCTCAGTGGCACTTTCTTGGTTTGCACATCGTAATATTTTGTGTCCTAATCAGCTTCGATTAGTTAGGATAACTTATAAAGGTGACTGAACAACCACTTTTGACCATTTATGGTAAACAGTAATGTTCAACAAAGAGTAACATAACTTTGTCGGAAATGTTACCCGTGGTAACAGAAGCCAAAATTTATCACACACACCCTCCCCGTTCTACGGAAAATTAAACATCGACTTTTCCGATACACTTAGAGCTGCATTTCACTACCATTTTTTTCCGACATAAGTTTGTCTGTGTTTAAGGAAACATCGTTGTCAACTATTCGGTCTCTTTTTTGTGTTCTAGGTGTTTTTTATGATAAGGGTCATTTAGAAGCCTGATGTGACTTGACCGGAAAAGTGTCCAGTCACTGATAAGAGATATGCGTGGGTCTGGGAATAAAAAGTTCACTTCAGAAAAATAGAACATCTATCTTCGTTTATCCAAAAAAGGTATAGAATCCTCATTTCATTTGTGTTTTTCCTAGTAAAATCAAAGCGCGGCAGGCGGTTGTATGAATGGAGACTTTGGTTTAAACATGTACGTCAGCGTCACTGAACGTTCTACCCATTCATCATTGATTCCCGAGAAAATCTGGTTCTAAACCACGAATCAATCTCTCTGAAAACCTTTTTGTATACTGCTTTTTAACCGAGGGTCAAAAACGACTCATCAAATGCGACTTCAAAACTTAACCTCGAGCAAACTTGCTTTCGAATATATGATGGAAGATTTTTCTCCAGCGAGGCTACCTAAAAGGATCACTACAAGAATTTCATATCAGCTGAAATGTGAACAGTACTGACGGTGAACATCGTGACTTTTTGTATGAATCAGCAAAACCCTGTCGGATTTTCGGAGTGGGAATGCCTATCTGTTTACCTACTGAGACCAAAAACGAGGCGAGATGCGGCTTGCTGTTTCTTGAACAATCCGAATAGTTTTTGAGATGAGAACGCGAGAGTAATTCATCGTTTGCAAGTCATAATATTCCGAGAAATATCGTGTGGGTTACAGGCGTTGTCACAGTAGATAACATGAAGCGTGCCTTTGGATTCCGTAAAGTGGAACAGTGTTCTCGTGCCCGACTCTCTGTCTTGTCGGTACTTCAGGTCAACGCATCAGCACACCCTCGATTGACATGCGTGTTAGTGTCACATGAAAGCACCACGGAAAACAATTTGGTACAATCAATTTTTTGGCATGCTGTGAGTTACCGGCAGTACGCATACATTCATTGAACCCAACCGGAGGTAAACGACTGTGAAGCAAATACCTTGCCACTAGGCTGGCACAATGGTTTGACGAACATGCACGCGACGTGATGTGGCACACTTCAGTCAAAGGATTCAAGCACAGTACAAAATCATTACTCGTGTAACCATCAAATCTTATAACGGACGACTTCAATAATGGCGACCCAAATAGAAAACAACGTTCTTAAAAAAAACCTATAGAATTTTACTACTTATTCAACAACAATAGTCAGAAGCAGTTTTTAAATGAAAGGCTCATACACTCATGATTTAGCAAAAGTTGAAGACGTGGTTGGACAATTCGTTTACTTCTACAAGTAGACTAGGATTGTGTATGGCATTGCCCTACGGAGAATGACAATGGGATTTGGAATAGACACTGTTTTTAAACAACTTGACTTTAGGTTAAAGGTGAACCCAGGGAAAAGTTATTTGGAAATTCAAAGAAATCAATAATTAATCAGACACTCATCAGCAGACTACAATAAGTTGTTTCTACGGGGCCGATTCACATCAAAGACCTAGAGATCACGGCACAGAAGTACACTCACTCAAAAGTCGTCCGCCCCACAAACTGAGTTACCATCAGGTACGTTTGTCATTGTGTGCATTGTCATATTATCTGCTGCACAGCCTTTGAGATTGGTCGTGCTATTTTGTGCTGTCCTTACTACATCTGTATATTTACGTCAACGCTGTAGCCTCGGTGATTAAGTAGAACGCTCACGTTTAGGTTTTCCTACAGAATACCACTGGACCCAATAGAAAAGTGAAATTACGGCAACAAGCAATCAGGTACGTAATCGAGTAAGTGAGCAAGTCAACGGAATTAATTGAGCTTTCATGAGCAAACACGTAAGACCAGTTGATGTGCAGTAATATCGATCAGTCAAAACTGTCCAAACTGAGGCATGATTGAATATCAGCATCTAGCAGACGTATGTCCAATCATGAGAGGGATGTCGAGTGATTGCTCTTATATTAAACGGAAGAGTACGGAGACCACGTGGATGATATTCTGCCGTAACCGAATGCTTGTAACGTAGACGAGCACTGGTTCAAAGCTCAAACAAATATGAAAGGTGATAAGAATCAGAGACCACATTTTCCGGACAGAGGAGTTATGCAGAACCCGGATGGAACGATTTTAATACCCTTTCATCGTGAACGAACATAGACGAAAGAATGCACACACAGTTCGCATACCAATAACCTTCAAGCATTATCTAGTTCGAGCCCTGGATTTTAAAACTAGTAGGACTTCCAGCCATGAAAATCTCTCAAATCATCCTACACCGGGAATACCACCTTGACTGACAGTTTATCACTGCGAGAAGTTCATGGCAAACCAAGGCCCATGAAATCTGTTACTGCATCATCACTCATAATGCAAACTGCAATTTTCCCCCAATCCAAAAGTGAAGGATGAATACCGTAATCAACTGGTTCCCATGCCTAGTACTTGGCGAAATCAGAGTTTGTGTATGGAATGGTAGGGCCCAGGTCTGAAAAGCCCGCTGTTGCACGGCAAATCCGATAGGATCGACCAGTCACATTGTGGGTGTGCAGCTTCCTACTTTCATCGACGAGAGTAGCAACCGCATTATCGTGTATGGGAACGAATCACGAACTAGATTGCACGTAAAGTTCACAAATTTATTATCAACAGAGATGGTTAGAAACAGCTCTGAGCCGTCCAGAACATCAGCAACTTGGTTTGTAAAAATTATATGACAACCCAACACAACGTCAACCGAGACAGTATTTCTTATGATCCGACAGGAAGATAATGCACAATTGCTAAGGCGTGCAGAATCAACTGCAATCAGCAGTTGGAAGCCACGATATTTTATTAGCCGTAGTATTATTAAGAATAATAATAACAATAATGATATAAGAGTGTAATAAGAAGCACGGTATCGATACGACGGAGTATTTGCTCGCAATGCTTTCCATTCTGTTGTGTTATTTCCGCCTTACTTCTTTAATTTTTCCCATAGCCTTTGATACAAAGAGTGTAATGTTCTGAAGAAGGCGTCATTAGGGAGTTTGTGGTAGCTTCTAGCACAGATAATGTGCCATATTGCGAAATCGGCTTTAGTTTTGTCTTTGAATCTGGCAAGAGCTCTTTCGGAACTTGAAAATATTTCATCGAACCTGATCGTATCTTGCATTTTCTACTAACGTATGCTGCTGATTTCGATTGGGGATTGTCATCTGTGCTGGACTTATTCAGAACTGCGTCATCAGAATAAGGGTTATTCCGACGAGGAGGTTTCGAACCACCGGCATAGCGATGCACCCACCCTACAATCCTCTGCTCTACCAGCTGAGCTATCGTCGGGCATCCTGCCACCTTATGCGTTTAGTGATCAGTGTGGATCACAAAGCACATCTGACAAGCTAGTTATTGACAATGCCAAGTCAAGGCAATTCACATCAAGTCAATAAGAGCTTTCATACACTCGAAATAGGGTGGATTTTATTGAGTACATGATAGACAGTGGATTCCAAAAATCTAGTGTACTGGCTTGTTGTGATTTGGAAAAGAAAACAAGGAAGCAAAGTGGGTCAAATAATTTATTTATATCATCATCGAAGGTGACCGAACAATAAGCTCATTGCGGTCACAATCTACACGCAGTCATGTAATGTGTGTGGGATTGGTAATAATTTGCCTGGCTGACTGTCATTTCGATTCTGCACAAACACGCACACACACACACACACACACACTCTCTCTCTCTCACGCACACACACATACACACAAGTAATTGTGAGATATATGCAAATATCATATGTGAAACAGGTTTAAATATGGATACGATGGCCTGCCGTGCGCAGAAGACCTAACTTTGTGGAGGCTTTCTCTTGGAACTAACGGGACAGTGACCGTGTCTCCCATCGAAGCTGTCGGGCGTTGCTGGCTGTTACAAAGGATGACGCCTGAACACACTTAATCCCGGTGATTTGGAGCAGCCCGAGCTAGCGCTGGGTGGCGCCCTCTAGGTGAAAAGACCCGGATTCAAACCCTGGGTGTGGCGGAAGACACGCATCACTGATGAGCTCTCCGCAGAGTGAAACTAGGGTCAACAGGTTCCAGGTGCAGGGTTGGTCGAACATCCTAGTATTTTGGCCAATATCCCATCTACTTCCTTTAGCACTCGCACACTAGGTGAAATTTTACGGGGGTTATGTTCGTTGCTGCTGTCAAAGCGATCATCGTCAGCGTACACGAAATAGCATTTGGATCACACTAGAGGTAACCCATCAATCGTTGAAGGGTCTGAGACGTATTTCTCAGGCTGACGGAGGTGTTCAAACTAGAGCAGCTCAAATGGAGTGGTGACCCCCGTTTTTGGTGTTTTGTGAGACAAGTGAGATGTGGTAAGAAACTAAAATATTAGTAAGCCTAGATAAAATGGTTTCTTTAGAAAGATTGTTCAAAATTCTTAAACATGTGGAACAGGAAAATCGTCCGCAATGGTGGCCCGGAGTAGGCCATTATAGTCACCACGCGAAAACCACCGGTCTTTGGGTTGGGAACCGTATGCTGTAGGGAAACCAAGGGACCACTTGGTGACTGATGAATCTTAGTTTCATTATGTCCGATTTAACCAAAAAGTTTCTCCAGTATAAGCGTGCGGGTTATCCGTTCGTGGGTGGAATTTTGTTACAGTGTGGAGTTGAAAGTTGTGTTCATCCTGTGTGGGAGATGTCTGTGGTTGTCTGACCTCGGGGAACTCATCCGAATTTTCGGGAAGTGAAAATAATCAATGAAGCGTAATGCGAGTGAGACCACTGGAATAGACGTCATTACCGTAGGATTTCAGTGAAGTGAGGCTGTGACAACAAGTAGTTTTTACCGTCTATGAAAACGGGAAAAATCGTGACCGATAATTGCGTGAAATACATCCACAAAGTTAAAAATCCAGGAAGATGTTATTAACGGAACGAGGTCCAGTGTCCGTAACTTCTGACACATTTTTCATTATTGTAGAATTCTTAGCTGCTCGCGGTGCTAGCGTCTACTGATGTATAGTGTGTCCGCCGACTGAAATATTTTAGCAAAAATTTTTTACTGAGGTTCAGCAGCCAAACATTTTCTGGTGGTGATCTGGGGTAGAATCAGTACGAGCAGTCAGTAATACTGACTGAGCTGAAAGAATTCGGGAATGATTTTCAGAGGCAAGCATTGACAAGCTGCATTCCCGAACTGTCTGCAGCATGAGCAAGGAGAGACAAGTCGACTCTGTGCTTTGAACATCAGCATAGCCCCTGGGGTGAAAAGAGTAGATCTACCACTGCATTTGTTCAAATAGTAGATTGTTGTGATTTTATTCGATCCATTTGTGATTTTATATTCAGTATGTACACAAGAAAAACCATCAGAGATAGGATCACCGTCAAGGACGTTTGGTGATTTGTCTCAAGCTTTTTCACGACAAAACCAGCCGGTTTTTCTGTGGGAATCACTAGCTTAACTATTGCGCGAGTTTTCCAGATAGTCGGTGTAGATTTTTCGTCTAGAACTGTTAAAGAATAAAGTTATCTATTGCACGGTGTATGTTGTTTTACTGTATCAAAGTTACTTCTCTGATTGGTCCATGAGGGTGTTTTGTATGGCGTATTTTAACCGAGCAACCTGAAGGTTGATTTCGGCTTGATAGGCCCCTGTTTACTAGTCTTTGATTGAGGTTTTCTCGTGGTACATTGTGAAAACATACAGATTGCTTCTCCTGAAGAACTGACGTTTGAAACGGTGGCAATGGAAACTGATGTAAAAATGTCATCGTCAGAGTCACCATTCAGTGATCGTCAGCAGATCTGCCCGACTTCGCATTTGATGCTGAATGACATGGGGTATATAAATGATGGTTTGAGGCTATGGTGAGTACAAATGACGATTTTTAAACGCCATTGGTAATGGAATCCAAGTCAGAGGCCATCCAGTTTGCTCTATTTCGTCACACCCTTGAACCGGCGTCATTTCCCACCATCGATGGATGTTCCTTTGATTCTAGTGAAGACAGAAGTGACCGGAAGACAGTGACGTCTAAACTAGAATGAGTTTCTCTCGACAAGTGCAACGAGAGGTACGAGCGTCTTGTTTTTAATCCACGAACCGAATTTCTAAATAAATCATTCGATTCCTTTCTACTATCTGTGAGATCCCTAGCACGGTTTTTCAATTTTCGCATCTGCCTAGAAAAGAGCCTTGTACGTGACCGAAATGTGACAGATGTATGCAGCTCTGCGAAAGTGAAAAGGTTGCTGAAAATGCCGTAGTTGACATTCCAACAATGAATCTATATTTGTCGAGTTGAGGATTCAACTGAAAAACCTTCGATACTTCAGAATCGTGTGGTACGTACAAGATAACACCTGCCTTCAAGAAAGGAATGTCATTTTTGTGGCAAGCTGCACGTCGCAGGAAGAGGACACTGTCCAGCTTGAGGCAAAATGTGCAACATTTGCAAGAATCGCAAACCATTTGGCTTAAAAGAATTTCTCCAGAACAGAAAAGATCATGAGCCGAAGCCAGCAAAACAAGCATCAAGTAGACTTGGTTCAAATTCTGACAAAACGAAGTGATGTTTTGCTGCAGACAACATTGATGAAATGTGTGGTGAGTGATCCGATTGGCAAGCTTCTTCTCCAGAGTAATCCGATTGGCGACGAATTTGTAAATATCCGGGCCAAACGACGTATGGAGTGTATCGAAAATTCTATGCTCCATGTGTTGTTCTTATTGTGTAGGTTATAATGCTAATAACACAGCTTTGTTGGTAGATGCAATTCGCCAACTTTTCGGTTACCGTGGATAAAGTTTTTCAAGGCAGTTTTATTTTTTTTGAAAATTTTGCCTTAAGAAAGTTTATCCACCGTAACCGAAACATTGGCGAAATAAAACTACCAAAAATACTGTGTTGTTAACATTATGATTTTCACTATAGAAGTGGGTGTCTTCGCCAAAATGATGGTGGACGGAGAAGAAATCGAATTTCTGATAGACACCGACGCGTCCTTAAACGTCACTTCTATGGATGCTATACGAAATATTGCATGCAGGCAAATGGAAACAACACCCGTTTTGTGGAATGGTGACAAAAATTTATCCAAAAGGAGAACCAAGGCTCCAAGTCACCAATCCCAAGAATGGGCTCTCTAGTTATGAACTTAGTGGTATTCGGCCTGGGCTGCCAGTCTGTCGAAGACCTAAGATGAATTTTGTTTCATTGAGATTTTGTTTTCAATCATATTTTGGAAAGTCGAATATTACCTGGAAAATTACGCCTCTATTTTAGATGAAAAACTGGGAGAACTTCAGGAAATGGTGACAATAAACGTTGACCACTCTGCTGAGCCAGTGGCATTACCGACAAGGTGAGTTCCGTATGCGGCTGGAGAGCCATTTAAACGGAAGTTATTCATCCACATTGCAAAAAGACTTTCTGGAGAAAACTGATAAACTGATAGACTGAGTGAGTCGAACAGTGAAAGTGATGAGAGCATGCGGAGAACTGCTCATCTGTGTCGATCTCAAACCACTACACAACGCACTCATATAAGAGCACTGTATATCACCCGCTTTTGATGATATTCTACCGGAGTTACCTAACGTGCAGTACTTTACGAAAATTGATCTGGCTTCAGCGTTTTGCACTTTGAGTCTCCAGTTACTTGACCACATTTGGTACACTGTATGGTCGTTACCGCTGGAGGCCACTGCCCTTTGGTTTGAAAGTATCCGGTGAAATTTTTCAGAAGAGCATTCTACATTCGGTAAACATCGATATTTTGCGTGGTGTATTATATTGTTGTGCTCGGTTTGAACAGGCATGTGCTTAGACGGCCAATCGCACAAGCACGTACACAGCTGACGTTTGCTGCGTTCCGTCCCGTACAGAATTGACTAATCAGGTTGTGCCACTAGTTGCACGACCTGGTGCAGCTTAACCCGATTGTACAGTTGTTTTGCTTTGTCGATTGCATACAGCCTTGACTCACGCGTTTGCAGGCGTGTTGGCTTTTTCAAGTGCTTGCCAGTACCTGTGTATGTCGTACGTATGTATTGAATACACGTTCACTTGTACGTGTGGGCTTTCCTTCTGCTACCGAATTTGTGTACATAACATATTCAGATTTTAGCAAGAATATTCAGAACAGCAGAGTGTTTGTTTCTTTCCTGCGACGTCATATTTGACCTGGAATTAGACTAAAGCGGGGGAAGTTCACATTCCCTAAACAGCAGTCAATTTCCGTAGTCTTTTTCTCAACGGCACGAGTATTAGGCTGGATCCGGAAAAGGTAAGTGCCATCATGGATACGCCTGCACCAACCGATACGAACGGTGCCTCACGTTTTAATAGTGTAGTGTGAAAGGATCAGTGTCTTCCGTGGGGGTTTCTTGTGTTCGATCTGCGAAATACAAAAACGCAGAAAACTCCATGAGCACAAAAGCTCAGCAAGTAGATCAGCAGGGTCCCACACTTATATTATTTGAAAACCAATATGGCTGCCAACAGCCAGCTCGCTACAATAGAATGATCAACTATCCCAGCAGATTCTTATCAGGGTTAACGGCACAGATGAGACCCATGCACCGATTAACGCATTAAACAGAAAAGTTTATCTGGGCGGAATAGGGGCAATCAGTATTCGTTCGCATAAAATAGCATATGGCCAAGACTCATGTACTAGCGCACTATGAACTATGTTTGCCCGTACGTATACAGTATGACAACGGTCAGTGTGGTTTAGGAGCCATTCTCCTGCGAAATAGTCACCCGACTGATTGCCGCAACGAAAAGTTGACAGTTTATGAGCAGAAATATGCACATATCGGGAATAAATTATCAATTTTTTATGCTTCGGAGAAGTTCAACGACTATACTTTCGGTCGACCTTCATACGTCTACACGGACCATAAACCCTTGATCACGAACGTGGACAAGTCACCACATTGGGCACCAAGAAGGCTGCAGTCAATGCTAATACGTGTCCAAAAGTATAACTACAAGCTACTCTACCACAAAGGCAAGCTAATGTTCATGCCCGATTCATTATTACGAGGCGTGCTATCAAATACAGAGAAACAGAATCGAAGTGAGATGGGGAATAATGCTTTGGCGGTAGCAGAATCCGAATTGTCCCAAATAAAGAACGTCGCGATTGAAAATCCGTGCCTATCATATCTGAAAGAGGTTATCGTTCAGTGTTGGGGGGAAAATAAAAGAAATCCATCAGCAGAAATTTCAAGTCCCGTGACAAGCTAACAATGACGAAGAATTGATCTTTCGGGGTAAGTTTATGGTGGTCCCAAAAATAGTTCGAAAAGATGCCGTGAGTTTGTTGCATCACTCACATGCCGATGTCAATGGATGAATCCGCCAGGCGACATGGGCCTACTGCTGACCGGGTAAGGCAGAACAGGTTAAACAGAAAGTAGAAACCTGTGAGACATACAGACAATTTGATCAGCGGCAAACAAAAGAGCCGATGGAAACTCGACGGATGCCGGATCGGCCTGGGCACAGTGTAGCGTTGAATATGTTCACTATTAAAAGATTAGTTACCTGGTGCCCGTGGATTGCTACAATGACTTCACTGAAATCGATCTGCTAAAGACGGATACAGCTTCGGAGACTATAAACAAGCTACGGGCTCACTTTGCGTGACACAGGATCCCGATTCGGGTGACTTCCGTCGGTGACTCCCAGTTTCGCCGAGTAGAACTCAGTCACTTCTCAAAGACTTGGCACATTGAACATCTGTAGTGATTCGACTGTCTTCGCACGTGGCCCAGTGCGTTACAGCTTCATTTCCGGTATCCAACGAATCAGGTGAAGCCGGACCGTAACTGTTAGGTCGTGTGTATACAACGAATTGGCCTGGTGATTGGACAGCACGTCATCCACCAATAAGCGCATGCCTATTTTTGTATATAAACTAGTGAGCATCAGCTAAATGGGACAGAATACATTCTCGCTGTACTTGTTTGGTCTTGTCATTCTCCCAGGGCGCGTAGTCCGGGCCCAGTTAACTTAATTACGTATGATTTGCCGGTTAGATATGATTCCTACAACATCACGTAGCCAGTTCTTAGCACAGTCAACCTAATGACAAAGCAGAGAGAGCTGTAAAACATGAGAAGACACTTGAGAAATCCAAAGCCGAGGGTAGTGATCCGTTCATTAATCTTCTTGAACTTAAAAATTCACAGTCCACGGCAATGGGAATAAGCCTAACGAAACGTCTGTTAAGAAGACAAACGAGAACCATCAAAATATCTTGGGCGAAAAGAGAGATGTTATCAGGCGAAACAAATAAGTCGTATCTGGTAAAGTCCGGAGATCACCGACCAAGAAGGAATAGAGTTTACTTAAGAAAATCTGATGAAGATGACAATCAGTAAGACAGAGGAAATAGAGATCAGGAGACTGAAGTGGAGCTGTACGAGACTGAGGCAGATGGCGAAATACAAATAAACACCGGAGAGGAGCACTCACTAGCTCGAACTCGGAGTGGCCAAATTTATCAGCAGGCAATAAAATAGAAGCGCTTTCAAAACAGAAGGGATGTGGTGGATATGATTTTTGTTATACTGACGACCTGAGGCTTGTGAGTGAAATGTGGAGTCCAAAGGACAGTCAGCCAAGCGGAGTACCATCAGTCCCACAGATTGCTCGCGCACAGTTGTGAGATATATGCAAATGTACTGATTGGTTTTCCTGAAGAACTGAATTTTGGCACACGGGATGGCAAAATTCGTTTCATATTTCTTTCGGTCTGCAGACGGTTTGCTAGGAAGTGATGGATACAGTAGTTTCCCCTATATGAGTAGTATGGCACTGTATCTGGATTAAAGGACACAACTTCCCCGGAAGCACACGACGGGTTTCGCCGTTTTTGCCGCTCATCAGATATGCGTACCCGGTAATCCACTGCCCAATCATCCCCATTCTTGAGCACTCCACAGTGATTTACAACGGTATTCTCACCTGGATAGTACGGAGGTTGCATGGACCGAAATTGCATTCTTAGAATCATTTGTAAGTTCTTCTAAATTTGTTTTTGTTCTAAAAGCTCAATTCGACTAATAATGGACACTTTGATGGAGACGTTGCGGTTTCTGGAGATGGTTTCATCAGTTAGACCGCACATTTCTTTGACTCATGGAGTTAGAGTGTACTGTCTAATGAGTAAGAACAAGCGGGTAGTAGAAACGATTCTGCTGATACTGAAAACTGATTAGATATAAACACAGCATAACGATGAGTTCGAAGCACAACTGGAGGATTCTCAAACTCGTGGGCAAAACAGTGCGTTAGTTTCCATTTTGACAGCACAAATTTCAGTGTGTGGTGAGGAACAGTTGCGGAATTCTTGATGCTTTTTATAGGACTGAGGCACAAAACAACTAACGACAATCGGATTCGCCAATTTCTAGTGGTGTATTCCATTGATTTGAATACAAGTCGTTCTGTGCGCACAATAATTCCGGGTCCACGGCAAACGTTTTCACACTTCTATTTTGGCTACTGATTGCAATGGCAGTAACCAGTTTCTGACAATCTCCCCGTCAGTCGTAAAAACCCCCAGATTGTCTCCGTGCCATGGGGATCGACGACATCCGTATTTTCAAATCATGACTTCAAAAGTGCGATTTTCAACGCCAAATTGGTTACACCGTAAACCGAAAGATTCCGATGGGTATGTACACTAGTTTATGGCTACTGTTCTACGGAAAAACAACTTAGGTTTCTGGGTGCGATATCCACCAAACAGTACCCAGTCGCGAAGACCACTTAGTATACCACAGACAAACAACCAATATTTCCACGGACATATGTTTCAGTTAATGAAAGGTAACTGTTATGCCCCTGCAAACTACACCGCAGTCCAATGCACGCTAATTATGAGCTAGAAGTGACGAGCACAACTTATGCAGACACGTGGAGCATAGAGAGTAGAGCAAAATTCTTGATCTCTAATAGTTGTTGTGATCCAGTACTGGGGACAACAACGGTTCTCGTGGTAAATGAATGATCCTTGTGATGTAAGACATGACAAGATTATGCCATTCACGATTGAGAAAAGTACAATGTGATCCACAGTGTACGAGAAGTTCACTCACAGTGGAATGATCGGGCACATTTCAATTTGCCACAACTGTACAAAAAGTACCACTACGTTGCAATTCTCCATGTTCATTCATTGAGATGCTCTTGGGGAACCCGACGAAGATTTTCTAAACAATGGGTTCACAATTACCTCATAATGTTTGTGTACGTTCAGTATAAATCTGGCTAAATAAAGTGCATTTTCACATTTCAATATTAGGTTGAAATGTTCAGTCTCACTTGACAAAAGTGAAACAGTCCATTGAGCCCAAGTCTCAGTAAGTGTCTCATCGGGTTTCAGCACTAACACTATTCACACTTAAGAGTACACCCTACAGCCTGATCATTACATTGTTCCTTGTAGAAGATAAAACGTTTTATATGGTCCGCTTCTTCGTCTCGCTATCATTAGCGTCACACAGAAAACCTTCAGATTGTGTCAAAAAAAACCTACTTTTTCGAGTCGATTCTCTCACTCATAAGGGGTTGGTTCTCAAAAGCACGGGTTGTTGTAGAGAAATGATTTACACACAGTGCGATTCATCAAGCAGTATTCGTTCGTGCTCGACTAACCGTTAGGAAGTTTGGAAGCCGTCGTTCCATTCTTGTGACAAATCCTCAGCAGTGTCATTAAGTGTGTCTTGAACTCGAGGTGAATAGTTTTGAGCAGTCATCCGTACCGCCAATGAAACTGACCATTCCTTTTCACGAAAGCACGTCCCGCACGTGATAAAACGAAGATTTTAGAAAACCAGAATATCAGTTGGAGTGTCATTTATCATCTGACAGCATTGTTCAATTAAATATCTCGTATGGGTTAAGAAAGCTCAATCTTAAATTTTGCTGTAATGTAGAAATTAAGATAGGTGAGGAACACCTGTATCTGCGCAGCCAGACAAGTCCACTTGGTGAAACATGTACAACCATTTATGTAGTCCGTTTTCCGGACCGCGCTGTAGCACCATTGGTCCTTCGCCTGTCTGAGTAATTCGGTCGCCTTCTGGTCAGTTGTCTTCGGCTATTAAGTTGATACTTTTGTGCACAGTTTCTGTCTGGTTAGTCTGATTGTTCCGGTTGACGGCTTGATCGGTAGTCCCCCATATGGTCTATCTAGATGGCTGCCTGAGATCTCACTGTGTCTCATCTGCTAGTCAGTGTATCTCTTTTTGTTTGCCGCTGAATACATCCGACATATTCAGTGTCAGTTCTTTGGTCTGTGGCTCACAAGTGGTTGATCCGATCGGTTTCACACTCGCATCATTCTGTTGCTACGGCATTTCCAGCTACAATATGAAGATCACTGATCTCATCTGATAACATAATTCGAAATAAAGTATCAAATTTATTCTCAATGGATCAAGTCAAAAATGCAAGCTTGTATATTTTGAAGATGAGTCTATCCTAAGAAGACGTCGCTTCATTTGACGGAATAAAAAGCTGAGCACCACAGCGACAGCATTCTCACATAACAGCTTGAACAGCGTCCAAGTTATTGGTCAAACAGTTCGTCAAAACAATCCATGAAACAAAGAGTTACGAGCTATCGACGACAATACTAAAAGCACATGAAAGAAACAGAGACGTTACACTTTAATTTAGAGATTTTCGCCTTGAAATGAGCCTTTGCATTCGTCACAATCGAAGCACCATGTAAAGACTGAACAAAGATTTTCATCACTAGAATCTACCAATGTGGTCATTGGTTCCAATTAAACAATCCTTCTCCACCGAATGAGATGCGCACGTCACTGAGCAACATTTTTAGTTAATTATTCTTGACTGACTAACAAATACCAACAAAATTTTATTTGTGCTTATAATTTCATCCGTTTGTGGACAAACCACGAGCTGCTCGTAGTGATGGGAGTCGACTAGTGGGGGTGCATAAACAAAGTGATTGTGAAATAATTGAATTTGCCTAGTGTGATTAGAAAGGTTTTGTATCCTTCGAAACTAGTCCACCTAGTTGTGTAACATACCATAAATTAGAACCTAAGTCCACTAGTTAGGAAGTATTACTGGTGATAAGCGGAATGTCTCCGGTTTGTTCCTGGCTCGTGGTGTTGGACTTTTGCATGCGACAAATGCAAGTGGATGTTCCATTTGGTTTCGGAAGTACAAGACTAGCCTGAGCAGAATGCATGAGCAGCAGATTACAGAGAGAATTTCTGATTGGCTAGAAATGACACACACACACACAATGCTGTCTGACACGATTGGCGGATAATCCGCTCAGTGTGCTTGTGCGTGGATGTTGTCCTCATGACTCACTGGTATAAAAGTGTCGATCTATGGACGGGTCACAGATTTATGAAGAACGATTAGAGTTATGCGGCTAATACTCTTTATGTTATCAATGATCCTGACAGCAGTGGTAAAACGTGGTAAGTTATTTCCTTCTTAGATATTCCTTGACAATGAACATGAATTACTGTTAGGTAGATTTGAATCGAGAAACTCATATCTTATAGATATATAGCTGGTTCGACGGGAAACTCCGATGTGAACAGTTAACTGCAAGTTAGTTTACCTTGGCGTAAACTGTGTTGATATGATTTGGGCAGTTGAACTATGCAGTCCATCAGTGTGGTCTTGTAGTTCTGAGGTGGTAGAGCACACTCGACCTACGAAAGCGAGAGTGATGGCCTCGGTGTGAGAGTTTGAATCTCGCTGGAATCAACCACACCTGAAACTTGGATGATAAAAAAATAAACAAAGTGTACTTCCAGTGGGCGAAACAATCCAAATATGATGGGATGTCTGACGATCCATTATCCTCAGTAGAATTCCAGTAATCTGATTTCCATTTCATCTGTTCAATTTTGCGTGGAATTTTTTGTACTAATCTTCCACGCATTTCATTTCTGGACATTAGACACAATTTCTGAACAATTTTCGACTGCAGATTGTCCGACCAGTCCTTATCGAGCTAGTGATCGGTAGCAAAATTTTCGTTTGGGAGGAAATACGAATCCCATCAATGTCCCGTTCAATTGCAATGACACGTTCGAGGCTGACCAAGGGAAGGTAGTTGAACCGAAGATCACGAATCTCTTTGTGAATGCATACGATAATTTGTGTAGCCAGTGTGAAAATCAGATCGATTAGCAACTTGTTTTACCGTAAGACCTATCACTGTTCTGTCCAGATTGCTCCAAGTTATAACTGCAAAGCGGATTACATTGCCGTAACAAACAAGCAGGTTGTGGACCAATGAGTGCCAAAATATTGTGGCACAGATGCACCGACAACACTTCTCAAATTGAGGAGGATCAGTTCAATCTTTCACAAGAGTTTTTCTTACGAGGGCCACGGTTTCACCATTGAATATAAATCAAGTGAGTCAGTTTTGTCTCAGTCCAGTTGATACTGTGATTGGAAGCACTGAATGTGACACTGGTGGAAAGAACTGCGAAAATCTTTACGCAATCAACAACCTCAAAGTGGCCGGCACCTTCTGTTTTAAACCGTCCCAGTAACTCTAGTGAGGACTCAGTTGGGCCTGCGAACACTCTCGTTTTATTTGTAAAAACCAAAGAATTTTAGGTATTCAATCAATGCACTCAAGCGTTACACACAGCTCATCGTCCATCAAACGATGCATCAGCCCACCCACCCACCCTCACCTTCCTGAAACTGCGTACCGTTGTTAGTGATTCAGGTAAATTTTAGATCACTGACTGAAGTGTGAGCAATGATAGTAGATCTTAATTTGTCGCAATCGTCTTATTACTTCGATCCAAATATCGTTTGATCGTGACAATTTTCATTCACACAGTTTTAACTTGTTTATTTAGCAAAATTAGTAACTCCGAAATTCACAGAATGCAACCCTACCAATCGGATTATTAAAGCGTCAAAAACTGCAGACAGACTAGAAATTGGACGGAATGGGGAAATATTGCCGGAAACCTACCACTGTGTTTTCGACAAAACAGCTGTTGACGGAAAAGTTGTCAGTTTTACTTTTGATGGATTTAAAGTGAGTTGGCAAACACGAAACTGTAGTCGTCAACTCGCCAACTGTTTACTCACGTGTTATTATTTTGAGTAACATCATACAACTTTACTTGTGACTAACAGATCGGTCCATGCGAGGAGAACAACATTGTAATGAGTCCTCTCGGAAAACCGCTTGACGATGATTCTAGGTTCTGCGGTCCCGTGACGTACAACATTCCATTTGAAGCACCGAAAATCTACGCGCACATGAATCGACTTTCTGCCGTGAATGGAGATGAGGGATTTACCTTAGTATACGACGCCGGTACGTTACTCACACTGTTCAACATGAACACTAT
This sequence comes from Fasciola hepatica, assembly GCA_948099385.1. Classification (NCBI taxonomy): domain Eukaryota; kingdom Metazoa; phylum Platyhelminthes; class Trematoda; order Plagiorchiida; family Fasciolidae; genus Fasciola; species Fasciola hepatica. The sequence continues at coordinate 7,898,975 of CANUEZ040000072.1, read as the reverse complement.
TTGTAGCCAGTATGCTCAATACTTTGATAATTAACATCAATGTCAGCTACTATCATGCAATTTTCTCATAGCCGCGCTATTCCTTTTGTTCTTCAGCACGCTTGTGTGAGTGTGTGGTCCCTCATGCGATTATTTCTCTTCTGACCGTTGACTGGCCGAAATGCCCCCCATAAATAACGACCTTCTTTGTAAACCACTCGACTCACTCTCGCATTGCCGTCTCGAGCGTTTCCTGTCTATTGCTGTCTCTTTGTTTTGAAGCCTTTGTTGACTGTCTTAATTCTGTGGTCAATTTGCCTACAATTTGAGTTAGGTTATTGTTATTGTTTTGTAATTCGTCCTATGGCACACGTAGTAAAGCGAGCCTGCGTTTCCTAACTTGGGACTTGGAGTTCGTTTATCTGCGAGTCACTCAATTACAAGGCGACAATCCTGTACACTAATACTGACCAACCTATGGGGCATGGAAAGGTGAATGTGATGGTGCTGGTTCATGTCAATGGCACAACTCACAATGGATAGATTTCTTCCCGTTGGTGATGAAGAGTTGCAAAGCAAAGAACACGAGGGATGGTTTTGGAATGAGAAATCCATCAGTGATATCAATGGGGTAAAAGTGTAATAGAAACCCTGAAAAAAAGGATGACAAAAACCATTCGTCGGTGGAATATAATTATCTTGACTATTTTTCCATCACTGTTCTCTGACCTTGCTCCATTCGTTCTGTCTAGATACATATTTATACTTCAAGGTCAAGTGCACAGTGCACAATGCACTTGTTTATCCACTGTAACCCCATCAATCTTCAAATAATGTCGTTCTCAGATATCTGTGTCAACCAATGTCCCTACCCTCATACCATCTAAAATACAGTCAACGCAGATAAATACATATATGTCTCATGACTGAGGCACAATTGAAGATTGTTTCGGAAATAGTCATGATTCCTACCGATAACAAAGTGATACCAGACCGATTCACATGTACATACGGATACGTAGCCAATACGGGAGCCGTACTACAAGTCAGGGTCACTTCTTTGAATGTGAGTAAGACTTTATTTGAATCAAATGTATACCATTTATTTCAAATAAATAATTCATCACGGTTCTGATCTGATTGGTCAAATATTGCCCTAATATTTGTTCTTTGTGCTTGGTTATGTGTTAAACAGACAACCTAACCCCCCCCCCCCCTCCCCAATTCCACACCATTTTACACTACTTGTCTAGCTGTCTCCGAATCCAAAATGCACAACCGATTATATAAAACTGAGCACAAGGGCTGATCTGGCGGACGCGACTAAGAACGAATTATGTGGCATTGTACATCAAAATGAACAAATTGTGGCTCAACAAGTGTACGTACATATGAGAAAATGGCAGTCAGCTCGCAATTCTATCACTAGGGCTATTACTCTATGTGGGTTCAGTAGGTATGCATGGTGTGGCTTTGATGCCTTCATTACTTGACCAGTAGTAAATCACTGTGTGTAGTAGAAAAAATTGGTCACACAAACCAGAGTGACACTCGGTTTACTGATCTATAATTATCCTTTCTTTGCAGCCAAATGTGAATTATTGCCAGGAGTTTTGTAGTTTCATAAACTGAGTTGCATATCGAAATTTCAATTATCCGTTTTCATGGTTAGCTAGATTATTTCCTGGGCATTCATCAGGTAAGTTAGAGAAAACCTTCCAAATACTCAAAGAGGATTTCACATTCATTATTTTTTGGTTGAATATTTAGGGAATTCACTGGTAGTTCATTTTTTAGCCTAATTTTCTAATTAGATTAGAAAACCAGACTAAATATGGTTCGTATAAATACCAACTAAATCACTTGAATGACTGGAACATTGGTCACTTATGTTTTAAACATGAAATCAGCCATGTCTCTATTCAAGAGGTCATACTGTACCGGGGAAAGCTGTGGTAACAGAACAAGACGAATATCGAACTTGCATTTGAGCAGTAGGAGATTAGATTTGTATAATATGATTCATCATGCAGCTTGAACGCTCAAATCACCATTAAAAAGCATGGAAGTTCTGTACAGCTGTTTCATCCCTGTCAGGAATCACCAGCGGTGCACACCCACCGGGCCCCCATCGGGGACTCGAACCCGTGGTGGACGATTAAGAATCGAACACCTTAACCACAAAGCTATCAGCGCTGGCTCTCAGCGGTTTGATGAACATCTACACTACTAATTGGGTCAGTCAGTCAACAGTCGCAGACCAGAGAAGAGATAATGAATTTATCGGAAGCCTCAAGCAGTAGACGAAATGAGGCCTGTGGATACGTCCGTGGAACTCAGTGGGATCTGAGGTGATCAGAAAGGTAGTCCAATTGAATAGCTACCGACTGGGCCATAAACCAGATCAGTCGGACCAAACAAACGGGAATGATGGTCAAAACAATCAGTCTGATAGCTGCGGGTACCCGTCCTAAACGGAGTAGAAATACTCAGAAAGTCAGAGCATCGTTGTTGCTGTACTGCCGTCTGGAAAGGGGACCATATATACTGTTGCACATGTTTTACTCACTGAACTTATTTGACTACTCACATACAATTGTTCCTTATCCGTCTTGCCTTCTTCGTTACAATATGGGTAAAGACGCAAACGAATGTTTGGCCAGGCGTCGAATTATTTACTTACCACCTTTATGTGTCCCGTTGTATTGTACGTATTTTATCGTTCACTTCCTTGTGCTACTTGACTAGAGGTGCTTCAATGAGATAACTCAGCATCCCCCCACAATTCAGCGATCACTGAAATCATAATGATGACCAGCCTAATCATCGTGATATGGAGGTATTTCTAAATTTCTTTATGAACGACATTTTTGTTGCCCGAATCTCCTATGCGTCAAGAAGAGCGTGCATGGACAGAAAGTCCACGTTTAGAATCACAAGGTACGCACAACTGATGAGCAGGAATAGCCGCGAAACCAGTCCTGTGATTCCGAGAGAATTTTGTCCTATCATCCTAATACAGAAACATACTACTCGCATCATGAAGTCAGTATTGTAATTAAGACTCCTTGATTCCCCTTCTTTACGTGTGATCAGTCTAAGCAATGGTAAACGAATGCAACACGAAATAAACGACATACACAGCTTCAGAAACTGTATACTCCCTGAAATTGGGACGTGGTGGTGCCATACTTCCCAGCTCATTCAACTGTAATTATCGAATACAAGCCGCGGATGTGAAAGTAGTGGAAGCCACATTCAAAGATTTCACTGTAAGCTTCAATTAGCTAACGCGACTGAAATTCGGCGAAGTTGTTTGCGTGTTTTTTCCTTTTATTTGTTGCATACTTTTTTTCATCAATACTTCCATTTCGGTCCAGAGTCCCCTACCATGTGTGGAGATAACTACGCGATCATTGGTCCGCGTATGAACTCTCCCATTGATGGTCAATTGAAAAGGTGTGGCACCATGGTCAACACAGATCCCATCATACTACAAACTGTGTATCTTCATGTAAACAAGTTAACTTACTCACGCATGAACGAGGGTTTCATTTTGAACTTCAAGGCCGGTGTGTTGAACTACCTGACCGAATTTTGCTGCCTTTTTTCGAGATAGTTCATCACACTATTGAGCGAAAGTGTATGGTTTCCCATGCCTGTGGATTCTAGATGTCCAACTTGCCTGCCTCACAATTTATCCATATTGGTTAGAGCTATAACTTCAATCTCGGCCATCTGGAACTGAAGTTATATTTTAAAAATGCCCATTGTTTGTTAACCATTTCTAATGTGAGGAGGAGCGGGAAATGTTCCATTTAACACACGTGGTCAGCCTCAAACGGTCTCTCACTAATTTGTGGTCGACGCAACAACTACTCAATGCAACACTGAGACGAACGTACTGAAGGCCACACAGATTGACAAACTTCTCACAATTGGACGTGGTGGAGAACTGCTACCCATCTTGTTTAATTGCTCCTACGAAATAGAAGCAGATGAGGGAAAGGACTTTCAGGTGACGTTTAATGATTTCATTGTGAGTTCAGTGGACCGCGATATTCTCCTTCAGAGTGCCAGTTAGCATGCGATACCCCATGCCCAACAGACCACGGAATGCTTGCTGGGTTACGCTGTTCTACTCACTTCTCTTGTAGGTTGGCTCGGAATCCGGGAGTCCGTGCGAGAACAATTACGTAACACTAACCATGATTCCGGTCAGTGAATCTGTGGACTGAATTTTACAAAACTTATTCCACATTCACCAAAGATATTTGTTTCTGTGAATAGACAAATCCTTTCGAATAGGAATGAAAGATTCACTCTCAGATACAGAGCAGGTATGTTGAATATATATATATATATATATATATATATATATATCATGATGCTTCGACCCGCGCTCAGTGTGCATGATCTTTTGACAAAAATTATTTGCTGATCTTAGCGTTAACTCAACTGACTTCACCCCTCCACCGTACGAACTTCCAATCAAGCTCATTTCATTGCTATGACTCCCCACCCCCAATATACCACAGATTCGCCGACATGGTCCAACTTCGCTGTGAACAGGGGTAAACGAAATGACTGCATCTCCTGACCTATATCATCTTTCTTTTCTTATGAATCTCAACTTTGTCGAAACTACTCGTCTTATAACATCGAATTTGAGTGCCAGTGCTATCACACCTGTTATCCTAGTCAGTTTGATGTGTTCCTCGGATCTCATACACAAACAATCGTTCAGCACACCCCCATACCCCTCTCAGTGCGGTTCTACCTGTGTGCCCTAATTTGTTTCTCGTAATTGGTAGGTACAGCGTAAGAGTGACTGCAGAGACGTAAGCAGGTAAGTGAGCACACAGGTGGGAGTCACATGCCAGTGAAAACCCAAGCCGGGCGTACAGATGAGTCGGACCACGCAAGGGCGTGAGAGACGCGGCAACACATGTTTGGCGAGCGTGTGTACGTGCATGCGTCCGTGTGTGGGATATGGATCAGTGTGTGTGCATGTGTGCAAGACTGTCTGACTGAGCACGTAATTGCTTGAACTGAACACAACACCATAATTAATTGTCTCCATGCCTTTCCAACCCTAATCGACAGTTGATGAGACCCATATGGAATGCAAAGAACAAACTCTGGAATCAACAGACAGCGAGAAACATTTGATCGTACCTGAAGAAGGATTCGCACAACCAACACAATTCGATTGCATCTATCGCATTAGTACCCCAGAAGGGAAATCACTCACATTGTCATTCAGTGCATTCAGGGCTAGTTACTGATGGGGCTCAATTATACTCATGATTGGTCAGTGTTCCTTAATCGTTGCAACAATTCACTCCCTTATCCCACTTTCACCTAATTCAGATTGGCAATACGAAGCAGTGTGGTACCGAGTATGTGCTCGTACGCACGGCTGAGAAACCGGACATAGAGGACAGGAAATATTGCGGATCGGATATTCCCACTGTGATGGAGATAAAATCGACTGTTTACGTGCAAATCAGGGGTGAAAACTTCGCCGAAGTTGATCAACTCTAACTGAACTACAAATCAGGTAGGGAAGCGTGTGTACCTGTGTATTTGTGCGTTTAATTTGGGCCCCACTTCGTTATGGAAAATAACGAATGTGTCCACCGATGATCGTTTCTTCCAAACAACGTCACTCTTTGACTCAACAGTCTAGGCACAAAATCAATAAAGCCAGTCATGTTCTTGTTTGTTTTGGCTAGCCTCCGTGTCTTTGATTATCATGCCTAATGGAAAAATAAATTTTGGTAACTTAAAGATAGTCAGGAAATTATTACACGTTTAATATGATGATATGAATTTTGTTGGATGTTCTTAGGTCACATCCCATTCGGTGAGATCTTTTTATTAGGATCATGCACACAATATTATCCTACACAAGTATTGCAATTCTTTCTTTCAAAATTTAGGAAACGAGTGACCCGAGTTTCTCCAATCATTGAGTTTCTTAAATAGGCAATACTTTATTTATCCCTTGTTTTATACTTTGTTCAGCTCAATTCAGTTCTTCCAAACAGCAACCTGGCAGTTTTGTGCTCTGGTTTTGGTTGTACCATCGTTGAGTTGAGGGCCGAATAAGTTGAAACATATATGATAGAAATAGCCGAAGACAGAGTAGTACGCTGAGGTCAGGAAGGTGAAGCGAGAACCCGAATGCAACCACTTCACTGGCCGCGACATCGAGCCATATAACTGGATATCTCCAACCATCTGGTAGACGCGCCTTCTGGACCCCAACCCAGTAGTCTAATTTGTATTCTCACAAGTTCAATCAGTTGCACTGATCAAGGATTCATATAGTTTGTCTTGTCCTCCAGTTCGACCTATATTCCAACCAGTACTAGTCGCAATAGATTCAACTTCATTGTGTCTCATAAACGATAACTGAACGAAATTGGTAATCCCTCTGATGATCAAGAAATTGCTCTCGAATGGATCAGTGGTTATGAGGATTGGTTTCATTCACTGAACCCCGTCCAGTGATTGAGTGGCTCGTGGAACGCGAACCCCAAACACGAAGTCGTATAATGCGAGTCGTTAATCTAGGTGTACCATAAATGAATAACAGCCAAACTATAGTGAGTACAAATCTCAATAAGTGGTGAACCCGGCCACAGTTTACGGATCAGTTAGAGAAGATCAAATCACCCCTCAAAATAGGGTAGCAAGTGCACACAGACAGGGACAAGGGAAAAGTTGAACAATGACCAGGGGACAGAGGACAAGCAGTTATATGAGACAGGTGGGAAAGAACGATCGATCACGATTAATGTTCGACGACAGCGTGAAACGGTATTTCAAGACATGGGACGCAAGAACGGGAGAGAAGAGCAAAGATGACCCTGACAAAACGAACAATGGGGAGGATCATTGAACAAACAACCGTGGGTGTGAATCGTGATTACGAATGCACGAAAATGGGACGATAATGAGGAGAGTGTGAGAACAGTGGCGGTGGTATGCAATCCGACAACAGAGTTTCATCACATAGACACAAACAGGAGAGTACAACGAGACCAAAGGAAGCGCGAACAGTGACTGGTTAGCCCCGTATGTTAATAGGAACCAACAAGAGGATATAAGACCAAATGCACAGGTCAAAGACAGATAACATCAATCAGCACTGTGGTAACATACATACTTTAGATGTAAAAAGGCCTGCGTTGAAACCCTGCTTGCGGTGGACGATAAGCACAACTGATGAGCTCTATTAAGAGTGAAACTTAAGTCTGATGCATCTGAGTGCATGATAGGTCGGATGACGTGAGGTTTTGTGCGTGGCAGGTGGAGTCCAAAGGACAGTCAGTCAACCAAGGTGTCACAGAACAACGGTTCGAAAATGTGTGACACAGTGAAAGCGGATATACACGTATGCACACGGGAGTGGATACCGGTGGGATACAAGTACAATCCACTTGATCCGAGTTACTTGGTCAGAAGAAAACGCGATCAGTGGTAAGAAGATTGAAGATGGTCTCCAAGGTTAGGTTGAAAAGTGCATATGGAAAACAACTGCAACCTACCGAGATTTGGTTCAGTGTGAGAATTTCATACACAGATAGATAGAACATTAGAGTGAGTGAAAATCAAATCCCTAGTCAAGCGAATCAGTTAGCCGGCAGAATTGATAACCATAATTGTGAACTCGCAAAGTGCGGAAGACTCAAGGAGTATGGATGAAATGACAAATGTGACTACATGCTACAAATTCTCTAGTCTACCGTGAAGTAATCTACTGTGAATTGTTGAAAGAGAGTCGATTGGGTGAGTGAACTAGCCACCCCGATCTGATCTGTTATATTGATGGTTTCGATAGTAGGGGAATACAGTCAGGACGAAAATAATGCTCGTCCATGGGGGCTACGTTTAACCGATTAAGGAGAGATCTGTGACTTGGCCATCACTAACGCCTGCAAAGGAGTATCGATGTTATTTTGAAATCACTCAAGTAGGTTCATTGTCAGGTGGTCCGAAGTAAAGCGGAATACGGTATTCCAAAGTTGAATATTTGTGGTGCCTAAAGGTACTTTTAAATCAGACAGAATCAAGTGCAATAAACATCCATGCGTACTACATATTTGGTTGAGTGGTGTTGTACATATGAAACGGAGAATAGTTGCGAGTGTCCGTGAATACCCGCAATTCTTCGGGACTTGCTCTATCCCTAGGAATACAGTACTCATTCGTGTGTACAGACATTTTTATTTAAACAATCCGTACAAACCTCTGACGAACACTCGGTGCTTCTCAACAAGGAAAATTGATATCACACAAATAACTGGATTTCGTTTCATCTCAACCTCTTTTTCTGAATCTGTACAACCAAAAACAGAGTACCAACGTGTTCATTTTCAGGAACTACTATTGTAGCATCGGGAACTCATCACTTCATCACCCAGATCAAAATGATTTTCATCATTTGGAATTTGGGACCTCGAGACACATACGAAAGAGAATTTTAATCAACTATGTGTTTATGATTTGGGACTTGTGCTTGTTTTTGTCTTGTTCCTGTGCTTGTGCTCTAGTTGAGGGCTACCTTTCTGCGAAAAATGGGCTTGGGTTTCTGAGTGTGATATCCAGCAAACAGTACGCAGTCACGAAAACTAATAAGTATACCACAGACAGACAACCAATACTTCCACGGGCATATGTTTCAGTTAATGAAAGGTAACTTTTATGCCCCTGCAAACTACACCGCAGTCCAATGCACTCTAATCATGCGCTAGAAGTGAAGAGCACAACTTACGCAGACACGAGGAGCATAGAGAGTAGAGCGAAATTCTTGATCTCTAATAGTTGCTGTGATCCAGTACTGGGGGACAAGAGTGGTTCTTAGATTAAGTGAATGATCCTCGTAAAACAATACATGCCAAGATTCTGTTCATGAATATAACTGATATTCACGATTGAGAAGAGTACGGTGTGATCCGTAGTGTACGAGAAGTTCACTCACAATGGAATGATCGGGCACATTTCAATTTGCCACAACTGTACAAAAAGTACCACAACGTTGCACTTCTCCATGTTCATTCACTGAGATTTTCTCGGGTAGCCCGATGAAGATTTTCTAAACAATGCTTTTATAAATACCTCATAGTGTTTGTGTACTTTCAGTAGAAGCATGCGAATAGAACATTGCATCTTAATATATAACTAAGTTGGTACGTTTGCTTTTCTATAAGGTCTCGTATTCTTTCACGGCTGAAATCGATACAAGCATTCATAGCGGATATGGTTTTCAGCTATTCGCTGACATATGAAGTGCTCATACTTGGAGGTGTGGGAAATTCAACCTTCAAACTTGTGAACGTTCGATGATTGAAAAAGTCACAGAATTTACATGTGTTCAAGTTAATTTCTCCACTTTACTTTGGCCGGCTCCTTGGAGAGGATAAGCCGGCTTCATGAATGTCTCTGGTCGCAGTTGTCCCTGTTGAGTATGGTGGTTTTCACCGTGGCCATCGATAACTGGGTGTAGCTGACACGATCATGGAGTTTCATGGGTGTTTCTTAAAACAGGCATCCCCAGCCTCACTCGTTCATCTTGCTGGGTGAACCAGTAGATGAATCGTCCTGGTTATCTGATACATCAAATCAATTTTAACACATTGTTTGTGACTGTTGTGCGTAACTCAGCTAGTTCGACACGGAGGCTATAGAACTCAGGCAGACCGATAAGGAGAATGTAAATTTAATCTTTAGCTGTCCGTTAGTCGAACACTAAAAATTTCTGTCCACAACGTGGATGATTTGCAATCAGCCGAGATCAGTAAATAGTTCCACGCTTTTTTGTGTTATTATTAGGGTAGGCAATGCTCTGCCATTGCGAAATGAAGGATGTATGTTTCGCTGCAGTTGAGTTTTCAGCGCGGTACAGTACGAGACATCGGACAAGTTCCAGTGCTTCTAAAGAAAATGCATTTGGGTAAAACGTCTTTATGTGAACTTTGCCGCAAGAATGTTTAATGGTTGAGGTAGTTTTTATGGGACGAAAACAGTCGTTGCTTGAACGTGGTTCGGACGATTGATCACAGGACAGGGCCTGATTATTTGGGCTAGAATACTGTGGAATCTCGGGAAGACCTTGAACAATTGTTTGCAGAACAAACCATTTATGCGCTAGACGAAAGTGCCATGATGGCTGTTGTTTAACTTCTGAAAGTGGTTAAGCGTGATGCCTTCACATCGGTATGATCTATTAGGTTTGCTGCGATTGCTCTGTGGAAAACGAAGCGTATTTGTGTGTGTGTGTGTGCGTGTGTGTGTGATCTCGTTTTGATTTTGCCACTCTTGACAGTTACCTGATCCAGGTGAGTCACACGACTTCCGTACTGAAAATAAACAGTTTTAAACGGACAACACAGTTCGAAGATGTGATGAACAGCTTGTTTTCCAGGATACTTAGGAAAGCGATTTAAGTAAAATTCTGTTCCGGGGTTGATAGTATAAAAACAAGGGCTGATAACTACTGCGTTCAGAATTCAGAGAACAGTACGCAATAGATCCGTTCATAAGCTCATCAGTAAACGCGCACGTAAGTAGACAAGCGGGCAAACAAGTGAATTATCTACTGGCAAGAGCAAGCATAATAATGTGTCAAAGGGACAGGAATGACGAATCAATGTCAGTCGCACGCGTAACTAGCCCCATGTGATTGGTAAAGTGGAGCGAAGCACAGCGTGGGATAGACAGGCATCGCGCACGCGCGTGCAAGGCCAACGGGACCATGATGAATCACGTGGGAATGCCAATGACACATGGATTGGCGATACAACAGTAACAAAAGGCTTTCTCTGTAAATGTTCTGCTTGGGAAAACTAAAATTTGACTGGTGTTTCTTTACCAGGTAAAAGCTTGACTGGAATTGTAGGATGCCCTAGTCGTTGCTGGGTCTGTGAGGGACAACAATTCTGTGAATGAAACCCATAGGGTGGTCTCTGATGGCGCAGTCAAACTGTAAATCGCCATATGTCGAAGGAAGGTCAGTGTTGCTGCGGCTAAAATACAGAAGCCAATTCGTTAGGACACGAATAAAATCGTTTGCAATAATGTGAAACTTATCGTGAAACATTAGTCCGAGGTCGGTTAGAATTAAGAACCACGCAGGAGTTAAGTACGTTCTAGAAGGGTTGTGTGGACTTGTAACTGAGGGCGTAGAGAACAGCTCTAAAACGCAAAAAGTCTTCGAATGATTTCACGTGAACAGGAGGGGACTTGTAAAATCCTTTAGAGTTTACACAGATGACACCGTTCCAATTAGTTTTTTCGTTGTCTTACTTAAGTCTGGTTGGTAAAACATTTCTTCAGTATAACCCGTTAGCCAAGGTGGATTCCAGTACATCTAAGAATTATACAGATACTGTTTAATGGATGTGAAGCAATCCCTAATTTGATTACAGTCGAACAGAAATCACGAACGCAGACTGAATACGCGTACGAAGGACGAACCAATAGCAAACCTAGAATTGGGGCAGTTCAGGTAAGCGACGGGCAGTAAACAGTCCAATAGTCGCAACTGATACCAAATACAAGCATTGACACAGTTTTAAGCGGAAAGCACGATCAGTTGTGAATTCAGGGCCATATAAGGTAAAAACGGATAGTACGGACATTTATCCAGTGAATCGAACACAGCTTGCAGTGGGCGGAGGACAATGTACGTTTCTGTTGTCTTAAAAAATTAAACTGCCCGAGTCACACTAAAAGGGGATTCCAAAGGGTAGCGAAAAAAGTCGGTATGGGTGTGAAAATACGTCGCTGACCGACCGGCGGTTTTGGCCGGTTTGGTGTGACAGTAGAGTATGAGGCTAACACCCGGTCTCCAGGTAAGGTCAAGTCAGTTTTATGTGCAATGAACGCTAAACCGGCAACCAAAACGGAGATGGCATTAGTCGGTGAAATCCTTTTGATTCTTATTTTCGGTGTATTTTTCCTCAATGGAGAAATCATCGTCTTATTTTGAGTTCAAATTACCACAGTTCTTGGTTATGCCCAAAGGAAGCGGTCGATCGAATCGCCTGTTAGCACGAGTGGATGATCGAACAGATTCATCCACAAGCTGAAGCACAAAACGCACGCTACCGAAACACGGAATCAAATCCGGTGAAGCAAGTCGGGGAGCACAAGGAGTGAACTTTGATGGGCTTCGTAGTTCGCATCTCGTCAAACAATGAGTTCCGTGTAGGTGAAGAGGAAGAGCAAATCAAAATGATACAAGTCAAACCAAAGGCACTTTGCTCGTAAGTCAATAGTTCGGTGGCTAAACGACTGTCAACGGGCACCAAAATCTAATCCGTGAAAAAACAACTAATATCACTAGACAACAGGAATTTTATTCTAGGGGTAGAAATATCATCACCGGTTTTACTAATCAGCAGAAAGACAGCTAATATCTACCTACGACCAAATAACACAGCCCCTTACTCGCGATGCTGTCAAGCTACTCATTCCTGAGCAGGATAGAAAGGTGCAACAGTGGACTGAACAATTTGACTGTTTTTTGAGTCCCCTCTCGGCAAGGTCTGTAAACCAAATCCCAGCATGAATGAACAAAAGCTGCCACACCGGTCGTAGTCTATCAAGCAGAGAGTAAACTGCAGTTGTAATACACAAGCTTAATAGTCGAAAGTTTCCTGGAGAAGGAGATATCCCATGGGAGGTATATTAACCATATATTTTGACTTTGCTTGAGCTCCTCTACCCTCTGTTTTGCGCCATCTAAGGTATAGGAAATTTTGTAATGCAACTGACATAACAGACTCATCCTAACAAATTTGTTTATCTGACTGATTACCAAAATTGTTGGCCCCTTTTTTCCGTCAGTGAACAGTCTCGGAGCACCGGTCTTCCCCCAATACACACGTAATCCGGTCTGAGGAACTTCAGTACTGCTCCGTTTTTTCAAAGACGCGTAAAAGGATTGTGTGTGCAAATAACCGTGACATAAGTCTGATCGGTGTGGTCGCCTCAGCATACTCTATTCTTTTGTTGAACCGCTTCTCGGCGCTACGGGTGCACGCGTACGCTCTATTCAAGGAGGCTTCCACCGTGGTAAGTTTTCGTAGATCAAATATTCAGCCTTCATAGAGTTTAAAAAAAATCAGAACCAGCTTCAACAACCCGTTGCAACTTGTTTTATTGATTTTCGAAGCTCATTTTACTCAGTCGGCAGAGAATAGCTGCGGACTACGTTACGAGCCAATGGAATGGTGCAGAAGTCTGTCAGTCTGATGAGGTCACGCTATTCAGATACGCGTGCGAGAATAAGCGTCTGAGGACTAGAGTCCTATGAACTGTTCTCAATTTCGGTGTTAGGTAAGACTATTCCACGTCGCCAGTGCCATTCTGCTACACCACCGGCTAGGTAATGCCTGAGGCTCCCACCGACGTATTTAGTATCCAGATGGGCCCCGACCCTTTTCTAGCCGTCATCCCTGGGGACAACTCCACCGCCTTACAACCGATTATGAATCGCGTAGAATAATTCGTCGAAGCTACGGGATTAGAGATCAGTACATCGAAGACCAACATTTTTTCAACCTACTGCACACTTTCCACAGGTGACAGTGGGATACAAATCAAACGCATTCTGACTATTATTATCCAGGCTCCTCTCAAACGATCAAGCCAAAGAAGGAGTTAAGCTGCTCATTGAAAACGCCAGGATAGCGGTACTACGGCTTCCTAATACATTCTGGGCTCGCAACAAGACCAGTCTGCATCATCCGGGCCGCCGTTCGTCCCATACTGATCACCAGCGGCGAGATCTGTAAGGACATCAGGAAGGTGGAAGTGCTTGGACAGTGTTGCCTGCGGAGGACCCTCTAACTGGCTTGATGTCGGTTGCTTTCGTATAATAAAATATATATTCCTTAAAATTATTATTGTTATAATTTTTTTATTTAATAAACAACAATTTTAGTGTTCCGTTAACATTGACAATTGCAATGGTATGGGCTTTCCCTATGATTTCCGAACACGTAGATCTCAAAATAGTGTCTCTCCCTCCAGTTCACAGCACAGTGTGCAGGACCAGTGATCTTCCACGAAAAGGGGTTACCCGTAGTCGACCTGAAATCACGAAACAGAAGACTTCGTGAGCCCAACCCAGTAAGCGCACATCGGGTCCCCACAATTATATTAGTCGAACACCAATATGACTGCCCGCGGTTCCACTTTAGTGGAAAGCCGAAAACATGGATCGGTACTATTAAATCAGACGTTCAGCGATTCGGACTGCAGTCCTTCTAAGGCCGTAGCAGCTGGAGGTAGAAACGGATTTCCTCGTACTCAATTCCCTCTTTCAATCATTGATCGTTGATGGGGACGTTCATGACATTCTTGAGGAAGATGCATCTTCTAGCAGGAGTTGGCCACATAAGAATAAATGTAATTTATCGAATGCAATAAAGTCCACTAAACCCAACCTAATTTACCTATCATTCCTTTTGAACCAAACCGATTAGGACTATCTGACTGGACATGCCAATGTGTCAGCCTACTACTGTAGTAAACATAAACACGGATTTTCAGCACTACCCAAATAAATCGATCCACCGCAGATAATGGGCCTCAGAGAGTGCGAAATGCTACTGAACCCACATCTGGGCGAATGGGAAGACCAATCAGCAGGTTACAGTGCATAGTGGCCTGCTTTGTTACTTACTCATTTTCAGTATTCAGGGACGCTTAGTCATGTGTCATAGAAAACAGTTCACGCGACATGTGGCTCATGAAAGAAGTCCTTTTAGATCATTTATTATGGTTAGAAGTAGCTACCTCAACGTTTTCAAAACTGCTTTGGAGCAAGCCGTAAGGTTGTCTGAGCTGTACCAATGGAAAATAATCGCTCACAAAGACTGAGGGATAAGCATATTTCAGGGTTCATAGAAAGCTTCCAGATCGACATTAGCCACTGGTAAATCTGTCGATCCAAATCAATATGTCTTGAACAGATGTGAAATTTGATGAAAAATTTGCAAATGGGTCTCGGGAAGACTTTTTTGGTGCTCGGGACCAACTTACAAGTGCGTCGGAACTACAAAGGTCTTCGCAACTGGATGTAAGCTTTTGGTGTGCGTAAACACTCCTAGTTTGCTCTACAACTGAAGTACAGAAAGAGGAGATCGAAGCCGTAGATGATTTTATCATTACATGCTTTAGTTTCAGTGCAGTTCAAGAGGTTTACATCCCAATAACTCTAGGTGCCCACTGTGCAGAAGCCGGTAATGAGACCGTGAGCATCGAAGTGAGGAATCACATGAGGCCCCGATAGTCCAAGAGTGGGTACGAGCCGAGAGACAGAGAAAGACTGTCTACTATCAGTAACCGATATCAACGGCGTGATTCGAAACTCGGACATCCGGAGTGGTAATCGGTTGCTCAAAACCCACTCGACCAGCCCCTGTCACTGACCATCGAGTTGGAGATCGAAAAGAATGGACCGGAAATCGGATCACTTGGAATGATAAATTAAACGAGGCGACACTTACCGGTTAGAAAAGGTGTGACTTCAAATGCCCTGGTGGAAACACGTGCTGCTGGCAAAGCAGTCAGGTCTTCGGTGATGACTCTTTGATTGTCTATTATCAAGATGGATGGACGAGTTTTCGACCCACTGCCGGAGTTAACTTCCGCCATCCTCGATGAATGAGACAGTATAGTACAGGAGACCGTAAGGAGTATACTTGGATGCATGTCTGGAGGCTGTGTTTTAATCATTACCAATATCGGTCATTGTGTATTCTAACCTGCTGATTGGTCTTCCCATTTGCCCAGATGTGGGTTCAGTAGCATTTCGCACTCTCTGAGGCCCATTATCTGCGGTGGATCGATTTATTTGGGTAGTGCTGAAAATCCGTGTTTATGTTTACTACAGTAGTAGGCTGACACATTGGCATGTCCAGTCAGATAGTCCTAATCGGTTTGGTTCAAACGGAATAACGGAAAGGATGAAGACGGATACTCCGTTTTAATGTCATACCCTTTAAAGAATAGAGGTTTTTTCCACTCGACCACCACCGACCTATGTGGGGCTACGGATAACATGTTTTTTCAACCACCGGCACTTTTCTATGTAAATAGGCTTTGAGCTTCTGTCGACATATATATATATATATATATATATATATATATATATATATATATATATATTCATACGTGCCTGATTTCAAGCTGTGTCAAACAAAAATTGGTACAATCAGGGATGAATGAGTATAAGGAGTCGGAGTAGGGCCACGTGGAAACAAAGGTGTGGAGGACAGGACAAAATTTCCCCAAAAGCACTCGACCGGTTTCGCTAATGTTGTAGCTCATCAGGCATGGGTATCCTGGTGCTCTTCTGCCAGTTATCTCTATGCTTGATCACTCCACCTTTGGCTTATTGCTTTTGCATTCACATTTTAATTACCTGCTGTTTTGGTCACAAAATCTTATCTCTGAAATCACACCGACATAAAGTGCGTTGTTCAGCTCGAATGTCACTATCAGACACTTGTAAAAACTGAACTGGAACCGTGTGTGTTTGCATGTGTGTGTGTGTGGTTTGTTGGTTGGTTGGGAAAGCCACAACCTTTGACCAACCTCTAACTATCCACTTGCACCTTCCGTTCTCCCAGTGTGCCATTTTGCTATAACGCCATTCATCACCACTTCTTCTTATTTTTATTTACTATACTACTAAATAAAGCCATTGTGGAAGGGACTCGCGGCCCGTCAAAAGCTGCCAAATGGGGCACTGACCGTGACAGTGGTGGGAATTCAACCGATTTGTTATTGTCCAAAGCTCATGATGATAACCGTCTGACTACTGCCGGTCTTACGTATCGTTACCAAATTGTTATTGCGGTCAAGTCACAGGTTTGTGGATTTCGAAACAGATCCTAAATGCTAAAATAAATTTCGTGGACATCTAAACATGTTCATCATCGCTGAACAACAAACGTTGGAGGCATACTAACTTAACAAACCAACGACACTTGTCCAGAATCGACGAATAATTCTTAAAGTGAATTTTAAATGTTTCCTAAGCCATCAGTACACTAGGAGTGAGACACACACACATATACACACTGTGGCCGTGCTTTAAAACATTCCGACAGTTGGAGAACTCTGTATGGTACGGTCAAAAATACCTTAAACCCCTTGAGAATGTCAAAAAGTACGACTAACTACTTAAATGCTTGTTAGCAGACCGAACAGTGTAAATACCTCAAAGTAAATTAAAAATTGTAAACCTAGGCAAATGCTCACGAACTACTCAGTAGTGAAAACCATCGGGGGAACAGAATCATCGAGAACACTTCATGCTATATATATATATATATATATATATATATATATATATATATATCGCGAAAGAGGTTTAAATGTGGTGTAATGGTCCGTCCTGCGGAGAAAACCTGACTTCGTGGAAGGCATTTGCCTGGAGTTAACGAGACAGTGACCACGTCTCCCTTCGAAGCTGTCGGGTTTTGCTGTCTGTCATGGAGGACGACTTCTGAACGAGCCCAATCCCGGTTATTCTGATCAGCTAGAACGAGAGCCCGGTGGAGACATGGTAACCGGGTTCACACCCTGTGTGCTGTGGCGGTAATGCACTAGTGACGAGCTCCAATAAGAACGAAACTCTAGTCCGATGTTCCTGAGTGCAGGGTTGATCCGACGACTTGAGGTTTGTGCGTGAAAGGTGGAGTCCAAAGGACAGTTAGCCAAGCAAAGTATCACTAATCCCACTGACAACTTGCAAGTAATTGTGAGAGGTACACTCAAGCTTGCTGCTCGGCAATGACGTTTCGTGAAAAACAACATATGCGATATCTTTCTTCGAAATCCATGGGAGCTAATCAACACTGCAGGTGATCCAGACGGGTAACCCTCGAGAATGATAACTGAATTTGCTCTGAGTTCATCCACAGCTTTCACACGTAGATTTACCAACTTCTGTTCCGTAAAAATACCTCATTGTACGAGAATGTCATCCATCAAACTAATGTCACAGAAAGGAATATCCGAACTACTATGCGAATGGTGTTCATTAGCTGCCTAGAAGAAACTTGGAAGACAGGAAAGCTGATCACCTTAAATGCAATATGCATTAGTAAAGAAGCAACGAAATGCTTCGAAATAAGTCAGGGAGCCTAATGCTCTTGACTTCAGTGTACGCAATTTCTCATTGTGTTGAACGTCCTCTGAGATAAAAACTTATGGCCCGGTCACCTCGAATGTCGTCATTCAAGTAGTCCAGTATATTCTTTTACAAAAGACATTCACATAACCATTTAACAAACATTGATTTCATACGGTCCTGTTTGCTGTGGCTCTTTTGTTCAGGTAAGAAGTATAATCGGTGGATCGATATCACCCAGCTTGTTGTGTTTCGATTGGTCTTCAGTTGCCCAATCAAATTTGTTCATAAGTCACACTGAGGTCATTTGCTTCAATCGATCTGTTTCGTTTACGTTTTCTAATAAACTGCTGTTGTTCTGATTTGCTAGTTATCGGGGCTGACTGATTCATTTCTATCTCCTTAACAATAAATTATTCTTTTCACTCATCACAGCGGGACTGCATGTTGGCATGGGGTGATGGATCCATGCTTCCACGACTCAAGGAGCTACGCAATAAGACTCTTTATGCCTGAAAAACAATGTTGACCTTTCAAAAACCGCCATAAGTTAAGTGTAGGAGTTGATTACCGGGGGTTTCTGTCAATGGTGTAAGCAGTCAGGGCAACAGCAGCATCAGCAGCAGCAGAAATGCTGAGGTTGGGCCTAGGAAATTGGGAACCGAATGTCGGTTTCTGGAACAAACGCGTCAGCTGTGCACTGTGTGATGGTTGAAGTGTGTTGCTCAAGTCCACAAATAGACTTATTCAATGTACATTTTCTCCGATGCAGGTAGTGGTCGAATGATGGACAGAAATGACTAGTCGTATTATGGAGAAAAAGCATGGAAAGCCCAACCAGTGGAAGTCGTCCAGTAGGACGTCCTAGGCCTCCGGGTTTGGTTTAAAAGATCCACTCACCGGATGGTTAAAGATATTAGGTGACGTGACTAGGTTCCACCGTCAGTAGCGTGTTTTCACTAGAAATACTTCTTCAACCGCAGGATTCCCACTTATTACTAGCGTTTCTATTCTTTTTCAGCTCGACTCGAAAATACAGCGAGGTGACAACCGAAACTGGAATACACAAGTGCGAGGTCAGTGGTTGAAAGAAGTGAGCTGAACTTGTGCTCCTTCATACTGAAGCTGATGTGTTATCTCATCAACCGTAAAAACTAGTAGGATGAAAAACCTGTCGGACTGGTCTGCCCATTCTTCTGGCTCTTGTACAGTGAAGCGTAAAAGAATTAGTCTGTAGGTTCCTGCATATTTCCGAATTTTATTGATCCGTAACGTCCCTTGGTGCAGCACTCTGTTTAACTGACGTTTTAATGTATGCAATCAGTACTTATATTTTCATGTACAGTGATCTACAAAAGTCACCGTTCGCTCTTACTCTTGACTGTTCTGTATGCACACAGCACACACAAAGTCATTCGACGGTCCCTTCCTAGTTGCTTAGCCGTAGGTCCCAGATTCTGTTGCCCAAATGGGTAGTAAAGCGGACACTACTTTCACTGACAGAATAACACCCGCATATTTTGACATACTTCCACCACCGACGACACCGACAACAGCAGCACCCATAGACACAGCCAACAGCTACTGTTGTCGATCCACAACTACACCATCACCACAGAACCCCAGGGAGGTTTAAACCCCACACCATAGGACTTGTGCTGGAAGAGCTATAGACATAACACTTCGCTTTCAAGACTATGAAGTATAAACACATTCATACTGACCGTTTTTTATCTATTTTTGTCCCAACACTCATGGTGGTGGTGGTGGGGGGGGGGGGGGGGGGGTTGTAGCACGTAGTATATTTCGCATATTCTTCCATATTCTTTTCATTACACTGTACACTATGTCTTACTGTTTTATCTAAATAATAAACACACATTTTCAAAGCAACCTCAAGCGACTACCGCGGATTGTTCTCCCTGCTTTGCCTGTGAGCTTTCTGCGATATGTGACAGTAAAAAAACTAAACTCACACAATACCAAACACCATTTTTAACGCGTCTACATTGACGTGGCAACCCACATTGAAGTTATTGAGTTCCCATTTGAGTGACGCGCGATAGCTTGGACAAAAGATAAATTGAACTAACCCTGAAAAGCAGTCAAGTGTGACCGGTCTAATATCAGTTTGCTGGACATTGTTCACCAACTGAGAGTTAGTTTGTGCTTCCCCTATTACACCGTATTCTTGTGTACCAGCATTTGTTAGCATGCTTAATTATTATCTACTTTCCTCATAGAGTCTCCACAAGTCATCAGTCATCCAATATACACTTTATACAAACCACCAGTGTGTAAAGCATCTGAAGCCAAGACCACTGTGAGTAGGACAGGGAGGAAGCACACCTCAGTCACAATACCTCATCTTGAAAAGTATCACCAGCCCACTGAACCGAGGTCGGTAGAAGACTCAGACTGACTGAGCTATTCTGTGACAGAACGGTCACACTTGGTTCGTCCAAAGGACTGACAGAAGAGGAGAGTGAACAAGAATAATCTCGCCTGTCTGTGGTCCGCTGCTCACCCGGATCATCCCCTTGACCACAAACTGTCGGCCTACGGGTGCGGTTGTAGTTGTGTGATCCAAGTACCATTACTGCTCGTGTACAAACAAGGAACCGTTCAGACTTTTCACTTTCCAGAGTTGCTTCTGATATGCTTGGGATAAATGAACCGCTATTCGATAAACGCGTTCTACTTGAACTGCTTCCAGACGGCATTCTATAGGTGGAATACTGACAATCGGATAGGATCTGGCTTTGATATTTCAAGCTCGACCCTTGAGTATCCTTAGAAACCACTGAGGCTGTGAGCGAACGAGATCGGATACCTGGAATGGGTCTGGCCGTCCACATTTCGGGGGATAGGTCTCTTTTATTCAGCTCATCTTTTCTTCTCGGTTCAAATGATCGCCGAATTTTCTGCTTGTTCTGTCTGTTCATAGAAGCGTGACTGTTATCTACAACTGGCTTTGTATGTATCTTTGGTTTGAACATCATGCTTGAATTCCGACGCGCATCAGAGTTGGATGACTGTTCTGCACATTGATCCATCTGGAAGATTGGATTTACCTGACCCGTTGAGTGCGAGATGGGTTCTCTGATGTGTCGCAGTATTGTTCGATATCGTTTCATTACCGCATCCGGATTGATAGGTGCTGGTGATATCGCGCAACTGTCAGTTAGATTTTCAAAACACAGATGTTGATCCGTATTTGTGCTTCGACGATGTTCTCGGATAAGATTAACTCGGTCACCTTTGACAGTATCTGATAAACAGTTACAAAGATTTGTATTCAACGAACTTATACTCGGTGGACAGTGGAAGAACAAAAGAGATTTGCCAGATCCACATTGTTCTGAATCCCGGGACCTCGCCCAAATTTTGGTCAGAAATGCCCACCGCACAACTAGTCTGTTCCATATTTCTCGCAACAACCGTGAGACGGTTGGTAAGATTAGCAGTTCATCCGATTCCGGTGATTGTTTTTCGGACACGAAAGCATTACTGGATTGATTTTCCATCATCTGTCTCCGTTGTCGAACAATCCATTTGCAGAATAATAATACAATGCCGCAAACAACACCGATAACTCCGACAAAAACTACCCCGAGTAGAGCTTTGGCATACTGGCAGTCTTCGGGGCCTATTTTACACAGGCCCATTCAAAGTGACGGACGCAGTGTGCTATCTCATTCCTTGCAAGTTCAGACTTGCTCAATCGACTGGCTATCAGATTTAAAACTAGTCACATGTACGAACACCCACGTGATTTATGCTTTTTTAAACACTATGGGTAATAGGAAGGAAACATTGTTACGCAAGATTTTAGTAGACTTTTCAGTGAAATATACAGGTTTCTGTTGATCAACGGGATCTTGTTATGCTCAATCACTGTGGACAGAGTGACGATGCATTATCTACCGCACCTCTACCAACGAATTGTCGTACAATGACGAATAGTAATTTGACAGATTTTGGGAAGATCGAATTTGTGTCAAACACTGTCAGCGGTGAAGTCTAATTCCTTGATTAAAGGGTGTGCAAACTTCTCTGGCCGATGGAGGAAGGTGCTTCAACCACAGGTGTCTCAAAAGGGAGCCATCCTGTTTATGTAACCCCGATATATGTTTTGTGTATCGCAAAAGTTCGTATGGTTTGCGATCGCCCATCGTGACATTTTTGAACAATATTCCAATGTTATCTTGGTTGGGCAGCTGAATCCGATGGATAATTGTGCACTCGATTTTGTCGAAGGGGTCATTTATTAATGAGATCACATCTTTCCTCTTCTACTTCCGTAAAGTTTTGCATAACATACGAATATATCATAGACTGAGAACTTATGTGTTTGATGCTGAAGATTGCCTCTATCTGTGTAAACCAGAGGCAGGGGATTGAAGCGCAAAAGGGAGGAAGTTTTATCATGTTTGAAGCTTCGAGGATGTTGTGTTTGTTTTCGGTACCACAATAATCCCTGTTGGAAGAATATGGTGACAAAATGCGGTAGTATGGTATGTGAGTGACCAGCATAAAGTACAAGGCCAAAAAGCAGAGGCACAGACTCATCAAATCTGTGGTGAGAATATAGATGTGGTTCGATTGTTAACGCGTTCACCAGAGGGGTGAAAGATCAACGTTTACAGTGTGATCTTAGGGAACGGGTACACCCCGAACTTCGAATGTCTAGTAATACTACTGGAAACTGTAGCAGTAGTTAGATTTTGACTTTTTCTGAATTCTTGCAGGAAAAGTTGCGTGGCATTGTCGGCTTATGAAAACAGTGAACGACACCGGAATTTGCAAATTATGCATGCAACGGTGCTATTTTAGCCACAGAGTGATGGAATAGAGCCTAAATCTAGGGGGGCTTTTGTATTCACACAACATAATCATCATATTGCTACCATTATTTTTACTTCTCTTTCTACTCTGTCGTACTATTGATAGCTTTTATTTCCTACTTGGTTCGCTGTTTCGAAGTAGCAACCAGAACAGCCACAATCCAATAACCACTAACGGTTGTTCAAACTGAACTAGATGTAGTGAAGTCTTTCACATTCAGGAGGCCAAAGTGAATATAGGAGAATAAACCACAAACGGGTCAGCGATAAACTCTGTGCTAATGGATGCCATACCGCTGATCAGATACTACATAAGTCGCTATTCGACTCAGATTTTCTATGCCAGGTGCTGATAAACTGACCAGCATGGCCCGTTTATTCACAATGAACGAGTTCATGTCGGTCTAAATACCACCACTGGTTCACTCAGTTTGGGTAAGTGGCTTTATCCCATCACTCTGTGGCTAAAATAGCACCGTTGCATGTATAATTTGCAAATTCTGGTGTCTTTCACTGTTTTCTTAAGCGGACAAGGCCACGCGACTTTTCCTGCGTGACTTCAGAAAAAGTCGAAATCTAACTTCTGCTACGGTTTCCAGTAGTATTATTAGACATTCGAAGTTCGGGGTGTACCCGTTCCCGAGGAACACTACGCGAAAGGGCCATAGACGCGTGTGCTATAGTATGAAATCATCGACTCTCCTCCGCCGGGTGTTGCTTGATTTCTATATGAAACAACGAAAGGAGACAAAACTCCATGAGCTCAAAGCTCAGTAAGTGTATAATCAGGAAAACACATTAGCCCAACACTAATATGGCTCCCAGCAGCCTGCTCACTGCAGTATGTGTTTGAGTCAGTAGTCATGACGAATAGCACAAGGAAGAGAACCATACCTACCATGCCTCCTTGCCAAACTCCTCTGTTATGTCTTGCCCCAGGCCGCTATCCACTTTGTTTATAATCCATTTTTCTATGTAACTCGTTGTTGATTTATCTGTGTTTTGTCGGTTCAAGTAGTCACGTACGCAATCTGACGCACCGTTATTGACTACCTATTGATTGATGGCTGTTCGCCACCACGACTAGTCACACATGCGTGCACAAACATACGCGCGTTACTGTGACTTTACCCATACCCCGGACGGCTTGCTCTAATCAACATGACTTTGACCCCTAGTCACGGGCCCTTGTTGATTCGTTGCTGTTGAACGGCCCTGCTTGACTGCACTCAATCGCACGTACAGCTGGCTTTTGCTAACAGATGATTCGCTAGTTTGCTTGCGCATTTACTTGCGTGTTTGCTGATGCGCTAATAAACAGGTTGTTTCGTGGTGTTTTCCGTTAATCCGGAACGCAACAGTATGACCTTTTCTCGCACACTCAAATACACACTCGCATTGACAAGTTATTCCATGCATCTGTGACGTTTCGGTCAGATATGACCCAATGTTAGCCCCGTTCGACTATGCTCGCTTGACTTGTTTTTCTACCCCACCTCGGACTGAGCAGCGTGGGACTCAGTCAGACGAACGTATTCCGATTCTTGTTGCGTCGTCAAAACAAGCATCGACTAAGAATACCATAGTATCCGTGAGATGTGTAGTCTTCTTCTCTGCTTAGCCTTTATTTGAGGTCCTGAATACCAGAGAATTTCCTAAGTTTTGCTTAAGGGAAAGCGGAATGGAGCTACGGGAATTAGTTTTTCATGTATTCTATCGGTGGACATGCCGTTACATCGATCCAACTTTTGTCTGGCCATCTGTATTTCGAGGAACGTCGATTTGTTATCAGTTTCCAACGCCACTCTTCAGTCTAACAAAACAGAGCCATTGTTAAATTCCTACTGAACGTTAGACATGTCGCAGCCCTGTTCAGTTGCACAACATATCCGCTCGCCCATCCTAACGGATTTGCTTTAGCCTCCCGTTTTGACGTGAAATGGTCCAATACTGGAGACTCCAAACAGGTATGCTGGATCCCACCTAGTCGATAAAAGACAATCCGATTTCGGGCCCTATCCACGGTAGAGGGAATAGACCTAATGATCCCAAACTTAAACTGATTTTCAAAGTTAGATTTTATATTACCACGGTCAGTTTCTGAATTCTGTACGTTACCTCGCACTTGTCAACGAGCATCATGCATTTTCGAAAGCCGTCACATATCATGTAAAGCATCTGTTTTGGAAGATGCGTGGGCGATCATGAAAACATCATGCTGGTTGGAGAGCTACTCTATGGAGTTACACAGTTTCCAAAAAGCCGATATCGTAGATATCATCCTTAAATGTTCGTCCATTTTCGTATAAACTTGATGAACTATCCAGTATTATCTTGCAAAGAGGATCAGATGTTAGGGCAAATCTCTTCTAGAAAAGTTGGTTGTACAAAGAAAATGGTTATATTATGTATATGGAGGAGTTTTGATATTTTTCGAGAACGACTGCAAAACCAAAAAACCGAGGGACAGTGGTTATAACTTTCACCTACCACTTGGGTGTAAGTCATCTCATCTCCAAATTCATTCCAAAACGATGCAGGTCCTTCGTACTGCCTTTCGTAGTAAGCCATGTTTTCTAAACTCCTTCTGTAATTTTGTGCTCTTCAGTTCTTATGTTGCACCGGAAGTTAAAGCTGCTGGTATCAGACAATTAATTGATAGCCTTTCTAAATACCTAGTTACAAGTCATGATCAATTCCCGTGCCTTATAGCAGGTGTTTTCCATAGATTCGACTCATGTTTGTAACCTGCCCTTGTTTTCTAGATCTTGTGCACTCCTCAAAACCTTACGGCGTTCTTTGGATTCCGGATTAGTCAGTTATCCAAGTGAGGGTTAGGCTTGAATCGAGACCTAATGCGGATTGTTTGACCCTAGAGCAGGTCCCATAGCAGAAGGAAATAGAGGAACGTGTGAATCAATCCACACCCTGCCTCGAGTTTATTTGTGATCATTAATCTCTACCATTTCCACCTACTTGTCTAACTGATCGAACCCTCTAACTTGTCATTATATATTGTGATGTAACGGCATGAGAATGGATCACTAAAAACGAGTTTATTCACCACTCTGTGTTCCTAAAAATCAAGTGCCATAAGTCTGGTGACTTCGACTTTCTATCTCCAATGTTATTAGAAGTCCGCTCTTTTAAACTCACATCCATCTTCACTAGTCTATTTTAACGTTGTATTAGTTATGGGGTGATTGTTGGAGATCTGTACGCATTACATCTGTACCCAAGACAGGATCCAACAAATATCGTCTGATAGCCTACAAATCTGCTTCGCTGACAGTATTTAAGAAAGTACCCCTCCGAAGCATAATTTCCCAAATTCACTCTCCTTACCGGACACAATTTACCTACAAACCCTCTCTGTCAACCCCCTGAGACCGTTGGCTACGTTAATAATTCTATTGTTTCTACTTTTGATCATGGCGGTCGAAATGTTTGGCTATTTTTTCTTGACAATTTGAATGCATTTGATTCTGTTGATCGCGGTACTATCGTGTGTATTCTACGTGATAGTGGAGTGGACCGCCGTAATTAAAACACATTTCCTGGCTATTTTCTAATATTGAATAGTTTACTGTTTATGGTTTTTTTTACAAGTTGCCATTCCATTCCATTCTCTTACCTTCCTTTATATCAGTAAGCTTCCCATTCCACCAAATCTCATTGGCTGCAAATATGTCAATGATTTTGAACCTGGATATCCCCATGTGGGAAAAGAAGGTTTGAATTTTATCCAAAGGAGTCTAAATGAAATTAGTTACTAGTCCACATTCTATTCTCTCGAGCTTGTGTCAACGTGTCTTCTGATCTTCAATGTGAATCACGCCACCGAACTGTTCCGAATAAGACCCCACATATTCCCACGGATAACCAACATATCCCTAAACCTTCTTTCTTCTGTTATCTAGGAGTTACTGTCACACAACCCTTGTTGGACTAGTCACGATGAAACAGTTTTCACCAAAGTCAAATAGCTCTCCTTTTCACCGTTCAAATTGAGAAACTTTAAGATATCTGGTATTTTTGTAGTTCACTTCGTAACCTCCTGCATTCTGCCCCATTGACTTTACTGTTCCCCTGTAATATTTCCTGGTTTAAAAATTGAAGATTTTGATCTTATTACCGAGAACCTGAATGTGATTTCCCACCGAGACAATAGTGATGGAGATATTCTCACTGACTTCATCATCAGTAAGCACTTTGGTACTTACGGAAATTTCACACATAGTTTATTGTCTGACCGCAACTACGGCTTTCGCTTCACACTCTCCAAAGCCCTCTTTTACTCTTCCATTCGGTTGAAATTTACAGTTCTTTTTCAATGCACCTCTACGTTTAAAAATAACCTCATCTCCTAAATAACCAGTCGATTTGTAGACAGCAACTATTTAGGCAAAAATTCACGATGTTCAACTGTGTCGTGAATCTGAATGTGCGTACTGCTTCATTTTACTTCAGAGTTTTCCTCCGCACATTCTACTTTGTCTCTTCACTATATTTTTCAGTTTGTCACTGTAATTGACGTCCGTGCTATAGATTCGCCCTGAATCGGGTTGAAAAAAAACATTCATCGACTGGACTTGAATCCCCAAACTGTGCACAAAAGCGACTGGTCCAGTCTCTTTAGCTATCCTGACCAAGACCGGAAGCCGCGGTTCGTCAAATGAACCCCGAAAACCGACTATCAGTGATTATACCTGATGGTGGAAATTTAAATTTGATCATCACATCCAGATAATAGAGACCACTTCTTCCAACCTAACCACCACACACTATTGCAAAGCTACCGCAAGAACCTTCAACCCGGCCAGTAGCCAAGGTAACGTCCTGTCATCTCACCCATATTGTAGCGGGAAAGGTCGTAGCAACAGGACGGCCCAAATATCAAACCAATCGGGACAACCTATCGGGAGCCACAGACCACAGAAAAGACGGCGAA
The DNA here is from genome assembly GCA_948099385.1 of Fasciola hepatica. Taxonomy (NCBI): domain Eukaryota; kingdom Metazoa; phylum Platyhelminthes; class Trematoda; order Plagiorchiida; family Fasciolidae; genus Fasciola; species Fasciola hepatica. The sequence goes on along the minus strand of CANUEZ040000072.1, from coordinate 7,871,035 downwards.
CATATCTGAGGCATACGGACTAGCAGATGAAAAGCCGTGGGATCTCAGACAACCAGTGAGATATTCCGTGTGAGGGACTGTCGATCAAGCCGTCAACCTGAACAATCAGACCAACCAAACGGAAAAAGTGCCCAAGAGAATCAGGCTAATGTTCATCGGCAACTGACCAGAACGCAGCCGAAATACTCGCGCAGCTGCAAAATCAATGTTGATGCAGCGCGGTCTTGGAAAAGGACTACATAGACGATTGTATGTACTTCATGAGCTTACCTTATTTGGAGGTCCAAATACACATATCCTCACCAGTCTGGCAGTCTTCGTTACAATATGAATTGCAAAAGCATGTGCAGGTTTCATCGAAGACAGTGGTTCATTCATCAATATGTTTTCCGAATAACCATTGGACTATTTAGACTATTCCATGGAACTGCTTCAGGTGAGCAATTCGTTTCATAATTTTTACCCTCCTATCCGTTGTTTTGCCTACTTGATTTATGTGAGTAAACAAAACGAGTTCATTCTACAGTAGTCGTTTTATGATTTGCTTGTTAAATTTCATGCAGAAATGTGATTTCCAGTGTGACAACCTACAGGCTACGGTGGTGAAGATATGTGCTACATATACTCCCAACGATGAACATCCTCAGACGGCAGCATTCGCTGAGATGGGTGGTGACCGGAGAATGAACAAAAATGGCCAATCTATGATATACTTGAAAGACACGAAAAACCTGACCGGTTGATTTGATCATGTTGGGTCTGTTAGACTTCGTGGGTGGGGTCCAAGTGATTCCCCTAATCCATGATTAGAAACACAAAAGAACTGTCTTAGTAGTCCCTATCTGACTTGTTCTTGACTGAATTTATCAGTGCTATCCTTCCCCTAGTCAGTCAAATTCAAGCAGTCCACCAACACATTTGACGAGCTGCCCACGTGCGGGATGGTGCAGTTGTAACATATACGCCTTCCAGGTGAAAAGGCCCCAGGTTTATGCTTTGGGTGCTGTGGGGCATGCGCACCACTGATGAGCTCTATCACGAGTGGAACTCGAGTCTTGTGCTGCCGGATGCAAGGTTAGTCGGGAAACCTGAGCATTTTGCCTGAAAGGTGAGGACTGAGGAGTAGTCAGTCAAGCGAAAGACATCTGACAGGATCAGTTTTATTTATTATGGTCAACAGTAATAGAAAAGGTAAATCATGCACGCCTTGCTGTTGTGACATTGCAGCTTTGCGCTCCGAAGGTAAGTGACATTTCGACTCACGAAAGCCGAAGGAATTTCTTCTGAAATATCCGACAGCTTGACAATGTACCACTCAGATTTAACTTTCTATGCAGGTTGCAATCTATGTCTTATGAATTGAGTGCAATTTGAGTTCACCATTCTCAGCCAATTTAATCACAACACGTGCGGGCGGCACACTACCAAGGGTCATTTATTGAAAAGCAACGTGGAATGGACTTTGTATGCTGTCCTCTAGTTTATCTCCGGTTGTTTACCGTTGGGGATTTCCACAGGGTCCGAAAGAGTTCTTCTTCTGATAACTGAAATATGAGGAAAATTCTACAAAGACCACATTTTGGCTAATAGCTATGCAGAAACGTTTATTGAGCACATTAGTAAATTACGATACAAAACGGAATTCGTGTTTATAGCCAAAAAAATGCAAGTCACTTTATTTGCTCACTTTTAAGAGGGCAGCTTTTCTAATCACTTACGTGATAACTCAAGTTTGGCTCTAAGCCGAAAATATGTGGCAGCCCTATTACGCACTAGTGGACTGTGATTAAACGATCACTCTCTAAGTCACATTACTCCGTATGCCTCACGTCTTGTCCACCAGTTCACTAGCAGACGCGGTGACACGTACATGGGGAGAATAGGACGATATTTCGCTCAAAGAGTGACTAAACATATCCGAATTGGCATTTCCAACTTAAAGACCCAGTTGGACTGCACAAAACAAATTCCGGCAAGTAATCCAGCATCAGCATCCGTCAGGCAAATAATTTCATTGGATAATCGAGTTGACCTGGCACCGTCATTCAAAGTACGAATGAAAAACCGGAATACAAAATTGCTTTCATTTAGTGAAGCCATACTGATGAACACAGAATGTCCTCCTAATTGGGAACAGAATCAATCATTGCAAATGGTGTGCCTTCCCTGGCTTGAGCCGTCCAATCCCACGGGAATAACTGATTTTTTTGTGGTAAAATTTGTCCTCATTTCTGCACTCAGTATCCCACATACAGTATCATATACAAGCTGACGTTTTGCATGTGCCATCAACATGAGTAAACCAAAAGTTTGCTTTTGGTAAATCATGTCCTCTTTCCGTTCCCACTATCGCTGATCTTCCTGTACGCCTGCGGTGATTCAGCAGGCATCACACGTGACACAGACAGGTACAGGTCAGTGGCTAGGAAATACTTCTCATAAACGGACCTGGCTGATGCACACTTGCAAATTCCAACCGACAACTATCAATACTCCGTGGGGTATGTTTCTGTTCAATTTCTTGAAGCTCGGTCTTCTAGTGTCGTCCGGGATGTTCCAGGCTGCAACTGAAACGAAACATATCGATCAAAGCCACCAAGAGCAAATTCGATTTCACCATTTTAAATTTCCTCGGTTTCACTCCTAATGCAAACGGATAATGACCCGATCAAGATCATTTCAAGCCAATAACTGGAATTGAGTCACTAAACTTCACCCACACTCTCAATCACTTCTGAGATGCTTGCAGTACCACTCAGGATTCATTTCAAACTTGGAGACACGAATTCAACCATTATTCCTGACCCATTTGTTCGATTTGTGACAGGCGTACCAGCAGTGCGAGAAGATACCACGCGATTTTATGCAAAATAATGTCGAGCGACCAACACTAGCCCAATTCACACCATCTAAAAGGACTATACCCACCATCGACACGTCCGAAGTGGGGTTGGGGCAGCTCTGGGACTGGAGGATTATCCGTAGATGCAGAAGGAAGCCTGAACGGTTTTCTGGGCGATAAGCCGACTGCACAAGTACCTAGTTGGACTAAATTTTACGATTATCATTGACCAGCAAACACTTCAGTTCTAAATCCATCGGCAAATTCATGGCTGCTAGGTTTCGGTGATGGAGCAGTGCCTCTGCTGTCTTTAACTACGATAATCTCCATCGACCAGGCAAGATTACCCCGCTAGCAGACTTTCTGTCACGATACTCACGATTCGCAGTGGCAGAACAACGTCATCTTGTTTCACCGGCCAGCCGGTGTCGACGGGAGAACTGTGGAGGCAGACGAAACACTAATACTCCTCCTTGATTTCAGTGACCAGGAAGAGATGGCAACCCGAGGAGAAGCAGAAGTTCCCTTAACTTTTGTACGGCGAGAGGAATTCGGCGGGCTACTAGACGGAATCCTTTGTCGAGGTGACTAGCCTGTCATTCCACTTTCATTGCCTGAGTCGGTTTTGGATGGTCTGCCTGAAGGACACTTGGGAGTGGATAAAACTGAGTCCCTGGCAAGACGGATGTGTTGGTGGTCGGGATTGGATTGGGACATATACTGTAGGTCAAAAACAGCGAAGTGTATCTACAAAAAGCCCAGTCTAGGCTAAACAACTGGAACCTATGACGCGAAAGCTGCATCACGTGGCAGAAGGACCACCCCCCACCACCAGTACTCCAATGGTGCAGCAAAGAAATTAGTTCCTTCTGTGAAAAGTGAATTAGCATTGGCTAATGCGAAAACTTTTCCTAACTCAGAGGCATTCCTCGGCGATTTCTTATTACAGTACGGAAAAGCAGCGTATGCGGCCACCATCGACAGTCCAGCTGTTCTGTACAAGTCTGGAAGGCTGTGGTCATCGGTCACGTGCCTTGATTCCCGCGACGTCACATGCTTCAGTGATAACGAACTTCGACTGACTCGAGTGATCATCACTAGACAGTTCAGATTACGGACGAGGACGACGCACCAGTACACTGGCTTTACCTCGGACAAATTTACTTCAAATCCGCCATCCAAGCTGCAAACGACCATACCACAGTGGCAGCCGAGGATCCAGTCAGAGACTATGTTGTTGCCAGCAGCTGACTTGTTCCGCCAGTCTAGACTGGGAGCCACGGCCGCCAGCACCCGTTCGGAGATCAGTAAGACAGAAGAGACAAATTGACGAGCAGCTGTTGAGGGAGCAAGGTTGTGGAGATTCAGCAGGCATCGCACGTGTCACGGCCAAGTACAGATTTGTGGTTGCTTACGCTGAGGAGCTTCAACCAGTTAGGATCGCCGAGGACAGGTACAATTATTTTCGCTGGTTTTTACATGTTTACACAGATCAATACTGCAATACAGTTAACGTGAAACTCCTCAGTCTTGCCGTCCTCATTACTTCAGTTTGCATATTTTCGGGTTGAAGGGGTTCCAGTACGTTCTATCTGCTCCGATATTGCGTCCTCCGTTGAAACATTTGTAGTTCTGACTAGAAATAGGTATTCTGGTTTGGACGCAAGTAGAGTTGTCTCCTCCTGATTTATCTCGTAGTGGTTAGTCTCAGCATGATCGAATGCTTTCACAGACGGGTACATCGGAGAACTGCGACTCCAAGCCAAGAAAATCAAATGCATTACTTCGATATTAATTGAGTTCATCTAGCAGGAAGCATATTCCTGATCAACTACAGTCACAGATGATGAATTTGTCCAGAATCATCCACAATGGAGGGCAGATGGTGCAAAGTTCAGGCGGTGGTCTTGTCGTAATCGGAACTTGCATTTGTATTTGATGAAATTTCTGCACAGACTGACAACCGCATTTCGTTTCAGAAAAATTCACACTTGATGGTTTGTTGAATAGAGGAGATGAAAAAAGGGAAGGTTACACAACTTAATTGTCAAGAAATCCCGCTGATACTCTCACGCGGTCTTTGAGAATTCAGACCAGATAAGGAGGAGCACTGAATTTGTAGATGTAAACCTCTGAAGGTATGGATCAAAAAAGGGGAGTGTGTAGAAGCGAAAGCTTTGCACCAGATGAATACTTTATTGAAAATGATATTGCAACATGATTTGGGAAAACTATCAAGCAGTCTATTTGGATTGGGTCCTCAAACATCCACGAGTTCATCATCCATGACTACAAGAACTGCAAGCATTTCCACAAAGCATTAAAGCGAAACAATGATAAAACCGTGAAGAACGAATGAGGAGGGATATTTTAACTGATTGCATATAAGCAAGTTTAAAGTTTTTTTTATATCTTTCATAGAACACGTCATAAAAATAAATGGGCTAGTAGCACGCACTGACTATAAATGTTTGAATAATTGCTCACACTAACGGTCATAATTACTCATTCTCTCTCTCTCTCTCTCTCTCTCTCTCTCTCTCCCATTCTCCATCTTTTTCTCACACAATCTTTAAACGGGGACAAGTGGATTCAGTAAGAACTACGAGATGAAGTGCATAACATTACGCAACTGAGCACAAAACGACAAACAGAAATTAGCTGTATGATAGACAGAAAGAAAAACAGACAAACAGATAGACAGACAGACAGATGGGCGGGCGGAAGACAGTGGCTCAAGCCAGGGAAGGCACGCCATTTGCAATGATTGATTCTGTTCCCAATTAGGAGGACATTCTGTGTTCATCAGTATGGCTTCACTAAATGAAAGCAGTTTTGTATTCCGGTTTTTCATTCGTACTTTGAATGACCGTGCCAGGTCAACTCGATTATCCAATGAAAGTATTTGCCTGACGGATGCTGATGCTGGATTACTTGCCGGAATTTGTTTTGTGCAGTCCAACTGGGTCTTTAAGTTGGAAATGCCAATTCGGATATGTTTAGTCACTCTTTGAGCGAAATATCGTCCTATTCTCCCCATGTACGTGTCACCGCGTCTGCTAGTGAACTGGTGGACAAGACGTGAGGCATACGGAGTAATGTGACTTAGAGAGTGATCGTTTAATCACAGTCCACTAGTGCGTAATAGGGCTGCCACATATTTTCGGCTTAGAGCCAAACTTGAGTTATCACGTAAGTGATTAGAAAAGCTGCCCTCTTAAAAGTGAGCAAATAAAGTGACTTGCATTTTTTTGGCTATAAACACGAATTCCGTTTTGTATCGTAATTTACTAATGTGCTCAATAAACGTTTCTGCATAGCTATTAGCCAAAATGTGGTCTTTGTAGAATCTTCCTCATATTTCAGTTATCAGAAGAAGAACTCTTTCGGACCCTGTGGAAATCCCCAACTGTAAACAACCGGAGATAAACTAGAGGACAGCATACAAAGTCCATTCCACGTTGCTTTTCAATAAATGACCCTTGGTAGTGTGCCGCCCGCACTCAATTCATAAGACATAGATTGCAACCTGCATAGAAAGTTAAATCTGAGTGGTACATTGTCAAGCTGTCGGATATTTCAGAAGAAATTCCTTCGGCTTTCGTGAGTCGAAATGCCACTTACCTTCGGAGCGCAAAGCTGCAATGAAACAACAACAAGGTGTGCAGTGAGTGTGAAAATGAAGCCAAATGGCACGAAAAGACGCGTGAAGAACGAAGAGTTGCGAGGCCGAGGAGAATTTGTACATGGGAGGGCGGAAAGGAGGTTTTGTCGTAAAATACACATGGTTGGGGCAATACACACGTTTATCAGTTGTGTCCCCCTACGATACAAAAGAGACCTGGTGTGCTGTCTGATCTACAGAGCATGAAACATTTTTAGTCCTGAAACGATTGCCCAAGAACTTGAACACATACATGATACATTAATAAGAAACCGCTATCCAGAACCCTTCATTCGTCATTATATGGAAGAGAGGAGACAAAATGGAAGTGCAAGTAGCCAAGAAAAGGGTTGTCTTCTGACTGTCCCGTTCAAGGGTGACAAGACCTTTGGAATACTGAAGCTACTGCTATCGAAAGCCCTCGGAAAGTCCTTCCCCGCTGAACATGTCCGAATCTTAACAAATACCAAGCCTTTCATTGTTCAACAATCCAAAGACAGGTTGCCTCATCAGTCTCAATCTTTTCTTCTATATCAGTTTCCGTGCTCTTGTTGTGCACAGTATATTGGACATACGACGAGACGCCTGTCTAAGAGGATATCAGAGCACATCCCAGGTTCTTTACGCAAAGAAACACTTCGGGCTATCAATAGCGCAATCTTACAACATCTGGTGGACAGTGGACATCAAATCGACACAGTAACAGCTTTCAGACCAGTCCTAACAACTTCCAGGTTTCACGCTACAGGATTACGCAGGCATTTGCTGATGACGTAAGAAGCCATAGCAATTCGACTATTGAAGCCGGAATTGTGTAAGCAACGTAACCTCGTGCAAGCTACTGTTGCCGTGGCCGTAAAAAGTGATTCTCCTGTGGTTCCCATGTACCAATTCTCCCCTGTTCCGCACCTCTTTTTCACACCTGTCTTTTCACGCCATTTGGTTACACATTTCACACTTACTGTCGTTCACACAACGGACAAGGTTTATCAAGTTGAAGCATGTAGTCAAGTTACCGGATTTGTTGCACACTTACTCACTCATTGCTATCTATAGCTGCACATATACTCTCCTTTACCCAATAATATGTATGTAAATGCCTGAAGTCTCTGGATGAGTTAAATGCAATCATAACAGTAGTAGTGAAAAGAATAATAATAGTAGTAATGATATGGATAGCCACAGCCATTAACACGGAGTACCGGAGTTGAGAGAAATTTAAACCAGTCACATATGTGTCAGCGTTATACCAATTTTATTGAACCATTTCTTCAGCGGTATGCCATTCATTAACACACTAGTTATCCTTACCTGGCTAGCGATTTCAGCTTGTATATTTGCACAAGGTCGCCCGAATGTGAGAGTATTCAAAGAATTAGATTATGTCAGAACAACCGCTGATCATTCAGCGATTGCGGCTGTTTTTATACTGCCACTAATGAGCATGAACCCGGCTTGTAATTCAGAACAACCAAGGAAGAGACCTATAGATAGTAGTATCATGTAGATGAGGAAGATCGAGGCACGTAGTAATTCATGTCTTCTGTCTCAAACCAATGAATTTCCCGGACACGTTGATGGAGGGGATCATAACACTCACACAGTGGCTAAGTACGCTCGTTCGGCATCTACAAGCTGTCCTAGTTATGGACTGCCAATTCATAGTACACATACACATGTTTAACCTTTCTGGTTCATGTATCGTATGATTAAAGCTTTATTACAAATCAGTTAGGCGGACATCTGCAATGGGCCTACAGCATAAACCTGTTATTATCTCCAGTCTCCTGATTGTCACAAGGCATAAGAACCAATGTCTCCACATTTTTCTGAACCTTGTCAGCTTTAGTACATCAGTTTCATTCATAAGCCTACATGAGGCAGTCAAATGGAATTTGACGACAATAACTTGAGTGGATTAGATTCAATGGACTAGAAAGTGAACGTAGTTATTGATTGCATGGTCGTTGTCAATTTCGGTTGTCCGAATTCTATTCAGAGCGAATTCAGAATTTGTGTGTGGACAAACTGAAGTGTCGCTGTATTGTTGTGATACTTTGGATTTCACCGTCATTTATAGCAAAACGTGGATAATAATTGTATTGACAGAGTTGTATTGTGATACTGTGATAACTGATCAGACAGTACTCACAATGACGAACCCTATCCGACGATAGTTCAGCTGGTAGAGCGGAGAATTGTGGAATGGATGCGATGCTGTGCAGCGATCCTTGGGTCGGTGATTCGGCCTATCCGGTCCTGCATAACTCCAACGAGAGTGACAATCTGCCAGTAAATTCAAGAGCCGGTTAAAAAAGGTTGACAATAACCAATCGGGCCTGGAGGCTTCATTGACACTGATGCACTTCAATTGTTTGAAATCCCATCTCGGATCCACGGTTGGGATATTTTCCAGATTGTCTGTGGAGATTAATATTCTGTGTAGTATCTCAGTTGTATCGATACTCGAATAGAAATATCTGTTGATCTCATTGACATGGCCGTTAACGACCATCGTACAACAGAAAGTCTTTTTTGCGTCTAGATGTTGTATTACCTTGGAGCTGAGTCGAATTTTTCAATTTGCCAGTTTCGTCGCCTAGTTAATGCGTACATGAAACATTTTTCCTTTCGTCGTCTGCAGTCTCTTGTCCAATTTTCACAGTGTACAATTCATTTTCTGCATAGTAGTATTCCCAATTCATATCCGTGCTAAGAGGTGAATAATCATCGATGGTCGTAACATTACCCAACATTTGTATGAACGAAAGAAGTTTCAGTTAGACTTGTCGAATGTGGCTAGTGGTTCCTTGAATGCGACTGATGTCTAGCTTTCTTAAACAGGCCGCTACAGTGTTACTATCTATCACATATTACCATATGTCTATCGAATAATGGAAAAGCTTTTACTAGACGCTATTTCTGTTTCTGGGATTTACGTATATGTTACTGAATAGACGAGGGTGTATTTGCAACTCTAAATAGAAGTGAATGAATGAGTGTGCAACACATCTGGTAACTTGACAGTGCGCTGTAGCCTAATGGTTTTGTTCGTGGTCTGAACGACAGTAAGTGAGGTACGCGTCACCACATGGTATGAAAATACAGGTGTGGGAAAACAAATGGACTGGGAAGAATTTCTTTATGGGAACCATAGAAGGATCACTTATTAGGGTTACGAAAACAAGGGTCGCAAAAGTTTACGCTGTTTTCACAATTCCAACTGCAATAATCGAACTGCTATGGTTTCTAAAGTCATGAGCAACCATATACGTAATTCTTTGCCGTGCTCTTTGTGAGTTTCCAGGAGTGACTCGAAAGCTGTCACTGGATCGATTTGATGCCCACTTCTAACCAAATGATGTTAGATTGCATTATTGATCGTCCTTACGGTTTCTGTACGTAAAGAATCCGGGACGTGTTTGGAAATCTTCTTAAACCGGCATCCAGTTTCATGTCCAATGTACTGCTATCTACAAGAACACATCAACTCGTATGGAATAAAACTGTCCCTTGTCACTTTGTTTTTTCACACTTGTCTGTGCTTGCCATAAGACAACACACATTTCACAATTACTATCTGTCGTTCACACCACGAACAAGGACCATTAATTTCCAACATATTATCAAGTTACTTGAGTTGTTGCACACTCACTGAACCGCTGCTATTCAAAGCAGTACAAATACTCTCATTTGCTCGGCACTCTATGTGTAAATTCCCGACGTGATATATGGAAAAGTAGTTTCCTAGTGCTAAAGGCCTCCTAGTTGTCCTTTTTGATCTCCTTGTGACGGTTTTGCCGCTCTCTCTCTCTCTCTCTCTCTCTCCCACAGTTGGCCTGTTACATCCTTCACTGAGTTGCGATTGGCGGATGATAATTTTCCATCGTTGAATTTGTGCAACATCCATATGTCCCCTTACTCAAAACCATTCCAGCACGGATTTGAATATCCTACTCTGGAAGTATTTCACTCACCTCCAAAGTTCTTTTTTTCTGTCACGCGGGGTTTTTCACTTTTGATCGTGTGATTTAGCACGGAGAATCACTCCTGTTTTGAATGCAGACTATCAGCGCGACAAATGTTGAACTGTTTACCTGAACCACCGTACGCCCTGGCTGCGCACTGCATTCAAATGGACATATACGTTAGGATAGAACTCAGCAAATTGTGTATTCAATTCAGACGCAAATTTAAGCTGCCGAGGTGTTCTCTCGCCTACTGTAATTTCATCTGACAATATCATACCAGTCGAAACCCAAAGTCCTTACCTGAGGGGAACGCCAAGTATTCCAGGGAAGCCAAAGGCTGCTTTCATTGAACAATGGGACCGTATACCACAGGATGCTATCAGACGGTTCCTATTGAGTATGACTTACCGGGTGGCTAAACCATACAAATGACTACTCACAAAAAAAACGGTCACACTGTAAGGCTTAACTAATGTACACTGATTTGATTATTTCGTGGGGATGGGATATCGTAGATAACTTGAATCGTCAGGTGCCACGTGTAACTATCCAGTTTCACCAACAGTTCGCGTTCCACTTCAAACCAACTAAACTCCAGGTTTCACTACTGAAACAATCGTCAGTAATCAAGTTACATATACGCACCGAGGATTGGAGGAGAGGCTAAGCGACACCATTATTCACCAAATTTGGATGCTACGAATGTAATCTTATTCACTGAATTATACAGACAGATGTACGGAGATGCCCGTGCCGTCATAATGACTTACGGTTCATGTAAATTTGTCTGTTACCTTGGCTACCAACTGTCTTGAACATGGTGACTAGATGACGAAACATACCTCATTCACAGCTAACTGACATCTGACTATTACTGTACCAAACATTTAAACTGCAATTCTGACCTACTTACCCCAAATTTTATTTAAGTATTTTCTCTCCAGTCCTATTATTGTACTCTCCGAACCGCATGACAACTTGACTTTCCAATGAGGCATCTATTATCAATGCGATGATTTGAGTAGTAGTAGATTTTATTTGATCATCAAATAACTCAGCATTGGAACCCATGGAAGCACTGCACAGCTGTTCCATCCCTTTTTGGAAATTATCACCCGGGGTGGACAATTGTGGGTCAACTGAAGCACCCCAATAGACGCCGTTGCGTCTCGGGCGCAACAAAGTTTAATTATTACTCTATGAATAAGGTGAGCTTGACAGTATCTGTTTTCGATTAATTCATATTTGCAGCATGTAAAAAGACGGCTAAATATATCAACTGAAGTTGTTTACCCGGTATCCACTAGAATCCCGTAGTCTGACACCTTTAGCAATGGCGAGTAGTTTACACGTTGCCGCGACCTAAAATATGCATTATTGTTTCCAACGACAGTCGTTCTCCAATCAATCACTTCATCACACTGCTTCTTTTCCACGTATGCAAAGATAAAATATTGTTTGAAAGATGTCTAGATTAGTGCCTTAACTGATCGTCCCATGTCCCTTCATAACTTGGTTTCACTTGTCTTGCACTGTCTTTGTGTAAGGATGATGTCATATTTGGTGCTGCAGGTTCCGACTGTCTTGAATAACTTCCCAAAAAGTACCCTCAAATACCCGATTTGTATACTACCCGCAACGTAAGAACATTAATTGTTTCATCTTTGACGTCTACATACACTGCTGTGTGAAACGTTTCCAGACCTATGCTTCACTGTGAAATTTATTGACTGAGCCACGTTCTTATCTGGCTTGCTATCTATCTAACTATCAATTTCAACTCAACATGGTTGAATCATTTGCACACTGTGTTAACCTTCCACGTCGGTCGAATCAACATTTTTCCATCATTCTAAGAGGAAATTGTGATGAACTGGTCCGCGTAATCTAATCTTTAGCCGTGTATAACGCATATCTTGCTTGCATGGTTCCTTTACTTGTGTTTCGTAGAGTGCGTATAGTAAATGCAAATGAGATGAATGCATCCTGGATGTCCAGACTCGGGTTGTGTTTGATTGAAGAGGGCGACAGACCTGTTCGATTACTGCGCAATTGGTCTGCTCATGAGCAAGATGAACACAAACGGAAATCTACGAACAAGATTGTGAGCGACTCGCATGCTTTTCAGAGCCGCCAAAGCACTCACAGCCACCAGCATTGTTCACGTATTCACTGGGTAGATTTGCTAAGTATTTGAAATATGACAAGGATGAATAGTTTTACGTAGTTGCCTCCGTCGCACCACACTGGTCACGGATCAATGCGAATATCGTTTTTGTGATAGTAAACTTGATCCAACCAGACCCTATTGGGAAGTATGCGACTAGACGTGACCCAGTTCGGAGTTAACATCATTTGGTGTACAACTGTTCGCGATTCGTGTGCCTGTGATCTGATTTCATTCGTCAATTCTTTTCATAGTTACACCGATTTTGCTGCACACCCGGCACGCAACAGACCTGCGGCTGAAAAATAATCCCCGGGAATAGCTCTGCTAACAATTTCCGATTCACTCTTTCGTGAACACACTGTACAGCAGCCAGCCCCCCCCCCCCGGATTGAAATAACCTCTGCAAGAAAATTTTCTCTATAGAAAACATCCCACCACGCAATAAGTCCTCCAGAACCGAACACGAAAAACACTTTCACTGGGATTTTATACTCCAACAAGTAACATTTTCGGATCAGACATATTGGAGAACGAAACTGATTATGCACTTTTGTCTAGCGATATGACATCAGTTTTATGGCTCATTACCATCCCGAACCAATGGGACCTCACGTGGTTTCCCATTCCAGGTCTCAGGATCTGGTTGCCGGTTATCCTTGATAGTGCCATTGGCCTTGGTTGCTATGGTGTATGCCCCTTCTACTGCACTCATGCAAAACCATATAATAAGCTAGAGTCACTAGGCCACTCGCTTTGGTGAGTTCCAATCATGATGACCAAAAAATATCCGGACCAATCAGTAACAATGTTAAAGACTTCAGTTGCTTAGGGGATGGAGTTCCATCTCGTCTGGCAATGTGATCCAGACACTAATAAGATGAACAGTAATCCGGATACTAGCAAACCATCTTCGTATCAAATTTGATGAACTTTGAGATGACGCATCGCAACATCACGCAATCGACTCACGGATCACATTCAGTTGTTCTTAGGGTCGACATTTTTAGCAAACTCCGCGCTGAAAAATGATTCTACTTTCTTTTGTCCATTTCTCTCTTCAAATGCAACACCTCTTAGTAAGAGACAACTTCAGCGATCTCGACCAGTATTCCTTGCCACGGGAGGACTACTTTATTGTCGTACTCGCAACCCCCTGCCTCTCCCAGCCTTTGCGATCCCCGTTTAGAGCAACGCGTACGAATTAACTTTTGAACGCCGAAGAACTGCACGCTGTTCGCCGCCCTCTGAAAGTTACGTTCTTTTTTCTACCTATTCAGCTACTGATTGCCTCGGTGGCCCAGTACTGCCCGACTGTTACAATCGATCCTATGTTCCATTTAAAGTGGCATTAATTTTTGGTCAGTACCAGATCCAAACGTTTACGAATGTCAACTGCCCGTTGCTGACCAAAAACTACCATATTTTTGTGCTCTTGCTGCCTTACTGTTCATACAAGTACTCCATCTGTTTTGATCGGCCGTTGTCATATTTAGGACTACCTATGATCCATCAAATAATGGCTGAGGGATGCCGAGACGTACGGAATTATAAAGTAATGCTTCGGAGATATCCGTTGTCGAACATGAAAAGAACCCGAGCCTTCAACGCAGTGGTTAGGCTTCCACCATTGCGGCGCACGACAGTACAAATAAAGGGATAATTAGAACCCGTCGATTCAAAAACAATACATGAGTGACTTCGTTTAAAAAGCTCCACGTTAACTAGAAAAAATTCTCTGTGACAATATAAAAATGAGGAATGAACAGCATTTATACACAGTCAAACAGAAGAAAATGCGTCAAAAAAGAAGAGAAACGACTGTTGGTCAGCCTCAGATAAATGCTTATATGCGCACGCCCAAAAATGTAGACGACACACATTTCCGGAGAATCCAGAGGTCCTGACGAATAAGATCGAACTGCGAAGCAGATGCTACACAATGCCGTAACAAACTCCATTCCCTTTGGACACACGACGCACCCGGGCTAATGTACCGAAACGGGAGCGAAACAAAGTGACCAGATGTTGACAAAATCGCTCCGCGTTACTCAGTTGCCGCTCCGTGCCCAAAGTCCATGCATCAACTGTGGCGGACCCTAGTTCGCTTCCCTCGGGCAGATCTGGTGCACCGATCAAAACGAGTTCTTGCAACGGAGTAGACGATAGACCGGGCAAGAGTTTCGCTTCTACGGCCGCCAATGCTGTGGATAGGGCGTCATCATCTCCGTCGACTGCAGGAACAGAATTGGAAGAGGATTAAAAAACGAGTGCACAATCAGCTGGGCAAAACATACATTTTTCCGTCGTTAAATGCTGAAGCAACAGAGAAACTGTCAGAAATCATACAGAACCATACCGAGTCACGACCTGATGCACTGTTGATTTTACGGGTTGGATGCTGAGAAAAACAAAACAGAGAGTTGTCTGAGGAGATTAACCATTCCTGGCAACACCTTTGAACAAGGAACTATTCGAAAGTCGCTAAAGCGAAACCATGGGACCGCTTCAGTTGGAAGCCGGTGACCAGGGTGGCAATTCGTACGCAATTCACCGGTGATGCAGAGTCTCCAATATATCTTAATGCTACAGACGAATCAAAGGCCAGGAAACATAGTACACACGGCTCTTCCGGAAAACGTGAAGAAGGCAGTAGCCTTCTATAGTGATGAACCACATCCAACAGGCAGTTTGTCGACTTCTAGCATGTTGGGCAGGGGAACGCTTGCAAAGCGAAACCCCGGCCAGTGGAGTATTGTAGCTGATCGTCAACTTAATGGGCTCAAAACCCATCGCACTGGCGAGAATTCACCAAACTGATGGTCATTCTTCTATTCACGACCTGTGGAAATTAGTTTTGTTCTAGTACATTTCAGACTATTTGTACTCGGCCATCAAAATCTTTGATCTAATCGGAGTGGACAATGAACCAAATAAAGATGGGGTTTATGTGAATTCTATTAGGTAGATCTGGATAGGATCAACTATATGAGCAGGTCCTATCAGATTGACCAGCACGAAGTAAGTGTATCTGCAAGTCTCTCGCAGGGTTCTAGCTGACCAATCGCAATTGCATTACCCCGACATCATAATACACACATTGTATGTACGCTGTATTTGGAACCGACTACATAGTTGTTGAATATCCATCCTCGGGTGCATAGAGCTCATACTTGACTTGACTTACACCACATTATTTGTTTTTCAATGCTTATTTACTTCTTCTTTATTATATGGTAGTAGTAAATATTTCAGAAACTAAGTCGTGACTAACTTGAGGCTGCCAAATTAGGAGGTGACAGGTAGCAACGTTGGGATACAAACCCGAGTCAGAAGCCCAATTTGACTACTATCTGACAACAGATTCTACCCGATGCCACTCGAGGAGAAAAAAACAAAACTGTAACCAATTATACACTGACACGTTTTACTGTACACGGAAGTCTTATGAGGATTTCAAACGGGGTGGAAAGGAATGATGTTTGATAAGCTTACCATCGGGAAGATCAATAGTCAAACTGGCTACCGCTGAAGCGGTTTGCGCGGTGGCTCTGATCACTTCGATCCAACCGGAATTCGACGAGCCACGTGGGAATATGGTCGGAGCGGATTTGAACAAGTCCGGATTGTGATCCAACTGCACAGTGGTCAACGAAGTCCCCGGAGTCCCGAAAATACTAGTCCATGCGAACAGAGCAAATTTGATCCCACATATTGAAACAAATCAGCATGACAGGGAAAGATTTTTCGTAAAGCGAAATCATTTTCAGAATTACACAGGCACAAATGACTAGATGACAGTCAGTTTTCAACGAAACATTCAAGATTATTCGATGTGAGGTGTTATATTCTGACAGCTGTATTAAGTGACTTTGGAAGGTCAGAAAATGATCGGAGTAATGCAGGAGAGTGCACAGTTTTCTGTCGGACACTTGAGGGAGAACTTCTACTTGTTCCAATTCGAAGCGTTTCACCTCATTGTTTACATTATACTTTTTCTGTCCAACATACTTCATTGTATCAATATTTCAAGTTGGAGTAAATGTAGTCAACTAAACACTGTCGAAAGGAGTCGAAGACCGACATCAACGAGACTTAAGCTTGATACGAAGGGGTTATTGATCCCCTAGGATGACAATTTGGCCTCTACCAAGAATCAATTACAAGCAACAAGTAAAAATGTTATTTTCCTCTAAAACGATCCAATCATCAACTAATTTGACAATTTTATATTTTCGAGATGATGTATTAATCTTAGCCGAGACATGAACATCGATATTACACAGCCCGTTTGCCTCTCACTGGTCGGGTCTATTTCTTTCCAGCCAATACGAAAAACAGTTCTCTACTTTGTTTCAGAAATCTAATATGAATGAACGAGAACAGTAATATGAATCGTTTTTTTTCTCTTCTTTTTAACGGACAGGAAACAGAAGCCTGGGGATCTCGCATGCATTATGGGTCGGGTGTCACTGGGGACTGTTTGCAACCGATTTCTTGTTGTTGTTTTTTTCAATTTCATACTTACGGGACAGTGCGGTGAAAGGAGCACACATTGTTGTCACGAGAATCGACAACATCATCAGGAAAACACAGCAACCCTGAGAGGTTAACTGGACAAGTACACAAGACCCCCATTGGTTAGGAGCCATAAATCAGCCAGGTGACAGTGAATTATCCGACCTAAGACCACCAATTAACAGATACGGACCCCACAACTCACAGGTGGTGGAGGCTTATACCACTCAACCCCCATCAGAACTTGAATGGTCTTTCGGTGAAATAGGATAAGTGGCAAGCATTGAGTAGAGAATATTACCGAGAGTTCATCGAGGGTTCGTTTACAGGAAACCACCATCACCAGTTCAGTTCATTCAGTCATTAAACTCACCCTTCTGTGCACTGGTCTCGGTTGCAACCTCACAGCATTGTCAAGTCAAGCATAAAACGAATAGAAGCATAGTGAAAAATGCCGAAAACAAAGTAATACAGGAAAATCACAAAGAAAAAGAAAGAGTTCGAGTGCAACTACGCCACTGGTTGCAACACCTAGCATGGCACTTAATGTCCCGAACTGTGTGGACACCAACCAGGAAGTCTAGCATCTGCGATTTGGACAATTCCACTAGTCACAGTTTTTACACCTTGCTATGTCATGAACCGGCCGCACCGACCTGCGCTCCTACCACGACCTGCCTCCAAGAACAGTGTAGATCGAGAAAGTCTATCGGTGGGCATGCGCACCACACGTCCCAGTCACCTCAACCTGTCTAGATTCAGAGACTGACCACTGGTTCCCAACACCCTACGCCCAACCTCAGCATTGTTGATACGATGTTCCCACCATATTCGACCAATGCAACGGAGAAATCGATGCTCAGATACCGATAGTTTTCGCCTATCTTCCATCATTGACGGCCATGTTTCTGAGCCGCATAAAAGAACGGATCTAATCGCTTCAGTGTAAACTCGACCTATAATGAACAACCGGATGTTATGTCCCGTCACACATGACCGAGGTTGGCAAGAGCCGATCACACCTTCTGTACACGTGACGACACTTCACCCGATATCTGCCCACCTGGTAAGATGTAACTGCCCACGTAACAAAACTTACGTACGTCAGCTAGAGTTTCCTTTGCCAAGACAAGGTTTGATATAGCACCAACTCAGTCATGCAACAGCATTTTATACACTAAAGGTACAAGACGCATCCCAAAAACGACTACGCTGTTGTTTGGAGTGTCTGGAAAAGCTTGCAACTTACCTGGGTCTTCACTCAGAAGAACAATACCGTCCGCGTATTTTAAGCCAGACAGTTTATTGCCTGAGCAAAGATCGATGCTGCTATTCCCACATGAGGATAGAGCCACCCAAGAACCATTTCGGTTATTAAATTAAAGAGGAAGGGTGACAGAGGGCAACCCTAACGAACACCACTTTCTATGGAGAACTCGGATGAAATATCTACGAGAGCATGAACTCAGCCTCGGCTGTAGGCATACAAGCACTGGAAAAAAGAAATAAATTTCTCTGGCACACCCCCAATGATAGGCAGAACCAGAGAACTGTGTGTTCGACTGAGTGGAACGCCGCTTTCAGATCAAAAAAAACGAACCGTGGATGTGATGGAGGTGTGTTTGTGGTCTAAAATTCGTCGGAGGGTGGAAATGTGGTTGATATAACCCCGCCCAGGCGTACGCCCTTCGCGGGCACTGGATAATCGGTGAGGAATAAACCCGGTGGGTAATTTGGACGCAATACTTACCAAGCTAATTCCTCTATGGCTTTCACAAGAGGACCTGTAGCCTTTCTCGTAGATCGGCATAACTACCGATTCACATCATTCCCGGAGGATCTAGTCATTATCCCAGAAAACTCAAAGGAGTATTGTTATCTCCGAGACCAAAGATCCGCCTTCATCCTCGAAGACAACTTCCCTGAACGAATCAGAGAATCGTCAGGTTCCTTGATCAACTCATTTACCTCGGAATTTCGTGGCATCCGTGGGGACGGATCTTCGAGCATCTAACCGACGGACGGGTGCTCTATTTTTGAGCCGTAAAAATGAGTCACGCAGTGTCACGACTGCTCATAACTTTACACCAGTCATTCGTGTGGTATATTCAGATCAACTGGACTTTGTTTTGACGAGGTTTAGGCGTGAATCTTGAACGACGCCCATCGGCGAACCGACGTGATTACACACTTAGGCTACACAAGAAAGATACCAGACATGCAATGCACCGGAGCACAAAAACACTTGGCGGTGATCAACACGGTCAGGAGTACAAATGCTTTTAAAGGATGTCAGATTGATATAAACAGGTCGGTTCGAGCGGAGGAAATCAATGCGGGTAGGCTGACAAAGTGAATCGAAGTAATCCGGCAACCTGTTGTGGTCGAACACTGATCAAGCTCGTCTTCCTAGGTCACAGAATAATGTGTCGCAGCAGTTTTTTGTATGGAGAAGCGAAATGGAGTTTACGCAGTGTTGCACGTGGTGGACTCAATTTCAGTTTGAGAAATACGATGATAACAAAATGAATAAGAAAACAAACTTATTTGTAAGGGAGAAAAAAGCAAGCCAATTAATCCCCACTTGCGTCGAGCTATGGCAAACGAACAAAACAAGTGTACCAACTCTTGACGCCAGTTTTAAGTTCAGGAATTTTGACCAAGAGACCAAGCAAGTTTTCCCCGTGATCATCCGAACGGAGCTTTGATCCGAAACTGATTGTTGTTTCTTAATTGGACTACAACATTACTATAGAATATCTGTGCCGTTGGTTATCATAAAATCCATGAAAATCAAACACCAAAGCTCACCAGGTTGATACGATTGGGGTATCTGTCTCTGGAGAGAACTCCTCGGTGTGCGATATTCGCTGAGGAGGGTAGTGGATGGAAGACGAGTAGGCGTGGCCAGTCTGTGAAACGCAACACAAGTGTGAAAGCCCTGACTAGCGGGCTTGGTCACGTTTCGCGTGTTAGGCCTCCAGGGTGGAATCCTAGAAATCCGTCCACTAAATAGGATAAAAGGTGTAGCTACCAGTGGCACTGGTGTGAGCATCCTTCCCTCTCTCATTTGATTATTATCATCATTATTATTTCTGGATCTACTTTTTCAGTCTAGTTATTGATTTGAATTCCGAGTAAGATCTTAATTGTGAAGAAACAACTGAAACACAGCACCCGGTGAATGATAAGTGGTTGTTTGGACTGAACTTCACTTCACGTGTCTTTGTTATCAGGAATGGCGTCTGATGAAACCGGTGCTCTAGGGAGTAATACTGATCCTATCAGAGGCCACTGAAATCTGTACCACCATTTGTTACTCTACGCCAAACAGATTTCAGCAAGGGAACCAGACCATACAGGTATCTCGTGATAACCACCGTATGGAATTGAGCCAGTCGGGTGTACCAGACCCACTGGATGAGATAGATCCATGAAACACACACTCACTGATTTAATTTTCGGTTAGAAACGCGAAAAACGGTCCTCCTTAACTTGGATCTTCCGTTTTTCGACTGGGTCTTACTCGAGCTGCAATCAAAACTGCAGTATACAGAGCACGGTTTTCCAAGTACACGCCTGCGCTTGAGTGCAGTAAAACCCCTCCATAAGACACCCACAGGGAAGATTAAAAGGTCCTTGTGTGTGGGGTGCCCTTTACTGAAAGTCCGCTAGACCATTGGGGATAACCATCAACCTGATCCTGAAACTTGGAATGATAAAGAACCACAAGAGGTCAGGCGCGGTAACAAACCGGGCGACGGTGCATCGTTGTCCACCATCAAAGTGACCGGCGGTGGCAGGATGTGGACCTCTGAAATTCCAGGTGATAAGCAAATCACACGACTCCGCCGGTCGCCCGCGGTGGTCAAACAGTCATTATGGGGGGCTTTCAACTCCTCCGTCTCGGGTTCGAATCCTGCTCCTGCCGCCGAGCACTCCCCAAATCGGCAGCCTCTAATTGGCCACAAACCCCTTTCTGGAATTGTGCACCGTTAATACACAACAAAGAGTAGCCGAGGTTGCAAGGGAATATGGAAATGCCGAACGGAGTGAATTGAATGATCAGTTTCGAAAACGAGAAATACATGAAGGCAACAAACGAGCAAGCTGAATGAACAGTTTCGAATTTGAAGAGCGGCTTACCTGCGCAAACTGTCAAGACAGTGAGTAGTGAGTTGACAATAGCCCAGATCCAATGACTGGAGATGAAAATGACCCTGCCGTGTTGCAAACAGAGAGAATGAACATGAAATTAAGGTTTATATAACAACAGTAGTACAAGGAGGAACAAATGCATACATGACAAACAGAACAGCGCTAAAGAGCAGGACAAGCTACACTAACCACTGTCTTTCTCATCATCCTACACGTTGAATTACAAAGTATGAATATACAAGATGGACAGGGAGTAGACCTACAGGGTGGGAAAAGGAAAGAACGCTTTCGTAGCCAACACACCGAATACACGGTGTAGCTGTACAAACGCACAGTGATCAACCTTTCTGACTCGACAGAAAGTGACAATACAATCGCCACTGATCATGGTTTGTTGCAATATCCTTCAGTGTCTCCAGCCAACTGTTTGAGTGGTCTTTTTGACCCCAACCACGGAGACGTGAGACAGCTAATTTTCCCAAGTTCGCTGTACATCTTATCACTCCTCGTTATCACGTCATCTGTGTTTTCTTCCACTCCCTAGGAGGACAAAGCACGGTTCGGTAGACGTGTGTTTTCCGTACGTAACACGTACCCCAACCAACGAAACCTACTAATTTGGATACGCTGTGATAGAACATTCTCTGAACTAATACCCAATATTCGATTTTTGACATCAGAATTATTCACTCGGTCATTCCATCCAATCTTAGAGATACTATGCAAACATCGGCGGTCGAGAACGCCGAAGAGACAAACATCTTCCGCAGGTGGACTCCAAGTCTCGCAAACATACAACAAAACTGAAGGCATTGCAACACAGTACACACCACCTTACAACTTCAGTGAAATATCAGGTCGGTACCACAAGTGCTTCAGCCCAGCGTACGCCACTCGAACCTCCAATATACGCGTTCTCATCTCTACTTCTGTGCTCCCATCCGTCGTTACGCTGCTGCCGAGGTAACTGAAGCGGTCGACAATTGCCAAGACCTCCCCATCGAGTATAAACTTCGAAATCGTTGATGTTCAGTCTTGCAACATCACTTCACACTTTGAAGGTGCAAAGTGCATGCCAGATGGAGCTACAGCTTTTGCGAGTTTATCTAGTGCATGTTGAGCACGTCCCATGCATTCGAACAAGCAGACAAGACCGTCCACGTAATCTGGCTCACATAGCTTTTTACTATTTGCTAACTCGACACCCACATCTTGAAGGTTTCGTAACGCATTCTCCATCATCTCGTCCACGACGAAGTTGAACAGGAATGACGAAATGGGACATTTTTGTCGAACACCACTGGTCGTTTCGAATGGACTGGATAGATCACCGGGAACCTTTTACGCAGTCAAAAGTATGAGCGTACAACGACCTCAGTAGATTCACGAACCTCTGTGGCATACCTTTTCGGTGAAGAGCACTGAATAGCGCTGTTCGATCAACTGAATCGAAGACACATTTCAAGTCGAGTAAAACCATTAATGTCGGTTGACGGTGTGTGTGACACGCCTCAAGTGACTGGCGAAGAGTAAAAATAAGGTCGATGCATCCTCCACCTGGGCGGAATCCCGCCTGCTGTTCACGGACGTTGCTCTCGCGAGCCGCTGTCAGACGGCACAGCAAATCGAGGCTGAAACCATAGTGACTAACGGAATCAAGCTGAACCCACCATGGTTACTACAATCATTGCGTATTCCCATCTTGGAGATGGGTACAATCAGTGACTTGTCCCATAATAAGCGAATACGCTGGATCCGGTGTACGACTAACCGGGTTTGCTGTTTGCGTCCATGACCATGGAGCTGGAGCCTTAATCATATTAAACTAGTTCATGATCCGACTTTACATACGTGGACCAGTAAGATCTACAGTTTTGAACAGAACCGCGCCACCGGTAGCCCACTGTGATATGATCGATTTGGCTTAGAGCACCTGTAGAGTCAGAGAGCCACGTCGCTGTGCGACGTGAGTTGTGTCGGAAGCTCGTACTAGACTGGAATAACCGACTGCCTGCACAAAACTGAAGAGGCCTATTCCTGTTACCTGTACGCTGAGCGGGTAAGGTACAACACCCACCCAAACAAGCTCCTGACGCACCCAGTTTGCCAACTTGTGCATTAAAATCACTAGCTAGCACTACAATATCACAGGGTTTGCTTCTGCGAACAAAGGTGGCGGGTTCATAGTAGAACTCATCCCTATACGTGTCAGAACTGTAGTCTGTTGGGGTGTATGCTGAGA
Source organism: Fasciola hepatica (assembly GCA_948099385.1). NCBI lineage: Eukaryota > Metazoa > Platyhelminthes > Trematoda > Plagiorchiida > Fasciolidae > Fasciola > Fasciola hepatica. Next base: position 7,847,473 of record CANUEZ040000072.1, on the reverse strand, counting down.
CCAGAAATAAACTGCGTTTACCGCACCTATCCTTTCGAATGCCAACTGACTCCTGGAGACTTACAACATATAAACGACCATTAATCGACATCCAGTCTGAAGGGGAAGCCTCAGCTTTGTCAGTCAAGACTATTCCTACACCACGTTGACCCACAGCTCTAGCTGCTTCGCCTCTTGAAGTGTGCGGGAGATACCTTGATGAGCTACCACGAGCAGTTGGCTGAATCATACTGCTCGAATTATGGATATGCAGCAGACATCGATCGCCAAATAGTTTATCGAGATCGCTTGGTACGCCTAATGACCGACTTGAACGAGTGTACGCATGCTCAAGGGCTCGAGATTCCGAGGCCGATGTTTAGCTCAGTTCTGACAACCATCAACAACGCACTGGGTGAGGTGGCTTTTGTCGCTATATCCTGGCAAGAGCCTCAATCGGAAACAATAAGAAAGGACAAGAATATTAAAAGAACTACAAACACTGATATCAAATCGATAAAGAAAGTTTGCTGGTACAACAGCGCTACTGATCGCGACACCTAGCCATATCCTCAAACGTATACAACCATAGAGTGGGAGGGTCCCTTAGATCCTACCCAGGAAGTCTAACACACCCTATACATGGTCAAGTGCACTGATTAGGGTTTTCTTCCATGCCACGGACCGGCCACTCTTACTCATTTTCCAACCGTTACCCGCCTCAACGAACACTGCGCATCAAGAAATCCTGTCAAGGGAGGTGCGCAAAGTATGTCCCAACAATTTCAGCCTGGTGAGCTTAAGTGTTTTATCTAATGAATCGGTTCGTGAACTTAAGACTCTCCACCGAACCTGAGCATTGCTTATACAGTGTTCCGACCAGATTCGAGCAAAGCTACGAAGATACAGGTGCTCAAATACCGACAATTTTCGCATATCTCTCACCCGCAGTGGCCATGTTTCTGAACCATACAGAAGCACGGGCCTGGCGACTGCAACGTACACCTGACCCTGCAGCCGTCAGCCCGTGCTCATGAGGCTTGAGAAAATGTGAGTTATGAGATTGAGGTCTATTTGAGACACTATTTGACAATGAATCATTGTGAGTATAGGTCCTGTTTTCAGTGGGAGGATTATGGGTGGATAGATGGGGCAAGGAGAGGTGGTTGGGGACAGAAGACATAGGTTGAATAAAAGAGAGGGAACTCTGAGCAGTAGCCCACTTATCACTACCCACCCCGCTCGATGCGATGGGTAGCGCGGTCCTGATTATCCTGCGCGACGACCGATGCAGTAAGTTCTTTCTAATCGTGCAATTCATGGAAGATGTTGGACCGGTACTGCTAGGGTGTCCAGTCACAAAGCAGGAAAACGATTAGGGTTCTCAACCAAAGCCTTTCATTCTAACAATAACCTGTCCTCAAGGCAGTGGGGTGGCTGAGTGGAAGCCCATTTGCTTGGATCAATTATTCTTCCATTGATTTTACCGACCGAGTTGCCAGCTCAAATCGACCGCCAACCTGGAGGACCAGGAGACTGGATTTCGTCTGGCCTCTACCTATTGACCCTTCAGGTATGATTGAATCTTCGGCTTGAAATAAGCGACGAGACTGCACCTTGACGTGGTGTGATGGCTTGCGCGCCTCTATGACCCAAAGAGCTATACAGGATGGCTTCCTTAAGCCGGAGATGCAATCATACCTGACAGGTCAATGGGTAGAGGCCAGACAAAGTCCAGTCTCCTGGTCCTTCAGGTTGGGGGTTGATTTGAGCTGGCAACTCAGTCGGAAAAACCAGTGGAAGAATAATTGATCCAAGCAAATGGGCTTCCACTAAGCCATCCCGCTGCCTTGCGGATAGGTTCTTGTCAGAACTAAAGGCTTTGGATGAGGACCCTAATCGTTCTCCTGCTTTGTGGCTGGACACCCTAGCAGTACCCGTCCAACATCTCCCATGAACTGCACGAATACAAAGAATTCCATACTGCATCGGTCGTCGCGCAGGCTAATCAGGACCGCGCTGCCCATTGCATCGAGCGGGGTGGGTAGTGATAAGTGTGCTACTGCTCAGAGTTCCCTCTCTGTTATTCAACCTTTGTCTTCTGTCCCTAACCATCCCTCTTTGCCCCATCTATCCACCCATAATGCTCCCACTGATGACACGGTCGATACTCGCAACGATTCACTGTCAAACAGTGTCGGGAATAATCCTCTGTCTGGTAACTCACATTTTTTCAAGCCCCGTCAGCCTCTGAATCTCGGCTCCTTCAACGTGCGTACACTCATGCAGGCCGGTCAGCAGGCGTGCCTAGCCCTCACAATGAACTCTCTGAAGATTGATGTTTGCTGCTGAAGCGAAACACGTATCCAGGATTCGAGCAGTGTAATTCAACTAACTGCTCCTGGTATCTCATCAAAGTATATTCTGCGCACCTCAGGAGACGAAGCAGCTAGAGCTGTGGGTCAACGTGGTGTAGGAATTGTCTTGACTGACAAGGCTGAGGCTGCCCTGTTAGACTGGATCCCTGTTAACAGTCGTTTATGTGCTGTGAGACTCCAAGGGTCAGTCGGCGTTCGAAAGGACAGTTGTGTTAAACGCAATTTGTTCGTGATCTCGGCGTACGCCCCAACGGACTGCAGCTCAGACTTGCAGAAAGATGAGTTCTATGATGCTCTCGCCACTCTCGTTCGTAGCAGTAAAGGTTCCGACATTGTAGTGCTAGCTGGTGACTTCAATGCACAAGTTGGCAAACTTAGTGCGTCAGAAGCCTGTTTAGGTGGACGTTGTGCTTTACCCGCTGAGCGCACAGATAACGGGGATAGGCTTCTCCAATTTTGTGCAGACAATCGATTGTTCTTGTCTAGCACAAATTTCCGACACAGCTCGCGTCGCACAGCGACATGGCGCTCTAACTCTACAGGTACTTTGAGTCAAATTGACCATATCGCCGTAAGCTACCGATGGCGCAGTTCTGTTCAGAACTGTAGATCTTACTGGTCCACGTACGTAGAGTCGGACCATGCCTTAGTTTTAATGCGATTATCTCACCAGCTCCATGGCCATCATCGCAAACCGCAAACCGGATTAGCCGTGCAACGTTTGTGTGATCCAGACGTTTGCACCCGTTATGAGCAGAAGTTAGCACATAAGCTAGGATCCACGGAGAACAGTAATGTAGATGAGCATTGGGCTCATATCAAGCAAGCGATGCACTTTGCAGCAGGTTTCGCCTGTGGTCCTCGATCCGTTGTCCATCAGAGACACTGGATCTCGCAAGAGTCGCTGAGTATAATGGAGCAAAAGCGTCAGCTTTCGAACCGTAAGGAGATGAATAAGATGCGGAGAAAGCTGCAAAGACAAGTTACGCGAAGCCTTAAGAAGGATCGCGAAAATTGGTGGGTCAATGTAGCCGAAGAAATGGAAGTGGCAGCTGCTTCAGGTAACAGTCGAAGACTGTTCAAACTTATTCGTGACACCGGTGGACGGCGAACTCAGGTCAGTGAAACGATTTGCAATAGGAATGGAGAATCCATCCATTGCAAACAGCAAAGGCTTGACCGATGGGCCGAATACTTCAAGGAACAGTTTAGCTGGCCGCACGCTAGTGTAGTTACTCCCGTGTCAACAACTGTGACTTCTTGGGTGGTATCACTTGAGCCCCCATCAGAAGTAGAAGTAGAGTCATGTATTCGATTACTAAGGCGGGGGAAAGCGGCAGGTCCCGACGAACTTCCTCCAGTTCTTTTCAAACTGGGTGGTGAGGCGTTGATAAAATTACTAACCGCCTTGCTCCGTGACATTTGGAAGGAGGAGCGTATTCCGTTAATATGGAGTGAGTCATTGATTGTTCCCATCTTCAAGAAGGGAATACGCAATGACTGCGGTAATCACCGTGGGATTAGCCTAATCCCGATAGTCGCCAAAGTATTAGCTTCGATTTTGCTGCACCGCCTTACACCGGCTCGCGAGAGGAATGTCCGCGAACAGCAGGCAGGATTCCGCCCAGGTCGAGGATGCATCGACCAGATTTTTACTCTTCGCCGACTACTTGAAACGCGTCACACGCACCGCCGACCAACAATAATGCTTTTCTTAGACCTGAAAGGCGCCTTCGATTCAGTTGATCGAACATCGCTTTTCAGTACTCTTCATCGAAAAGGTATGCCCCAGAAGTTCGTGAACCTAATGAGATCATTGTATTCTCATACTTCTGGCCGCGTAAGGGTTTACGGTGAACTATCCGGTCGGTTCGAAACGACCAGTGGTGTTCGGCAGGGATGCCCTTTGTCTCCATTCCTTTGTAACTTCGTCATGGACGAAATAATGGAGAGTGCTTTGCAAAATCTTCAGGATGTAGACGTCGAACTAGGAGATAGTGACAAGCTATGTGACCTAGATTACGCAGACGACGTTGTCTGCTTGTTCGATTCCACGGAACATGCTCAGCGTGCACTAGATAATCTTGCAAGAGCTGTAGCTCCATTCGGCATGCGTTTTGCACCTTCAAAGTGCAAGGTGATGTTACAAGACTGGACGTCAACGATTCCGAGCTTGATGCTCGATGGGGAGGTGTTGGCAGTTGTCGACAACTTCACCTACCTTGGTAGCTGCGTGACGACGGATGGGAGCACAGTAGTAGAGGTGAGCACGCGTAAATCCAAGGCTCGAGCGGCGTACGCTGGACTGAAGCACTTGTGGCGCCGACCTGATATTTCACTGAAGTTGAAAGGTCGTGTATACTGTGCCACTGTGCGTTCAGTTTTGTTGTATGTTTGCGAAACTTGGAGTCTGCGTGCTGAAGATATTCGTCGTCTTGAGGTTTTCGACCATCGATGTTTACGTAGTATCGCTAGGATTGGGTGGAATAGCCGAGTAAGCAACGATGAGGTCAGAAATCGAGTATTGGGTACTAATTCAGAGAACGTTCTGTCACAGCGTATCCAACTTAGTAGACTTCGTTGGTTGGGACACGTGTTACGTATGGCAAACACACGTCTACCGTACCATGTCCTATTCTCTGTTCCTCCCAGGGAGTGGAAGAGACCACGTGGAGGTCAACAGATGACGTGGCAGCGAGGAATGAGAAAATGTACAGCAGACTTAGGAAAAGTAGGTGCTTCACGTCTTCGTGGTTGGGGTCCGAAAGATCCGTCTACCAGTTGGCTGGAGACACTGAAGGATATGGCTGCGAACCGCGAACAGTGGAGATCGTGTTGTCACTTTCTATCGAATCAGAATGTTTGATCGGTGTACGTTTGTACAGTTAGACTGTGTATTCCGTGTGTTGGCTACTAGGGCATTCTTTTCTTTTCCCACCCATATAGGTCCACTCCCTGTCCATCTTGTATATTCATACTTTTTAATTCAACGTGCAACATGGTGAGAAAGGCAGTGGTCAGTGGGGCTTGCCCTACTGTTTAACGCTGTACGATGATGATGATGATGATGATAAGCTATTCTGTATAGCTCTTTGGGTCATAGAGGCGCGCAAGCCATCACACCACGTCAAGGTGCAGTCTCGTCGGGAAGGAAACGCTAATGACTATCGAGGACTGAAATCAAGCGCACACTGCCTACGCCATTGAACAAATCTCAAGTGGAAGAACGATTTACCACACGGCCTCAGAGGCTCACAGAATTACTACGGGTAACCGCCAACCACGAATGGAGAGCCGCATAAGATCTCAGTAGGTCAGACAATGATAACAAATCAAGACCGAGCGCATTTTTGTTTGCCATTTCTATGTGACCAGCGGTAGCAGGATTCGAATCTCCTAACTTCGAGGTGAACAAGGCTCATATCATTCGACCAAAATTGGTCATAGAATGCTCATATGCCTTAAATAAATCGCAAAACTCCAACGGAGTTTTTAAGAAACAGGAAACGTGACAGCAACCAACAAAATCGGCTGTGTTCCTGCCTAATTATTTCAAAATAATTAAGCAGCATGGACAAATGACACGATTTATAAAGTGACCGTATCCTTACCCCTTAATACCTAATTGAAATTTTCATCATCAGTTGATTCTGTCGTTTGCCCACCAGTTTTTCTCACCTATCGGTCCTTTCAAAAAAAACAGCGATGGTTATCGGCTGGAATGCAACAGCTGCACCACGGTACCGAGGCAATTCTTATTGATTACTAGAAAACTAATCAAGCAGTTTCCGATAAGCAGTGTTGTAGCACACAACTGGCGATCGCAGAAATTAAAAAACAGCAACACAACAACACGACTGAACAAAGGTTTGTTTATATTTCAAAGAACGGGAACCTCGTACGTTCACACGGTTCGTCCATTCCCTGTGAATATGGGGTATTGGTTTTGCTCAAACCTTTGTCCGGTCCACTCTGAGAAACAGTTCAGTTCAAACAACAATCAACCATGCACTGGATGCGGGGGACTTGGTTACTATCTCTCAGCGTGAACCTTTGTCAGAAATAAAAAAAAACAAGAGTATGAAAAAGTAGAAAGACAGCGCAGGAGGGAAATAGCAGTATCAAGTGGATAAAGAAAGTGTGTGAATACTAGAGCGCTGCTGGTCGCGACTTAGCCATATCCTTCAATGAATCTAACCGCTGAGTGGATGGATTCCTTGAACCACACTCATGAAACCTCACACACACACTAGGTTCACTGGTCAGACTTTTCATATCTTTCTTTCATATCATGGGCTGCTCAACCTTACTCGTCTTCCAACCCCTATCCACCTCAGTAAACAACGGGCGTTGAAGAATCCGGGTTGGAGACATGCGCAACTTATGTCCCAAACACCTTAGCCTAGCGAGCTCTCGTGTCCTAATTCGTGATCTGTTTTGTCTGCCTAATAATCTAAGCCTAGTCTCAGCACCAATGACATGGTGTTTCCACCAGATTCGAGCAATGCTGCTAGTGTTATAATCCACAAGGCGTGCCTGGGAAAGAGGTTATTCGTTGAAACACAGTCGTTAGAATGTCAACAAAATTAACCAAACGTATGAACAATGCTCATTTGCGTACCAGCGGTCCATTCCACTTGAAGACAGTCATTATCCTGACGGAGACGGAGTGGTGTGGTTTACACGCCGTCGTTCACCTTGTTGCCTTTGATCCCTTTGACATAGCCGCATTCGTTATATCAATCCACAACTGTTCACAATTACGTTCTGAGCAATAGACTATTTACTAAGTAGTATACACACTCCGCCACACTAGGAGATCGGTGTTCACATGCCACAAGTCGTCTTGTATCCTCCACCCGCAGTGGCCATGTGTCTGAACCACACAGGAGAACTAGCCTAACTTCTGCCAGGTACGCTCGACTCTTGAGTGACAAACGAATGTCACATCGATTCCACGGTTGACTGAGGTTGACAACAGTTCAATGTGCCTTTCGCGTACGCCATGACACTTCATCCGACATCCAGTCTTCTGGTCAAACGCAGCTGCCTGGATAAAAGAAATTATCCACTTAGCTCATTTCCACCACAGGTTTGCAACAGTAGCACAACAGCATCTCGCACTCTGAAGGTGCAAAATGCTCACCGAACATTGCTACGCAGCTATGAAAGCTAGTCGGAAAAGTCATCAAATTATCTGGATCTTCACTTAAAGAACGATATCATTCCTACACTCAAGGTCTGACACTTAATCACCCAGGAAAAGTTCAACACTACGATCCGCACATGTTAAAAGGGTGGTCTTGACGACCATATTAATTAAAAAGTTAGACGGAAAAGGACGTACGAAACAACCCTGCCGAACTCCACTTTTCATAGACGGAAAGTTTGTAAGTCCCATTACCCCCAGTTACGTATGATTACATCGGAACGGGTAGGGTCTACAATTACAAGGATTAGCCACACCATCGGGGAGAACCAGCGACCAACAGAAACAGAATGATGACCACAAAAAGTCAGGCGGGATATTCATCCTGGAGACCGTAGCTGAAATATCGACACGGTTCTTGAACAGAGGAGACACTCAGTCTCTATCCGTACCGTTTTTCAAGACACACAAGATCAATCAATTTAAGATTTAAGTAAAAAGAGAATTATCTATTGAATGATTCTTTGAGCGGCATCAATGCTTGGCTTGAATCTGGAAATTTATGGAAGTCCCTATTGTACAGTTGTGTCATTCTCGTCAAGAATCACCAACAGTGCCTGTGTCCTAACAATTGTAGAGTGCTTCTCCATGGATTATCAATCGACAACCGAGTTTTGATATTGCAATGACTAGTGACTTTTTACTAGTTTGACTTTCGTTATTGGGTACATGGGTCAGGAAACCGTTCGAAATGGAAAACGATTAGGTGTACCTAAACAGATTAGAAACGGGTGAACAACCAATATTGGTCGAATGGCACAAACATCCATCATCTTAGAAGTCAGAGGTTCGGATCCTACCACTGCCAGTCACATTCGTGGTAGACAGTGATCTTTTGGGAAACTTATGCAGTTCTTCATTCCAAGTCTCAAGTTCAGACTACCGACTATCTCTAACAATGTACTGAACCCTGTGAGGCTACGGTAAATGCCCCTCCCAATGCACTCGTGCAATAAAATTCTACGACGATTATTCGAACAAAAATTCACACTACGAAAACGGGATTGCAAATCCCACTCTAATGTAAAGAGATGAACTCACACGGTAATACAGAGAGACACTATGAGTGGAATGTTACATGAACGGGACTTTTGTAGAACTGAGTCGTTGAACTGCAGGTCTCATACGGCAACATGTTTTAACAGATTATTAGTATCGTTGTTTATGCAAGTATGCACCTACAAATGGGTGAACAAAGTTTCTCGGAAGTGCACGATCGATCTCATGGTTTCTGTCATTCACCAGGTATTGACAAAAACATTGTCCACTTTCTTGTCGACGGTCATCAATGCTTTCGACATATCTTCGAAACCATTCCACTCTCTACGAACGAAATCAACGAGTAGAAGTAAAAAGAATGGAGTAGTAACACTGAGCCCAACCAGCACAAAAGCGTGAAGATCATGAACGACTACTCAAAGCGGTGATCCAGCTCGTTGTTATTTGTTCGAACTGTCTAGGTCGGGGGTAGTTTACATGGTCATCTTAAAATCGATTTTTTGGTCCAAAAAGCTGAATTCTCTTGCTCCTTATCGCGATGCTGCTGAACAAAATAGAAAAAGGTATATAGCGGCTTTTAAATGCTGAGAACTGAACCTTCCCACTTTCCCCATTTCATGTTTTCCTATGAGTAGAGGAAAACGGGCATATTCGGTGACCTAAGAGGCTCACTACGGCGACTTCGAAGCGATGTACAGAGTCCCCGGAATGCGCTGGAAACGATTTACTAGCGACATTTGGCGCCAACTAGAGCAGATGCGATCAGGTTTCACAACTTATCGCACCGTTCGCGGAAGCGATTCGCCAAATCACTAACTGCAATGACCTAGCAGCGATGTGGACACACAAACAGGATGTGACGGATCAATTGACACGGTCACGTAAACGGAAATTGTGGGGTCCGAGCGCAGGTGACTTAGCCCCACATCATAAATTGAACACAGGACGGCACCAAAATATCACTCACCTTAGACATAACTTGAGCCAGTGTGAGTACTAATTGGTCCCCGGCGGAAAACCCGGTGGTATTGTTAGTAGTCCGAGTTGTCATAGGAGAGACAGACTTGTCCATGTGGTGATCAGACCAGGCGCATGAGGCTAATGTGATCTGATCCACAGGAAGACTGATGGGAATGGATAGTGGGCCGATATGACACGAACAACCACGTAAATGCAATGCTCGGAGTCCAGCCAAAGACGTGGTCGAGAGTAAGGTGGATAAACTGGATGCGGACAGTTGGCTGTTCCAACTTAAATCTAGGTCCGACAGGGCTGATACCGACGGACCTGTGTTCATAATCAACGGTGAAATTCGGAAGAAAGAATTAGTCAATTTATGATTTACTGAATGAGTGCTATAAATACATCCTAACTGCGTAGTGAACAAGGTTAACAACTGAATGCAAATAAAATCAACACTGCATATCAAACTAATTCGAGTTTCATCAATATACTGGGTTGCGCTATTGCTAACCAGAAGGGGGCTAATTCACAGATGGACGTCTAGACTTCTTGCTGATAGATTACAGTACAGATTTCATTTTTCATCACACAAAGCCGAAAGAGTGCGGCAAAAAGCGCACAGTTCCATAGCTGTAAGGAAATTTACACTCGAAAGGAAAGTAAAAAAGAACACACTCATGAGGCATAGGGTAGAGAGACGTGTTGAACGAAAGCAGGTCATGATAACAAGTCGCGCGAAGGCAGACTGAAGTCGTTTGATCAATGACGTTTGCAAACGGTGACAAGATTCGAATCTCGCCTCTCATAGTTGACAACCTGACACAAAACAAATCAATCATCACTGGCTTTTGTTGTTTGTTCGTATCAATATGCTGTTCACTCAGTGAACTGTTCATCGATGAATAAAACTGATCTGCCGAGTTTAGGACTTTGAGGATGAGCAGTAGATTTCCTCTGAATACCTTCTCGTGATCTATTCGCTTACATCCTTGCGTATTTTTAAAGACATTACTGCTGGACTGACGCAGGATCTTTATAGTTACACACCAAGCAACGGTTCAAATCAGTTCTGACAACAATTAACTACGCACTGGGTGCGATGACTTTAGTTGCTATCTCCTAGCTGCAACCTCAATCGGAAGTAATGGGAAAGGACAAGAATATTAAAAGAGTAGTAAAAGAACTACAAACACTGGTATCAAGTCGATAAAGAAAGTTTGCTGATACAACAGCGCTACTGATCGCAACACTTAGCCATATCCTCAAACGTATACAACCATAGAGTGGGAGGGTCCCTTAGATCCGATCCAAGAAGTCTAACACGCCCTACATGGTCAAATGCACTGATTAGATTTTTCTCCCATGCCACGGACCGGCCACTCTTACTCATCTTCCGGCCGTTATCCGCCTTAGCGAACAATGCGCGTCGAAAAATCCTGTCACGGGTCGTACGCAAAACATGCCCCAACAATTGGCTTGTGAACCTAAGCATTGCTTACACGGTGTTCCAAATAGATTTGAGCAATGCTACGGAGACATCAGTGTTCAAACACCAACAATCTTCGCACATCCTAGACCCGCAGTGGCAGTGTCACCGAACCATTCAGAAGCGCTGACCTGGCTGCTGCGGCATTCACTCGATCTTAGATAGATAAACGGATGTCATTACGACGACACAGACGACTCAGGTTGGCAAAAGCCGGACGAGCCTTCCGTATACGAAAATATGTTCGAATGATAAGATGAACACTGCCCGTCAATTGATAGCTGGTCCCTCGTTTTTTCTTCGAATAGCAAATCAGAATACGACCAGCGTAACTAGAACTGTATCATCTGTGAGGACACATATTTTCCACGTTGTCGAGGGAATCTCCACACACAGTGATTTATTACTATAATCAAATTTTTATCGAAAACTAGTTGTATTTTAAGAAGAATGTGGGACAGCACTCCTGAATGAAGGACCAACTTGACCTCATGAGACATGGTTTCATGCTTCGATCACTTCGTTCAAGATCATCGCTGCGCAGAAATTCTGTAGTTTCATTACTTGGTCGCGTTGTAACAAACAAGGATGAAGTTTTGTCTGAACTATCAAATTGTCCGGGCGTATCGAATTTTTCACTTTATTCTCTTTCCAACGGCTGAAAATCACCATCAGAACGTGCTCAACTAAGTGTACTATTAGTCATTACTATTATGGGTTTATTTTTTTTTTTATATCTTTTTATACATTCTCGGCGTATGAGCGTTGCGGAAAGAACACCACACTATAAAGGATGAATGGTAACCAGATCCTCAGGCTTGGAGTGATAGAGAACTACATTAGGTCCCAAACGGTCATACGTGGTCACGAGACGGGTGATGATGGATTACCATTCACCACAAAATTAGGCGGCCGTGGCTCGGTTCAAATCAATCACATCCGGAGTGGTAGATAAAGGTTCTAAAACACTCGATCACCCTACCGATCAATGGGCTGTCAAATGACTCATTATGCAGCACAAACCTCTCACTCACCAGTGGACCCAGGAAGCTATTTCTCGAAGCAGTCGTGATAACTCGGTAGAGCGCTAGACAGACGGGCTAAACCAAGAGGGATAAGGCCCTCAAATCCCGATGAGACAGTGCCTCTCCAGTACACTATTCAAGGTTTAGTGGAATGGGCAGAGAAAATAGACATCAGGACCGAACGAGAGTGAAGATGATGCGTTTATCTGACTCAGAAGTGCTGTGACTTCCGTCTGATTATCTAAAGTGCCACCTTACTCCATTCAACCATACTTCGTTGTAGACTGCATTTGTATAAAGGTTAGAAGTTCAACGTCAGCTGGGATCACGTCCATCACCTTTGGACGATAGAATGGGCGACCGCCTACTACATTAGCTCGTAGCATTCACGGTTATGAATGCCAAGAACTTCATTTTCTGAGGATATCTGTCAAAGGCCTCGTATCCAGTCAATTATTAAAGAATATTCCAACGATATGAACATAGATAGTGCTTCCACTTTCAACACCCGTGAAAATGATAGGGAGAGCTGAAACCACTGCGCATTTATTTGCTTTTCTGATTACACCATTTACTAGGGCCTCATAACGTAGTAAACCTTAGAATGAGTGAACGGAAAGTATAGTAGCAGTAAAACAGGTTTGACTTCACAGGTTCTAATATCATGATGAAAATGATAATGACAACAAACAATGACAACGAGGGAGACACAATCGTATCCCAATAACCTACCTACTACCCGACTCCCGGGAATCGAGAGGGAAGTACTTGATGTGTCCTTTTGTCCAGCGTCTAGCGAACAGCCAACCAGCTGCAATTTGCTCAATTTCGGGAAAACCACAGAGAACCGTTGAATCAATTCAGTCCAGTGTACGGTTGAAGCCTTTCCTGTTGAAGCCTCAAGCATGAAAGAGTTATCATCACAGTGTATTGGTGATGCGGTGAGTGTGTTGTGGGATATATTGAGCTGTTGCAATCTCGGTAAGAGAATACGATTCCTGAGAAGAAATAGAACGACTGGTGTTTGAACCACACATTTTGTGAAAACGACATTAGCTTACTTAAACTATGCAAGTAGCTGAGACGCTTGAGCGGAAACTAGTGTCTGATCGACGGGGAATGGAAACTTCGGTATGTTCCCTGTTAAGTAATGTTTATCTATAACAATAATTCTCAATTTCGTATTCTTTACATGCCCACCACATGACGCCATGCTACGAATACACGGCTGCAGTCACAATGTCAATGAATCCGAACATCAGCATTCAATGGAACAAAAAAAAACCGTATGTTGAAGTAGCGAAGCGCGTTAGCTTTTAAGCTCTTCCACCGGATGAAAGTGGAGTGAGTCCAGACCCCACTTGGACAAAGTAACAGCCGCACAATATGGTTGTGATATGAAACGCACTGTTTAAGAGCACTATGCATGGCTTTAAAATAACGTGAAAAGGGGCTCTTATCATGAGTTTCACGTAAATATTTCCTGACGGCGGTGTCAAGCAGGCTGAAAGGAACAATACTGGGTAGTGCTAAGAATTTTTTGTCACGATGGACACGAAAATCAAAAACAATGGATTCGGCACTTCTTGTCATAACATAAAATATTCAACACCCCCCCCCCCCTGATCTAATGCTTGATTTGACAAATCGAGGCAATGTGTGCGTCCTTCCGTCATCGGGTCACCATCGAACTTACACAGGCAATTCATCATCTGTTGGGTGGAGATGTCGTGAGAGGACATCCAAAGTACGGAGCATCTCATTCAACTCGAAAAAATTGCCAGCCAACTGTAAACTGGTCAGATGTGGAGCCATTTGGACGAGGATGGCCAGAATGCCCGACATAGAATCGGTTTTGGAAGGTACAATTGTTGTCAACGCGTTGCCAGACAAGCATAATTCTGTGATCGCTCGTAATTGGCCTTGGGCGAGAAGATGGTCACATATTATTGCACAGTCCTGGTCACCGAGAGCCAAATAGGATAAATCAGCTATACCGGTGCGACGAGCTTGTTCTAGGAGTGATTTAAACTGACGAGTTTGGACAATTCGTGGCAAGATATGACCTGCATGATCCTGGGATAGTGGGGCTGGACGCAAAATGAAGACGGACCATATGTTCTTCAGTCTCAAGAATTCATGCCAACACGATAACCATAGGTTAAAAAAAATTCGTTCCTGGTAGAATGAGCTAATCAGATTTTGATATTAGAGGCAACGATTAGTTCGGACCAATTTAGGTATCCGGTTACCTCGAAAAATGATTTGTGGCTTTTGGTTACAATCAATTACTGAAACTGAACTGAGTATGAGATATAACGAAAGACGGATAGACGATTGGGTAGGAATACAAATACCAAATGGATTAGAAGCTACTTATGTAACTACTGCTGACCATAAAACTAAAACCTACCGGCCAATGTTTCCAATAAATGAATCATATGATCCATCATGTCACGCAACCGAGGATATATTCAGAGAACCGGAGTCTTTTGTGACCGTCCACAGACAAAATGGTCGACAGTTCCGCATCACTATTCTTGGGCACAGGGTTGCCCATTGTAATTCATATTTAAAACACCGCTCTATGACCATGTTACACCGAAATTCAGCCTCATTGTACCATCATTCAACAGCGTCACATGATTATTAATCTATGCAACCATAGTCTGCAGTCTTTTCGCATCGCTCATTATCCATTTCAGGCCGTCAAACTCAATGAACTTCAAATCAGCTGACTTGGCAACTGCCACTCGTCATCAGCCCACGAACTCTCTCTGTCCCGTCATGACCCATTACGGAACAACTGCATTCTCGGTGATAAATGAAAATGATCGTTGAAGTGCCTGTGTGGATGGTCGAGGTCGTGTCAAACTTGCAATACTTCAATCAAAACCAAAGGCTTCGTCTCTGCAGCAGGCGCTAAATCTAAGCAGATCACAGTGGTTGAGAAACAAGTTCTGCGCATGCCCACGGATGCACTCACTCGGTATATACTGGCCTCGTAGGGAGGTACTGGATGGAGTATAGGTCGAGGTAGTCAGCGTGTGACATGACGGAAAGGTATGAGAAGCTTAACCGGTGAGATAAGCCAAGCAAGACTTGTCAGTTTCCAGATCCACGTGATCCAACCACTGATTGGTTGGAAATATTGGGAAACATGACAAAGTGCCGTGGTCAGTGGTGCAGTTGCACTCGAAATCTTTCTCCATCTACATGATTTTCACTTCAATGTGTCTTTGCTCTCAATGCTTCTATTTTCTTTACTCTCAATTGAACGATACTGTGAAACACCAACCAAAACCAAAGCACAAAAGTGCGGGAAGAGTAGCTGAATTGATTGAACCTAACTTCAATCACCCGGTGATAGGACCTTGTGTATTACGAATCTCTGACAACATCGCTACTCACCTTCCCTTTGTTTTCACGCCACTATCTTTTTTCTTAAGTAGGATCACAAACAGGCTTCGAGAACGACGACTTACTAGTCAGCTGAACCATAATTAAACCATCCAATCATATAAACAGTTAAAAGTATATTACTTGACACAGACTGGACAACAGATGTCGACGAATTTCAAACCGACTATGAACGGCGAGGCATCACAACATAAGTAAAGGGATTTTTTCAACATTTCTAAAGTCAGACACACTCACCCGTTACAGTGTTCGTCGCATGGGCAGGTGTGACGTGAGTTCCACTTCCAGGTTGCACAGACGCAGCTGTCGAATTGGACACAGTGGTTGGCCGTAGTAATGGCTCACTACCTGAGGCGCCCGATTCGGGATGGAGTAGCTCGGCCAACAGTTCAATAACGGTTCCTGGGGTTTGACCAAGAACAGGAAGTACAGAACGCAGTCGATCTGTGTGAAGAAGCAATGCACCGTCTCGGGTGCTTAGCCGAACCGCGTCGGCGCCGCGGAATCCAACGCTTCCCGAAAAGTTGGTGGATGAAGTGGCACACCTTCCCGTTAGTATCTGACGACGACGATAAGCCTCATCTGCAAGCCACGCAACACTACGGGAACTGAATGGCAGATAGCAAAAGCAGGACATGTTTTCCTTAGTGAAATTTCCTAGCGCTTGTTGTTTGATGTGGAGAATATTTTTAGATGAGTAAGGGCAAATATTTTATGATAGAGCTGAAAGATACTTAAGCCCGAACAAAATTTACGACACAATTAATGACACACCCATATTCGCACTATTTTATTATCAACCGAATCGTTTTATTCTGAACTTTACCTTACCAGTTTCAGGCTTACAATCGATCATGGTCCGATTGGATTCTACCGAGAGATAAAAGCCAGAGCACTTAGAACACAGTTGGAGTATACGTTGGATATACCGACGTTGGCACACAATACGACAAACGAGGGAATAAAGAATGAACAGAAGCAGTTCCGGGTGACTACAATACACAACATTACATGCCTATAAGCGAATAGGGTAATAGTATTTGATTTAAATGATATTTATAGATCGATGGACAAAGTTTCCTGCAAGCACATCACCGGTTTCGCCGTTCATCAGATGCGCGTATCCGGTGATGTGCCCATTCACACTTATACTTGCACACCCTGTATGTATTTGTTCACAACAATCTAATTTGTGCACCTGGAGTGCGCGATATATAACACACGAAATAAACGCAAGCTATACCTGTCATCCACGGGAACCAGGACGGAGATATCGGCAAATGCCACTTTGACGGAACAATGCGATCCATGGGAGCCTATTAAGTGAAAACACGATCGTGTGACAAGCATTCGGAGTGTTTTATGGGAAGATTAACAAAACCAGCGATCCGTTGATCCATCCACAACTATGATATCATGCATTTCATACAGTTTAAATACTGAACATTTAACAAGTAGGCATCCTCCGCAGGCTATTTGTGGACATGATGCTTTCTTAGCATCGTTGTTGGACACTGTACAAATGCCTATGTATGTAAGGCTGATGATCAGCGAGTGTCCCGCTTACTAAATGAGCTTATGAAAGACAATGGGAGACTCCATACAAACTGTTCGGGGGATGGTTCGATGTGTAATGAACAAGGTCTGTGAACCTGAATTTACAAGCGCTTCAAGAAAAAGACTATTGAAATCTCATTCATCCCATCGCTCCAAGCCAACGTTGACATCCGATTTCAGTAATGTGCCGGAAACTGTTAGAGGTTGGTGGGCATACAACCGATCGCACAAAGCCATCCGAAGTGGCAGCCACGAGCCACCGCCAAATGGTTGCTTTACTTTTTCTCTTCCGTCACCACTATCATAGATTCTTTTCATTGATTCCGATATATAATGCCTGTCTCAACCCGTAGCTTTGGTGATTTTAGTTCTTCAAACTTTGCGAAGACTGCGAAATTGTGAAACATCCCCATCCTATTGGAATCTTCTCTTTTCCATGATCTTCACGCTTTCGGTCATAGAATTAACAAACTGGTCCTTATATGTTTGTCCTCCTATTTACCGTTTTCCTGTACAGTGTCCGAAAAAATGCAGAAAATGGTCAAAATTCTTAACGTACTACTTGATTTAATGCATAGGAGCCGGGATGAGTTCGGAGCGTATCGAAAAAATGACGATGTTGCAGGTAAACGTTTACTCTCCGGTAATAGCGTAGTCGGAAAAGATTGTAGTCGGTCGATGTTTCGGCTACCGCGGGTAACCTTTCTTCAGACCAGATTCGACTGTAAACTGGTCTCCAGAAAGGCTACCCGCGGTAATCGAAAAGTCGACTGACTACCATCTTCTCTGACAATGCAGTGTCACCGGACAATAAATACTGAGTTGTATTAGTTGATTGCTTGTGAGCAGGTAAACTAACAGAAGAACCCCCAAATGTGACCCTGCATGCGCACCCACATCACTCGCCAGTAACAGTTGGAAGATAGTCAGGTGAATTATTGAACTCAGCCGATATGACGCCGTGATTAAGGGCTCGACGTTAGGTAGTAATACTAAACGAAGACAGCACATGCGATTTATTCCTTAGTAGGCCGACAGACTGTTATATAGTAGGAAACGAACACTTGTCCTCCGTCCGTTTTAGTGAGTCGGGCTCGGCTATTACCCGGATGTCCCGGATGACGGTCCGGAAGTTCCAGACGTTTCAAATCCTTCCTTTTGACCGGTGGTGGTCTAGTGGTATAGATCATAGACAATCAAACCCCAGGTATAAAAGTTAGTTGTCTTCAGCATAACAGAAATCAAATCAAAAATCAGATTTGTCGGAAAAGCAGCACACTCACGGCGTGGACACCGGTCTAGTCCATCAGAATTACATACATGCGTACATTCGGTTCAGACCAAGTGAGGTTGATCGATATGTTAACACAGTCCGGAATGATTCATGACTAACAACAACACCGTGCAAGTGTGAATAATTGCAGGCGCGTGTCCATGAGAAAGCTCAAACAATCGGCCCGTGGTGTGTATGTGCGCATCTGTATCCACATGATCAGTTAAACTGGATACATCATCCCCTCTCCTGAGACGACCGGTAGTGATCGAATGGTTTGAGCGTTTGATCACCATCTCGGAGGTTGGAGGTTTGAATCCCCCCCATCACCGGTTACTTTGGTGGTGGACAGCATTCCACTGTTTTCCGGATCGTTAGCAGACCTGATCTATTGGCACTTTGTGTGGTTCTCCGCCCCAAGTCTCAGGGTCTGGGTGTCGGTTATCCTTAAGAGAGCATTGGGTCTTCGTGGCTATAGGGTATGTACCCATTCCACTGCACTCATGCGCAAGCAAATAATGGAATGATGGCATGGTAAAATACAGGAGTGTACTCTAGGGACACTAATGAGGTCATGGTAAACACTACAATCAGTCGATCAACCCTACTGTAACTCGATTTGTCACCACATATGAAGTGCTTCTATGCACTCCAATTCTCGGATTCATGGTTTTCGGATCACAGCCACTAGTGCAGTGAGGCTTTGCGAAAGCACTCAGGCATACGCGAGAAGTTAAAAAGGGAAACTGGAGAACGATGCCTGCAGATAGACCAATCGTTAACGGAGACTGAAAACGTATTGATACTCTAATGTGACTCTTCCAGTGCAGCGATTCCAGATAAAATCGTGCTAACTGACTTCTGCCATAGTACAGTAGTTAAGTTAACCGAGAGGGTCCTTGCGATCATGGAGTCTGTATCGCTCTTCTATTTTGTTCGCGCGTAACCAATGCCCGTCGATATAATCGCAATCCGTTTGAGTTATCAACATACCTGTATTGCCAGACGAACCAGTAATAGGTTGACTGGCTGGTGGAGGAAGTAACGGTTCGGTCGCTTTGATATGTGTACTGACAGCCGATTCCCGCGGTGGTGGGATGGCTACTTTCGGTGATGTTTGGGAGACAGTTCTGACAGCCGCCTGTTTTCGGGACGTTGTCGCCACTGTGAGCGGATCCTCTTTGGTTTGTTTCGGCGTGTTCGCACTCGGTTTTACCGAACGTGTCGATTTTGACGATACCATCTGAGTTGATGAAACAAACTCGGACGGGTGAAATTCGGTCACAGTGATATTACCCACGTTGCCAATATCGCGCAATTTCTCATTGGAACGACGATCTAAAGTGGGAAATCAGAGGGGGACCGATTTCATGTGGCAAAATAATGAAGAAAAATAATTTCATAGTTGAGGACTAAAACGGTCAGTAGTTGGAATTTTCCTAGACGAATAGAGTACAGAAGAAAATCGAGTGAAGGACATGAAGGAAATCAAGCATATGAGCAATAACATACCACGTATGGTGACCGTGTTGATTCGTTCCGAAGAACGTGTGCCGATCGTTTCAAACTGATCACGCACAAAAGCCGGGCATTTCAATCCACGATTCGCCACTGGTGCCTCATCATTCACTAGCCAGTCATTGTCATCTGCATCGATAAGGGCTGGAGCGCGACTGCGTTTTCCGCGACGAGGTGCATCGCTCGCATCTTCGGCCGGTCGTTTGTTGGTCCTGCGGGGCACGAGTGACACAGTAGATTTTTTAATTTAACAAAGCACTGATGATATTGGATTGTTCACATATCGCGTTACTACGTACAACTGCTACTAAGTAACGTTCATCGACGCAAATGAAACAAGGTTCGGAAAATTCAGAATCGATGCGAGACACCACGGACACCGCTACCCACAGGATGTCTCATGATATTAATAATCCAGACGAAGGACTAAAGCTAGGCTTGCTTCCGGGACACATAAGAACAAGAACCCATTTTAGGCTGAAGTACAGTAATTTTCGAGAATGTTATACAACTTTTCACAATCTACTAAACCCCTACAGTTTAACACTGCTCAATAACGTGAATCGATCTTTATTCGGTAAATTAACACAACGCCAACTGACTAGGAGCCTAAGAAATAACATAACTAAGAGCAGTGATGGATTGCGAAATGTAGGGAAATGGAAAAGGTTGCGTCCATTGAACATGCTCGCAACCTTTTCCGTTTGATTAGATGTACCGGTCCATGGAAGCCTGGTGTAAGTGAGTTAATTAAGGAATCTGACGGCTAAATGGTTCACTCTCAGGGACGTCGTCTGGATCGTTGGGCGGAGCACTTCAAGGAACAATTCAGTTGGTCCACTTAAACTTTAAACCTTCCAAATATACCTGCCAGAGAAACGATACAAGTGTATATCAGTCCCTCATCAGAGATGGAGATTATGCGGGAGATAGGTTACCTGAAAAGGTACAAAGCCACTGGACCGGATGGATTGTATCCGTCTTTTTTCAAGGATGGAGGCGAAGCTTTGGTTTCGGAGTTAACAAAATTCCTTCGTATTATTTGAGATAGTGAGCAGGTTCCCAGGGAATGGTATGAATCGGTGATTATGCCCATTTACAAGAACGGGTACAGGTCCTCTTGTGAAAACCACAGAGGAATTTGCTTGGTAAGTATCGCGTCCGAACCTCTCACCGATCTTATTCTCTACCGATTATTTAGTGCCCGCGAAATGTGTACGCGTGAGAATCAACTCAGTTTCAGACCCAGTCGGGGTTGTATCGACAACATCTTTACTCTTCGGCAAAATTCAGAGCACAGACACATCTTGCATAGGCACACAATCTCTGTCTTTCTTGATCTGAAAGCGGTACTCCACTCGGTCGGCCGCAGAGTTCTCTGGCGCTGCCTCTCAGTGAAGGGTGTGCCAGAAAAGTTAATTTCTCTTTTCCAATGCTAGTGTGCGAACAGCTGAAGCCGAGTTCATGCTTACGGCGATCTTTCCCCAGAGTTCACTACGGAAAGTGGTGTTCGTCAGGGCTACTCTCTTTCACACATCCTCTTCAATTTTGTAGTTCAATTGATTCTTGAGATAGTCCATCCTCGTGTGAGAATAGCGACATCGATCTTTGCTCAGGCAGTAAACTGTCTGATTTGGAATATGCGGACGATATTGCTCTTCTGAGTGAAGATTCAGGTAAGTTGCAACCTCTCTTAGATAGCCCTAACAAAGATGTGGTAATGTTTGGGATGCGTTTTGCACCTTCAAAGTGCAAAATGCTGCTGCAGGACTGGATTGGCTTAACACCAAACCTCTTCTTGGCAGGGTAAACTTTAGCTGAAGTGGATAAATTTTGTTACCTAGGCAGTTACATCTCACCAGATGGACAGATATCGGATGAAATGTCATCGCGTTTGGCTTTTGCCAACCTACGTCATCTGTGGCGTCGGTGTGACATCTGATTGTCTGTTAAGGGTAGAGTCTACTATGCGGTGGTTAGGTCCGTTCCGAAACATGGCCGTTGAGGGTAGAAGATAGGCATCGATGTCTCCGGAGCATTGCCCGAATATGGTGGGAACACCGTATCAGCTGTGCTGAGGTTCACCGTAAGGTGTTGGGAACCAGTGGTCAGTCTCTGGATCAAGTACTGAATCCAAACAGGTTAAGGTGGTTGGGACATGTGTTACGCATGGCAGCCAATAGACTTCCTCAGCGTACGCTGTTCTCTGAGGCGGGTAGTGATTGGAAGGTAGGTCGAGGTGGTCAGTCCATGACATGGTAAAAAGGTATGAAAACTTTGACCAGTGGACTTGGCCGAGTAGGACGTGTTAGACTTCCAGGTTGAGGCCCACGTGATCCACCTACTAAATGGTGGGAGACATTGAGTGATATGGCCAGATGTCGCGTCCAGTGGCGTAGTTGCATTCGGACTCTTTCCTTGTCGTCTTGATTTCCCCTTGATACTTTAACTTTTTGGATCTTTATCACTATGCTTCTATTCTTTTCGCCCTTTACTAGACGATGCTGGAAGGTACGAACCGAAACCAGAGCACAGAAGAGCGAGGTTAATGGTTATAAAAAATGAAACTAAAACTAACACACAGAAGTTCATACCCCGTAGAGGAGTGAGTAAGTCGGATTAGAAAAAATGCTGTTTACCTGGAAGCCGACCCTCCAACAGCTTCCATTGCCTCCCGATATGACTTCACCGCTGTGTCATGAGATTTACAAGTTTTCGATTCAGGTTTCAGGTCAGATGTAGCAGAATTCTCATCCAAATCTACCAACAGTTCATCCCATTCTCGTCCACGAATAGGCCTTGAGCCACGACTCTGGCGTCGGTTGGATAAATTTGAGGAAATCACAGAATCACATCTTTCCTCCAACTCGTCTTCATTTTGGTCAGTGAGAGACGGAGAACCTGTTGGCCGGCGACGACGGTGACCGCGACGACTAGCACCACGCCTACCAACAGATTGCAATTTACGCTGTTTACGATTGTCGGTCGGTCTCGGTGAGTCAGCCGAATCCTCTGAACAGGACGAATCTACTTCGTCCCTGGAAGCTGTCTTTCGAGAGGAAGAATCACGTTGTTGATTGCACCAACGGTCGTAATCCCCTGAAAAAAAAATTTATATATATACACCAGAGCCAAGTGAACATACTAACAGATGAAAGTCGATTCGATGTGCAAATACAATCGTTAATCAGTATATCAACAGATAGCAGAAGCAAATTGGTATGCGGAAGTATCGGGACTCAGAAATTGTAACGACTCTACACTCAGGGCTGCAACGCAAATAGTAATGATAATGACCGAACTTTCTGTGACCCTTAGCAAGACTGGTTCCTATGCTTGCGCGCGAGTACCAATGAAGGGACGTGCTCCGGGGCCCCAGAAGACCCATTGCACTATCAAGAGTAGTCCATGAGTAGGACCTCAAAGCTTGAATTGGAGAATCACGAGTCTCGTTATAAGCCACATGGGGTAAAGAGCCTAGTGACAGCGGGGAATGGTGGCTGGCACCAATGTGACCGGTGGTGATGGTGATGGCGAGGTTCGAACCTCGTACCTTAGAGGTGATAGAGGCTCATATCACTCAACCACCACCGGCCGGTTATTAGCATGAAGTAGTGTCCGGCTTCGCTCTCTCTAGCTATTAGGTGACCTAACCTTGTCGAAATTTGCACTCCCTGTCCGGGTTGTTCCCAGTCGAAGACCATTTCGTTGTAGGATTACGGGTCTGGGAAATCCGATACAAGTGTTGCTGGGCCGCGAATACAATGTGCAGTGTATGTGTGACATGAGAATACAGTAATATTTCACCTTCCCTCAAAGCAATACATACGTTTCGCATGATTTATTGAAAACCACTTCAATGCTTAAGCTTACTTAGTTACTTTTTGATTGGGAGGCTGATAGCCTTGAAACTCGCTTTTGACCATGATATTCTATCATGAATGATGTGCCGAATTTCCTGAGTGGGATCCATCCAACTGATCAATTAGATCGTCTCGCCAGACGATCTAACCAGTGGTTCTCTCCTATTTTCTAAACTTACTTAGCGCTTCAGTTTCCAGTCGGGTATGAAATACAGCTGCCGAGACCGTGAGATGTCATATTTTGATCAAAATAGAATCTGGTATGAAACATGATCAGCTACGCATTACACTCAGCTCTACCCGAAGATTTACCACCCAGTGAGATGAGGAAGTGCAAACAGTTACGCATCCGTGTTAACAATGGGACACCAACATGTAAATGGGAAGGAGGGCGATTTGAGATCACAAATCCGTCTAGCAGCTTTGGCAGCTTTTAGATAAATAACTTAGACACAAAAACACTGCTGACTTTCAAATTAGAATTGACTGTCCAAATGCCCGAAGCTCGTTCTCGAATAAAATTACTGAGAGATATACTGTAGGCAGAGGTGACATTGAAGGGAAAATTCGTTCACGAGCGCTTACCGCCAAGACGTTCTTTGATGACGCTCAGCAAGCGCTCGAACAGAGCTCTTTGCTGAGCAAATGTAGACGAGATGCGTCGGACTGGTTGCCAAGCGTCTAACAATTCAGGAAGACATTCACCTTGTTTGTTTCTATGATAAGTAATGTGATGGAGAGATAGGGGAAGACAAGGCTAATGGATAATTGGTCGGAACTGAAAGAACGAGCAACAATGTGACCCGGGAAAAATATGACCTTTTGAGCAACTGCTTATAAATTCCTTCAAAGCTGTGTTCCCCATGTAAGCCCACAACCAGAGTACGGTGGACCTGCCACATTCCCCTGTACGGCCACGGAGGTGTCAAGCTAGAACGAGTAGAACGGGCAGCTACTCACCTAGTCGCTGGATTACGTGGGATCAGTTATGAAGGTCATCTTCAAGCCACCGGACTATTTCCAGAGGCATATCGTAGAATTCGTGGTGATCTCATGTACACCAGGCGCATTCTCCGTGGAAATTTCGAGTCGGAATTGGTGACATACTTTCCTTTGCGGGCGCACAAGCAGATTCGCGGTCATTCGCTGACGCCTATGAAACAGCAATCAGTGGGCCTGCTGCTGGTACACTGCCTCCCAAGCAGGGTGACGAGTCTATGAAATGCTTTGCCAGCAGACGTGGTTGAAGAGGAAAATGACTACACTTTCAAGCGACGTCTGGACTTCTTTTTGAAGAGGTGGTGGTAGGATTAGTTCATGTTCCCAGCTTTGGCGTGGCGCGGCTCATACGGGATACTATCGCACTATCTCTAATTTGGAAGATTGAAGATAGTGTATTCTGATGCAACTGAGCACTTCTAAAACTGGGTAACTCGGTCGAATCGCTGAGCGATGTGTTGAGCTGCTTGATTATACCTAAATTTCGAACAGATAGCTAACAAATGACCTTCTGGATAGATTTATCCTTCCTTGCCGCGAGTATAAACACTGCTTACGGACCCAAACGCATAGGTGGACAAACTGTGATTCGATTGGTTAGTCTCTTTGTGGCTGTTTTCCACAGCCCAACCAGTGTTAGAACAGAAAATTCGATTCAAGCATCACGTGACACACAAGTCTAGGTGAATCTCATTACCGTGAAGGAAAAATTATGTAACAAACTTCAACATCCGATGAACTGACGACGTAGTGCTTTGACAACAAAACCCAGCCATTGCCCGAACTGATGACTGAAGCGGCAGGCCGCCTTACGGGACCGTGATGGTCTAGTGTTTAGGACATTGCATCATGGCCGCAAGGGCCCAGGTTAGAATCCCAGTGATAGCGTCCTTTTCGACCGTCCATCGAGGGAGCCCGAGGTACGGTTGGCCCAATTGTGATGCTGCGCGGCCTTTGAAACCCGATTCCTGACCGTTTTCCTCGTAGATTTCCCATTTGGCTGGGTCGATAAGCGCACAAGTTTCATTAAACTTTATCCCGATGCAATGACATAACTTTACATCAACAAAGACAGGATATCTTCGTACACACACAGTACGAAAATTCACTTCGAATAATTTTATGATAGGTATGACAATGTGTGTTCTTACTTCAGCTGTGTGCGAGTGGATAATAACACACGAATCGGAATACAATGAACCACACATGGCTGGTTTCACATTTAAAATAGTCCTACCGATGAGTAGTATAAGGGAGTCATTGTTAGAAAACAGTAAACGGAATATGTATGCGTTAGAATTGTATGGTGTCCGAAACATTCGGGATCACCTCAATGCTGTCGAAATCCTGATACGTGGTCGAATTCCAGTTTGTACAACTGATACTAATCTCAGTGGCTAAAAATATACAATAGATACTCATTTAGCTAGAGAGAGTATTATCACTAGTATAAACTGGAACTCGATTGTCAGGATTTCGACCGAATTGAGGTGATCCCGAATGTTTTGGACAGACTGTTCAATCCTGTTTCAATATCCCGTGTTTTTACCGATATGGTCGAACTAAAAAAACGAAATAATTTTGTCACTCAGAAATCTAGGCAACTACGCGGTTCACTGGAATTGCTTGCTTTTAACACAAGTCGATTACAACTTTTCTCAGTTTTGTCAAGTTAAGTCAAGCAAGCCTAAAGGCCAAAACTTGGAAAATTGAACGGAGTTGAAATGAGATTCACGAGCGAACTACGCGTTCATCTGACTGGAGCCAAGCAAGATTAGTTGGTATATAGCGAGGTTTTTCAGTCAACACTGGCCGAGCTGAAGCATGGTTAAGTAGTTACACCGTGCTGGCGTATGTTCATGCACGAGAGCGATATTGGTCGATTTTCCTGTTCGTATGCGTTGGCATACAAATCTGCGTCTTTTCCCATAGATGAATTTTTAAATCAAACGCAAATGCCCCGTCGAATGTCAGTCCAGCATTTGCAATCGGAACGTCGAGTCTAGCGATGGCGAGCATATATGTGATCACGATAATGAATTGGATGATAAAAAAGCATACTAAATCTCCCATTGTCCTGGTACAGTCGCGAATCGATGCAGTGGTTTTCAAGTAAATGACGAAACATTCTTTTTTGTTGAAATGAGTGATAACAAGGATTTCGATTCATGTTTGTTATGTCCAGTCGATTCCAAATAACATTAGATATTTACCAGTATTGCTATTTTCATGTGATAAGAAAAAATCAGTATTTCCATTTTCAACGGTTTCCCAACTCAATGCTTATTTTTCTTCTCGGTCCATCATATGATCCCAGAAATCTTACTGATTCACTTCACCTCCTCATAAATTTGCATTCTTCAACCCAAAGGCAACAGAAAGAAAAACAATTCCGCAAAAAATACCGGATTCGAGCCGAGAATGACGAATCTGTGTGACACTCGGAGTGATCGCATTCTGTCACTGAAGTGAATTCGCTCTGAAGACATTACCTGCTGCTTTCCAGTTTATCGTCGAGGCTTCATGATCCTGTCTGCTCTCACAAGAAGTTCGCGTTCATAAAGCGGAACGGCTTTCTCTGCTGTAGTCCCAATTCGATACGTGAAGTTTTGCCTTAACATATACAATAATCACACATACATACATACATAAAAATTGCCTAAAATGCACAAGGAAGATGGGTTTTACAGCATATTCTAAACAGTTCTGGTGTCCGCCGTGAAGATAAGAGATATTTAGTGTTCGTAAACGATGCGGTACGTTCAAACTAGTCGGCTGCTATGTCTGGTCTGATTGAACCCCGTACAGTTTAACAACACAGAATATTATGATCGCGGTCAAGCACAAAATCGCACAGGCAAACTATATATATATATATATATATATATATATATATATATATATATATATATATATATATATATATATATATATAATATTCAATTGTGATCCATTATTAGGAAAAAAGAACACGTAGTTGGGCCGCGAGTACGAACCAACGATGACTAACGCGAACGGAATCAGTATCTAATCTGGCAGACAATAAAAGGACAACTTACGGCGTATGTTCTCTTGCACGGAGATCGACAGCGAGTCACACAAAACGAACGCCAGTTCCGATGGAAAATAGATCAGACTACGGTCA
The DNA here is from genome assembly GCA_948099385.1 of Fasciola hepatica. Classification (NCBI taxonomy): domain Eukaryota; kingdom Metazoa; phylum Platyhelminthes; class Trematoda; order Plagiorchiida; family Fasciolidae; genus Fasciola; species Fasciola hepatica. Next base: position 7,819,659 of record CANUEZ040000072.1, on the reverse strand, counting down.
AAATTAGACCATTAGTCGCGTATTGGTCGTTTTCTACGTTCACACATCGACGATATCTGATTCATCGATTTGCAACAATTCTGTTTATTTCCGACTTAATCGATAACAGTCATAGCACCACTGACACAAGGACTGTGCATCAATGTACGCCATCGGTCGCAAAGCATGGACAGTCTTTCATCAAGAAGTTGTACAAAAGCAAAAGAACTCATAGTACGATCAGTTGATCACACGAACCTATGCCAAAGATTTGCTCCGCGTTGAACTAACACCAGAGCGGTGGCAAGCGACCCATTATGAATGGCTTCGAACAGCGGAGTAGATGCGTCCAGTGGGCATCCCGGATCGTCCAGACGAGCGCCGTGATCGAGCAGGTAGATCGCCACCTCAGTTCGGTCGTGGAAAGCCGCTTCGTGAATCGGCAACCAACCTGCACCGTCTGTCACATTGACTGGATGAGCCTATTTGTAGAACGGAATGACACAATGAAAGCGGAAGACTCGTTACAACTCCGTGATACCGGGAATGAGTGCTGGTCACAGACAGACAGGGACTTACCAATACTTCGATAAGTTTCACCACATGATCCATATCGCCACTGATTGCAGCTACGTGCAACGGTGTCTCTCCTTTCATATTAGTCTATAAAAGAAAAATAGGGATTTTTGTGGGGTATCCCTAATTCATCTAATCATGAAGGAAAATGCAGCTAGCTTCCAATTGTCAGTAGTTCCGCATGAAAAAACATCCACTTCATAAAACATAAATACTAACATATATACGTACGCACACACATACAGAGACAGAGACATCGGGAGAGAAAGAGTTGCATTCGATAACGGCGAGGGCCTATGGTACCACCCATGAAAGACAGGAAGCATACTACCTGAGTGGAGAACTATATAAGACATCAAAAAGTTAGGCGTGGTAACGAACTAGGTGACAGCGAATTGCTGTCTACCATCAGTAACCGGACGAGGCGCAGTTCAAATCTCTGACTTCCGAGGTGACAGGCACTGTACACCATCCGACCACAACCGGTCAGAGCAAATACACTGTCACTGCCTCCAAATGCCTCAATATGGTCCAGGGTGAGTGTCTCAGGTTCCGATGTGGCTACTTATCCTGAACACCTCTCGAAATGCTACCAAGTGACTGTGAGTCTCCCACAGCCTCTCCCGAGGAAGTCCTACTCACTGGGTTCTCCTGGCTGAGGTGTTCCCGCTAAAGTGAGAGGACGAAAGCCAACAACCGGCGCTCTCAACCGGGTCGACTGACTAGCAGTCACTCTAGAGATGGCTAAACCTTGATTCCAAATTAATCATGGATGACATGTGAGACGTACAACACTGTCCACCAACATCTGGAGCAGAGGGGTGTACTAGGCACCCAGGATGTTTGGCCTCATCCGAAGGACGTATGAACTGAGCAGTCAGTCATCGACCTCCAGTGAGTCACGGACCCCACGCTTCGTCCCGCTGCTTTGCGGGCTAAGCTTTCAACAGCTAGAGGCTCCGGTTGTGAACCTCTAAGAAAACCATCTACTTTTGGCTTGGGTAACCTGGCGGTATTGCGCCCACAAACAAAACAAATTGTGGAATCTCAACCATATACTCCTTCTTCCCCCGTTGTAGTTTTTTCTTTTGGCACACAGTTTGAAATCAAGCGGGTGTGTAATATATATATATATATATATATATATATATATATATATATATATATATATATATATATATATATATATATATAGACTTGATTTAAATTTCGGTTAGAAATGCATACTTACTCGCAAACAAAGAGCTTTACCCTGGCGTTTTCCACGGTGCCCGTCGTGAAATTCATCGAGAACATCGGCTTGTCCGACACACCGTTCAATCTCTGGAAAACAAAAAATTTAGTTGTCTTGCAACTGGCTTTTGTTGGCAAGTCGACCTAATGCTACAAAAACCGAATGTTCTGTTGTTTCGATCGTTCATGTACGTTTGTCTGTAGTTCCTGAAGCCAAAACTTCGACAGACATTCAAAGAAAAATTTTAAAATTCGGGAGACATCGTCAAACTGAACAAGCTATACTACTGTCTAGCAGCTGATGGGCCCCATCAGCTGCATGTGTAAGTTTTTTTTAACTCTTGTTTTTTTTAATTTATCATACAACAATGTACAACAATTCAGGGAGGAGGGGGGGGGGGGTGCGACGAACGAAAGGCTGCCAAGTGAGGGAAGTGACCAGCGGTGGCGGGAATCGAACCACTCGGGTCGCTATTGACCAAAATCCACGATGATAACCCTTTAATCACCGCCAGCCCAGTTATTAAGAAACAGGGCACAGTATATGGAAAGTAGCTCAAGACGCCGGCGATGACGTTTATCTATTGGGTACTAGTCATTGGGCTCTAACGAGATGCACCGACAGCAAGACTGACGCCCAGAACGGTATCATTTGTCGGAGGTGTTGCAGTCCGAATCAACGGAGGACACAGCATGCAACGAATCCGTTCATTGGCGCATGAGTAGTCAAGTAATCGAGCAAGCAAATGAACCATCTATAGGCAAGCGTAAGCAGTACATACAGTTGAGTGTGTTCGAGTAGGGTCACTTAGGAGCAACGAATCAACAAGCACGTATGGCTCAGTGCCAAAATCTGAATGGCTAGAGCACATCGTCCGTGATTCGGGGGAGTTAACGCGATATGCGTTCGTGCGTGCGTGCGTGTGTGGTGGTAGGCGGTATCGACTGACAGATCGATAAGTTTACCGGTATGGCAATGACGCTGTCAGTAGTTCGACCAACAGAAGGACCACACATGAGGGAGAAGAAAGGTGGTAGGCAGAAATAGCACCTCTGATTGGATTTCGACTCTATTTTCGCCAATCGCCTCAAGAGACTGCTTCCGGAAGTAACGACTTTACACTAGTAACCGGCTCTATAGGAGGGTCAGAACAAGTAGTGAATAACTGAAATCTTGCTTCCGGAGCACGTGAATTTAACATTTGTGGAATGTGCGGAGAAGATTCGTTTTAAGATACAACGGCTATGAAAGTAATGTTGTCATTATTCCCCGGAATACATAAACTTTTGCCTGGCGACCCAAATCGCCAAAATATCTCATTCCCCAATCTGCAGGTCGTGTGTGATTTTGGAAAACCATTCTCGAACACAAGGCCAGTTGATGCTTCATCAATCAATATTCTTCGTTGGACTTTATGAAATGACTAGCACTACTTTGTTTTTAAACTGTGACGCACCTCGGTGAACAAAGCGTGCTGAAAAACTCTACACATAGGGTCATGTGCGAGGCACCACGACAGAAGCAAATTGGTGGTATCTGGTGCAATTTTATTGCTACTCAACGGACTTTTTCACTCCGTTTCACAACGGGGAAGGGGGACTAAGAAGAGTGAATAAATGCAGGAATAATCACAATGTCCCTTCACACTATTTTATAGAAATCAGTAAAAACTGAGTTAGACATTGTTTTGAACTAGCTCACTAATTCCAATGAGAACACTTTCTTGCCCTTGGATCATCTCAGTTTGGTAGCTTAAAACATACTGTTTATATGGGAAGAATGAATCACTGTCCCCAGTCTTTGCAACACAGACTAGTTGATTCAAACGTGCACTGGGTAGCCTCGCTTTTGGTTTGGTTGGATTGGTGATACGATCAACCACCACTTGACGGGAATCCTTTCTCGTTTTATCAATCCACCGTCCTGTTGATCGCGAATCCGTCGGCTCAATCCTCGATCTGGATTCTGGACAGATGCCTGTCTCAAAAAGGAGCCTGGTATATGCAGCTTTATTGCATATGCATCTGTGATGCTCAAGACACTGGATAAAAATTTTCTACCGCATTTTGTCACTGAGAGTGCTGCGGAAGATATCTATCAGTCTGCATATAGGTCGTCCCGATGCACCCTTGCTGCCATAGCCTACTTAGTGAATTCTGTTGCGTCCGCTTTAGATGAGAAATGTAAAATGGTTAGGGTGTTATTTCTGGATTACAAAAACGCTTTCGGTGGTCTCGAGAGGTCAGTGTTGCTCAATCAGGAGTCGATCAAAGCGTATGCAGACTGATTCGTGGCTATTTCACTGACCGGACTCAGTCTACCTCCTTTATTGGAACGATATCCTCTTCACTTCCTGCCAATGATAGTGTCTTACAGGGTGCTATCTTTTCACCCTACTTCTCTTCCTTGTACGTAAAATAATTACCTATTCCCTCATCATTTATTTCACGTAAATATGCAGACGACTTCGTTTGTGGATGTGAGCATTCCAGACCAGAGGTCATTCCCGTAATCCAAAGGAGACTGGGTGATATTGTAAATTGGTCCTCTCCCGTTCGCCGAATTAGAATACATCTAAATGCAACAATGTATCAATCTACTTATTATCATGGGAACCAAATCAAAATTGTATTGACAGACTTGCTCTGTTTCCTGTATACCATGAACATTTTATCGCATCGTCCACAGTCCAACACCTCGGTGTTCTACCTGTCCACAATCTGTCGTGGTCTATGCACGTCAGTGAAGTTTTTGCGAATTCAGAAAACGGTACTTTTTCTCTCCCAGACAACGCATTCTCACCGTATCTCATAAATGTATTTCAAAATTTGTAGCCGGCCGCATTATTCCTCATTGGCTTCACTGCTCCTCAGTTCTTTTTCCTGGTTTGTTGAATAGTAACTTTCACTTGATCATAAGATCCATAAAACATCTCAAAATGTAGTGGCATATCTAGAGTTACACGTGTTGACACCATCATAAACAAATATTTTGTGCTTGTGAGTTTTATTTTCCAAAACCCTCTCTGGTTTCCATCATCCCCTATATAGTGAACTTCTGCATATCGTTATTCTGTTTTGTCATATATCGCTCGTCTACTTGTTGATCGCGTGAAGATTCCCTCGGAACCACGAAACAGCTTGAATTTCGAACATTAATCCATTTTTGCTCGATTTTTCCTTTTGCTAAAATTATGCATACTTTGTACAGTCTTATTCACAGAAATGATGTAAAAGGTTGTAAATCCACCCTTACGGGTGCGTGAAGCAACTATTGACTTGACCTCACCTGAAATTCGCAACACAAACACACACTATATGGTATGGTATCAAGTTTGAAGCGAGTGACGCGGGTCGCAACCACGAAAAATGATTTGGTGTATATCTCAAATGGCAAAGTTGGATTTTTCTCTCATCAACTCCTGCGGTATTTGCCACCAAGCAATGACAGTAGAGTCGAGTAATGGTCATGTTCGTGACCGGACCGGATGTGACTAGTTATCCAGTATCCTTGAAGAAAACTCCTGGAAAGCGGTGTGGTGTTGGTATGTTACGTGTTAGATGGGTTGATCATTGTAGATCCTACCATCTTGAGAATGATATTTCATATCTAACAATAACCGAAGAAGCGTAGAGCGAATATTAAGTTTCTAATCAAGTGAAGTGGTGGATAAAGTGACTTCAGTCGTCACAAGCAAAAAGGTTAAATTTCTGCTTTTCATGGAGGCGAAAGGGATGCAGTCGGACCGGGAAAGGTCGCGGTCAATGGTAACTCAGAGAGATTTTTTATCTCTACGTTTTTCAGTTATCACACAACAGTGTACAACAATTCAGGGAGGGGGTTGCGACCAATGAAAGGCTGCCAGATGAGAAAGTGGCAGGTGGTGGAGGGAACTGAACCAGGGTGGTTATTATCCAAAGTCCACGACGATAACCATTTGGCCACCGCCGGTCGAAGTTGGCGTAAGATACTCTACCAATGTGCTCACTATTTAGGAGTAAGCCTGGATTGGATGCAAGATATGAATACTTAGTAAACCTGTAGTAAGAATAAAATATCGGAGCACCTGAAAGGGTTGCTTTTGATGTTGAAACTGGAAGAATACTTTGTGAGTTAAGTGACTCTTTGTTGCAGCATTACCTGAATGGGAACAATGAAATGCAGCATACAGAGGATTACACCATCAGTATATTTATTAAGCAAATTGTTATTGTATACAGACATTGGAGAGATTTAAGTACAGAATGGGGAAAATGATAGAATGGCACCGTACAGAACGCCTGTTGTGGAAGGGAACTTTGAGGAAGGCTGCTCATGAAATCGGGTGAAATTTCCATGAACGGAAAGACAGTTAAACAATCACCAAGCGGTCCATAAGAATGTGCAGTAGAAGAAACAGTTGAATGCGACACTAGTAAAGAAAAAACTTTGGTGACCTGACCTCAACAATATTATGATAATACCAGAACGTGGGTAAGTAAAGCTAGAACATCCATAGTCTAGCGGAAGTCTCGATAAATTTTTTAGATCCAGTACGTTAATCTGAAGCGATGGTCTACACAACACAAACTTTTGAAACACTTTAAGGGCAACTAGTGCATAATAAACATGACGTGACGTGGATGAAACCTTTGGGGACATCGGGGTTTTCGAGGCCACCTCCCAATATTCGGGAATGTTCTTTTGAACAGAACAGCCGTTGAAGGGTTTCGATATTATTGACGACAGTGTCCCTGCACAGTCTTCAGCTATCCCATTTACTTCGTATAAGTAAGAGCTAATGTGTTGCAGATTTTGTTTTTTAGTGTACTATGATTTAACGCAGGACTTTTGTGTAAAAGTGTCTATGCGGAGACTGAATTTCATCGTTCAGTGCTTCGGACACATCCTTGATTTGAATGGATATCTTCTGGTATGTCTAGGTATTTTTATCACAAAAACAGGAGCAACAAAACAAATCTAAGCACAAACTTGTGAGCCAATAAATCAGCCAGCAAGATTCTAACTGTTCCACTCACCAGAATCAGAAGATAGGGTTTCGGTAAACTCAGTCACCGCATCTTCATCATCACCACCTTCGTCATCAATATCCCCCGTTGCCAGTGGTGCCGCTTCGTCATCATCATCATCAACTGGTGAGCCTTCAGTGGCTGTTCTTTCACTTCGTCTACGTTTATCGTGCCTTCCAGATGAGGTTTGGCTAGTAGCTCGTATCGATTCAAACGAGATACGGTCTTGCTTCAACTGAGCAGCTTGTTCCACATTGTGATGTTCCTGATGATAGTCAATGAGTTCATCCAGTATTTCCATCTGCCGGATGAATTTGGGTGAGGAGATAAATTCGGAATCACTGATAAATTATAAACGGCCCAATAGCAATAACTCATCTTCTGGTGCATCAGAACAATGGATGGAGCTATCCACTTTAAAGAGAACGAGAACCACAACTACTTTTGCCAAGTTTGCACTTAGGCGCCCTCCTGGAGGTTCGAATTTCTATTTTGACTACTAACGAAAGCAGTAGTTAGCTTTTGACCCTATTCGATGTCAGTTGTGAGGGCGAATGTTGCACGACTGAGACACTGGTTCCTGTATCGAGTAAACTGGATGTGCGGCATTTGTATCAGGGTCTATGATCCATATAAGATGAAATCAGAAAGGCAAATTTTCAAAAGAAAACAAGTAATTACCAGCGCGTTCGGAAACTGAGACCGAGGAGGCTCATCAATCCCAGAATTGAGTAGCATTCTGACAGATCTGAGAAGTGTCTGGAACACTGGCACGATGCTTCTAAACGGTATAAGCAAAAGGATTTTATAGAGATTATCTAGGAACTAGTCAATAAAGAACAGGAAACTGTTGGGAAGGCAAAAAAGCCACTTTCAGCTCGAGCATGCCAGGCCGGATTGAAAAACCAATAATTCGTAGGGTCACACAAGATGTTACCCTTTTTGTTAATCGAGCAATCAACTAGAGCCCAACACAAATCGGGTCAACGGATCGATAATCAACCCAGCAACCGTTTTTGCAAACTTAATCAGCTACTGGGCTTGAACACAACTGGCTGCCCGAGACCGGGAATGTTCGATTTTCGCTTTAAATGCCACGTAGTAGTCCCTGTAAATACACAGTCGTTTTGTCTTGCTGAGTAATCGTCTTCTAAGTTGCCGTAGCAGGCTGAAGCGATCAGAGTTGCGAGCCGAAGCCATGTACGTAGGTCTTCCATTCAGATCGTAGTAAAGAACCCTGAGGTCAAAACAGAAACACGGACGAAAAAAGACGGCACATTAACCATCAGGTGACCGAAAACCGGTTCGATGCGAGTGACTGTGTGTCGTAAACCATTCAAAAAGACTGAGGAAGACAAACTAGCTCTGTCCAAAAGTCCATGGCAAGAAGTCACTTTATTGCCAGGTTAGATTGGTAACCATGACTAGTGTGACACGAATGGTCATACTGTAAGCAATTCAAATCGATGGGCACGAATTAGGTTGGAAACTACTCTGGAAGTGCACGATGAGATTAGGGAATCGGAAGAGACAGGACAAAGATGAAGCGAAGGGAAATCAACTGAGAAACACAAAAGTGAAACAAACTGAATAACTATCCAACATATGTACGGGAAAAAGTCAGAAACAGGCAGTAAGTAGAGACGAATAGAATGTGGTATGAATGTCTATGATTACGTCGCTCCAACGTGCATGTTCCTCGGCGGCGATTAGCTAACGCGAACATAAAATCCGCCGCGTATGATATATACAGACCCATCAGATTTACATAGTTATTCGGTGAAGAAATTCTGTCACAGGGTAAGAGATTGCGAATAGCTACTCGCTCAGAACTGCACATCACTCATCTGTAAAACATGCTCGTTGCCATTAGACCAGTAAGCAGGTTGCGCATGCGCTGTTTACGTACTTTTACAATTGCACCCATGGGGATTGCCTCGTTTACTGCGAGTCATATGTCGTATTGCAAATGCTTAATCCCACTTCTTTGCCTTTATATGCAACCATAAAGCCGTTGAAAGTAACGTACCACCTGATAACATCAATCAGCGCTGGTCGCCTATCAAGAATGATTTGCATTCAACTGGTCTAGTGAGTTGTGGCCTGTCGCGTCGCGTCGTTACACCACGAATACCTTCTCCAAGCACGTCAGTCGATCCCAGCTGGAAGCGAGCACAACGAAGCAAGACTCGTAATGAAACGTGCACTTAATGCAAGCCTTCGAAGGGCCATGAAATCTAGTGGTCGCATCGTGCATCAGAGATGGGCAGTGCTACAGCGACCGGAAAATCCCGTAAGCTATCCTATCTCATCCGACTCACCAGTAGGAAACTATCAGGTGCAAGCGAAAAGATCGGTGAAGTTGACGGCTCGTCAATTCACAATCAGCAGTGGCGTCTCGAAAGCTGGGCGAAGCACTTTTAGACAGTTCAGCTGGCTTCCTGTGTCAGCATCATATACAGCTATTCCGGCACATGTCCCGTAGTCTGTTTCGACAGATTCATCTACTGAGGGGAGATCAACAGGAAAATCCAAGTCTTAGGACGTCACAAATCGCTGAGCTCCGCTGTCCTTCCCTTGGTCATGCTTAAAGATAACGGAATACAATTCGTAAGAAAACTTTGTGTTGCTCTCAAAGGTCTGGAATTTGGAGTAGGTCCCTTCCTTGTAGGGAACTTATTTGTTGTCCCCAGCTCCAAGAGAGTTTTGCGTACTGATTGCACTAACCATAGGGGCATAGGCCATGTCCCAATAGCATTCAAGCTGCTTACATCTGTCATACTTCGCAGATTGTATCAAACGCGTGAAGAGCAGACTGGGTTTCGCGCCTGTCGTGGATGCATTATTCAAATCATCATCCTCCGACAACTGTTGGAGCACCGTCACACTTTCCAAAGACCAACGAGAAACGGAGTACTTGATAAGTGTGTGTCGGCCATTAAAGAGTTGTACCACCATGGCTCAGATCGGGTTGATGGCCACGGACAGCTTTCGACCCCTTTTGTCTTCTCCAGTATAGCTCGACAAGGCTGCCCTATATCCCCATTTATCTCCAACTCTGCCACAGAAAATGTTCTGCGAAATGCCTTGACTTGTCTACTACGCGGTGGAGTTGTACTCCTCTCGGAAAACAGAAGTCTCGACTCAGAATAAACCAAGGACGTCGCCTTGCTGAATGACAAAGCACAGGCAACGAAACACGATTGAATCGCTTGGTGATTGAGGTATCCAAATACGGTATGCACTTCCAGCCTTCCCAGTGCAAAGTGTTCTTAGAAGACCGACAGGGGCCCGTATCTACAAACACTTTTTGCAATGTTCAGCAACAGTTAGTCGCTAACCTCAAGTACTTTGGGAGCCTGATTACATTTGGAAGTGGTGTTGGAGGATTGATCAGTTCACGAATAGCGGAAGTTGCAGCAGCTTTCGCCAACTTGTGACACCTGTGGCGACGCCGTAACATTCGGCTTTCTCTTTAGGGACGGGTGTTTTACTTCACGGTTCCAATACCTGGCCACTTCGCATTGAGGATGCTCGGTACCTCCTTGTTTTTGACAACTGATTTCCCACAACCATTGCTCGTATCTGGTGGTAGCATCGAGTGAGCAATGACGAAGTGCACTATCGTGTATCAGTTACGGATAGTTGCCCCCTGAATGAAGTAATCGCTCTACACCGCCTCCGATGGATCGGACATGTTTTGCAAATGCTTGCCTATCGTCTACCTTTCCGTGGTCTATTCGCACGTGCCCTGCAAGGCTGGAAGAAGCGACACGGCGGTCAGGTCGTGATTTGGCGTAGGAGTATGAAGAAACTTGAATCAACACTGGCCACCGTTGGCGGTTCCCGCCTTTCTGATTGGAACCCAAGGGATGAGGACTGTCGTTGGTCAGGGACGCTGAGGGATATGGCTTAGATTGGAAGTCAGTAGTGTGTGCTGTGTGGCCCGTCTGTTGCACTTCCGTTTCCCGTAAACACACAAAACAAAACACACATCAAAACGTGCACGGCGAAAATATAAAAAGGGGTTTCTTTTAGTTATTAACCGTCTGCTCCCATCTCGTTATGTTATCTTTTCCATTTTTTCCTTTATTTCTGTAAACGTGGCATATATATATATATATATATATATATATATATATATATATATATATGCGGTGCCGATCCTGACGCACACGGAAATTTACTCGGTATGCAGTTCGAGCTTCGTGAATTAATTAAGGTATATCAGGTCATCGGGTGTTGATCTCAATTCATTCAAAGTTACCTCTTATTTACCTTAATTATTCGCTATGCTGCGGGTAGTTGAATGTGTGTGACCTTCGTTGATAGGGTAAAAGGCTGAGAAAATTAAGTTAAAAATTGACAATGTATGGAAATATAATAAAATCGATCAACAAGACCACAAAGTGTCCAAGTTTATATTTAGATAGGTTTACTCACCAAAAGTTTTGGTAGAAGTCTTTTTCCGTTAATATATTTTTCATGGTTGTGTTGTGGTTTAGAGAAAATCTTTCACCGTTTCGATATTTCACGATATGTATGGCTTAAAAGTGCTTTTGACCGACGACCGCCAGGCTTACGGGAAAACGTTAATACCAGTTCGCATTAATATGTGCGTTGGATTTAAGGTCATTTGAGCTCGCTTCGTTGCTCACTTACATTGATTTCACGAGACCAATGAAAAGATCTCCTAAAACTGAGTTTTCTCGGCCTGAAGAGAATCAAGTTTGAATTACCGAAGCCCATAATTTTGAATTTTTTTGCGCATCTTGTTCAGTGTTTTACCGCGAGTACGAATATCGACCATCGGATAAATCACGGAAAAACTACCCCAAGCAGACATTTCGGAGATAGAAGAACCAGTAAATCGGGTGAACAGGACGATTTTATGTGCACTACGCTCAAGAAACAGTGCCAGAAATCCCTGTCCTTGGTCCAGCACGGGAATATTCCCAGGCTTTCTCACTCCATGTTGGATACATAGCGAACGTAACTTTCAGTGGGGCCAGTAGCAGTATGTCAGGCCCGAACGAGGTTCGAAGTGTAGTATCACGTAATATAAAGGCTGCACTGCAAGCCCAACAAATAAGAGCATGTACTGATTTCATCAGGGTATTAGGGGTCACGAGACCTGTCATTTTGGCGCTGTTTTTTTTCTCGGATGGGTATGTGGTATAAGAGGAGCCGCAGAAGGCTCACAAAAATCATTTGGTGTAGGAATTTCCCTCGAAAAATTATCCGGCTGTGTGCCGATTGAACGGACCGTTAGCTGACACTATGCACATTCATACACACCAGCACACACCCACACACAAGCCCGCGGACGCGGACGCCTACACGAAACAGTGTTTGTACTGTCCGGTTATTCACCAAGTCGCAACTGCTCATTTTAGTATCGAATTCCTTCAATCGATCTGTTTTGTTAGACGTGCCCGTATGTCACGTTTATGTTCATTCATAAAAAGATCCACTCAGTGATCGGTTGTTCTGTATCTTCTAACGATTGAGCCATGACCGCTATTGGCGACGGGAAATGGCAGATCAATCTGAGCTCATCAAAATGTGGCAGCAACAGCAAAAGGCAATTTTGGAACAACAGCCGCAGCAGACGAAGATGATAGAACTATTAACTTCGGTTCTGGTAATGTCACAAGCAATGACTAGTTGTCTGTAACAAAACTGCAAGAACCACTTCGCTGCCAGCATTCAGGAATTTATTTACGACGCAGAAAATGGGATTACTTTCCCTTCGTGGTACAGACGATACGATGTTTTTTGGTTGACGGTGCATCTTTGGACGAACAATAGAAAGTGTTTACTTATGCAGAAGCTGGGACCTACAGAACACACTCAGTATTGCAATTACATCCTATCACACCATCCTCGAGATTTTCCGCTAAAGGAAACAGTGTCTAAGCTAAGCTCAATCTTTGGCGAAAGATCGTCATTGTTCAACGTACGATACAATTGTCTCAAAATAGCCAGAAAATCAGCCGAAGAAAGTCTCTTACGCTGGTCGGGTCAACAAAGAATGCGAACGTTCTAAACCTAAAGAAACCACAAACGATCAACATAGAATCACTGATTTTTGTCGCTGGGTTAACTTTTCCAGGTGATGCCCAACTTCACACGATCCTGCACTCGAACGCCGTATTCGCAGCCACGAGCCCTTCACTCAACCAAATGCGGAAATACGTGACATTAACTGTGAATAGCCATCCAGTAACCCCTCAGCTGGACACGGCATCGGACATAACAATCATTTCACGTTCACCTTGGGTTGGTCTTGGTGACTCCCATACAATGCCACAAACCGTGTTTCTCGAAATGCCACTGGTCAACAAATACCATTCCTGGGAGAGCTAGAATGTGAGTTTCATTTTCGTGATCACTATGGTGATGGCATTTGTTACATATCAACTTCCGATAATTTAAATCTCGGTACTGATTAGATAAATAAGCTTCAGTTATGGGATATACCTTTCAGTTCCATTTGCGACTCAAACAACCCGACTTCGTTGTCACGCTCACACTCACCAAACGTACATGGCGTTGTGAACACTACTAGCACTCCAGCAGTTGGGGATATTCAGGAGAAGCACGCCGAAATATTTCAACCAGGCTTGGGGTTGTGCACTAAAGCTAAAGTGGGGTCTAAACCAGTCTTTCGTTTAAAATGGCCTGTTCCATACGCCGCTTTGAAACCAACAGATCAGGAACCCGAAAGATTGCAGACAGCGGGAGTACTTACACAGGTTAATTATTCCGCTTGGGCCGCACCAATTGTGGTGGTTAAGAAGGTAGATGGTTCGGTTCGCATGTGTGCCGATTTATCCACTGGACTTAATGGCCTAAAAACACATCAGTAACCGCTACCGATCCCGAAAGACTTGTTTTCTAAACTTAACGGAGGTAAAATATTCTCAAAAATTGATTTATCTGATGCCTACCTTCAGGTTGAAGTGGATAGTGCATACAGAGTTGCTGACTTTCAATACCCACCGCGGTTTGTATCAATACAATAGATTGCCATTCGGAGTAAAGGGCGCTCCGGCCATATTCCAGATCATTGACATAATGCTGACTGACCCTCCATTCGCACTGGCCTACATGGACGATATTGTTAGCGAGTCTAGATCTGAACATGTGCAACATTTGAACGAAGTACTACATAAGATCCGACTTCTCGGATTCAAGTTACGTATCGCGAAATGCTCAATTTTCTCCCAAGCATACAATTTCTTGGTTTTATCATTGATAAAAACGGACGAGGCCCAGGCCCCTCCAAGGTGGTGTCTATTAGTCAAATGCCTGCACCAAAAAAAGGAATTGCAATCCCTCCTTGGCCTTGTAAACCATTAGAATAATTTCATTACAAACATGCACCGTATTAGAGCTCCATTGTATTTAAAACCGTCCCACCAACTCTAATGAGAACTCACATCTGCCTCGGGATCATTTCAGTTTATTAGTACGAAACAAAGAATATATAGGTTGCTCTCACACTCGCCCACTCGTTCCACACAATGCATTGGTCCGAGTGGTGCGGGCGGCCACGTCTTGAGGCTTGAATGCCGCTGTCAGGATTCGTCTCGTCTATTGATTCGCGCGATTGGTCGACTGTCCTGTCGTTCGTGGTTTCATGGGTTCGGTAGGAGCTGGTACTGATGCACTGTCTGCCAGTGAGACTAAATCGTCCGTTGAACGATGTGTCAAACCATACTCTCTCACACTGAACACCTTATTGAAACGGGATTCCGAATAGCGATGGTCAAATGACTATCAGTCATTCTTTGACGAACTGAAGCGGCTATTGATATCCACCCTGATGCTGTGTCATAATGATCCCCATTTACCCATAATCGTCACTGCAGACGCCTCCGAATACGGCATTGGAGCAGTGCTCCTCCAAAAATTTCCAGTTGGCTCACAGAAGGCGGTATTCCACGCCTCTCGGGCGCTCACAAACGTCGAAAGAAAGTACAGTCAGAACGGGAAAAAAGCCTGGCGTTGGTATTCGCAGTTCACCAATTTCATAATTTTCTTCATGGTAAACGTCTTACCTTGTGTACTGATCACAGACCACTATTAGCCACCTTTGGTACAAAAATGCATTCCTCCTTCATACCGCAAACCGACTACAACGATGAGCAACGGTACTACTCGGTTATGACTTTGTGATTAGTTACATCCGCACAGACGGTTTCGGACATACTGACGCATTATCTCGCCCAAAACAAAGGAATTCTGATAGTCAACCTGGTGAGGATTTCGTAGTGGCCTCAGCTGAAGTTGACTCTGTAGTCGAACAGGTGTTTCGTGAGCAAATCTGTAATCTGCTTGCCACGTAAACCATGATATGAATCAAAACTAAATTAGACCATAATCTTCAACGAATAATTCATTTTCTGCAAACTGGCGGACTCCAAATATCACCGACCATTACATCATCATCATCGTACAGCACTGAACGGCAGGGCAAGCCCTACTGACCACTGCCTTTCTCACCATCCTGCACGTTGAATTACAAAGTATGAATATACAAGATTGACAGAGAGTGGATCTACATGGGTGGGACACAGCCGAAGCGCTCAAGCAACGATAATAGCAATGTTGGTTCCGCGCAGTCTGGAAAAGGGCATATATAAATGATTGCATGTGCCTCATGACTTGATTTGTTTGGCCGGTGAAATACAAGTACCCTGCCGTGTGTTGTCGTCCTTGTTACATTAGAAATCACCGTGGGTTCAGACAACATTAGACATCCGTCTACTATCGTGAGTACACCTTTCCGACCACAAAGTTGCGTTATGTAATGGTCCATCACGACGAGACTGCACCTTGACGTGGTGTGATGGCTCGCGTGCCACCACGACCCAAAGAGCTATACAGGATGGCTTCCTTAAGCCGGAGATTCAATTATACCTGACAGGTCAATGGGTAGAGGCCAGACAAAGTCCAGTCTCTTGGTCCTCCAGGTCCTCCGGGTTGGGGGTCGATTTGAGTTGGCAACTCAGTCGGTAAAACCAGTGGAAGAATAATTGATCCAAGCAAATGGACTTCCACTAAGCCATCCCGCTGCCTTGCGGATAGGTTCTTGTTAGAACTAATGGCTTTGGATGAGGACCCTAATCGTTCTCCTGCTTTGTGACTGGACACCCTAGCAGTACCCGTCCAACATCTCCCATGAACTGCACGAATAGAAAGAATTCCATACTACATCGGTCGTCGCGCAGGATAATCAGGACCGCGCTACCCATTGCATCGAGCGGGGTGGGTAGTGGTAAGTGGGCTACTGCTCAGAGTTCCCTCTCTTTTATTCAACCTCTGTCTTCTGTCCCCAACCAACTCTCCTTGCCCCATCTATCCACCCATAATGCTCCCACCGATAACACGGCTGATACTCGCAACGATTCCCTGTCAAATAGTGTCAGGAAAAATCTGCTATATTTTTAACTCACATTTTCTCAAGCCCCGTCAGCCTCTGAATCTCGGCTCCTCCAACGTGCGTTCACTCATGCAGGCCGGTCAGCAGGCGTGCCCAGCCCTCACAATGACCCCTCTGAAGATGGACGTCTGCTGCGTAAGTGAAACGCGTATCCAGGATTCGAGCAAAGATTCAACTAACAGATCCTGGTATCTCATCGAGGTATTTTCTGCGCACTTCAGGAGACGAAGTAGGTCGAGCTGCGGGTCAACGTGGTGTAGGAATAGTCTTGACTGACAAAGCTGAGGCTGCTCTTTTAGACTGGATTCCTGTTAACAGTCGTTTATGTGCTGTGAGACTCCAAGGATCAGTCGGCGTTCGAAAGGATAGTTGTGTTAAACGCAATTTGTTTATGATCTCGGCGTACGCCCCAACGGACTGCAGCGCAGACTTGCAGAAAGATGAGTTCTATGATGCACTCGCCACTCTCGTTCGCAGCAGTAAAGGTTCTGACATTGTAGTGCTAGCTGGTGACTTCAATGCACAAGTTGGCAAACTTAGTGTGTCAGAAGCCTGTTTAGGTGGGCGTTGTGCTTTACCTGCTGAGCGTACAGATATCGGGGATAGACTTCTGCAGTTTTGTGCAGACAATCGATTGTTCTTGTCTAGCACAAATTTCCGACACAGCTCGCGTCGCACAGCGACATGGCGCTCTAACTCTACAGGTATTTTGAGTCAAATTGATCATATCGCCGTAAGCTACCGGTGGCGCAGTTCTGTTCAGAACTGTAGATCTTACTGGTCCACGTACGTAGAGTCGGACCATGCATTAGTTTTATTGCGACTACATCTCCAGCTCCATGGTCATCGTCGCAAACCGCAAACCCGATTAGCCGTGCAACGTTTGTGTGATCCAGAAGTACGCACCCGTTATGAGCAGAAGTTAGCACATGAGCTAGGATCCACGGAGAACAGTAATGTAGATGAGCATTGGGCTCATATCAAACAGGCGATGCACGTTGCAGCGGGTTTTGCATGTGGTCCTAGATCCGTTGTCCATCAAAGACACTAGATCTCGCAAGATTCGCTGAGTATAATGGAGCAAAAGCGTCAGCTCTCGAACTGTAAGGAAATGAATAAGATACGAAGACATCTGCAGAAGCAAGTTACGAAAAGCCTCAAGACTGATCGTGAAAATTGGTGGGTCAAGGTAACCGAAGAAGTGGAAATAGCAGCTGCTTCGGGTAACATTCAAAGACTGTTCAAACCTATTTTTGACACCGGTGGTCAGCGATGGAAATGGAGAGCCCGTTCATGACAAAAAGGAAGGGCTGGACCGCCAGGCTGAATACTTCGAGACATTGTTTAGCTGGCTGCGCGCTAGTGTAGTTACTCCCGTGTCAACAACTGCAACTCCTTGGGTGGCATCAGTTGAGCCCCCATCGGAAGTAGAAGTGGAGCCGTGTATTTAATTACTAAAGCGTTAGAAAGCGGCCGGTCCCGCGGACTTTCCCCAGCTCTTTTCCAACTGAGCGATAAAATCACCTACCAACTGGCTCCGTGACATTTGAAACGAAGAGCGTTTTTCGGTAATATGGAACGAGTCACTTACTGTTCCTACCTTCAAGGAGGGAATACGCAATGACTGTAGTAACCACCGTGAGATCAGCTCAATTCCGATAGTCACCAAAGTATGAGCCTCGATTTTGCTGCACCGTCTTACACCCGCTTGCGCGAGTACCGCCCGCGAACAACAGGCGGGACTCCGCCCAGGTCGAGGATACATCGACCAGATTTTTACTCTTCGCCGACTACTTGAAACGCGTCACACGCACCGCCGATCGACAATAATGATTTTCTTAGACTTGAAAGGCGCCTTCGAGTCAGTTGATCAAATAGCGCTTTTCAGTGCTCTTCAACGAAATGGTATGCCCCAGAAGTTCGTGAACCCACTGAGATCATTGTATTTTCATACTTCTGACCGCGTAAGGGTTCATGGTGAACTATCAAGTCCATTCGAAACAATCAGCGGTATTCGACAGGGATGTCCTATGTCTCCACTCCTGTTCAACTTCGTCATGGACAAGATAATGGAGAATGCGTTGCAAAATCTTCAGGATGTGGACGTCGAACTAGGAAACAGTGAAAAGCTGTGACCTAAATTACGCGGACGACCTTGCCTGTCTGCACGAATGCATAGAAGATGCTCAACGTGCACTAAATAGACTCGCAAGAGCTGTAGCTCCATTCGGCATGTGCTTTGCACCTTCAAAGTGTAAGGTGATGTTGCAAGACTGAACATTACCGATTCCGAACTTGATGCTCGATGGGGAGGTGCTAGCAATTGTCGACCGCTTCACCTACCTCGGCAGCAGCGTGACGACGGATGGAAGCACAGTGGTAGAGGTGGGCAAGCGCATATTCAAGACTCGAGCGGCGTATGCTGGACTGAAGCACTTGTGGTACCGACCTGATATTTCACTTAAATTGTAAGGTGGTGTGTAGTGTGCTCCAGTGCGCCCAGTTCTGTTGTATGTTTGCGAGACTTGGGGTCTGCGTGCGGAAAATGTTTGTCGCCTCGGCGTTTTCCACCATTGGTTTTTGCGTAGTATCAGTAAGATTGGGTGGAGTGGTTGGGTAATCAATGCTGAGGTCAGAAATCGAGTATTGAGTACTAGGTCAGAGAATGTTCTATCACAGCGTATCCAATTTAGTAGACTCCGTTGGTTGGGGCTCATGTTGCGTCTGGCAAACGGACGTCTACTATACCTTGCCCTGTTTTGCATTATTCCTAAAGTGGAAGAAACCACGTGGAGTTCAACCGATGACGTGGCATCAGGGAATGAGAAGATATACACTGAAATTAGGAAAAGTAGGTGCTTTAAGCCTTCATGGTTGGGATCTAAAGATCCCTCAACCAGTTGACTGGGGACACTGAAGGATATGGCAGCGGACCTTGAACAGTGACGATCGTGTTGTCACTTTCTACCGAATCAGAATGATTGATCAATGTGTCTTTTTACAGTTAGATTGTGTATTCCGTACTAGGGCGTTATTTCTTTTTCCCACCCATGTAGGTCCACTCTCTGTCCATCTTGTATATTCATACTTTGTAATTCAACGTGCAGGATGGTGAGAAAGGCAGTGGTCAGTAGGGCTTGCCCTGCCGTTCAGTGCTGTACGATGATGATCATGAATTGACCTCGAATGTCCACTGCACTATTACTGATAACGAGAAACCTGATATTGGGACTTGGAGTGGCAGAGAACCACATAAGATCCCAATAGGTCAAGCGTGTTAATGAGCCGGGCGCTTATTGTTGAATGGTCATAACAATAGGCCACCAAAATGATCTGAGTCGATCATTCCAGATGGGACTACGTAACCAAAATCTTGAACTGTCTGCCTTCAGTTACCCGATACTAAGCATCACCACACCTAATATATTCAATTGACCTCGAACCTAATCATACCTAAATATACGCCACTATGTAACATGTCATATGTGAGCTGACACGCTTCAGTTTCGGCAACGAGAAAAAACCACAAATGAATTCTATATCTCCTGGTCAATAACAGAGGAAATTGTGATTTTTACCTCTCCCACATTCAAATACTTGCTTTGCGGTCAGGTTCATGCGTGCAGATGATGAACAAACCGCAGCGCCAAACAAATAGGTGAATAACCTTTCAAACTGCATCCGAAACCGTTATACGTAGTACGTGTCCTGACCAACGCAACCGGCGGAGTGATAATAGCATACTAACTAAGAACGTGACACGTCCGGTTCCGAAAGCGCTTATACGAATTGTGGAGATCTAATTTGATTTTACCACCATATCCGCAAGATACTAATTCAACAACGGGGATCAAAGACCGATAGTCGGTTAATATTTTTAGCAAGGATGAAACAGTTGTATAACTGCGTTGGTACAGTATGAAGATTCATTTCATAATATTATCGAACTAAAAATCGGGCCACGGTAGACTTCGTTGCTGTGAAGACACCAGTCTGTAGCAGTTTCAATCAAATGGGCAATTATAATAGGCGACTAGATAATGACGTGTATGACATGCAACAAGCGGCTGTTATCCACATAAAATATTCGCTTAAACAGGAGCAATTCAAATGTAATACTCACCACGAGCGGGATGTTATCCGTGGAACGAGCCGCCTGAAGTGCAAAATTTAACGAGTCGACTGTAGTCGAGGATTCCAAAAGAGGTTGGGCACCGCGACCAGTAGAGTCGGACTCACATGTAAGGCGCTGAGCTTGGGCAAGGCTAAACCAACTACTAGCCAAATCCGCACTGGACAATGAGGTTGAGGTGACCCAGCCGATCTCACGACGATACGTATCTACACATCGCCCAAACTCAAACATCGCACGATATGTTTCTGCCACTGAAACCAGTGCAGCATCCACAATGTTGGTTAGTGCTAGTTTATCAGCGCCTGCTGTCGTGCACAAATCGAATGCATTTTCTGCATATGTGAGCTGAAAAAGATACAAATCGAATAGCTATACGTCTATCGAGCACGTGTTTAGGGACAGAGGACATAGGTGTAGTTAACATAGACGGAAATTTCTTCACCAATAAACAGTCATCTGGATGGAATAATGAACTGACTTTATTTGAGTGATGATTTATTTCATTAGGAATCTGGTAGAACAGGCATGGAGCGTGATCATGTGGTGGCACACGAACGGAAGACTGTAATTATAACGATACGGTCACATCGCATCGGTACGACCTTGTTTCGAGTAGCTTTTGGATCAGGTTACTCAGATTCTGTGAAATAACTGTGTTGTTAGGAAGCGCCTGAGTGCAGCGACATATATGTATGTATATATGCCTATGGGCATACTGCTGAGTACTTCGCACGTCATCCGTAGCTGGTTTGGAATCAGGGTGATATATATTTGATACTCTGTCTCCGCCTCATAATTTGCTCCTATTTATCTTGCACCATCTAACATTTCGCTTGTTTTCTTTTAGCTCGTATGCCTCGATTTTTGGTTCATTGAAGCCTATCAATCAGGCGTTGTCTTACAAACTCATTCTGTTAACCGATCATACGTTACAATTCAATCAAAACAATGGACCAACACCTGCACCCGGATCGTTTCGACCCAGACCCAAACTCTCCGAATGGCGCTGACTCCTGGGAACAGTGGTATTATACCTCTACAAACTTTCTGGGATTAGTCGAAGAACACCAACCAGACAAACTTAAAGTTCTCATGCATTTCCTACAGTCAACTGTTAACAAATTCGTTTCCCGGTGCACCGATTATGACTCTGCCATCAACACCCTTCAATCCCTATACATGCAAACTAAAAACGAAATTTTTGCACGCTATCTTCTAGCAACTTCGAAGCAGAATACTCTTGAAGCTATTGCTCAATTCGTGAAAAAGCTTAGAAATCTTGCCTTAGACTATAATTTCCAGGCTGTCAGTGCGAACTAAAACGAAGAAGACGCTATTCGCGATACGTTCTTCAGCGGACTCTTATCAAACCCTATTCGCCAGCGACTTCTCGAGAACAAAACACTCGACACAGGTTACTGCATATGACCAAGCCCAAGTTCTGGATCTAGCTCATCAGAAATCGCAGATATTCGCTCAGTCCAAACCTTCAGTATACATTACTGCTACGATAGATAGCTCCAGTGCCGTCAGTCAAGCATGCGATAAAGATGCCAAAGCGACACTGGCTGCATCCCGAACTAGCTGTTTCTTTTGTAGTTATGATCGCCATCCTCGCCACAAATGTCCCTCGAAAGATGCAATTTGCAAGTCGTGTGGTAAACGGGGACACTTTCAGGTCAGCTGAACTTCTACAAAAATAAAACAAGCTGCAACTTTCTTATCATTTGTTGCTTCCTCCATCATTACAGCTGTAGCTCCAGTGGACCTCAGTAAAGCTATTACGGAAGTAACAGTCAATGGAGCAGTGCTACAAACTCTAATAGACACAGGAAGCTCAGAGAGTTACGTCTCCGAGGCGACTGTGCTCCAGAACAAATAGTGCCCAATCGCACCCAAAAGTAAGATCATCCGCGATTTTACCCGCGTGATCAGCACTACCAAAGGTCACTGTTTTGTCTCATTGCCGCACAGAGGTGCCCGGTAAGAACATGTCAAACTATCGATTTTCCCTGACTTATGTGTTGATGTACTGCTTCGGCATGACTTTTGACAACAACACACGTCGGTAGAAATACCCTTCCAAGGAACTCAGCTACCCTTTTCGGTTTGTGGTCTCTCCACTGCTAACCTTCCAGCCCCATCTATTTTAACACACCTGGATCCCACTTGCCGTCCTATTTGCATAAAATCGAGGAGATACAGCCACAACGATTAGGCCTTTATTCGACCAGAGATCGTCCGATTATTGGACGATGGTATAATCGAGCCTACTCGGTCACCATGGCGGACCGAAGTCCTGGTTACTACTAACGAGCTCCAGAAACGACGGATGGTGGTCGATTATAGTCAAACAACCAATCGACTCACGTTCCTAGATGCATACCTGCTACCCCGCATAGACGATCTAGTGGGGAAAATTACACAGTTCAGCACTTACAGCACTTTAGACCTACAGAGCACGGTACCATCAGACCCCATAAAGGAAAACGAACGGCAGCACACGGCTTTCGAAGCATGCAACAGCCTCTACCAATTTCGCCGAACACCGCTTGGAGTAACCAACGATGTTGTCTGTTTCCACCGCGCGATGGACGAGCTTGTTCGATGTGAAGGACTAAAAGGAATATTTGTATATGTTGACAACATTACTATCTGTGGGAAAGATGGCACGGACAACGATGCCAATCTGAAACGGTTCCTGCAAACGGATGGGAATTATGATTGTTGCTGTAGATCAAGACAAGAGTGTCTTCGCCACAACCGTAGTTCGACTGTTGGGCCACGAAATATCTAAAGGAACGGTTAAGCCTGACCCAGAACGCTCTGACGCTCTTCCCAAACATCCTGCTCCGGAGGGTATGAAGGCGCACCAAAGAGTCGCTGGAATGTTTTCCTATTACTCCCAATGGTTCCTCCATTTTTCGGGCAAAATTCATCCGCTTATCGTCAATAGGACATTCTCTCTCTTCATAGAAGTACTTTCGTCTTACGAATCATTGAAGTCTGAATTAATTTAATCACCACTATTCGCAACCGATAAAGACACACCATTCGTGGTCGAAATCGATGCCTCCAACATAGCAACCTTTGCTACTCTCAATCGAAGCGGTCGTCCCGTGGTCTTTTTTGTGTACTCTGTCACCCACGGAGCGAAATCACCCAGCGGTAGAGAAAGAAGCTTACGCGACTGTCGAAGCTGTTCGAAAGTGGCGACATTATCTTTTGGGTGCACACTTCAAGCTTATTACAGATCAACGTTCTGTCGCTTTTATGTACGACATGAAAGCTAGCAGCAAGACAACGAATGACAGAATCCAACGCCGGCGCACTGATGTTTGTCAGTGCTCCTATGATGTGATATGTCGCCCATGTTCAGAGAATCGTGCAGCCGATAACTTACTACGAGCATTCTGTGCGAGCACACATCCTATCAGTTAACTGAAGCGACTTTATGAAAGTCTGTTACCCCGATATTATTCGTCTATATCATTTTATTCGGACAAAAAATTGCCTTTATCTCCCGATAATGTCAAGGCGATAATTCAATAATGTTCTGTTTGTTCACACCTGAAACCCAAGTACTACAAACCCTGTAACAGCCCACTTGTTGAAGCTACACAACCATTTGGACGTCTGTGTTGACTTCAGAGGACCCATCCCGTCTTCTACTCGTAATCACTACATCTTGACAATTAAAGACGAGTATTCTCGCCTTCCATTTGCTTTTTCTTGTTCTGATACGACTGCTTGCATCATCATTTCTCGCTTATTGGAATTGTTTGCTGTTCGGCATGCCGCACTATTTACATACTGACCAAGGAGCCTCTTTTATGTCCCAAGAATTGAAGACATTTCTTCACGAACGGAGTGTAGCTACTAGCAGAACAACGAGCCACAACCCTCAAGGCAACGGTCACGTCGAACGACTGAACGGGACAATATGGAAAACAGTATCCCTGAACTTCCGTTTGAGAGATTTAGCCATTGATCAGTGAGAGTTGGTACTGCCTGAGGCATTGCATGCCCTCAGGTCACTGCGCCAAATGCCTCAGTATGGTCGGAGGTGGGTGTCTCAGGCTCCGAGATGGTTACTCGTCCCGATCGCCTCTCAAAATGCTCCCAAGTGACCGTGCGCCTAAAACAGCCTCTCCCGAGGAAGTCCTACTCACTGCCTTCTCGTGGCGGAGGTGTTCCCACTAAAGTAAGAGGACGAAAGCCAAGGCCCGGCGCTTTCCGCCGGGTTGGCTGACTCATAATCAATCTAGGAGAGATGGCTAAACCCTGATTCCAAACCAACCACGGGTGGTGCATGAAGCGTACAACGGTATGCTCACCGGCGTCTGTGGCGGAGAGGTGCACTGGGCACCCAGGATGTTTGGCCTCATCCGAAGGGCGTATGAACTGAGCATTCAATCACCGGCTCCCAGTGGGTTACGGACCCCACGTTTCGTTCCGATGCCTTTCGGATTAAGCTCTGGATAGCTAAAGGCTCCAGATGTGGACCCCTAAGAAAAATACCTGCTTTGGCCTGGGCAACCTGGCAGTATTGCGCCCACAAGCAAATCATGAACTCGGACTATCCACTCCCTCCTCCCCGACTGTACCATGTATTGTTTTACACACAGTCTGAAATCAGGCGGGTGTGTAGAATATATATATATATATATATATATATATATATATATATATATATATATATATATATAGATAAAGATATGTACTGTTATCAATGAGACTCCCCATGAACGAATGTTCATTCATCACCAAAAACCTGCCGTTGGCACCAGTTTACCACAATGGTTACTAATGCCTGGGCCAGTGTTATATGGAAAAAACATCCGTTCGTCTAAGCATGATCCGATAGTGGAGGAAGCCGAATCGGTGGAGAGAAACCCCGAGTACGCTCATATACGTCTCTCTGATGGACACGAGGAAACGATATCACTCTGTCATCTTGCTCCCGTAGGACGATCGACTTTTGCACCACTCGTCCCTCATTTAGATTCTCTTTCCTGCCTGAATAATGGCATGCCAATGTACCTCCGATTTGCAATCAACTGTTTCAGACCCAGTAGAGTCCCCTAGTGAACCCGAAACAAACGTTGAAAACCTTCTCTTGCAACAACAAAGAGTGAGATCCTATTGCCTTCGAAACCGTGAGGCGTAGCAACGCATTGTTCGTCAACTGGTCTCAACGTTTTCCACTCCTTTTCCACAGATTGCACGAAACACAAAATACTAGTCTTTGTTTTCTAGGTGGCGGTGAATGATATATATTTGTTACTGTGTCTCTGCCCCATAATTCGCTCCTATTTCGCTTGCATCATTTAACATTTCGCTTGTCTTCTTTTGGCTCATATTCCTCGATTTTTGGTTGGTAAAAGCCTATCACTCAGGCGTTGTCTTCCGAACTCTCGTTCTATTAACCGACCATAGGTTACACAGGGTTTGGCCATCTACCCTAGATTGAATATCAGTCAAGGCGATAGAGAGCGCTGGGTGTTCGCCTTCGTCCTCACACTTTGGTGAAAACGCCTCCTCCACGAGACAACCATAATGCGGCTTCAACGCACTGATTACTGAATCAGACTTTACAAATTTAGTTCGATTTAAAGTTCGTCAAGGTTATAAAAAACTTTGTCGAAATTCACGAAGCAAAAGAGTCTAATAAGTAAGGACATCAATGGGCACAAACAAATGTCACATAGTATCGTGTTTGCATACATGTTTACCTTTATTTGTTCGATAACCCCAAACTCAACGGTCTTTTTAGCCCATCTTGTTATGCGTCTGAATTTTCGGAATCCAAGACAAGAAGGCATGAGGTATCTGTCCCTCAAATTCAGCCTCTATCTTGTTTTTCGAATCAGCAATTAACCGAGATGTGTTTCCACCCTGACTTGATGTGTGGTCTATTATTATATACCAGAAGATTACATACTGAAGGGCGGTGCCGCAAGTGTTGTCCACTATTTGGATCACTGCGCTATCACAACATGAATCAGTTGCTGATATGGCCGGTGTTTCCCCATTCGTCGGAGATTACCGCGGCGGTTACATGACTTCATGAATGATGCGACCCCGCGACCAAAAAGGTCCACTACACCATCAAGGAGAGCTGACAAACTTTGTTTCTGAAATCCACCGGAATACTTACCATGAGTTGATAATGTCTTAATGCGGGTCCGTGCATTTCCAGTTCTGAATAAATATCACCCATTTTCTCGTGGGCTTTTGACGTTGCCCGAAGCGAATCCAGGTCACTGGATACAGATTCCGGGATAGCATACATCAAATTTGATAAACGCATGCCTAGACAAACAAAAAATAAAAACGTTTAAAGATATCTACATTTCCGAATCAGCCGTCGACAGTAATCAGATGAATTCGGATTGTGCAGCTTGAGGAGGCGATAAACTTTCGCCGCCTTGCGAAATTGTCCAACGGATAAATAGACCTAAATACAACGAGAAGATCGGAATATGGAATGGTTTGTCAAACTTGAGCCATGGATTCCCGCAAGCTCTTCAACAGCTCTTTGGTCTCGTGATCCAAATTTGTTTTGGCCATAGGTGAAACCAAGGCCATTCTGATTAAAGAAATCAGTACATAGGGGTAAACTGCTTGACTTACTGTAAAATCGTTAACACGTTACGCAACGAGGTTGAATTCATGAGACTAATGAGACTGGCCCGATCCAACGGTTCATACTTTTGTGTTGGGGGCATATTTATGGACAGATCTGCGATTTGATAGCAGGCACGGAAAAGCAATTTCTGCAATTGATACTTCCGAGCTAAAGAAATGCACTGCGTGAACCGTTCCAGTGCACCAGTTCGTTCTCGCTGTGCGCGAAAAACCTGACCTATTTTAATTCCCGTAATGCTGAGCACAAGAATTCAGAGACAGTTACCGAGGTTTAATAATGAAACAGCACGCATTTCTCCTAATTGCTTACTATCCAATTCTCCTGTGAATTCGGTAATCATTTTTATGCTACTGAGGAGAGCTTGAGCAGCGGACTTTAGATTTCGTTTTGTGGAATCGCCATCTTTCATGAGTTCGGCTCGATTTAAAAAACAACGCCCAAGAGTGACGAAGGCACGTTGCTGTTCCAACTTGTTACCCAATTCTGTGGCCAGCTTCAGGTACTGATTCGTATGACTGATCGCTTGATCATAGTCATCTAATTCAATACAACAATCAGCAATGAATCGGTGGGATATGGCACACTGAAATTTATCCCCTTTTGATTGCCATAGTTCCAAGAGTTTCTTATACTCCCGCAGTGCATGGACGTGTTCACCTGTGAAAATGAATAATACAAGTGCAGATGATTTATACCAGATTCTGTGTGTAATACCGCGATTTCCAACGTTATATCTGCTTGTTCTTTCGCCGACTTTGCACGAGTTCGCTGTTCTAATAATTCTTAAGAAATGATTCGAGAATGGAGCATGAGCTCTTACTTTTCAGCTGCATTTGTTGATGGAATTAAAAGCTTTGGAAAAAGATCACGGTCATTCCATCATCGAACTGAGAGACTGAAAATCAAACGACAAAACAGCATTAGAGCTTCAAAAACAGCAACAACACAGAAGATAATCCGATAATGCCTATGGGAAATAGACAAATCTGTCTCGATCCAACCGACCATCATTATCACTATCCAGAACAGTAGTGTGTGGGTTAAATCAGCAGGAGTACAAACGTCACTTTTGGTTCTTGGCGACGACCAGACTCCAAAGTTCACTCTATTACACACATGCTAACTAACTTAAACCAAATTTTATCATCAGTTTTTACTGATTAACATTGTACATGAGTGACTTGTTTGGAATTTTTACCTCGACATAGTTATCATTTCATGTCATCATCATCATCATCGTACAGCGTTAAACAGTAGGGCAAGCCCCACTGACCACTGCCTTTTTCACCATCCTGCACGTTGAATTACAAAGTATGAATATACAAGATGGACAGGGAGTGGACCTACACGGGTGGGAAAAAGAAAGAATGCCCTAGTAGCCAACACACGGAACACACAGTCTAACTGTACAAACGTGCACCGATCAAACATTCTGATTCGATAGAAAGTGACAACACGATCGCCACTGCTCGCGGTTCGCTGCCATATCCTTCAGTGTCTCCAGCCAACTGGTAGACGGATCTTTTGGACCCCAACCACGAAGACGTGAAGCACCTACTTTTCCTAAGTCTGCTGTACATTTTTTCATTCCTCGTTGCCACGTCATCTGTTGACCTCCACGTGGTCTCTTCCACTCCTTAGGAGGAACGGAGAATAAGACACGGTACGGTAGACGTGTGTTTGACATACGTAACACGTGTCCCAACCAAAGAAGTCTACTAAGCCGGATACGCTGTGACAGAACGTTCTCTGAATTAGTACCCAATACTCGATTTCTGACCTCATCGTTGCTTACTCGGCTATTCCACCCAATCCTAGCGATACTACGTAAACATCGGTGGTCGAAAACCTCAAGACGACGAATATCTTCAGCACGCAGACTCCAAGTTTCGCAAACATACAACAAAACTGAACGCACAGTGGCACAGTATACACGACCTTTCAACTTCAGTGAAATATCAGGTCGGCGCCACAAGTGCTTCAGTCCAGCGTACGCCGCTCGAGCCTTGGATTTACGCGTGCTCACCTCTACTACTGTGCTCCCATCCGTCGTCACGCAGCTACCGAGGTAGGTGAAGTTGTCGACAACTGCCAACACCTCCCCATCGAGCATCAAGCTCGGAATTGTTGACGTCCAGTCTTGTACCATCACCTTGCACTTTGAAGGTGCAAAGCGCATGCCGAATGGAGCTACAGCTCTTGCGAGATTATCTAGTGCACGCTGAGCATGTTTCGTGGATTCGAACAAGCAGACAACGTCGTCCGCGTAATCTAGGTCACATAGCTTTTCACTATCTCCTAGTTCGACGTCTACATCCTGAAGATTTTGCAAAGCGCTCTCCATTATTTCGTCCATGACGAAGTTGAACAGGAATGGAGACAAAGGACATCCCTGTCGAACACCACTGGTCGTTTCCAACCGACCGGATAGTTCACCGTAAACCCTTACGCGGCCAGAAGTATGAGAATACAATGATCTCATTAGGTTCACGAACTTCTGGGGCATTCCTTTTCGATGAAGAACACTGAAAAGCGCTGTTCGGTCAACGGAATCGAAGGCGCCTTTCAGGTCTAAGAAAATTATTATTGTCGGTCGGCGGTGCGTGTGACGCGTTTCAAGTAGTCGGCGAAAAGTAAGAAAAAAAATCTGGTCGATGCATCCTCGACCTGGGCGGAATCCAGCCTGCTGCTCGCGGACATTCCTCTCGCGAGCCGGTGTAAGACGATGCAGCAAAATCGAAGCTAATACTTTGGTGACTATCGGAATTTAGCTAATCCCACGATGATTACTGCAGTCATTGCGTATTCCCTTCTTGAAGATGGGAACAATCAATGACTCACTCCATATTAACGGAATACGCTCCTCCTTCCAAATGTCACGGAGCAAGGCGGTTAGTAATTTTATCAACGCCTCACCACCCAGTTTGAAAAGAACTGGAGGAAGTTCGTCGGGACCTGCCGCTTTCCCCCGCCTTAGTAATCGAATACATGACTTTACCTCTACTTCTGATGCGGGCTCAAGTGATACCACCCAAGAAGTCACAGTTGTTGACACGGGAGTAACTACACTAGCGTGCGGCCAGCTAAACTGTTCCTTGAAGTACTCGGCCCATCGTTCAAGCCTTTGCTGTTTGTTATGGATGGGTTCTCCATTCCTATCGCAAACCGTTTCACTGACCTGAGTTCGCCGTCCATCGGTGTCACGAATAAGTTTGAACAGTCTTTAACTGTTACCTGAAGCAGCTGCCACTTCCATTTCTTCGGCTACCTTGATCCACCAATTTTCACGATCATTCTTAAGGCTTTTCGTAACTTGTCTTTGCAGCTTTCTCCGCATCTTATTCATCTTACGGTTCGAAAGCTGACGCTTTTGCTCTATTATACTCAGCGACTCTTGCGAGATCCAGTGTCTTTGATGGACGACGGATCGAAGACCGCAGGCGAAACCTGCTGCAACGTGCATCGCCTGTTTGATAGGAGCCCAATACTCATCTACATTACTGTTCTCCGTGGATCCCAGCTCATGTGCTAACTTCTGCTCATACCGGGTGCGTACTTCTGGATCACACAAACGTTGCACGGCTAATCGGGTTTGCGGTTTGCGACGATGACCATGGAGCTGGAGAGGTAGTCGCAATAAAACTAATGCATGGTCCGACTCTACGTACGTGGACCAGTAAGATCTACAGTTCTGAACAGAACTGCGCCACCGGTAGCTTACTGCGATATGATCAATTTGACTCAAATTACCTGTAGAGCTAGAGCGCCATGTCGCTGTGCGACGCGAGCTGTGTCGGAAATTTGTGCTAGACAAGAACAATCGATTGTCTGCACAAAACTGCAGAAGTCTATCCCCGATATCTGTACGCTCAGCAGGTAAAGCACAACGCCCACCTAAACAGGCTTCTGACACACTAAGTTTGCCAACTTGTGCATTGAAGTCACCAGCTAGCACTACAATGTCAGAACCTTTACTGCTGCGAACGAGAGTGGCGAGTGCATCATAGAACTCATCTTTCTGCAAGTCTGCGCTGCAGTCCGTTGGGGCGTACGCCGAGATCATAAACAAATTGCGTTTAACACAACTATCCTTTCGAACGCCGACTGACCCTTGGAGTCTCACAGCACATAAACGACTGTTAACAGGAATCCAGTCTAAAAGAGCAGCCTCAGCTTTGTCAGTCAAGACTATTCCTACACCACGTTGACCCACAGCTCTAGCTGCTTCGTCTCCTGAGGTGCGCAGAAAATACCTCGATGAGATACCAGGATCTGTTAGTTGAATCTTTGCTCGAATCCTGGATACGCGTTTCACTTACGCAGCAGACGTCCATCTTCAGAGGGGTCATTGTGAGGGCTGGGCACGCCTGCTGACCGGCCTGCATGAGTGAACGCACGTTGGAGGAGCCGAGATTCAGAGGCTGACGGGGCTTGAGAAAATGTGAGTTAAAATTATAGCAGATTTTTCCTGACACTATTTGACAGGGAATCGTTGCGAGTATCAGCCGTGTTATCGGTGGGAGCATTATGGGTGGATAGATGGGGCAAGGAGAGTTGGTTGGGGACAGAAGACAGAGGTTGAATAAAAGAGAGGGAACTCTGAGCAGTAGCCCACTTACCACTACCCACCCCGCTCGATGCAATGGGCAGCGCGGTCCTGATTAGCCTGCGCGACGAACGATGCAGTATGGAATTCTTTCTATTCGTGCAGTTCATGGGAGATGTTGGACGGGTACTGCTAGGGTGTCCAGTCACAAAGCAGGAGAACGATTAGGGTCCTCATCCAAAGCCTTAAGTTATAACAAGAACCTATCCGCAAGGCAGCGGGATGGGTAGGTGGAATCCCATTTGCTTGGATCAATTATTCTTCCACTGGTTTTACCGACTGAGTTGCTAGCTCAAATCGACCCCCAACCCGGAGGACCTGGAGGACCAAGAGACTGGACTTTGTCTGGCCTCTACCCATGGACCTGTCAGGTATAATTGAATCTCCGGCTTAAGGAAGCCATCCTGTATAGCTCTTTGGGTCGTGGTGGCACGCGAGCCATCACACCACGTCAAGGTGCAGTCTGGTCGTGATGGAACAACACAATGGAACAAGGCGAACTACCATCCGAATGGAAAAAACCGTTGTCATCCCGATGTCCAAGAGCAGCAAAAAAACGGAAGCTGCGAATTACCGTCCGGTTAGCATTACGTGCGTGGTCGGAAAGATTATGGAACGCCTAGTATCGACGCAACTGCAGCAGTAACTCGACAGTCATGAGCTTCTCAGCAACCAGCAGCATGATTTCAGAAAGCGCCGATATTGTCTGTGCAACCTTCTACTAGTGCGTGAACATTGGACACAGGCTAGAGCGAAGGGCCACTCCACGGATGTTATCTGTGTTAACCTCAGAAAAGCGCTCGAAAAAGTGCTGCACAACCGTTTACTCACTAAGTTGAGTCGGCACTTTCTGAAATCATGCTGCTGGTTGCTGAGAAGCTCATGACTATCGAGTTACTGCTGCAGTTGCGTCGAGACTAGGCGTTCCATAATCTTTCTGACCACGCACGTAATGCTAACCGGACGGTAATTCGCAGCTTTCGTTTTTTTGCTGCTCTTGGACATCGGGATGACAACGGTTTTTTCCATTCGGATGGTAGTTCGCCTTGTTCCATCGTGTTGTTAAACAATCTCGTAAATGGAGGCGCGATAATTTCAGCTAGTTCCCGAAGGACTAATGACTGGATCCCGTCCGGACCAGGTGACGTATGTGGTCGGAGTTCTCACAGAGCATGAACATTTCCCACCACGAACGACCGCCATACCATGGTAATTGCATTCTGCGTAGGTAGGGGTGAAGATAACTTCTCCGAGGCATGAAAATTGTCATAGTGTCGCGCCATTATTGCTGCTTTATCGCAATCGGAGTCCGCGGTGACTCCATCATGTAGTGTTGGGATTTCTGGACGAGCCTTAGTCTTCTTTCTCAGATATACAAACAGCGTTTTCAGTGTTGACTGAGTTGGCCGCAAGTCGCTCTTCATATTCGCGCCTCTTAGTGGACTTCAGCGTCAAACACCGATTTCGGATATGTTTGTAACTGTCGTATCCCGTGCCGGAGGATCGAAAATGTTGCCAAGCTCGAATTCTTTGTTGCAACTGACTACGTAGTTCCTTTTCAAACCATGGCGGTCCTTTAGCATGACTTTGTCGCCTGTGTAGAGATGCAAAAAAGCTGATCAATGCAGTGATTTTTAATTTAAAGGAACTCTAGGTTTCATCTACTTCGTCATTAACGGTCGAATCCCATGGCAAGGCAGCAGCAGGTTTTATTTCAGCAAAGAGTATGCGTCACACTTTTAGTCGGCACGGCGGCTTTCGATGAAGGAATGCACGGCGTGGTCGCTGGAGCCTAACGGTGGTAGAAGATCGATTCCATGTATGTCAGAAGTTCGCGGGAAGAACACTTGGTCCAGAGCGGATATATGACCCACCTGACTCCTGGTCGGTTCTTGCACATGCTGATGTAAGAAGAGGTCACAGCTTCACGTGCACAACGGGAGAACCTGTTCGCGTATATGTTGCAACTGTTCGATACCCAGTCAGTATGAGGAGCGTTAAATTCGCCAAGAATTTGACAATGGCCGTCTGTCACCCATCGATACATGGGATCCAGAGTACCTCGCACGTCAGCCTTCGGAGTACTACAGATGATCTCAAGCACCACGTAGCCACTGTTGGAGTTTTACTATGCATCACAGCGCCTCTCCGTACCTACATTGGGCCACATAGGTATCAAGTAGGTGTACTGGTGCCCCATGCTTCACATGCATGGCAGCACCTCCTCCACCTCTGGTAGGAATTCGATCTAAACGAAACAGCGCATACCCGGGTAGTGAGACCTCTGAGTTCTGAATGTTATCTGTTATCCATGTCTCGGTAAGTGCAATGGTAGACGGGGTTCCAGCCAGGACAAGAGCCTCCGTTTGTTTATTAATCCAAGTGCATTGGTCAGCAGCAGCTTGGTGGATGCCGCCCGGTTGTTTCTCAGCCGAAAACCATCTACTGCTGAGATGGCTCGTCGGTAGTAGTGGTGACCGTACGGTCCTACTGCCTTAAGGCGTCTTAAAACGTCCTTCACTTGCTCTTGAGAACTGAGAACAACTTCCAGATCCCATGAACTTCAGGACTCTTGAATTTTCCGGAGTCTGAATGCCGCTTTCATCCGAATTATTGCTGTCAGTCTTGCTTCATCTTTCGTAAACACCTTATTTGGGATCAGTCTGAGTTGCGTCAAATCATGATCCAGTCTGTCCTGGGGGGACGTTGCAGCAGTCTTCGTGATGTTGAGGACCAGGAAGCACTGACCACGGGGTGGTGGAGTCCTCTTTGGGATTTATCAAACTTCCTTCCACTTGCTTGCGTCATCCTGAGCGTCATCTGGTAGGTTCAATGGCGTTGGTGGTTCGAACCACGATCGTCAGCTGGTGCTTGACGCAAAACATTGTCTGCCGTCGCCGGTGGAGGACCGTCTTTGGTGCTCTCTCTTTTTTTTCGTTTTATGAGTGGCCCCAGAAGTTGTAGCAGCGATCGAGGAACAGGACGACGAGGGGTTTACATTTGGTGCGCAAGTCTCCGCCGGTGAGCGCTCGGGACAATCGGGTCAGCAAAGAGTCCGGTGGGGGATAAAGCTTGGTTACAGCGCAGTTAGAACACGCGACTTGAACAACCGTGTTTTCAGATAGTCTTAGCCACTCATATTTGTCTGCAGGAATTTTGACGCAAGAATGTGGATCCATCCGTAACATCCATCACAGAGCAGGATTTTTGCCTTAGGACGCGCAGTTTTCCTGCAGATTAAACAACCACACACTTGAACACAATCCGTTTCACTTGTCGTGTTGTGATAATCCACCAAAAAAGAGAGATATTAGCCCACAAACGACCGGCTTTCGCGGAGTTCAACTACACACACCACTGGGGTAGCGCAGTTAAGGGCAGGGCCGTTCAGTTCAGTTCAGTTTGCACAGTACAGGTAATGACCACGGCCAATCGAGCGCCTAAAATTCCTTCGATGGTATACACACCAGTTATGCACCCACAACTGCACAGGAAAGTCAAGGATCGAACTACCACAAATGAAACGGTAATATCAGCTGAAATAGACATTTTGTGATGAGATAAATTACGTTTAAAAGAACGTGAAATAAATTCTGTTTGGTGTAACCAGAGGCAAAGAATATTACAAATTATTGTTTATATCATCAAATTTACGCTGGTACGCTTGGTACGCGCTACAAAATGTCAGCACCCATCTCGCTCGCTAGCCACGTGAACGACCATGACTGTTGACAATTCCGATACTTTTTCCCGATTGATAAAAGACTTTTACGAAGGTCTGGATGAATTCGCGACCGATTTTCGAGAGTTCCAGCGATGCACAAGCACCAGCTTTTACAATTACAAAGCCCGAACATGGAAACAGGCCAAAAAGCGTCGGCTAACAATTAGCGACGGAATGAAATATTATTTCGTGAAATATTGTTGTGTCCACCGGCGTCGAAAAGGTGGAGGTGGTTCAAGGTTAGAATAATTGTTTGTTAATGTTTGACTTCATTGTAGATACAAAAACCTGGATTGCGGCGCTCGTTCAAATCCCATTGTGGTAGTTTCATTCATCGTTACCACTGCACAGCGTATTTTGTCGAATCCCCGCTAAAAATGAGAGAGAAACAGAAAACCTTGTAGTGACCTCGATCGTTTTGAGAAAATGACTATTTTCTGGACGCCATTTTGGATCTATTTTCTCCACGATCTTTTCCGACGTTTGACATTGACCTCAGTGTTCTCCAGTTGCCTACGTTTTACTGGACTGACTTTTCCGAGGTTTCCGTCGACCTCGTTTTAAATCACTTTCATTTTCGGTCGTTCGCTCGCGGTTCGCTCTCTGCACAGCCGTCGCGTTTCGTTCCGTTTTCCGTTCGGTGTATCTCGTATCGGTACTGTTTCGGTGCCATGATATATAGAATACACCTCGCATATGTAAACCGACTTACGTCTTCTCTATTCGTCCGATAGAGGGGATATCGTTGGTATTCTCTGCTAGACCCGATAGGAGACACGTTCGCCAGCCGCTCTCGAACGTCTTCCCTAACCTCATCGCACATCAACTGCGAGAGACCTTATGCCTCGTGAGCATTCACTGGGACTGTATGCAATGAGCGAAAACGTCGATTAAAACGTACTCCAGAAAGACCACAGTGCTCCCCGTCATCCATCTAGTTAAAACACTCAAAGCTCACTACAAGGAAATATCTCGTGCCACTTGCGATCTAGGGCACCCTTGAAGGACTGGACGGTCTGCATATCTATCACCCCACCAGGCAGACTGTTCCAAATGTTCACTACCCTGTTGCTGAATAAGTGCGATCTAGCCATCAACCTAGCACGAACTTTCGTCAGCTTCTTTTCGTGTCCCTTGCTCTGGAATCTAAAGCCACTTGGAATAGGCTATCCGGTCTGAGGCCAGAAATGCCCTTCATTATCCTGGACGTTTCTATAAGATCCCCTCAAAGTCTCCTCCTTTCCTACGAGAAAAGATTCAGGTCACAGAGTCTCTGCTCGTACGTCTTACTCCCCTGCGCTTCGACCGTTCGCGTGGGGAGACGTTGAACTTTCTCTAGGCAGGCGGCGTCTTTTTTGTAGAAGGGTGACCAAAGCCTCACGCTACCTTCTAAGTGAGGTCGCACCATAGGCATGTAAATAAGTACGAATACCTCCAGCTGCTGGTAAGACAAAGCTGATCGCAGCCCAAAGAACTCCCCACGAGCCTTTTGCGCAGCAGCTTTGCACTGCTCCGACCATTTAAAGTCACCGCTCATGATGACTCCAGGGTCTTTAGCCCTACTGGCAGCTCTTAAGGTGAACAGCCCTTGGTCATGCGCTACAGTTAGGCTTTCTGTTGACCTTGACAACAAATGGCCTTTTTCAGCCTTCAGAAGTAAGTCCCATTTGTATGCCCGGTCCAGGACGGTACTTATTTCCCTACCCAAGTCCGCCCTACCATCAGATGCAACAATCTGCACATCATCCGCAGAAATAAAGCTGGGCGATTGAAGAGTGGGTGCCGGGTCAATAATAAATAACAAGAATGGGACCGGGCCTAGGACGGATCCCTGAGGTACACCGCTGGTGACATTCACCGAACTGGAACACCTGTCCCTCATTTTGACGTAAAACGTCCTGTGGGAGAGAAAGTCCTCCAGCCACCTAAATACTGGCCCACCTGTGACGAACGTCTCCATCTTGCATAGCGAAAGACGGTGACTAAAGGAGTCGGACGCCTTGCTGAAGTCGAGGTAGCATACCTCAGCTTGCTTACCTTCGTCCAGTAGTCGAGTTGCTTCATCTAAGAAGCACAAGAGATTGGTCAGACAAGATCTCTTTTTCGGAAATCCATGCTGCGCCGGACTTGACATGGAGTGCTCCGGTAAGTGCTGGTCGATGTGGGCACGGATGATAATAACAATAATAATTGTATATTTCGGATGCGCCCGAAGCATGCTAGACTTTATATAGGATGCTAGTCAGACTTACCGGCCTGTAGTTATGCATAGCCGACTTAGGTCCACTCTTATGTATTGCCATGATGGCTTCGACTTTCCAGTCCCGAGGCAGCTTACTCTATTCCATCGTGGGTCTGTACAGCCTGAATACTGATGGAGCTAAGATATCTGAAAACGGCTTGATGATGGCTGGATAAATGCCATCTGGGCCCACTGACTTGTGGCCCTTTAACTCCTGTGGGTACTGACGCACGCTTTCCTCTGAGAGGTCTAGCTCGTTTAACTGAGGAGAAGGATGAACCAGAGTCAAATCTACTCGTACCCCACTATCCATTCTATGTACACTACTAAAGTGTTGCCCCAGGGCGTCTGCTTTGCCCTGGTCGTCAGCGATAATACCGTGGTCCCTAGTGGATAGTAGACCTACGGCATTCTTTGTTGAGCCTTTTGACTGCGCAAAGCTGTAGAGTTTCATCGACTGTGGTCTTACGCTCTGGGCCAATCTTAGCTCAAATTCCCGCTTGAAAGTTCTCACAAGGCTCACAGTCTCGTTTCTAAGCTTTGTATAGCGGTTCCAGGCTAGTTGACTGCTGGAAGCTTTGTGCTGGTTCCAGCTGCGGTTTCTACGTCTGGTAGCTTTGGCTATTTCAGCCTTCCACTACATGGGTCTGCCCTCCCCACTGTAACGTACATGCATGGAAATCCTCCGAAGCCTTTGTCAGTTCAGTTCAGTTCAGTTTGCACAGGACTTGGTGTGGCTAGAGCCAATCGTGTGTCCAGATAGTTGTGTTGTCGGCGCGTTTCCGTAGCTCTCAACACTGCGTGATTTTCTTTTTCCGAAAGGCAGAAATTTTGTGCAGTATCAGCCCTGGCAGAGTAAGGTGGAAACAATAAGTAAATTGCATCTGACCCTAAAAGCTGCTTAGCATAACTCGGGGTATACCGCCACCCAACATAGGTCTAGTGCTTTCTTAAAGGCCTTCACTGTTGTGGTATTTATGACCTCTTCCGGGAGCTTATTCCAATAAGGTACCACTCTATTTGAGAAGTACTTCGCCCTAATTTGGAGCCTCGAATGCTTCCTTTGTAATCTAAGGCTATGCCCCCTTGTGCCTCTCTCGGGGATCAGCGAAAAAAGGTCTTCTCGACTTACTCCTGACAGTCCTTTCATTACCTTGAAGGTTTCTATCAAATCCCCGCGAATGCGCCGTCTTTCCATCGAGAATAGGTCTAGGGCACGGAGACGCTCTGTGTAGTTAAACCCCCTTTGCCCAGCCACCATTCTAGTGGCTAGCCCTTGCACTTCCTCCAGACAGTCGATATCTTTCTGGTAGTACGGTGCCCAGGCCTGCACGCAGTACTCCATATGCGGCCTAACTATGGCCTGATATGCCTGTATTGTTGAGACTATGCTCTTTGTTTCACTGACCCTCGAACAAGAACAGCATGCATCAGTCCTTAAACTTCTGCATTTGTTTATACTTTGCTCAAGTGAAGTGGCATATTTTGATTCGAACTCGGACTGCCGTGACCGTGGTACCTGGCATTGGCCTTTGTTGAACTCTGGTCATCGTTGTCAGACATTGTGGCCGTACAGTTTAGGTTTGTGCATATGTACACGCGTACAACTTGTTAATCCAGTGCAGTAGGAACTACGAATTAATCTTGTTCTGGCGTAGGGATTCGTTTTGAATTGACTACGCGTTACTCACAGTCGGGATAACCTTTACACCCACTCCCTCTTTTCACGGGTGCGAACTCTTTCTGTAAGGCAATCAGGGATCCATTTATGACCTGCTAGCTCTCGTTGACACTAGCCCACTCTATCGTGTCCCAGATCAAACCCATCACCCTACTACGAAGCCTATCTATGTCCATACTACCGAAGTGTCTAACCAGCCTTGACAGTGCCTTGGGTTGCCGCATGCATAAGGCGATTTTAATACACACGTGGTCATTCTTGCCCAGCGGTGCACAGTAATGCAGTTCAGACATTCGTTATTGCTAGATTCAGAAAGGATGGAACGCATCCAGTCCTACATCTGGTATTTTCCCTAATACGCCGGTGCAAAGCATTGGCATGCAGCCATCCTAAGCAGGTTCGCCCCTCCGATCCCGGCACTCAGACCTCAGCGGTCCAGCCGATGGGCTGAAGATTGAAGTCACCCACTATGAGGGTCTTTTGTGCCTCCTTAACCAGTTCAGTCAAAGTCCTCAGTAAACAAGCATCCTCTTCGCGGTTTTTACTTGGTGCTCTGTAGACGCAGACAACGTTAACCCTTCTGCCTCGAGGGCTAATCTTAACTGCGCACAACTGGACATTGCGAGTACACTTCCTGTTCTACGACTCAGGGTGGCTCGTACCTGACCTAATGAGGATGATTACTCCTCCGCCAAGGCGATCGTGTTCTCTATTCTGCCTATAAACTACAAAACCGTTACCTATTAGTCCTGGCACATTGTCTCCTTTAGAAACTCATGTTTCCGTAACGGCAACTACCGAAGCTTTGTGCTCCCCAGTGGTCTCGTCGGGTTCCATCCATTTGTTTCTAATACCACACGCGTCAGTATACAACACTACTGTGTTTGCTCCGTCGCTTAGGTGTCCTTTATTATATACTACTGTCCGGTTCTCAGGGGCAGAATCGGTCCTCCCCACTGGTGTGCTTGACACCGGCTGACGATTCAGTACTTCCGACGACTCCCAATCCGTCCCTATCGGAGTAGCCATTACATCCAGTCTGACAAGGGTCAAGCCATCTTCCACCTTTGGACAATACTGCCAGTTTTCGTCTTCCAGGGCGTCCTCAGCTACAACTATTTCCGACCCAGCAAGTGGCTTTTTTACTACTGTCAGGGCCGGGGCCTGAGAGCCAAGTACGGCATTCTGCTGAACTTGATGGTTTCTTACCAGTCCAGTTCACCTCGTTTGTTCAGTCCATTTCAGCTCAGTTCCGTTTGCACAGGACAGATGACCACAATCAATCGAGCCTCCAGAATTCCTTCGGTGGTATGCACACTGTGTAGGCACCTAACACTGCGCAGTTTGTTTCTTCGAGCCCCCGCGAAAAATAGAAGGGAAACAGAAAACAACATCGCACTTCAACTGCGAGAGTCATTACGCATCATGAGCTTTCACTGGCCATCACATGGCAAGTGGAAACGTTAAATAACTAAACACCACATCCTCTGACTAGCAATGTGCTCAAACTTCCCTGTCAGAAATGGTCTCATTCCATCGACAGTCTAGGGCACCCTTGAATGCCTGGACGGTCCGCAGTTCTACTATCTCTTCCGGCAGTCCATTCCAGCAGTTAGCCACCCTATTGGTAAGGAAGTGAGCTATAGCTATCAGGCTTGATCAAACATTCGCCAGCTCCTTCCCATGCCCCTTTGTTCCGTAGTCCGTCGCCTTATGGAATGAACTCTTTGGTCCAAGCTCAGCAAAGCTTTTTATTAACTCAAGTGTCTCTATGAGATCCCCTCGTATTCTACCCCTTTCCATAGAGAAAAGTCCAAAGTCCTGCCGCCTCTGCTCATAGGTCTTGCCCCTTTGACACTCAACCATACGCGCTGGAAGACGTTGTACGTCCCCCAAACGGGTGGTATCCTTTTGTAGAAGGGTGACCATGCCTGAACACAGTTTTCCAAAAGAGGTCTAACCATAGACACGTACACTGGCGTGAAAACGCCGGTTTTTTTGCACAAAATTGCTGATCTCAACCTGAAGAGCTGACCGCGTGCCCTTTTTACAGCTGCCGCACACTGATCCGACCACTCAAGATCAGAGGGCACCAAAATCCCAAGGTGCTTCACACTGTTTACTGCCTCTCTAATTAATGGGCCTTCGTCGTGTGCAACCGTCGGGCTTGTCGCCGTGCGTGACAACAAGTGGCCCTTCCCAGCATTGGGAAGTATGCCCCTCTTCTGTGCCCAGTTAAGAACGACACCTAAGTCTCTGTTCAGCTCCTCTCCCCCTGAGCTCCCACCAATTTCATATCATCTGCGAAGAAGCTTGGTGACTGTAGGACTGAGGTTAAGTCATCATTGAACAGAAGGAATAGAAGTGGGCCTAATACGGTACTCAGCGGCACCCCACCGGTGACTTTCTCTAGTTTTGAGTTCTTGTCACCTACTCTCACGTAGAACTTTTTACCAGTGAGGAAGTCCCCTAACCATTCCTGAATCTGCCCACTTATACCTAATGACCTCATTTCGATTGGTAGAAGCCGATGGTTTACCGAGTCGTATGCCATGTAAAAGTCATGGTAACATGCTTCTACCTGTTTACCTCCATCCACTCTTCGAGTGACTTCATCTACGAAGCCCAAGATATTGGTCAAGCTCGATCTGTCTCTTTAGAAAGCCTAGCTGGGCTGAGAAAAGCGTAGCATCTTCTAGTAGGTGTTCGCAGACGTGTGCCCGGATGATCTCTAACACTTTGCGTGGAATGTAGGTAGGGCTGACAGGTCTATAGTTTCCCATTTCAGAGCGGGGTCCCCTTTTATGTATAGCCATCAATGCTGCGTTTTTACCGTCCTGTGGCAACCTTCTATGGTCCAGGGCGGCCTTATATAACTTGCGTAATGGAAGAGATAGGATACCACCCAACGGTTTAACGATAGCAGGGTGGATGTCATTCGACCCCGCAGACTTTTGGATATCTGACCCTTCCAGGTGCTTGCGTACTACTTACTCTGAAAGAATTAAATCTGTTATGCCCTTTGGGAGGGTCAGCCTCGCAAAACTTATCTGAACGCCGGTATCTATTCTGCGCACACCAGTGAAATACCCTCCCAGAGCGTCTGCTTTGCTCTGGTTGTCTGCTGCCGCTCCATGATCATTGGTCGTCAACGGTCCCACTGCATCTCTTAACAAACCCTTAGACTGCGAGTCGCTACAGTACCTCTTCGGATGCTTTTTGACATACCGGTCCAACCCCATTTCATACATGTGTTTAGCAGGTCACAGGAGGTCCACTGTCTCATTTCTATGCTTGATATAGCGAATCCTAGCCTGATAACTCTCGGAAGCCTTAAAGAGAGCCCATCTACAGTTTCTGAGCTTGACAGGCTTGCCGATTTCAGCCCCTTACCACACCGACTTGCCCTTACCTCTCCTACTTTTCAAGAGGGCAAACTCGTTTTGTAGGGTGAGTAGAGATTCTTTATTCACCTGCCAGCTTTCTTTCAAACTAGCATCCTACACTGTGTCCGTATTTGATCGACCGCCTTACTGCGAAGCCTAGGAATGTCTTTATTTGCGAAACTTCTAATCATCTTCGAAGATATTTTGGGTTGACACGGGTTCGGGGCTTTGCGCCCAAATGTCCCAGTTCTAAGGGAAATCTTTGATCACCTACAGGATTCGCCGAGCCGAAACGAAAGTTAAGGGGAGCGCGGGCAGGAAGGGGGCAGCACCAAAAACAAAATATACATAATATCATGCGGTGCCTCAAACGGAATAGGGGTGCGACATTCACAAACATATAGCAGAATGGAAATGCAATAAAAGACATATATTTCACTTTTTTGGACAAGGAATTACTGGGAGAGACCCAAGTAGGGGCCCATGTTTTTCTTGAAGATAGTTTTGTTCCGTGAGAGAACAATACCTTCCGGAAGAGCATTCTACAGGGTAATAACCATGCGGCTAAAAAAGATAATTCGTAGAGAAGTGCGTGGCCCCGGTTTAGAAACCTTTCTGCTGTGACCACGGAGAGGAAAAGCCGAATCTGATTCAAACAGATGAAGCATCAGAAACAGATCACCTCTTACGCGTCTTAATTCAAAAGGATAGAGGTGGAGCAGTGACAGGCTGGCGGGATGAAGTAGGTGAAACAGACCCTATACTGCTTTGATGGAAGCCATAATAATCCTTCCTAGTATCTTACGACCTCGGACGAGACCAGAGTGCTCTATCTGACTACCGTACTCTAGCAGAGAACGGATATATGTACCGGAAAATTTGGGTAAGTCTTTCCTAGGGAGGCTTGGAAGGGACCTTCGAATCATATTTATAATTCGGAAGACAGACTTGCTCGCAAGTTGGTGATGATAGGAGAAGAACAAGTCACGACCTAACCAGGAACCGAGCACCTTGTGTCTGTCAACCCAAGGCAGTATGGTTACTCCGTTAATGCAGAACACGTGACCAGTCTCTCTGCCGAAGGACATGCTCACCAATTTGCCACAATTAACTGGGAGGTTCTAATCCTCGGACCAGCGTTTTGTTTCGTCATCTGCCATTGCAGGTTTTCAACGCCCTAACTCCAGAGGGCTACATCGTCTGCAAACTTTCCAGTGTTCGCAGGAAGGGCTGTCGGAAAATCGGTTACGTAGATCAGGAAAAGAAGAGGACCTGCGACCGACTGTAATGTCCATGTCGACTGAAAAATTCCTCATCCGCTCACGTTCCTATACTCCATGACCAATTTTGGACCGCCTTCTCTAACCTACTTCATGCTGACACTGTTTTATAGTCGGCAATTAATGTGCGCTTGGTGCACTTACTTTCTCCTTTTATGGTTGTGCTTTCTTACTGAGACTACTTTGAGGACAGTTGGTACGGTAGTGAGATGAACCAAATCAGCACAGTTTTGTTTTATTACTCCTTAGTTTCACTTTCTCGCTAACGTCGACTGATCGTAGGCCTTCAGCTCGTTTATGCTTATTTTTGGCTGCCACGCTCAGGA
Organism: Fasciola hepatica; assembly: GCA_948099385.1. Lineage (NCBI taxonomy): Eukaryota > Metazoa > Platyhelminthes > Trematoda > Plagiorchiida > Fasciolidae > Fasciola > Fasciola hepatica. Next base: position 7,775,378 of record CANUEZ040000072.1, on the reverse strand, counting down.
AATTGTTCTTTGGGCCTAATTAAGCGCGGAGAACTTGTTCTATTTGTTTGGACTTCAGGACAGGTATCTATTATTTGCTTTTTTGGCCAACTGTTCCCTTTTTACAGAATTTTGTCCTTTTGGCTGGACAGTGACTGAGGCTTACTATCGAAGGTATGATCGTGTTTGTACTTATATTTTAACTCGCTAATAGTACCTTAGAATTTACAGAACAATCGCGTTCTTGATTTGGGTTTTGCATCGATTTGAGCAACGTGTTTTCTGAGGCTTTAAGGTGTCATCCAGAAAGAGGGAAGCTTATTAGCCGGCGAATTGATAATTGAATCGTTGGTCAGGCCTCACCCGGACCAGGACTTGAGCGCTTTGGTCGTTACACGGACCATTGTGGGACTCCATTTGGTACTGGGGAGGATTGAGACAAAACTTTCCCGACTTTAATCACAAAGGTGTGGTTTTCAAGGAAGCTGCGGGACATGTCCAACCTGGACCCTGTTATCCCTTATATCTGCAGCTTATAAAAAGGAAGGGCATGGGGCCCCTTGTCGAAGGCCTTAGCTAAGTCGATGAATACAGCGTGTGAGAGCCCGCCATCATGGTAGGCTGCCTCCAGACTATCCAAGACAGTGAGCGTATTGGTGATGCATGATATGCCAGGAAGAAACCCATGTTGGGACGGCAAGAGGATCTTATTTCCATGCAGGTGGCGAAAAACCGCACTCTTGAGAATTCGCTCGAAAATGTTGTTGGTGATGCTATTTAGGCTTATGGGTCTGTAACTAGAAGCAAAATGTCTACTACCCTTCTTATAGATGGGCGCCATGTCTATTTTTTCCAGCTGGCGGGGCAAACTCCGCCATCAACACATCGCTGAGGGATAGATGCCTAATGAGCAACTAGTGTGTCCTCCGTCTCCTTGAGAATGCCAGGGTAGACTAAGTCAGGAGCCATGTAGCGATGCTGGTTGAGCCGACGGAAACCTTGTGCGGCTGCACCAGTCGGAATTGTGAAATGGCTAACGGTAGTGACCAAAGATTTCGGGTGCATGGCGGGGTGGGATGATATTTGTATGGAGCTAAAAACTGTACGAAAGGAGCTGAAGGCCTCGGCTTCTTGGCTGGGCGAGGCGATTGGGGATCTGGCAGGATCTTTAAGGACAAGTGGCGTCTGAGCTATGCCCCTTAGGCGGCACACGTACTGAAAGAAAAATGACTTATTGGTCTTTTCTCGAGCAAGTACCGATCGTGTGACTGCATTCTGGCAGGACCTGATCTTGTCGTTGCATTTGTTACGGATAATCCTGAAATCTTTCGCATTGCGGGCAAGACTTGTGGCTTTACATCTAGCAAAGGGATGTGCACGTTCGTCTAGAATGCGCCTAATAGGGCCAGGGAGGAGCTCCTTACCGGCCTGTGGAAGACGAAGTCTGGGGACAGCTAGCCAACCAGCTAAGGAGATCAACTCCCTGAGATTTCCTGCCATCTCATCAGCAGAGTTACCTAGGTTGGCTGAGTTTATCTGGGAGAGAATAAGTGCACTGACCTTTAGAAGGATATCAAAATTTCCATTTCTGAGGAAAGAGGATGCCACTTCACAATATAATCGAATCCAATGAGAATGAGATCGCTTTTGCCGAGAGGTGGCAAGTAATGCACCACATCTAATTGGGACCATTTATTGGCAATTACCAGGTCCAGTAGGGAAGGGGCATGTCCTGCGCCATACCTGGTCTGATATTTTACTTTCTGCACCCATGAGTTCTTGAGTGCGAAATCCAAGAGTGTTTACCAAAAATGATATCAGAGGCATCAGCACTTTGCCAGTCGATACTGGGTGAGTTGAATTTACCGGTGGCTAACAGATGGGTGAAGTCTGTATAGCTTTCCAGGGAGCTTAATAAGTCCATGAGATCCAGGCTTTCGGTTGAATCGCATGAGGGAAAAAGATAAACTACACCAAGCAGTAGGGTGCCTGTCCTAAACACAACACACAAGCAACCAAAACATGAAAATGTAGGAGTTTTTGTTATAGTGGGAGGGGGATAGAATTATCGTAGTATACGATAACCCCGCTCGCACTAACCCTGACGGAGTCCTGCCTTACTGTGAACTAACGGGGAAAGCGTATTTTGGCTTCAAGTATATCAAGGGTGAGCCAGGTTTCTGTGAGGGCCATGATCTGAGGCTCCTTATCGATTGTGAGCTGCCAAAGCTCCGGGACCTTATTCAGCACAAACAGGCGGTTGCTGTAGAAACACCTGGGCACCTGCTCAGGAGTTATTGCAGGATCGCCAGGGACAACTAATTTCGGGTTTTGGGAGGGGAAAGTGAGAGTAGGGGGTGGAAAGCAGGTACTGAGGGAGTCGGGAGGAGAGGGTATTGGGTTGCTAGAGGGTAAAAAACTGTTGAGGGGAATGGTAAGTTCCAATGTCTAATAACCTGGGTGGTATCACACAGGGCGAATGGTCTACATCCTTTAGTCTTCGAAAAGGATGGGCTGCTTTTGTGGCTTACCGTTGTGAGCACTGCGTGATTCACTAATCTGAGTCTTCCTGGTCATGATCCTCTTTTGCATGACCGCAACAGACTTTTTCTGGTACTTTAACCTCCTCACTGCGGCGTTTGGCCGAAACAGGTGGCACGTTTTTGTCTGGGCTCCAGGATGGGTGAGCCTCGTCCGTTAATACGGTCTTATTAGCAATTTTAGGGTCTCGGATACTTCCTTTAGGCGTCAGGTGTTTAGTAGCACCAGGTCTGCTACTGAGGGCACCTTCCGTGACGGGCGATGGAGTGAGTAGGGAAGCGACGGATGGTGGATATAGAGCTCGATCCTCAAGACGAGTTACCTGGACGGCAGGCAGCGATCTGAGCTTGGAATCGGCTTTTTGTGATGTTGTTGCCTCAGCCTTCCCACTGCGGAGCATGAGGTAAAGTGGCTTGTCAACGGATATTCACCTGGGCTCTTTTTTTCCTCATTGAACTTTGCGGCTAAGGGAACTATTCGTTTGGCTGCCTCGGCAGAGCCCAATTCTACTAAAATGCCGTGTATTCGGTTGGTGCTTTTGGTTGCCAGCCAGGTGGACCGACGTTTTAATGGGAGAGTAGGCTTGAAGCGGTTGGAATACCTGGGCGCGGGTGTCATGAGTGTGGCCCGAGTTGAGGAGGAGACCCAAAGGATGACTAGCTTGGAGCATTTCTCGGTGCCTCGCAAAATCTTGGCGAAATCAAGAATTTGCTGCTCAGGTATTCTACACACTTGATTAGTTGGCTGGGATACTAGGAGAGATTTGAAAACCAAGCTCCTCAGGCTGGTTAACTCATCCTTAAGGGTGTGGACAGTGGCTTCTATCTCCGTAGCCAAACTTTGGACAGCACATGTTAACGCATCCACTGACAGCGCATTATGAGGAACCGTCCCTTCTGGATTGAGGAATGAGACATTGGCTACAAAGAGGGAATCACTCCACCGCATGGGTAAAGTGGCCTCGTCTGAGGAAGTGGTTATATCACTGGTGGGCGTTTTTGGTGGTATTCAGGATCAAATAAATACAACTAAACGTTGGCTTAAATGGAAGGGGGACGAGCTGTGTGTTCTAAAAGTTTCAAAACGACTGAACTCAACAAGGGTAGTGGTGAATGGGCCTTGAGTGCTGGTATACTGCAGCTGGCGTAATGCCTCGGTAGGTGTGCAATTAGTATCAGTTAAAGCGAGTTTTCTTGGTCAGCCGCCTCACGGGTATTTGTTTTATGTTGTGTAGAAATTCCATATCATTTTTCTTGTCACGAATATTTATTTGCATGCTCCACGGCGGTCACCATATTAGTGAGCCCTGCCGGTTATTGGTGACCTTGTTCGAACCTGATTAGTTCTCGGGCCATGTGTAATGCTGAACTATCTCGGCAAGTCAATCGTTGTGTTCGCCGGTGTGCTCTGGCACTGTGGGGTCGGCTTGCGCTGCTGCCGTTCCGCCTTTAGCACGGAATTGCCATGAATTTCAAAAGGTGTCTCAGTTTTTGCAGAGCGAATGTACCAGACATCATGCACGTTGTTTTACATGTACAGTTCCTGATGTCAGTTGGAGCCAGGAAACAATACATGCATTGTTCTGACGACCTTCCGTAGAATTACGGAACCAGACGTTACGTTAACCGTCGCCCGAAAGGTAACCGACCGACACGGTAAGTTGCTTCGTTGCCCGAGACTAACCCTAACAGTACGAGGTATCCAGATTCGGGATGTGCTTTCGTCAAGCTGCATCACCTGGGCGCAGCCTATTATGCTACGAAGGGCAATAGGACAGTAGCTGCATGGTATGTTGGCGAAATCAAGAGGCTAGATAAGTTTTGTGGGCGTATTTCGACTACCAACGTTGATTGATCTGCACCGGAGAAAGTACGAAACAACAAGACAACTTATTTCTTTGTATAATTTTCATTTCACTTTCCCGTTTAATAACTACAGGAAAGACAGCCGGCCTCCAGTTTGGTTTGGATTCAGGAAGGCCGCCCCATTATTATGAAAATTGAAACCTTCCGGGTATAGGGTGGTGGGAAGGCGCCCCTTCGGAAGCCTCGCTTGGTTGGCCGTTGGAAATGGGAAACCCTGCCAGCGGAGGCAGTCATGTCGAGGACCTGCTTCTTACGCACATCTGGGGTGTGTAGTTCACGATGGTTAAGTATGTGTTCTTCGTGCTCTGTATTGACAATCCGGAATGCGTACTGTACCTGCCACGCAGGGTTTTGTTCTTGAGCACATGAGACGTGAGCGATGTACAGACCGGTTTTGAAACATCTCTCAGAAACACTGCCATTTCATGCTTCCTTGACACCACTCGCTCATATACAATATTTGCATGTTTCCGTACACTGCATTTTCATGAACCCACTTTGGTTTGTTCGCTTCCAGCGCGCCATTCTGTCGTATTCTTATTCTAAATCTGCGCGACGCACGTGCTTCTTTCTCGCACGTTGCAATTTGAGTCTCGTTTTCTGAGTCCCTCTGATCGCATAAATGAGGTTTGTATCTGTTTTATTTCATTGTTCACTTGATAATCTAGTAGCGTAGAATTTCACGGATAATCACGTTTTGATTTCGAGATCCGTTTCAAATTTGGCTACCTATTGCCCAAAGGCATCTTGCTATACTGAACTGATCAAATAGGAACGAGAAAATATGCAACATTCTAAGAAAAGTATCGAAGCTCTTAGAATCTGGACAGGAAGTAATGCGGCAAGTCACTGGGGATGTTTAGGGTACTTTTGATTCCTTAGTTGATGCCAGTTTACCGAGTCCTGTCAGGGCTAGCTCACGTAATACTGAGGGTAATGTGGATAGCAAGAATGTCAATCTATGTGGGTTGAAGTTATCAGACTCAGAACAACAAATGTTATCGGCCAGGCAACAGGCCCAGGAAACAGAAGAGAATTACAGACAAAACGGGCGCAAGAAAAAAGCCAACTACTACGACCTATCCAGCGGATCATGACGAAATAAAATAGGAAGCTCTGCGCCGGCTTTCAAATACAAAACATCGACGCAGCCATCGATAGATCTGCCAACAGTAGAAGTGGCATCTTTCGACGGACGATCTGTATACTACGGCAAGTTCATCAGGCAGTTCGAAACTTTTGTCGATAACAAGATAACCGGCCCCGAGTAACAGCCTCTCTATCTAACTCATTAATGTCAAGGCCGAGCAAGAGAAGCCATCCATGGGAGCTCCTTGCTCGACCCGGAATAAGGCTACGCACGGACAAGGAAGATTTTGAGGGATCTGTTCTGTCAGCCATTCAAGGTAGCCCGTAGTCTAATAGAGGAAGTGATGGTAGACGCCAGAAGAACCAAGGGCGACGTCTGTGCAATAGCCGGCATAGTGATCAAAATGCAGCAACTGTTCAATAACCCTCGGCCATTTAGGGTACAGGGCTGACCTCGATGCAATGCGTACATTGGAGGGTGTAGTCCGTCACTTCTCTTCCGAACTACAGGGTCGGTGGGCGAAAGAGGCGGAACTTATACGTCAGAGCAATCATGCGGCTAACTTCGAAGACTTGACCGAAGACTGGGACAGGCAAATCAAAATAGCCGACAGTAGATTTGGCCTACTCGTCCTGGAAGGTAATCGAGTAAATGAATCTGGCACCAGCCAGGCTCTACCCGCTGCACGAGAACATCCGAAATACCAGCCTTGCTGTACGTGTTTGTCGTCTATTAGCTTGTTCGTCCGCCATAAGTTCGGGCACGTATATCAAAACGTTACTGAGATAACCTAGTTTATTCTGTATGCAAGTGTGTGAATTTGCTGTCCGTGTAAGGCACAAGGCTCTCCGGAGAAAGAGATCAGTGGTTAGTCGGCGACGCTTTGATGTTATATAAGGTTGACAAGCGGCCAGTGTGAGTACAAGAGTAGCTCTCACGGGCCGCTACACATAAGAATGCACAACTGTGCAATGTACCTAATGACGAATTTCAATAAGGCACAGTGTCCGCATTTCATGTGGATGTACTGTGAAACAAGAGACGAGCCTGTACTTATCAAGTGGATTCAGTACAATACCAAGCATAATCTAAAAACCGTCTGGAGCTCAGACCATTGGACACACAGACACCTGAGACCATACTGTGACAACTGATGTTACTGATGCCACCGCCCACCTGAAGCTGCACCTCCCTAAGAGGTGCATTGGGAAGAGAAATAGAGATCTCCCTCGTGCACCGAGTGCACACGAACAACAGCATACAACCATGAAAGATGTTTATTTCAAAGACTGACTCCTATAGTCTGTTGTACTTTCCTCCGTTTTCGTACTTGTTAAGTGGTACCACGCCGGGTTTCCAGCCGGTATATTATATATATATGCTTCCTTTTACGCGGCTAGCTCCTGCGAGGGAATGAGTCGCCTTTATGGACGTCCCGAATGGCGCCTGCCCGTGAGCGGTGAGTGCAGAGGAACGGTTCATAAAGAATCTTGGGAAGCAGATGTCAAAAGTCAGTTCTTCGGGGAACGCAATTAGTATACTGTTACAACGCACAACAAGGAAACTCGACTATTGGTAATCATTCGGTGGTTTATAAAGCCTCTTGCACCAAGCAGACTGCTCGAGTTACAATGTGACAAACAAAAGTCACTTTGCGACCAATCAGGAAACACCACGGATGTGGTTAAACAAAAACATCCAACACAGTAGGTAAGAAGGGTCGTCCAAAGCTTCATTGGAGCTTTGTTCGAGGTAGCAACGCTAGCCCGTGCACAACCAGGTGCTATCTGACGGGCAACAGGAATTTTATTAGGAGCCGGTGACTGGACGATCGGCTCATACGACTTTCGCATGGCGGTTCTGACATTATAGTGCTAGCTGGTGACTTCAATGCACAAGTTGGCAAACTTAGTGTGTCAGAAGCCTGTTTAGGTGGGCGTTGTGCTTTACCTGCTGAGTTTACAGATATCGGGGATAGACTTCTGCAGTTTTGTGCAGACAATCGATTGTTCTTGTCTAGCACAAATTTCCGACACAGCTCGCGTCGCACAGCGACATGGCGCTCTAGCTCTACAGGTAATTTGAGTCAAATTGATCATATCGCAGTAAGCTACCGGTGGCGCAGTTCTGTTCAGAACTGTAGATCTTACTGGTCCACGTACGTAGAGTCGGACCATGCATTAGTTTTATTGCGACTACCTCTCCAGCTCCATGGTCATCGTCGCAAACCGCAAACCCGATTAGCCGTGCAACGTTTGTGTGATCCAGAAGTACGCACCCGGTATGAGCAGAAGTTAGCACATGAGCTGGGATCCACGGAGAACAGTAATGTAGATGAGCATTGGGCTCATATCAAATAGGCGATGCACGTTGCAGCAGGTTTCGCCTGCGGTCTTCGATCCGTCGTCCATCAAAGACACTGGATCTCGCAAGAGTCGCTGAGTATAATAGAGCAAAAGCGTCAGCTTTCGAACCGTAAGATGAATAAGATGCGGAGAAAGCTGCAAAGACAAGTTACGAAAAGCCTTAAGAATGATCGTGAAAATTGGTGGATCAAGGTAGCCGAAGAAATGGAAGTGGCAGCTGCTTCAGGTAACAGTTAAAGACTGTTCAAACTTATTCGTGACACCGATGGACGGCGAACTCAGGTCAGTGAAACGGTTTGCGATAGGAATGGAGAACCCATCCATAACAAACAGCAAAGGCTTGAACGATGGGCCGAGTACTTCAAGGAACAGTTTAGCTGGCCGCACGCTAGTGTAGTTACTCCCGTGTCAACAACTGTGACTTCTTGGGTGGTATCACTTGAGCCCGCATCAGAAGTAGAGGTAAAGTCATGTATTCGATTACTAAGGCGGGGGAAAGCGGCAGGTCCCGACGAACTTCCTCCAGTTCTTTTCAAACTGGGTGGTGAGGCGTTGATAAAATTACTAACCGCCTTGCTCCGTGACATTTGGAAGGAGGAGCGTATTCCGTTAATATGGAGTGAGTCATTGATTGTTCCCATCTTCAAGAAGGGAATACGCAATGACTGCAGTAATCATCGTGGGATTAGCTAAATTCCGATAGTCACCAAAGTATTAGCTTCGATTTTGCTGCATCGTCTTACACCGGCTCGCGAGAGGAATGTCCGCGAGCAGCAGGCTGGATTCCGCCCAGGTCGAGGATGCATCGACCAGATTTTTTTTCTTACTTTTCGCCGACTACTTGAAACGCGTCACACGCACCGCCGACCGACAATAATAATTTTCTTAGACCTGAAAGGCGCCTTCGATTCCGTTGACCGAACAGCGCTTTTCAGTGTTCTTCATCGAAAAGGAATGCCCCAGAAGTTCGTGAACCTAATGAGATCATTGTATTCTCATACTTCTGACCAAGTTAGGGTTTACGGTGAACTATCCGGTCGGTTAGAAACGACCAGTGGTGTTCGACAGGGATGTCCTTTGTCTCCATTCCTGTTCAACTTCGTCATGGACGAAATAATGGAGAGCGCTTTGCAAAATCTTCAGGATGTAGACGTCGAACTAGGAGATAGTGAAAAGCTATGTGGCCTAGATTACGCAAACGACCTTGTCTGCTTGTGCGAGTGCACGGAACATGCTCAACATGCACTAGATAATCTCGCAAGAGCTGTAGCTCCATTCGGCATGCGCTTTGCACCTCCAAAGTGCAAGGTGATGTTACAAGACTAGATGTCAACAATTCCGAGTTTGATGCTCGATGGGGAGGTGTTGGCAGTTGTCGACAACTTCACCTACCTCGGTAGCTGCGTGACGACGGATGGGAGCACAGTAGTAGAGGTGAGCACGCGTAAATCCAAGGCTCGAGCGGCGTACGCTGGACTGAAGCACTTGTGGCGTCGACCTGATATTTCACTGAAGTTGAAAGGTCGTGTATACTGTGCCACTGTGCGTTCAGTTTTGTTGTATGATTGCGAAACTTGGAGTCTGTGTGCTGAAGATATTCGTCGTCTTGAGGTTTTCGACCATCGATGTTTACGTAGTATCGCTAGGATTGGGTGGAATAGCCGAGTAAGCAACGATGAAGTCAGAAATCGAGTATTGGGTACTAATTCAGAGAACGTTCTGTCACAGCGTATCCAACTTAGTAGACTTCGTTGGTTGGGACACGTGTTACGTATGGCAAGCACACGTCTACCGTACCATGTCCTATTCTCTGTTCCTACTAGGGAATGGAAGAGACCACGTGGAGGTCAACAGATGTTGTGGCAGCGGAGAAGGGGAAATGTACAGCAGACTTAGAAAAAGTAGGTGCTTCACTTCTTCGTGGTTGGGGTCCAAAAGATCCGTCTACCACTTAGCTGGAGACACTGAAGGATATGGCAGCGAACCGCGAGCAGTGGCGATCGTGTTGTCACTTTCTATTGAATCAGAATGACTGATCGATGTGCGTTTATACAGTTAGACTGTGTATTCCGTGTGTTGGCTACTAGGACATTCTTTCCTTTTCCCACCCTTTGAGGTCCAGTCCCTGTCCATCTTGTATATTCATACTTTCTAATTCAGCGTGCAACATGGTGAGAAAGGCAGTGGTCAGTGGGGCTTGCCCTACTGTTTAACGCTGTACGATGATGATGATGATGTTCCTGGTCTTCTCGTTCGTTATCGTCTCTATTGGCTTTCTCTTGCCCACCGCCTTCTTCTTCGGATTTTCTCAGATGAGCCCTATTCGTTCTTATCCGACGGTCTCCAGAGCGTATTAGGATGATTTCTTTGTCCAAGACTTCCATGTCGGTTCTATTGGTTGAATCCAGACGATGTCAATTGGCTTGAGTGGATGCATTAGTTTGCTGCCCCGATCGTAAGATCATTTTTGCACCCCCATTCGCTTTCTCGGTGTCAATTTGACTGCTGAACGCGCTACGACATCTGGGTTCAGTAACCCAGCACAAACGGGTAGAATCGTGCGTGTTCGTCTTCCAAACAGGTGTTTCGTCAGGCTTGTTCCCACCGTTGCCATTTTGTAACAGAACGGCTCCTAAACCATGTTGACTTCTATCACATTGTATGCCTAGAGGTAAGGCTTGATCATAATATGCTAGGACTGGGGCCTTTACGATAAGCTGCCTTATGCGATCAAACGCTAAGTGCTATTCACCTGCCCACATCCAAGTTTCTCCTTTATGTGTAAATCGGCGGGTCGGTCTCATCAATTCCACTAACTCTGGTAAGAATCTGCTCAGATAGTTGATCATACCGTTAAAACGTGAGATGCATTTCGTATCGTTTGGCGACGGCATGTCTAAAATCACGCTTACCTTTTCCGGATCCGGTTTTATTCTTGCGCTTGCGGTAATGTGGCCGTGAAACACGAAAGCTGCTTGACAAAATGTCAACTTGTCTCGTTTTGTTTTAATTCCATCGGGGATACATCATAACAGAAAAGAATCGAACCTTCTGTTATGTTCCTCGACTTCATTTGCTACGCAGAGTACCCCAGGTAAGTCGTCCACTGCTAGGAGAATCCTCTTCTGGAATATTTTGCTCGATACCTCCAGGCCGAAAGGTAGTTGCTTTTAACGGCACCGGCTGTACGGTGTCCCAAACGTGGTCAAATAACTCGAAGCTTCATTCAACTCTAAATGCCAAAACGCTGAAATAATGAATGTCCATCCTTGGGATTGACAAATTTCAGCAGTGTTTCACCACTTGGATGAACCGTGTCACGGTTCCACATAATGAATCTCTTTTGTGTCGGTGTCGGTGCAATATTATACAGAGCGCTCATAGGCATGACGTTCACCGATGCTCCCGTGTCCAATTGGAAATCCACCTCTTCTCCGCTCCCCATCCTCTTGGCAAAGACGCCCTTTTGCTTTGCCGTCATTTGCACCCCGTTTACTTGATCTGAAATGTGATCATTTTGTTCCCTGCCCACTGTTTTCTTGAGGAAACATTTCTGTTGCGAAATGCTTGCGCTTTTTGCAGCTATTAAACGTTTTTCTTCACCCGACAGTTGTTTCTTCATGGGAAGTGTAGCCTGCCGAAAAACGGACACTCCGTCTTTGGCACCGTGCGTGTATCTGATGGTATTTTATACAGACCTCGCAATTCTGATGCATTCAACATCTCCATGCGTTTTTCGGCTGATGCCTCACCTCGGCAGATGTAGAAACACTTTTGGAGTGATAAATTTGGAATTTCTAACAATCTTTTAATCACCGTGGGGTCACGAAATCCCATCACTATTTGATCCCGTGCGAGGCTCTCTTCTAGGCAAGTGCGAAAACTGCAAAATCGTGCCAGTGTTCTTAACGATAGCACAAAGAGCCAAATGATTCACCCAGCTTCTGTGTTCTTTGGTCAGAAACAAAACCTCGCATATTTCGTTGCACTCACCAAGATAATGTCGCTCAAGTTTAAGCATCACCGTCATCCAGTCACCACTGACCTCATCGGAATCATAAGAAAAGCCAGTGATGATGCAAGGCGCCTCCGGTCCAATGGTGTGACAAGACAACCCAGGCTGCATAGCCTTTGATTCGTACTACATCGCCGAGAAACTCCGAAAATGTTCATACTACATTCACCACAGCCTCCAGCTGTCAGCCAGTCGACCCGTGTCTTCCATCACCAAGTGCGCCGATGGGTGGATCTGCAGATGACTGTGCGTCCATGTCTCCGATATCGACATTTCCACACCAGTTTCCGCTGTCACCATGGCATTAGTCAGTTCTTAGAGAAAAGCAATCAGTATATTCTTACAACGTACAAAAAGGAAATCTCGATTATTTTCAATTATTTGGTGGTTTTCAAATCTTCCTGCACCAAGCAGATTGTTCGAGTTACGATGTGACAAACAAGAGTCACTTTGCGACCAATCAGGAAACGCCATGGATGTGGTGAAACAAAAACATACCCAACACAACATCATATGAGGAAATAAACCTCAATCAATGAAGAGTGGAGTTAGGGTAACGCACAGACCTTTACTATCCTGTCTGCTCTCCTTCCTATGCATCCAAGGGGCGACTGATACTTACATCATTTCACCAGCCCACCCCCGGATCAATGTTGACTACCATGGATCAGAAAACTCGCGAAGACTCTTCAAGTTTCGGTGGATCAACGTACATGCCATTTCATGCGAGGCTGTAATGCATCCAAGTTGCAGGTCCTATGACGCTAGCCATGGGCTACTAGAAAGCTGGAAGTTCATCAGGGCCACTACAAACGTCGTCAGCAATGAGTACGGTGGGCGGAACACAAGTAATGACTGCTAGTCAGTTGAGGTTACAGCTCATCTCCTTAGATTCTTACGAGCAAATCAAATCAACGGAGGCATTAACGTTACCTGATATCCCCATGTGAGCACCAAGGTCTGTGAACGCAGTCCTACCTAGGTGACCCCACCAGCAGAATGCAACCGTGATAGACCAGGAGGATAACGAAATGGACCTCCTCATCGGCTCCGACGTACCAGAGGCACACTGGAAACTAAACCAGAGAGTGGGCAACCTCCAGGCACCTTGTGCCATGAGCACAGCACTTGGATGGATATTATATGGCCCGGTAAAGGGACGTGGTTTTGTAAATTACGTCTCAGCCGAAACGGACCGCGCAGAGTTTCAGTTGCAACGGCTATATGAAAAGGAGTTTCACGGCTTTGGAGACGAAAGACTATCACTGTCTCGAGAGGGCCGCTTCGCTCTGCAGACAGTGTGGCAAGGAACTAGAGACCTCAAAAAACAGTTTGAGGTCCCCCCCCATGGCGCACACTAGCTGACCCTTAGGTTGATAGCAGAAGCTGTGCTGTGCGAAGACTATTACGATTGAGGGAACTCTCCTTTTGAGACCGGAATCTTAGGGAACGATACGCAGAATTGCTGAAGGAAAACGAAGCCCTCTGCCAAGCCTAAAAGTTGCCTGCAACAACCGCCGGCCGGAACGGGATCTGGCATCCATCTCACCACCTGATTCTCCAACCCAAGAAACCCGAAAACCTGCAGGTGGTCCTCACCCGTGCAGCCAAGTTCCAGGGCAAGTTGTGAGACGATCGCCTGATACAGGGGCCTGACTGGACCACTCCACCGATTGAAGTTTTGTGCCGTTTTACGATGGATAGAGTGGCCTTGTCCGCCGAAATCAGGGAAATGTTTCACCAGATGAAAAAACCGGTAGAAGAGCGAGATGCGTTGCCTTTCCTGTGGTGGGAAGAGAAAAACCGGAACAAAGTAGTGATAAATTATAGAATGAGCTTTCCCCCTTTCGGAGCGATATCCTCCCCGTTTTGTGCAAACTACGCCCTTTGAGAAACAGTGAACTAGCATAGAGCTCTGGTCCATCGGTCGGTGGTAAACAGCATCAGCAGAAATTTCTACATGGACTAGTATCTCGAGTCAGTCGATGGTGTAGACTGGACCCTACAGCAGTTCGCTGGCCCAACAAGATTGCTATAAGAGAGCGGCTTTCATCTCACAAAATGAATGTCGGATGATTCAGAAGTGCTCAAAGTCCTTCCGTACCACGAGAGGACCGAAAGTGTTGGAGATCTGGACGGCTCTCCTCTCCTTACCGAACGCAATCTGGGAATACAGTAGAGTGCAGAAACGGACGACTTTATTTTTGAGCTAGACGTTCTCGAGCTGCCAGTAACTCGTCGAAGTATACCGCCTGCTGCCTCTAAATCGTTCGATCAACTCTTTTTCGTCTCTTCCTGGCTGTTATCCGGAAAGATCCTGCTGCAGCGGCTCTGCCGTAAGAAAGTCGATTGGGACCAGCCGCTGGACCGAGAAGGCCGGTTGTGCTGGGAGGAATTTCTGAATACCTGAAAGAAACTGGGAGGCATACTATTCCGCGATGCCTGCCCCCTGATCACACAACACAGAGGGGGAACTGTACGCTCTTTCTGACTTATTCGAAGTCGGTCACGGAGCCGTGGTTTACGGAAGACGCTGCAACGGATATGGAAAATACACTACGAGGATCCTGATCGCCAAAGCCCGCGTTGCCCAACTGAAGTCGGTTTCGATCCCGCGCCTTTAGCTTAGCTCAGCCGTGTTAGCTTTCAGGGTGGTTCAAGCGGTAGAGAGATGTTTCGACCTCTGCATTTGGTCGGCTAGTTGTTGGATGGACCCGACCATAGTACTGCGCTACGTCAATAGCGTCAGGAGCCGTTCTATTACTTTTGTTGCTAACCGGCTCGCGATCATCCACGGCAAAACGGTCATGAATCAGTGTAAACATGTCAAGCCTGGCGGTAACCCAGTTGACCAGTGCTCCCGAAGTGCAACCAACTCTCGGTAACTAGACACGTGGACGGGAGGAACGAAATTCCCGCACATGCCTAAACAAAACTGGTCCGTGTACGGACCTAGCCCCCATCCGGAATTGGAACTGGAGATCAAGGGCGCAGTGATGACGGCGACAGTAGCCAAGGCCATATTCATTTTGTCACGGTTAGTGAGTTTTTCCTCCCCGAAGGAGAAGCTTCGGTCATTGGTTTGATTGGTCAGGTTCAAGAGGCATTTGCTAGTCATGAAAGGGATCCGTCCCTCCAGCCGGATACTAGTGGGTCTAATAAGTCCCAATGAATTACGAGCAGCGGAATACGATTTACTCAAGGTGATGCAACGGGAGGCTTTCACCCGAGAACTCGAGAGGGCAGGACAAGCGGGACCAATCGACAAGAGAATATCATCGCCGAAAGGCAACTTGAAGCATGTAAACCCCAAACGCAATAATAGGTTACTGCGTGTGGATGGTGGGCCGACCTACTCCAACCTGGGTTTTGGCACGGAATATCCCATACTGCTACCGGCTCGGCAATCTGTGACAGAGCTAATGATTCAACACATCCAAGCCGTTGAGGGAAATGCGGGGGAATTTCACGTGACAAACGTCATCCGGATGCGCCTTTGGTTGCTGTGAGGGAGAGAGGCTGTGAAACGCTTAATCAGACGTTGTGTAGATTGTAGGAGGCGCATTGCCGCAGCGGGCAGACAACACGTGGCCCCGCTGACAGAATGGAGTGTGGCTCCGGGTTGCTGGCCGCTCAGCGACACCGGACTGGAATATTTCGGGCCTTTGTGGATCAAATGCGGGAAGAGGTTAGAAAAACGATGCGGGTGTATCATGACGTGCGTGAAGTCACGTGTGGTGCACTCAGAAGTAACGCATTCGATGACAGCTGACTCCTTCCCCTGGGCCTTGCAAAGCTTTATTGATCGATGTGCCATACCAGCGGGTACATACTCCAATAATCGGTCGAACTTCTTGGGCGCTCACCGAGAACTGCAGAGTTGGAATCAAAACATGAACAGGGACCAGCTGCAGAATCGAACCGTGGCTTACAGCATATGATGATACATAAAATCCCCTCAGGCCAGTCATCGCGATGGCTTGTGGGAACTCCTGACCAGGTCTACCAGGCGAATACTACTGTCGATCATCGAGCAACAGCAGCCGGACGACGAAACGTTGAGCACCTTCATGACCGAGGTCAAAAGAATTCTGAACAGTCGCCCACTGGTTCTAGCAATGAACGGCGACCCCGCACATGTGGCTCTCACCCCGAAAGGCTTTTCGACGTTCAAGTCGGACTAGGGTTTCCAAGGACCCACCATCCTTCTTGGGAGCAACCCTCGTGGACGGAAGCAGGCAAACTATCTTGCCAAGGCATTTTAGAGGCGATGGCTGAGAGGGTTCCTACTGGCTCTGCAAGCTCGACAGTAGTGGCTAATCAGAGCAAGACCATTCACGTTTGCAGAAGCAGTGATGATCGCAGACGAACATGCGCTTTTCAGCACCTGGCTAACCCGCGACGTACGCAGTATCACGCCCTCGAGAGTAATGACGGAGAAGCCGACACCGCAGAACCTTGGTTAGGCTGTTCCTCATTCGTTGTTGAAGTGGTGGAGGGAATCACCCTTATGGGAGGCATTCACGACATACTGACGTATTGAACTATCACACACCCCGGCACATACACCATTTCTCGTTACACGTTAATACTCCACGACATCCATCAAACACTTTGTAGTGCTGAACGTCCTTCGTTGGCTATACGGGAGGCTCTTCCAATGCCTGGTGGTAGTTGTGATTCTACCATACACCCAGACACACCAATCTCATTCTTACATGATACACTTTATTGCTTCATGACCTCCATAGAAACGTGCCGCAGGGCCCCCTGTTCCTCGTTTATCACTGACACTATGAAAATACCTCCCGTAGGTGGTAGTCGATAGTATTTTCCCATACCCCTTAGTGCGACCTCACCCATGACGCCTACAAGCACACACATTCACACAAGCACATGCAGCCAACGCACGACGGCTCCTCCGACGACAATACCTATGCTCCTTATTCACGCTGGCCATCGGTCGGCCTCTCTCAGGGATGATGCAGAGTAACATCGCGTCGGTGTAGCCGCTGGATCAAGCGCGATCGCGAGTAGAAAGCTGACGTCAAAAGTATTAGGTACGAGCAATGGCAGCAGTTCCTAGGTAGGTGAGAAGAACCAGTACTCGCATTCCAAAACTTTGACTCTAATAGTGTTTGGGAGGATTTTGTGGGCGGTGTAACGGTTGGCTGTTAAAAATCTCCCACAAAACACCGCAGTTTCATGTTTTCTTAACATCCCTCACTCGTTTTCACTACCGGCTTGTTTTTATGAACTGTTTGTTTTCATGATCCAACGTTTGTTTGCTCGCATCCAGCTCGCCATTCTGTCATATTCTTATTCTAAACTTGCGCGACGCACGTGCTTCTTTCTCGCGCGCTGCAACTTGATTCTCGTTTTCTGAGTCCCTCTGATCGCATAAATGAGGTTTGTATCTGTTTTATTTCATTGTTCACTTGATAATCTAGTAGCGTAGAATTTCACGGATAATCACGTTTTGATTTCGAGATCCGTTTCAAATTTGGCTACGTATTGCTCAAAGACGTTTACACTGTCCGGTTCAACCCGAATTGAACTAAGCCTAGCTGATACTACCCCACTTTTCTCCCCATTAGACCAAATGTTCAACGCACAGCATTTGAGGCCAGGGAAGCTGGCGTACAACATAACGGTCTGCACGCAAGGTTGGCCTTGACCACTCTCGTCCGGCGCAAACTGGTCGTAACCGAACTGTATTAAGCAAAACAAAATTAAAATGAGCGCCGCTCACCAATCTTGAACTGTGAATCACTAGGTGGTAAGGGGAGCCGCCGGGTGATGCCCAGTTAATCCAGAGAAGAAATTCGAGCTACCGCCGTTTCCAAAGTGATTTTTGTGCATACAGTCTGCGATCGATTTGCGTTTTGGAGTTGTTCCAGTAGTGTGGGAGTGGTCCAACCGGAGTACGTGGCTTATAACATATAATTTTGAGTTGACGTTTATGCACTGTTTCACGTGTAGTTTTGTTTTTCAGGGCAAGTAAAGTATGGTTTACAAAATCCTATATTGTTTTGATTTGTATTTGGAGAAACCGAAGAAAACATTTACAGTTTACGCGTTCCTTCATTGGGAAAGAAAATATTTGGTAATTTATTTCCATATGGGTCCGCTAATATTTACGCACTTGCCACTAGTTGTTTTTCTTATGCGGAAGTTCTACACAGTAATCCTTAGGATCTCCGGGACGAGTACAATTGCATACAAACCTGCATCAATTGGGTGATTGTTTACTTGTATAACTCGATGTATGCTATATCCCAACAACCCGCAGCATAAGAGTATCATAATGAAACAGTCCCTGTTCTATCCACCGTTTGGTGGCGTACCTAACTTATGGTGGCCCACGGTTGCAGTAGACAACTTAGTCTCGATTTCCATCTGGTGAAGCTACGAAAGGTCAGCTGAACAACAAGATTTATGATTCTGCAAACGACTGATTTATGGACGTCAACTTGCGGCCTGTGGGAGCCTCAACTCCGAAATACGCCAAGTACTTTTAAGGCCGGATACAATTGTGTCAGCCTGCCTTGCAGAAAAGAAAAATAACCACACTGTGCGTGAACTGAAGCTATCGTGTAGAATGGTTCAAAGTTGGAAACTGGGGTAATTAAATGCTCCTTGCTATGCAGCAAATTGTTTCGTAATGCTCTCAGCTAAGGAAGCGACGACTGTTATTTTAATCCGCCGTAATTGTGACGGAACCCGGAACCGTCGATATCTTTCACTGATGTTCAACGACGAAAATGAAATGCGATGTTTATCCGTCGAACCAACTTTCTATTGCTCATAAGGAAATTCACCGGCGGCACCGAAGTCCACTCACCGAGTTTGGCACACGAAGTACTACCCAAGTGTTGGCTGTTTGATGCAATAGTATGAAAGCAGTAACGGGAACAGCAATCAGTAAGGCGTGCCCTTGGAAGGGGCATTGGGGTGCACCCATCTGTTCCGGCTTTAGTGCTATTGGCCCATGAAATGAACAAAAAGATAGTTCTCCTCGTTGTGAAAAGCTGCACCCCAGAGGCGCGTCCATAATCAACAAGTCGTGCACTGAACCCACCGAACCCACTGAACCCACCGAACATCCTCGTCCAGGTCCGCCGACGGCTCTTCATCTCAGCATGCGCTGTAGATTTCCGCCCGAAGGGGTGACAACGAGATGTTCAACCTGAGTCTCTTGGCTGGCTCTCGGCGAGTGGAGTAAGTGGTGGTTCGGACTATTCTGAATTGAACTGTGAGCAGCTGGCCTGCACAATCCACCATACCTCTTCCATCCATATTCCTGGCTTTCAAGGCCCATTCACGCTGGAAGACGTGTGTCCTTTGAAAAGCCACTATGAACGGTTTTTTCGGACTGGCGCTCGGAGCTGGTACGTTATTGAGCTTTACCTGTTGCTTCTTGGTTGCCGAAGGTTTTGATATATCTGCCTGTGAGTTATTGGCTACAGGAGTCATATTCTCAAGCAGTTTGTAGAACAACCATGCGTCCGGACGAATGCCCGTCACGGTTGTTAGAAAACGAGTCTACTTTTTGAAGGACTGGAAATTCTGCTCGTAACATAAATAAAATAACTACCATCTACCCAATTGTACTCTATCTAATTGGCGACCGCTCTCTTCCATGACCCGCAGTAAATATTCACATGGAATTCCCCAACTACGGTTGAGCTAACGGACTCAAGTACCACTCCCCACCACTTATACCTGGTGTGTTTTCCTTTGCGGTTTCGGAAAAAGCAGGTCCCAACGACCTGACTTAAAAGCATCATCCTTGCCCAGCGCAAAAGCCCCATGAACACTGCGAGTAGCTCGTCATGCGGTGAAAAGAGGTAGTATATATAGCACTGCAGTTGGGGCGCTAAAACCCAAAGTAGCTAGCCGATGAACTCTAGTCTCACTGAAAGTAAGAACTTTATACCGTGTCAACCTACGATCGACTACAGCAGTCTCACAGCAAAAACTTTGTGGAATAATCTGGGACATAATTGCTAACACCCTGGGGCAGCTAGTGCCATGGTCAGTGGAAAGAATTGCGTAAAACGTTCTTTGAGTCCACAATCATAATGCGCCACAAAATTTGCCGTGCGCATTTTAGCTGGTGGGGAGCTTCGGCTAGCGGTACTTCAATTAATCTTCCACACAACTTCCTAAAGCACGAGGAAAAAAGAATACAAATTTTATTCCCTGTCAGTTGGTTACCACCTCGGGGTAACAATGAGCATCTAGAAGTTGCTCAACCTGTTCAGCCTCAGCCGATGTTTCTTCCGCAGACAATCTAGATTGTATGGAAAAGCTTTTTGATGTGTAAGTCTCCGAATAAATTTCTTCTCCAAGTATTTTCGAAGCTCCGATCTATCCCTAAATTTACCCACCAGCGGGAACACACGAGTTTCCTGCTCTTGCGCAAGCTAACAATTGAGTGCATAGAACCCTTCATTTTCTACCTGAAAAAGGGTGCGAAAGCCTCGTGGACCAGTTGACAGCGCAGTAGCATGAACCCGGCTTACGGAAAGCATAACATTCCGAACTAGAACCTGTGAAAGTAATTCAATCTTTATTGAACAAACACCTACCTGGAAGATTCACCACTTTTAAGCCACCGGAGAAAGCAGAAAAACTTTGATGAGGTAGCATGGCACCGTCCGGTGACTGAGCGCATCCAACCTCCGCCTTTTAGTAGGCCTCAGAGCTGTGAACGCACAAGGATGCGCTGGTTTCCTTCTGGGCCTCCGGAAAACCGGCTTCGAAGGCGTCATCTCTGGGACACACATTTCGCACCAAACACCAGAACAGAAAAGGATCTCCGATAGCTGCCCACTGTATCGCGTAAACTGGACGGCGAAGCACTTGGCAGCAGAGTGACGAAGTAGCGGCTCTGGGTTGAGCTAAGTTCATAGGTGAACACCTCATAATGAAAGTTATTTCGCGCCACCGTAAGTGCAACAGTAGCCTCGAGGTATGCCGTTATTTGGAGAATCTTTTAGTTTCCTCAAGGAATTTCCGAGTTTTGTGTGGTCCTTCTGTTATGACACAACTTTTCTCTTTTGGCATATACGAGTATATTTCCAGTTTATCCGTTGTCAAGGATGTTCTTTTGTAACTAGCTTTGTTTTATTATTATTATTATGACCTACAAGATATATCCGTGTCAGACCGCAGGGCTTGCGAAGAGAGTAGCTGAAGGTATTGAATGTGTTGCATACTATATGCGGGCCCATGCGGACTGTTCTGGTACTGTAAGGAGGTGTATCTGTTATACAGCCAGAACAGCTGGGCCGAATGGATTTGCGGTCTCCACACTGAGATTGCAAGGTTGGCACACATAAAGCGGTCCCAGAAAGATGGGGTCCAGCTTCCTTCTGAAGAGTGCGGAGGAGGTGAGGATAAGACGCCGTTGCGCTGAGCATTATGAAGGTCATATGCGGTGGTCTTATGATAGCCACAGAAAACAATCTTTGAAGCAATTACGAACCAGGCTGGTGGTTGCCCTGCAGCAGTTCCTTTCACTCCAGTACGAAAAGCTGCTACCGGTGGGTAATTGCCCCAGAAACCGAAAATAGCAAACAAACGAACACATGAGCGCAAGGCGACGAACAACCCATTGGAGAGGGAGAAACCTGGTTACCGGACTCTAGAAACCCGGTCGATGGACCTCCAAGGCGGATTCGGTCAATGGGAACGACAACGAGTCGAAGAATACCGATTCTCAACCAGGAGAAGCCTTTCGTACGGGAATTTGGGGCACGATGGGACTAAAACAGGAGAAGAGGAAAAGGTTACGCTGCTCATCTCAGGAGCTCTCTACTCTGTTCTGTCGAGAAGAATACAGAGGGAGGGGACATGGAAGCCTCATTTCGCTAGAAAGGGTACCAATACCGCATAGCCAACCCCAGTCCGGTCTACTGATGAGCATACCAGGGTTATGCCACTGGCTAGGGCTGCGGTGGAAGACCACAACACCAGAAGCCAGTATGACATTGTAACGGATGAACACAGGGGGGGTGAAGGATGGAAAAGTGAACAAAACGTCAAAGGCCCCAAGGGTAGGTCCACAAGGACAACAGACGGCCGCACCCGGCCTTCAGAACAACAAAATGAAGGCGAAAGGCAAGCCTCTGAAATTGTCGGGGTATTGGCAGCTGAGGATGCTCTGTAGGATGAACATGGGAAGTGGAGTAAGTAGTCAGAGGACGATGCTACCTTCACGAATTTGGAGGTCGTGGGTATCGGAGGTCTTAGATACCTACAGGTCTCCATGCATCTCAGTGGTAAACATTTCTGCAAAGAGCTTCCTACAGTCTCGGATGCTGCACCCGAGGCAGAGGCAGATTTGAAAAAAGGGATGTCCATCAGTTGGGGCGAATTTGGTGGCGTTACGCATCGGCGCTAGTAGCTTCAGAAAAAGATGGACCGAACTCTTGAAAGTCCCTCAGGAGCTGAACGCGTCAATGGTCACCGCCACCCATACGTGGCTTTCTAGGGAAGATGGTGTGTCAGGCTTAATAACTAACGACTTCGCAACCTGTGGACAGGATAGCGAACACGATTGCACTGGAGGGGGTAGCCATCGATGGATAGTGAATGGAAGACCACATGAATTGTGGTTGTTTGTTCATCAGAACGAGGCCTGAAACCTCATGTAGTGAAATGGGGGTATCAACGAGTAAGTAGTCGGTGCGTGAATGGGGCTGGTAATTTGAAGACAATATTTTAAATGCTACTGGGTATTTCCCAGCATTCGCTTAACTCTTATACATGTTGGAAGCTGATAAAAAAGGACCTTATCGGCTACGGTAAAATACGACAGCATGAAAAGAAGAGCCAACAGAGTAACGGTGGCCAGTAAATGGTCGTGGTCAGGAGCGTTGAGAATGAGAAGTTGATAAACAGACTCGTAAAATGTGTTGTTGGCAATTGTGGCTCATGGATTTGGCTGATTTATCTGCTGACTACAATACAGAATGAATCCACGTGCTCCTTAGCAACCATCGGTAATAACAGTCCACCAAACAAAACTTGTCAGGCTTCCATTAGCATCCCAGGCCCAGTTCGTAGGCTCCAGTGATAGACATGTAGAGATCATGCATCAGGATGAGTTTTGTACGGTCAGATGTTTATTTCTTTCTTTCTTGAATAATAAAGAGGCTGAAGATATCGACCCAAGTTAACGGGGGGGGCTATTACAGACGGAAGATTATTGATTAATAAGGAAGTTGGGCCGCATCGCAGTCCTAGGTAGTGGAATCAAAACCAAAGAGTACCTGTGTCGTAGAGGATAGTCGGAGGGAGTTTTGACCTTGGAGGCTGAATTGCAAGATGTGCGTTTTACAATGCTGCAAAAGAGAGACTGGTTCATTCGTAGACGGCTTAGCCATAAGGGCTGCGGGTGCAATATTTTACACTTTTTCATATAATTTAAAGGCGAGGAATCTCCTAGTCACTGTTTGGTAAATCTACGATGTACATTCTTAGTTGCTAATCCATCAACCCCCCGTGTGTAAGAAGAGACGCCAGAGCAATATTCCGGAAGTTGTCTGACGTGAGTTCTAAAAATGCTTAGCTTACTCTTCGGACGACCGAAGGTTCTATTATTTAGACCAATTAGCCTTCTGGCTTTAGCAACCTGCACGGCCAAATGTTTTGAAAAAGTAAAAGTACAAGACTGTTGTAATCCAAAGCCTCTTTTTTCCGTACTGTTAGGGATGAACTGAGCATTAATTTTAAACTTTCCTGCAGGAGCCTGACACTTATGCGTAAGGATACAACTTTCGGCAGCGGAGAATTTCATCAACCATTGGTGGCTCCATGAATCTAGCCATAGTGAATCGTTAGTCGTGCCAGAAAAGGTAGAGGCTAAGGCGTCAGGTTCGAAGGAGTACATATTTTACGTAGTCTGCGAAACGGAACGGAGCCCCGTGCATGATGATGAAAATGTCATTAGCACACATAAGAAAAAGTAAGGGACCTAGTAAACTACCATGAATAACTCCACTAGTTACTGGTCGAGGTGATGATAAACTGCCGTCAAATCCCACCAAGTGTTTTCGGAATGTCAGATATGGTGGAAACCAGCTCAGGATCGGGTCACCAATTCCTTAGGTCTTCATCGTAGCCAATAACCTATCATGGGATACTCGATAGAAAGAGTTATTCATGTCAAGGAGGATTACGATCACTGATTTACCACCGTTGGTGGCCGTAGTTATCAAGTTGAGGAAATCACTCATACGAAGGCCCACAATCTTTTTTGAAGGAAGCCGTGCTGTCCAGAGTTAATGAGGGTACTGTTCAGTAGATGCGTTATCAGCTTATTTTGAATCAGTCCTGCAAAGATTTGGGAAACTATAGTGGTGTGGTTCACTGGTCGATAGTTGTTAAAGCCCTTTCGTGAACCTTTCTTAGGAGCTGGGATAATAACTGTTTCCCAAGGGGAGGGGAAGGTGCTACTGCTCATAGATAAATTAAAAACCTTGGACAACAGGAATGGGATGTCAGTTCCACCTGGGCTAAAAGTAGCCGGTGGTACGGCACTTGGCCCCTGGCTGGTATGGCTGCCTTATTTTAGTAGGCTGTACTTTGGAGACATTTAGTTGAAATGAAAGCGCTGATAACTGTACAGCTGTCAGCGGCTCAACGTTAAATGGGCATGGGGAGTCATTGTTCGTTAAAGACGAAGCAAAACAAGTACTTGATGCCTCGGAGATCTCTTGGAAGTTAGTTCTATAATTGTTGTTGTATATTATGAAAGAGACAGGAGAATTGCACTGACTATCGCTCGACCTTATCAGCTTAGATACAGCTTCGGTTTCCTTGGGGGGACTGAGCGCCCTTAGTTCTCGCTTTTTGTTGAGCGATATTTCAATCAATTTTACTGAATGAGACAAACGGTTCATTTGTAAGAACAACAAAAAATCTCTCGACCTAAGGAATTTGTGCTGTAGTATAGAAAGCCTCTGTTTTAATCGACAAACACTGTTTTTACCTCCTCCAGGTGGGGCCTGGTATGTCAGCGACAAAGTTTACCGCTTCTATGATAGGCATGGAGTCGCTTTGATTACTGTTCGGGGGGCGACAGTTGGAGCTAGTAACAAAGTCAGAACAACCTCCGGTGACCTGAAGCCAAACTGAATCCGGCGAGTTATCCATTATGGGGAGCTGAAATATTTTCGCACGCACGTTCTACCTCAAGTATATAAGACAGCCTCCCCCTCGATGGGCGAGTCTGTTTTTCTTGAAATCTTGATAACCGGTGATAGCGATAGCTTCGTTTGGATTGTTGTCTGTCATCCAGGTTTCCGTAATTAAAATAAGGCCGTAATCAGACGTCAGCAGTAATATACGCCGCATTCTCATCTTGTTTATTACTGGGCGTGCTTTCAGCATAAACAATGAGAGCCGTTTAGTGGAGTCAAGATTAACTTTAGGATCTTTATGGGATTTCGGCATTACGTCCGCTGAAGGGGGATTGGATAGTGCAGTCAATGTTCCTTGAGATAGAGTAGTCAGTAACTGAGATGGGGGGAATTGACGCACCGGTGATGGTAAAATAAGCTGAGTAGATGTGTCTGGCCGGGGGGGGTCCTTTTGGTTATTAGGCTAGGCTGGGTAGGGCTAGTACTGATCGAGGCCGTTAGATTTGAAGGAGATCGGCGGTTGGTAGTTCTACTTAGTGCTGAACAACACTGTGAAAGGTAGCTATCAAGTACCTTGCTACATCTAGGTGCTGGTGGCTGGGACATGGAAATATGACTAGGGAGGGATAATTGGCTGGTAAGTGGGAGAGAAAAGGGAAGTGTAGTGGTAGCAAGTATCTTGGCACCTGCCTCAATAAGGACGGCATCACAGGTGCTCTCTTTACGTCAATAAGTTGGTGGGCTGTAACCTGGAAGGAGAATGTGAAGTGGAAGTGGGATATAGGGGCGTTGGTTGGCGCACAGAATGGAACTTCGCGGGTACTGTTATAAGCGGCCCGAGATAGGAAAGGGATTCAGGGTAGGCGGAATCCGTGATTGATAAATGGAGGGAGATTGATGTGGGAAAATATTACTTAGATTGCAGAAGAGTTTATGTCAAGCACGAAAGTAATCGTTAGGTATGAAGGGTGGCATCATTAGAGAGGTCCGGAGGTTATTTATAACAGATTGAGTAGGAGGATAACCAGGTGTAGAGAAAAGCCTGACTGAGTGGTATGTACGGTGCAGCTAGTGGACGGCAATTTTGAGTGGGGAGATAAGTCCTGGATGAAGTTCTTTCGCCCGTTGTTGCACTCTGTGTTGCTTCACTTGGGGTGCTTGGCAGTTGGAAGTGTGGCTTGGTGAGTAAGTTAGAAGTGATCGTAGAGTCAAAGATGAGCATTTCACCTAGAGATGACTTTTTCGCTGGTTTGTGGATGGCCTGGGCACCGTAGATTGCCGAGTGGCTATTGGAGCCGAGTACCGAGATGAAATAGAAGAATTTAAAGTGTCTACTTTGATAGATTGAGGATTTCTGGGTATGGTTGCCAAGTTGATTGGGCGATTTGCACCATCATCGGTCGTGGCCAACGTTCCGGTGATAGGTAATGGCGGAATCAAGTTAGCAAGCCCAAGGGGGACAGCTTGTCAGGGGTGAACTGTATACTCCCCGGTTTCATAGGCGTTGGCTGGCGAGGCAACTCTGAAAGGGGTATATCTAAGTCGATGTCAAACATATGGAAACCGATGTTCTGGTAAGCATGAAGTCGAATAAATATTGCGTGTACGTTACGCATCGCCAGAAAGTGAAGAAGCGGATAGTTTGGGGGCGGACAATTTATGACGAAGCTAAATACTTGCTGGCGGACCTTGCAAATTCCCTTCGCAGTGGGGTTCTGCCGGCAGCAATCCCAATGTAACTGAGAGGGGTTCTCGAAGCGATGGTGGATTGGTTCCTTATGAATTGTTTGGCAGGTTTCTCGTCAAGGATTTCGAACAACAGTGTACAAGATTTGCACTGAATGTTCTTTCGTGTACAAAAGCACTGACAGAGGTGGTGTGTTTTTTGAGTCACTCATCTTTTTCACCTTTTCCGAGGCAATGGCGTCCATGAAAAGCTCAGTCGTTACTGGGTGACGGGTTGACGGATTTGTTGACGGGTCAGAGATGTGTGTGAGCGGGATTGACTTAGACAGGGATGTATTAGTCGAAGACATCTGGTTATGGAGACTAAGGAGATTATGTTCTATTATATAAGACTTTTTATTTGCCCTGCCAAGAGCATCAGTCAGGCTGACGGAACACGGATTCAGTAAAAGTTTCGAAACTTTATGACTTGGGGAGTACTTTTGGTCGGGTGATGACACGAGCAACCAGTAAGAGCGTAGTTTGTTTGGCTGATAGTTTCAGCATTGTAACACTGACGACGATTGCACTTGAGAGCTGAATATACAGAACAATGTTACGCTGCCTGAAGTACAGGCTTCCTGAAGTGAAAAAGTGGAACTCTGTGGTTTTGGATCAAAGAACCGCAGAAATATGGGATTGCTGATAATGAGACTTTGAAGCTAAACAAAAACTTTTTTGGGAAGATGTTGAATTGGATGGTAGACTACGATACAGTGGCGCACGGAGGTGCGAAATATTCTATTTCAAACAGATTTTTTCTTCCGTCAGTATCCTGAGAGGAGGTTTAAAGACTCGTTTTGCAAGAATTATTAAATTAGTTGTTTACGTAAAGATTTTGCTTCCGGATAAAATCCCTGGAAAGTATTTTTTGAGTCACGGGATCACACTAAGGAGCTGTATTTTCAGTATTACTCGAGGTAGCCAAGTAAAACCTTTACCGATTTAAATCGATGTACTTCGTGGTGTGATAATTCTAACGATGCTGTGAACTATCCGAGAATCGATAATAGTCTTATAGATAGAGTTGCGAAGGATATTTCTGGGTAGGCTTACCCCTAAGTTCCTGGGAATGTCTTGTGCCAATATTTTACGATAACATCCTACTATCCCGCTGCGGGGTAGCGCCTAGGAAGAGACGATCGCCAAAATAGTCGATTTAGCCGAAGATCTCTAGGTGTTTTACAGATGGGCTCGCAAAGGGCCATTTGAAGTAGATATAGATCTAGATTTCCAAGTAAAGGGTTTGGTTGATTTTTTCCGGTATCGAAATACGGAGGCACTGCAGTGTGTCTCAGTTAATGTAGCGGATATTTTGAGGCTTCAGTACAAATGAATACACTGCTACTAAGTGCGACACAAACCCAAGCTTAAACGATGGAAAAGGGAAAAATACAAAACAACCTGATTTA
This sequence comes from Fasciola hepatica, assembly GCA_948099385.1. Lineage (NCBI taxonomy): Eukaryota > Metazoa > Platyhelminthes > Trematoda > Plagiorchiida > Fasciolidae > Fasciola > Fasciola hepatica. Next base: position 7,747,231 of record CANUEZ040000072.1, on the reverse strand, counting down.
TACGCCAAGTTGATCTTGACCTTGTCCAGGTGCAAACCATCTTAATAATAATGCCAATGGTTTATTTCGGGGACACCCGAAGCAAGCTCGATAGCATGATCATATGATACAAGTGAGGTCACAAAAAGGTTCCTTGGATATTCATTTGGGTAAATGCAGCACAAAAGTGTATAGGTTTTATTGGTCACACGAATGAATCCCCGGAAAATTTGAGTTTGAAGTTCAGGTGGATGCAGCTCTCAGATGTGAGTGAAGTGGGCTCCGCGGTCAAGATACGTGATGACTTGAAACGGGGATGAAGTAAAAACGCAGTATTTCGGATAGCTTTGACGTAAATTCGCAGGGGTGAGTGAATTGACAGAGAAAACCTTCGAAAAAGCGCTAACGAAAAATTGGAGAATTTTGGTGACGTAGGACATGCACATAAACCAGTAGTCCAGATGACCCGGAAAATAGCAGAGATATAATACCGAAGGATTTGTAATGTCCTCTGACGAGGGGAATTGGGTAAATGGAACAGTCCTCTTTACCACTGAATAAGCACTTACTATTCATCGAGAGGTTGTGGAGGGCGCCCTAGTGAAGAGGTGCATGCAGACGCCCGAGCCTGGAAATTTCAGTGGAGCTGAGTGACGAAAGTTGACAGGTGAGTGAGACATGATTCGAATAAAGGGTTCGTTTCAGGTTAATTAGTGGACACAAGTTGACAACAAGGTGGACAGCGGAGTTGATGTACGATGATATTATGAATTCGTATGGGGGCGGTGCATAAACGATACTGTCAAAGCATGTAAAGAATCGCTTAACGGGATGCACCGGTAAGGGTCTGACTTGAGGCATTTGGGAAACAACCGGAAGGTCAGTAACTTGGAATACGTATGGTTCATTTTCAGCAAAGGCTTGGAGAAATTGCTTTCGCGGTGTTCCTTGGCGTGGATGCTCAATGGTGGAGGACTGATGAAAAAACGGCAATAGGTAATAGGTGGTTGAAACGGTGCTCAACTACTGGCTTATCGGAGGTTACTCCAAGACGGACAGATGAGGAATACAAATTTACAGCCAAGTGGGCATAACAGTGGTTTGTATGTGTAATACCTGACGGAATAAACTGCGAGTAGTGCATCACTGAGGACTTTCAAAGAGCGCCGATCATTGTATGACTAGGTACGTTGAGGAAAGTCCAACCTGAGACACTGGGGGGGGGGGGACAAACAGAATAACGGCAGCCTCAATCACAGGTATTTGATTTCCACTAAAGATGTGGGAAAGCACTCTGTTGATTGTGGTGCAAGTGGCTGACCATAATATCTTGGTGGAACAGCGGCAGTGGTTCATTGATGAGTGAAAAGTGATACAATTATGGATTTGTCTTGGTTCGTTGATGAGTAGCATGAGAGCACCTAAAGTTGGTAGCAAAGTGGATGCGGGAGGTGGACATATAGTGGACTGATACAGTCGTATAAAAGTAGTACATATGAACAGCTCTCAGGAAGTGTAGGTGACTGCATAGCTGGATATGCTGAAGCCTGACATGGAAAGCTAGGTAGGCAATCGAAATAATCATGTCCTGGATTGCGGACACTTCATTGCCAATGCTACCGTCATGAAACGCAAATGGCCGAATGAGAGGAAATGCAATGGAGGAATACAATGGACAGAGAGCTGGTGTCGCGCAGATGAAGCGCTGGAAGGAGGACTATTTCGTTTTGCGTGGAATTGTTGGCAGGTGAGAGACGAATCTTTGAACGATGGTTCTGTTTAGATAATCGTAGTGGTGACATACGAATTACCGAGTGGATGAATGATCTCTAAGAATATACCAGAAATTGTGATATTTATAATAAAGATGTGAACAGTTAAGCCATTTCATGTTTCGGGGTACAGAATCTGGTAACTGGACATAATGAGATGGGAGTAAACATGGCATCGGTTCAGACAAATAAAAGATAAGTCAATGGATATAAATGTCAGTAGTCGCAAATAGTAGGGTACATTTTTGAGCTGAGCGATTGTATGTGCATATGCTGATTTGGAACTTGACCGGGTGTATGGTAGACTTTGTTCAGGAACGTTGGAGGGGTCAGTGGGTGGCAGCAGTAAGATGCAGGGGACGTTGTTTTTCAATCCGCAACTGGGGCTAGTGGGTGAGGCTGGCCGTGCCCTGGACATCTAACCTGAAAACCAATTCTGGTGACAGGAGGTGCGATCAGCCGGCTTAGTTGCGCCCGCGCATAGTTGCAGCCGGCCTGCACGCCCGCGCCTCGCCCTGTTGGGATTCACATGATTTTTATGGTGGGGCCAAACGGCATCAGGTATTAGGTAATCCGCGACCAGGCACCAGGGGATCCCGGAACGTAACCAAGGGAGCATCGGTCGGGTAACGTACGAAAAGCCGAAGGTCAGGTAGATGCATAGGCCAGGTTAGTGACCGGTGTGGTCTACAGAGAATTAAGAGCCATCGAGAGAAAGGTACGCAAGAATGAAGGTCTGGAAATAGAGAAAAAGTAGAGGAGCGCAGTCTGGGATGCTCCCAGTTGAGGATAAATGGGAATCGATACAAAGAGGCAACAACCACTGACAGTGAGTCTCTGGGACTAGTTTTCCGATTGCAAAAGGCGGAAGAACTAAGAATGTTTATTTGATTCCATCCGTCACAGACCGCCGGTGTTTGCGCTACTCAAAAGTCTAGACCCTTCTCACAGGCCTGGTCATCGGGTATGCTCATATTTAGAAGCTGTAAGGTTTGAGTAACCGTGAGGAATGTATCCAACGCACTTTTAAACCGATGGCTGGAAGTAGAACTGCACATTTCTAACGGTAATTTATTCCATAAATTAGAGTACACTGTGATGAAGAAGTATGAAAGTAAGCTAGTGTCGGTTATAGGATTTGAAAGGGTAAGAATTCTAGAACGTACTGGATAGGTAGAAACAGGCGCAAAGTGCAATGGATTAGAAGTATATGTCCGGTTGTAAAAGATGTTATACAAAAAGATAAGGTTCAACTTCATACGGCGAGGCCATAAAGAGTCTAGTTTAAAAAATAAGCAGCTTTCTTTATAAGTGTGGGGCGAGCTTCATCCAACCAGCCGATTAGTAAAACTACGTTTACCTGATTCGATACCAATTCTGTCTGATTTCCGCATACTAGAAAAGATCAGTGTGCAGTACTCTGGTAAAGGCCTGGCATGGGATTCATAAGGGAAAAGAATGCAGTCTCGAAGTAGGAAGGCGCGAAATATTAGCCCCCGTCTTTTTCTAGCCTTAGCGACTTGGAGGACCGAATATTTCGAGAAATTAAATGTGCAGGGTTAACTCAAACCAAGGTCCCAAGCCATTTGCTTGTTAGCTATGGTTGAACCACAAACAGCTAAAGAACCTGGAGGTAGCTTTCATTTATATGCAAGAACCTCGCATTTGTCAGCGGAAAAGTTCATCTGCCAAGGTGAGCACCATATATGGAGTGCAGATATGGCTTTAGAGATGTTTAAGGTAGCCGAGGCTATGCATTCAGGCTTGAATGAATAAACAGTTTTATTGTCATCAGCCAGAAGAAATGGGGTGCCATGGCTCACCGAGAGCAATATGTCGTCTATATACGCGAGAAACAACAAAGGGCCAATGACGCTACCCTGTATAACACCGCTTGTAGCTGGTTTAGGCCTGGAACAGTGTCCGTTTATTGAGACAGCCTGAGAGCGACTAGGCAGGTAAGAATTGATCCAAGATAGTAAACGGTCAGTAGTGCCAAAGGATTGGATTTTGGCAAGAAGATGTGGGTGTGACACGCGGTCAAATGCCATTGACATATCCAATTAAAGTACCATAAGAGCCATTCCGTTGTCTGCAATTACACTGATGAGATTCGAAAATCGAGTGGCAGATTGCTCAAGGTCTTGACCGGAGGAAACCGTGTTGTCGAGGATTAATAACGTCTAATTAAAAGAGGTACTTGATGATGTGCTCTTTCACGATTTTTTCCGTTAGACGAGAGAAGACAGGTGTATGGTTGATCGGACGGTAGTTTGTTACCTCATGCAGTGGACCTCTCTTGTGGTGCGGGATTACGACTGAGCATTTCCAGTTTGCGGGCACCATACCGGAGCTCATTGATAGGGTAAACATGTGCCGTAGTATGTAAGGTAAGTCAGGTCCGTACATTGACTATTGCAGTGGGCGGTAAGCCGACAGGTCCTGGGTAAGTCGATGGCTTGAAGGTGGTCAATAATTGGGAGATAATTGGTGCGTCAAATTCCACTGTGTACAGAGTTGAAGCGGTAACTGGGAGAAGAGGCGGAGGGTCAACGTTAACAACAGGGGCCACAGTTGAGGCGAAGAATGAGTTGAAGGCCTCCGCAACAGAAAGGGGAGTAGGGGCGAATATATTGTCCATCGAAGCATTGTGTGGGATATTCCCATGAGTATTAGAGGTTCTGGTCCTGTACGGTAATGACAGTCGAAGAGATCTATTATGGTGTCACAGAGCCTTTATTTCCTGGTTACGCAGTGCAGTTTCTTCAGGCTTTTGGATGGTAGAAGTGAGGCGAAAAAGTAGAATAAGAATTGCAGAGTCGTGTGTAGTTTCATGAATCTTTTGAAGCTTGGCATACTTTGTTTGCACAGAGGTGATAAAGGATTTCATGTTATTCCTTTGCTAGGGGAGGTAGGTAATCCTATCGAGACATCTGGAGAACTGTACATGGAAAATATCAGTGGCGTGTTGTGGGTCACGAGAGAAAAAAAAACTTATTCCAGTCAGTTTGTCGAATGGTGGTAGGGAGAAGCTTCCAGTCAGAGGGAGGAGAGGGTTTGATGCATGTGATTTCAGGGTTGGCTGTGGGTGAGTGGGAATGCGGTTGTTAACCAGATTGTGATCTTCACCGGGCAAACTTTGGGAGATTGAGACAAATATATGGAGGACGCCGTGGGTGAAAATGAGATCTAAAATGTTGTTTTTTCTCATAGGAGAGCGAGTATGCTGTACCCACCCTCCTACAGTAATACGTGTTACAAATGGTAAAAGGTTGGCTGGTGCAGATAAAGATGGCCAAGCCTTCTTAGGCAGGCTAAAGTCACCATCAATAACCTTTATACTTGAGGGCAGTAAAGATAGGTATACAAATGCATCAATTAGGTGTGGAAGTCCGGAGAAATTTTCACCTGGTGGACGGTACGCGCATCCAACATGAAGTTGAGAGCCAGGTTTGTGGACAGTTAGCCAAAGTAAATCGGGAATAGAGTCGAGTATAGGGTGATGGAGTGCTGCTGTATTAAGGGCCTGCTTGACAAATGCCAAACAACCTCCACCGCGTCGAGTTTCCTTATTTACTTTGAAGACATTTTAGCCTACAAGAAAAACCTGGTCCGTTGGAGCGTAATCGGTTAACCAAGCTTCAGTGATCAAGATTATATCATAATATGAACTGATGGCCAGATACCGTAAGTGCCGAATTTTGTTTATGATGGATCGGCTATTAAAAGGAACCGAAGAGACACTGTTAGTGGTATTTAGTTTTGAAGAATTCAGTTGGACAAGTAGGTTGTGCAGTGCGGAATGGTCTGGATTCTTGGTCTGACTAGAAGGTCCATATGCGGATGGCAAATCAGCGCTGTGAATTGGAGGGTTTGGTCTGTGAGCTGTTTTGTAGTATGGCGCAACGTTGGAAAAAGAAGGGCTGGTGACGCCACGGTGTTGGGCGGTTCTAGGATCCGATGTTGATGAACCCCTTGAGAAGTGCAGGATTGCTGAAGTGTTTGATATAATGACTTTTCCATTTGCCCACGGAAGGTTGAAGATAGGAGACTGTTTAAAAATATAGTCCGTTAACAACCCCGGTTTGGGATACAGATTTTTACACGAAGGTGGGGTTATTGAATGGGCAACCGGCAACTTCAACACTTGGCATTGTCAGAGGTAGGGCACAGATGGTGGTGGAATGTGCCTAAGGAAACAATGGCCATTATTTGGCTCGCTATTATCATAAGGATTTAGATGATTCGTCCATTGGAGAGAGGGTCTAAGGAATGGTGGGGTCATGCCACACGTTATCTGAGGATGGTTTGGCATTAGCGGATTCGATAGGGCCTCCAACGTGAGAGGGGCCTTTGGGCTCATAGGGGTTACAGGCTTATTAGCCAGAAAGAGCTGAGGCGAGGTGTTTTGTTGTAGCTGTAGGGCCCGATGCCCACCTGAACTCCACAGCTGGCATCTGAATATGGAGGATTGTGGATTGGGGTGACGACCTGGTAGCTGACTTGGGGAAGGGATGGCAGCTGTTGATAGTGGCTGGGGGGTTACTTGGTTGCGTGCCTGTTGAGCAGTGATTACCGGGCTTGGTCACCATAGCTCCAGGTAAACGCGGCGGCTGCAGTAGTATTGTCACTGTCATATCATGAGACCTCAAGGTGGACGTACTAGGCTGTAGAGATGATGTCACTGGGAGATCAGTTGTCTTGTGGCTAAACAGAAATGGAGAACTTCTGGGTAGATTTGTGGAAGACTCTGAAAATGTGGGATTGTGAGTGTGGTGAGGTTGGTTTTGCTATTTATTCTAGCGGAAGTGGTAGGTGGGGAGGCGAGGTGCGGACGTTTTCCTGGTGGTCGGTTCGTTGATACATGCTGCGATATGTCTAAGTCTACGGTCTCTGCTGGTGTCATGTGCACCGATGGTAATGCCGGCGCCTTTCTCACTGCAGATTTGCTACCCTGGGTTCTCGCCACAGCTAACCTTTGCCTGACGGGTTTTACATGGACGTTTTGCGATGGCCTTTTCAGCTTGTCGGAAGAAGACTGTGCCGCACTCTGGGGTAAATTGCACGAAACTTGCTTGGGATTCTGGGGACTAGACTGATGAAGATCTACTGATGCCTAGGGGGCCACAGGCGTAGTAGGTGTTCTGGCTGAGGTCCTGTTCATAGGAGTATGTGGTGATGCATCTTCGAGTCTGTTTGATCAGAGCCGGTTGGAAGAGCTGGTTTGCCTTTCAGCATGCGGAATATCCCTCTTTGTAGAGGAGATTTATCAGAGTGCATTTTGATGTTCTTAAATGACGTAGCTGCAGCAATCCTATGACGGTTACTGATGAACTCAACGGCTGTTGATTGGTTGGAAAACTGAAACAGCAAAGGGCAGGGTTATCGTGATGACAGCTTCCGCAGCCTAGTGCAGTGGCACATGTGATGAGCCATGTTGAATGCATTCAGTATTGTGGCTTCAACAAACACTGTTGGCGGTTTGTCCGGAATGATTAACACTGTAGCATTGTTAGCGTTCTTTATCCTCCTGTGAGATTCCGAGGCTATTGCATCTACCGGCTTTGGAAAAGATTTTGGGGCCAGCTTGATTTATTGGTTCAGAGATGACTGTCAGTGGGGATATCTTTGATAATTCACACTCAATCGATTGCCATTCATCATATAAGTCGTTTACCTTCTGCTCCAAATCACTGACTTTATTTTTGGCTCCGCAGTATATATCGACTAGTGATACAGAGTATGTATTGACTGCTGCTGTCACGTCGGCTTCTGTGTTTCTTTTCACTCTGGAGGCCCGAATGGTTCCTTTTGGACCAGGCGGAGAATAACCTTTGAATACAGACCTAGACATTCTTTGGGTCTAAAACAAGGACAGCTGTGTTTGAAGAGGGCGTGGAGGTTATATCTGACCGGCTTGTAGGTACGTTTTACTGGGCTGCTATAGCAGCAGAGGTGTATACACTTCAGCAAGAAAAGTGCAAAGACAGATCACCTAGTCACTCCGTCAATAAATATAGTTGCTTGAATAGATCAAACTTGATGTGCAGCTGTGTGTGAAGAGAGTGAATGAGGTCTGAGGGGGCTCGGGTTTCAAAGTTGGCCGAAATATCAGTGATAGCTTCAGCAGAAGTCTCGTTGGATTTCGGGTGTCAGAAAAAAACTATTGGATTTTTCTGAGTATCTGGACTAAGCTTTACCGTAGAAACGCCCTACCAAGCACTGAATACCGTATAGGGCCGGGGAGGTAACAAATTACAACGAGGCACGCACAGATACCTGAAAGATGATATGATCCAGCCAAGATTCTGAGACTGGGTTATTCATTGGTAACGTCCAGCTGTCCGCATTTGCGGTTGTAGCGACCGGTCGTGGAAAACCCCCCTTGAAACCTTTGCGTTTCAGTGTTTTTCTTAACATCACTCACTTGTTTACACTATCGACATGTCTTTACGAACTGTTTGTTTTATGGACAATTGTTGTTTGTTCGCGCCCACAGCGCTACTTTGTCATATCCTTGTTCTGGACTTGCGTGAAGCACGAGCTCCTTGCTCGCACGCAGCAATTTGATTTCTCGTTTGTTGAGTCCTTGTGATCTCATTATTGAGGTTTGTATCTTCTCGGCGTCACTGTTCATTCGGTAATCCGGTATTGTAGAATATCATGGATAATCGCCTTTTTATTTCGGGATCCATTGTGAATTTGGCTACGCATTGCTCAAATGTGCGTTACAATACTCGTTAGATCAATATGGAAAGAGAAAAACACGCAAAATGCCGAAAATGGGATCAAAGACATTGGAATGTGGACAGAAAGTAATACGGCAAGTCACTGGGGAGGTTTTGAGTACCTATGATTCGTTAGTTAATGTTAGATCGCCCAGTCCTGTCAGTGCTAGTTCATGTGTTACTGAGGGCAATATGGATTTATGGATGTCGGTCTATATAGGCTGAAGATATTAGATCTAGAACAACAACTGTTTACAGCTGGATAACAGGCCCACGAAGTAGAACAGAAGTGTTGAAATAAAGAGCGTGAGCCAGAGACCAACGGCTACGACACTTCCGATAGATCAGGGCACAACAGAATAGGAAACTTGAAGCCGGTCGCCGACTATAAAACACCAACGATCGATGTGCCGAGAGTAGAAATGACGGTTTACGACGGGCCATCCGAACACTAATGCAAGTTTGTCAAGCAGTTCGAAACTTTCGTCGAAAATAACGTAACCGACCCCGGGCAAAGGCTCCTCTGCCTGACTCACTACTGTCGAGGCCGTGCAAGAGAAGCTATTGATGGGTTTACCATGCTCGACCCGGAAAAGGGCTACACTTGAGCAAGGAAGATCCTAAGGGACTTGTTTGGCCAACCGTTCAAAGTAGCCCGTAACCTAATAGAGGGAATGATGGTAGAGGCAAAGAGAACCAAGGGCAACGTCTATACAATGGCCGACCTGGTGATCAAGACGCAGAAATGCTAAATTGCCCTCGACCATTTAGGTTACAGGACTGACCTCGATGCAATGCACACTTTGAAAGGCATAGTAAGTCAGCTCTTTCCCGAACTACAGGGTCGGTGGGCGGAAGAAGCGGAGCGGATAAGCCAAAGCCACAGAAGGGCTGACTTCGAAGACCTGACCGAATACTTGGAAAGGCAAACCAAGATGGCCGACAGCAGATTTGGCCGACTTATGAGGGACAGCAACCAAGCAAACGAGCCCAGTACTAGCCAAGCTCAAATCACTGCTCGAGAACAGCCGAAATATCAACCTTGGACAGATGCACGCCATTTTACGCGATGCCACAGCGCAGCCAAGTTGCAGATCCTGTGATGCTAGCCATAGACTACCGGAATGCCCCAATTTCGGCGACGCCACAACAGACTAATGATGGGTATTGGTGAGGATTGCAGGAGCGCGCTTGATCTGTCTCAACACCACGCACCGGGCGGCAGCTTGTAGAACAAGGAACAGATGTGGTTACGAGGGCTGCACGGACACACACCATCGATTGTTACACCAGGCGAGAGTAAATTTATTCGAGGCGAGTACCAAGCCCAGTGTGATTTTTTCAACGTCGCGGTCTGCCAGGAAACCAGTACGTATAAGCGTAGTTGCCTTGGGAGTAGTGACCCCGACTGGAGTGGTCAAAGCGTTGGCTTTCGTCGATAGCAGGATCCGACACTACTCCAGTGAAAGAGCGGCTTGCCGACAAAAACCGGCCCGCTAAAGGTGCAACGTCGTTAGCAGTGAGCACGGTGGGAGGAACACAAGTAATGACTGCCGGCTGGTTGAGGTTGCAGCTCATCTCTTTAAACACTAACGAGCGAATCGAACCAACGGAAGCATTCACATTAGCTGATCTCCCCATGCGAGCACGAAGGTTGGTCAACGCAATCATGACTAGTGACCCCACCTGCAAGATGTAAAAGTTGTTGGCTTGGAAGACGACAAAGTTGATGTCCTCATCGGCTGCAACGTGCCAGAGGCGCATTGGGTGCTTGACCAGAGAGTGGGCGACCGCCAGGCACCTTATGCCGTACGCACGGCTCTGGGATAGATGTTATGCTGTCCAGTAGGGGTACGTGGTTCCGTGAATTACTTATCCGCCGAAACGGATCGCATAGAATATCACCTGCAGCGGCTGTATGAAAAAGAGTTCCATGACATTGGAGACGAAAGACCATCGTTGTCTCAAGAGGATCACTTAGCTTTACAAACGGTGCGGCGAGGCACCAGACGCCTTAAAAACAGCTCGAGGTTCCCCTCCCATGGCGCACATCTGCTGACCCGTGGGCTGTTAACAGAAACTATGTTCTCCAACGTCTACTACGACTGGAAGAACGCTTCATTCGAGACTAGGATCTGTTGGAACGATAAGCAGAATTAATGAAGCGAAACGAAGCTGTTGACTACGTTAAAAATGTGCCTGCCAACACCGATGGCCGAGGGGGTATCTGGTATATACCTCACCCCCCGGTTATCAACCCCAAGAAACCCGAAACTTTACAGGTGGTTTTCGACTGCGCGGCCAAGTTCCAGGGAAAGTCGTTAAACGATCGCCTACTACAAGGACCTGACTGGAACAGGCCAGAGATCGAAGTTTTGTGCAGTTTCAGAGTGAGTAGAGTAGCCTTGTCCGCCGACATTAGGAAAATGTTTCATCAGGTGAAAATACCGGTAGGAAAATGAGAAGCCTTGCTTTTCCTGTGATGAGAAGAGGACGACCGGGACAACGCAGTGATAAATTATAGGATGACCGTCCACCCCTTTGGAGCCATATCATCACCGTTCAGTGCGAACTACGCCCTTCGGGAAGCTGCAAACAAACATGGAGATATGGTACATCGGTGGGTGGTAGATAGCGTCAGCAGAATTTTCTAGGTCGACTACTATCTTGGATCATTCGATGACATTGAATCAGCCTTAGCGCAGTTCAGAAGCCTGACACGATTGCTAGAAGAGGGCGGCTTCCATCTAACAAAATGAATGTCAAACGCTTCAGAAGTGCTCGAGGTCATTTCGTACTACGAGAGGGCCAAAAGGGTTAGAGATTTGGACGGCTCTCCACTTGCTATCGAATGCACTCTGGGAACACAATGAGACGCGGAAACGGACGACTTTGTTTTCGAGCTAAACGCGCCTGAGATGCCAGTAACCCGTCGAGGCATACTATCTGCTGTCTCTAATCTGTTCGACTCGCCCGGTTTCGTCTCTCTCTTGCTGTTGCCCGGAAAGATCTTGCAGCAGCGGCTGTGCCGTAAGAAAGTTTATTGGGACCAGTCACTGGACCGAGAGGACCGGCTGGTCTGGGAAGAATTTTTAAACACCCTGAAGAAATTGGGGGACGACGATGTTTGACTCCTGCCCATACAACGCGGACTGGAGAACCACATGCTTTTTCCGATGCATCCGAAGTCGGTAACGGAGCTTTGGTGTACAGACGATGGTGCACAGGAGATGGACAATATACTACGAGGATCCTGTTTGCTAAAGCCTACATTGCTCCACTGAAGTCGGTCTCGGTCCCACGCCTGAAACTCAGCGCACACGTGTTAGCAGTCAGGGTGGTTCAAGCGGTGAAGAGATGTTTCGACTTTTACACTTGGTCGGCTAGCTTTTGGACAGGCTCAACGATAGTACTTTACTACATTAACAACGTCCGGGGCCGGTTTGATACTTTCGTTGCTAACCGACTCACGTTTATCCCCGATGGATCAGCCATGAACCAGTGGAAGCATGTCAGGTCTGGCGGTAATCCAATCGATCTGTGCTGCCGAGGTGCGACCAACTTCAGGCAACTAGACACGTGGACGAAAGGGCAAAACGTCCTGCAAGTGCCTTAAGCAGGACTGGCCCGTGTGCGAATTAAAACCCCCTACGGAAGTAGAACTGGAGATCAAAGGCGTAGTGATAGCGGCCAACGTCGTCGAAACGACATCCATTCTATCGCGATCGGTCGGATTTTTCTCCTGGATGAAGACATTCCGCGCGTTGGTTTGGTTGGCGAGGTTCAAGAGAAATTTGCTAGTCATGAAAGGGCTACTCCATTCAGGCCGGATACGGATCGGCCCGATAAGTCCCGATGAGCTACAAGCTGCAGAATACGATACTTCCAGAATGACTTCCGCTCAAGAACTCGAGAGGGCGGAAGAAGTGGGAACAAACAACAAAAAAATATCATCTCTAAGAGGCGAATTGAAGAGTTTAAACCCCAAACTCATTGATGGACTGCTGCTGATGGATGGTAAGCTGACCGACGCTCACCTGAGCTTCGACACAAAGTATCCTATACTGCTGCCGGCTCGACAACCTGAGGCAGAGCTAATGATCCAACACGTCCACGCTGTGGAGAAACATGCCGGGGGGAGTCACGTGACGAGCGTCATCCAAAAGCACCTTTGGTTGCTGAGAGGAAGAGCAACTGTAGAAAGCGTAATCCGACGTTGTGTACAATGAAGGAGACGCAATGCCACGCCGGGCAAACAATGCATGGCCCCACTACCAGAATGCAGGGCGACTGTGGGCTGGTGGCCGTTCAGCGACACCGGGTTTGACTATTTCAGGCCCTTGTTCATCAAGTGCGGGAAGAGATTAGAAAAGCGATATGGATGTACCATGACGTGCATGAAGTAATGCGCGGTACACCTAGAAATCGCACATTCGATGATGACCGATTCGTTCCTACGGGCCTTGCAAATATTTATCAACCGAAGAGGCGTACCGGCCGATATGTACTCAGATAATGGGTCGAACTTTGTGGGCGCTCACCGGGCATTGCAGCGTTGGCACAAAAACATTAACAGGGACGAACTGCAGAATCGAACCGTGGCCTACGGCATACAATGGCATCTGAACCCCCCACAGGCCAGCCACCGAGGCGGCATATGGGAATGCACGATCCGGCCCGCCAGACGGATATTGCTGTCAATCATGGAGCAACAGCCGCCCGACGACGAGACGCTGAACACCGTCATGACTGAGGTAGAGAGAATTCTGAACAACCACCCTCTGGTTCCAGTAATGAACGGTGACCCCACCGACCTGGCGCTCACCCCAAACGACTCATTGACGTTAAGGTCGAACGAGGGTTTCCAAGGGCCGGTAAATCTTCATGGGAGCTACCTCCACGGATGGAAGCAGGCGAATTATCTTGCCAAGGTTTTCCGGAGGCGCTGGCTGAAGGAGTACCGGCCGGCTCTGCAGACTCGACAGAAGTGGCTGGTCAAAACAAGACCATTTAAGGCTGGGGCTGTGGTGATAATCGCAGACGAACGCGCACATTTCAGCGCTTGGTCTTTGGGAGTAGTCATGGAAACCATCGAGAGCACTGACGGAATGATAAGAACGGTGAAGGTGAAGACAGCCAAAGGAGAGCTAATTCGCGACATACGCAGTATTAGCGTACTCGGGAGTGAAGGCGGAAAGGCTGATAAAGCTGAGGCCCAGTAGACTATTTTGCATGCGTCTTCGTGGTGGGTAAAGAAACCTTATATATGGAGGCAATCATGACACACCGACGTATCAAACCATCATGCACCCCGACGCACAATCACTTACATCTTACTCGTTTATGCCGCATGGTCCCCGTCAAACACGTTACAGTGCTTTTGTTGTCTTTTGTTGACGTTGCAGAAAGTCATTTTTTGGTATGTGGTGGTGCTTGTGATTCCATTATACGCCCAGACACATACGCACATACCCGATGCAGGCTATGTCCCGCAACTCCCATCAAACATGTGACGGGTATCGCAGTTTGTCTTTGTTGACTTTACTGAAATGTCTTTTGCATATGTGAAAGTAGTAACGATTACATCATACACACACACTCACGCAGGCACATACAGCCAGGGCAGGACGGCCCTTCCAAGGAGAGCATCTATGTTTCCCCCTCACGCCCGCCATCGGTCAGTTGTCCTCGTGGAAGATGTAGAGTAGCCTCGCGTCTATGTGGCCAACGGATTAGGTGCGACCATGAGTAGAACGTTGACGACATCACTAGGCACGCGCACTGACAGCAGGGCCTAGGTAGGTAGGAAGAATCAGTACCTCCATACAAAACCTTTGACTCTGCTAAGAATTCGGGAGGATTTTGGTGGGCGGTGTCCCGACCGGTCGTGGAAGATCCCCCTAAAACCTTTGCGTTTCTGTGTTTTTCTTAACATCACTCACTTGTTTACACTATCGACATGTCTTTACGAACTGTTTGTTTTATGGACAATTGTTGTTTGTTCGCGCCCACAGCGCTACTTTGTCATATCCTTGTTCTGGACTTGCGTGAAGCACGAGCTCCTTGCTCGCACGCAGCAATTTGATTTCTCGTTTGTTGAGTCCTTGTGATCTCATTATTGAGGTTTGTATCTTCTCGGCGTCACTGTTCATTCGGTAATCCAGTATTGTAGAATATCATGGATAATCGCCTTTTTATTTCGGGATCCATTGTGAATTTGGCTACGCATTGCTCAAAAGTGTGTTACGGCGATCATCTAGTCGGGAAGGTTACCGAGGTGTGTGTCTACGGAGCATCTAACTCAAACCTCGAAGAGGACGTTAGCCTACTGCGGGCCCTGAGTGAACCAGTCAAAGATGCTCATAAGACCGTCATCGAGGGTAACTACAACCTTCCGCTTGTCGACTTGACAGTTGAAGTCTGTACTCCGGGGTTGCAGGAGGAGAGTTACTTGAAGTGTTAGCATGTAAATTCGTTGCTCTTACGTACTAGGGAGGGTACCGGACATGGGGTTTGATGAGGGCCGTCCCTGTTTTATCGCGCCCAAGCGAATCTTGCAGGCGATTTATTCGAACTACAGTGCTGTACACCGCCGGGCAAAATTGTTCGTCTGCTTCAAGATCACTCCGTGCATGAAGTGACCTAAGCAAGCCTGAAGACCGGTTAGAAATTTCAGTAGTACAGACATGGATAATCTTCGCACCAGGGCGGTGGAGCTGAAGTGGGATACGGCGGGAGAGGCTACTGCCGAGGAGGGCTAGGGTGTAGTAAAAGGATCATCAAATGACCCCTAGGACGAGTTTGCGCCCGTGATGCGAAGGAGTAGGGAAGGAAAACTAATATGAAGCAAGACGTCGGTAGCCAAGGCTATTAGACGTAGAAGCCTTTGCTGGAACCCTTGCAGAGCTTCCGGCGGTCACATAGCTCCGGTTTGCCGTACCAAGCTTTAAAGTGAGACGATGTGCCTCCTGCGAACTGCTGAGCGATAGTTTGAGCTTAACTTAGCGGAGTGTATGAGAAAACAACCCAAGAAACTCCATTGTCAAGTGCAGTCAAAAGGCCCAGTAAAGGCTAAGACAAGTCCATTCTTTAAAACAGGCCGCAGTATTGCCACTGATGACCAGAGCAAGGCAGATGCCCTGGGTGAATGCCTTGTCATTTACACCGGGGGCCTAGTGGAGCACTGATCGATTTTACTCTGAGGCCTCTTCCACGAGTGTTAAAAGAACTTAATCTTTCAAAGGGAATCTATCCACAATTCAGCTACTCTAGAGGACATCCTTCCAGCTACCATCAGGCCGTTGGGGAATGTCTTGGCTCCAGAGGTGTGTAAGCTGCACGGGTCCACGTTTCACCGGGGTAAGATGCCTCAGGACTGGAAAACGGCGGCCGTCGTGGTGATATATAAGAGTGGACTTAAGATAGCTGCGGCTAACTATGAGTCGGTAAGCCTACCCAGCAACCTATGTAAACAGATACAGAAGATCTTCCGGGAGCGTGTCTATGGGCACTCACTAGAGAATTCAATGCTCTACCCTGATCACCATGGAGTTCTAAAAGCTGACCGTGCTCAACTAATCTCGTGAGCTTACCGGGCCAAGTCACTGGAAGGGTGGATGAAGGTAAACAGGGTGAAGCGTAATCTTGATGCATGCAAAGCATTTGGCACAGTAAGCCAAGTTGAGGTCATTCTGTATGTGGACAGATTCAGGAATGGCAGACGGACTTCCTTACCGGTGAAAAGTTTTACAATAGAGTAGGTCATAGGGGCTCTTATGCAGAAAGTGCCGCCAGAGGAGTACTGCAGGACTCCGTACTAGGTGCAATACGATTTCTTGTGTCCATAAATGCTTTTTTCCCGGTACTACAGCCATCAAGTTTCTTTTTTTGCATAAAATGTGAAACTAGCTGGAGTATGGGGAGAGAGGAGCTAAACAGAGACATAGTTGCGGTTCTTAACTGGAGGCATGAGTAACACCCACCTCCTAATGCTAGGAGAAGCCACGTGATGGCACTGACAGCGACATGTCTGACGGCTGTACACGGTCAAGTCCGGTTTAAAGTAAAGGCAGTGAACAGGGGCAAAGACCTTGAGATTTTGGTGACTTCTGACCCTAAGCGGTCGGATCAGTGTTCAGCGGCTGCAAGAAAGGCACTTGGTGAGCTTTTTAGGCTGAGATGAGCATTGTCGTGCCTACAAGCGAGGGTTTGTATGTCAGTGTGTATGTCCATGGACCTTTCTCAGAAAACTATGTTCAGGCATGGTCACTCTTCTATACGAA
The DNA here is from genome assembly GCA_948099385.1 of Fasciola hepatica. Taxonomy (NCBI): domain Eukaryota; kingdom Metazoa; phylum Platyhelminthes; class Trematoda; order Plagiorchiida; family Fasciolidae; genus Fasciola; species Fasciola hepatica. The sequence goes on along the minus strand of CANUEZ040000072.1, from coordinate 7,730,470 downwards.
ACATCACCTGTTTGGGGAAGGTAAAGGGTCTTTAAGCCCGCATGGTTGGTTGCCAGAGAAGCAGGACGTTAGATCAGAGGTTCTAGGACCTCTAGCTAATCTCTGTGGAAAGCAAGAGACCCCGACGGGATCTCATAGAGACACTTAAGGTAATAAAAGACTCTTCTGGGCCTAGATCGGAGAGTCTGTTCCATATGGCGACAGACTACCGAACAGGAGGTCACTGAGAGAGGTTTGCAAAAGTTTGATTAAAACTGGTAGCTAGATCTCATTTCTTTAGCAGTAGGGTGGCAAACTGCTGGAACTGACTGACAGAGGGTCAAGGAACTGGTGACCACCCAGGCTTTCAAAAGGGCCCCGGAACTTAGGCGTTTTGAAGTCTTGCCGTCCTGAAGTAGTTCGTTGTTCCGAGGCTCGAAGTCAAATGTTCCCGGTTCTTGTGTACATCTTTTTTTTGGTGCCATCGGACTGGAATGGAAACACTCGACATGAAGGGGACATACATTTTTACAGATGCAACATTATTATGGAGAACAAATGTTCCTGGTATAATACGTGAGTACGAAAATAAGAATACGGGTACACCAGTACACCACTACTAGTTTTTTGTTTTCAAAATTTATACATAAGAGTCATTTGCATATTTACTCGTAAGAGGAAGAAGTATATATCTTTTTATTGCGGCTTTAATGCGCAAGTATATGGGACTGAAGATGGGACGTGAAAATCTGGGAGAAAATATTCTACTCGAGGGAAATCAGGGAAGTAACTGGAGCTGGAGTCAGCCCTAGCCAGTGGTCCAGTCTGTCTTAAAGGCTTCTTTTGAGGGGGTATTTACTACCATCTGTGGGTGGCTGTTTCGTAGAGATACTATCCGGGGTAAGAAGAAATGTTGTCCAATGAAGGTACGGCGATGGGTTTGAAAAGTCCCACCGTGGGTCCTCGCGGGACCGCAGAGCTCGGACGAGTAAAAACCGATCCACTAAGCTGACTGAGAATTTGTGGAAACTCAGGACGAGGTCCCCCCTTATATGGCGTGTCTCACGTGGGCAGAGGCTAAGTAACTTCAGGAGAATTGAGCGGGGATAAGGCGTAACCCATGTACTATTTTGGTAGCTCTCCGTTGCATCCGATGCGAAATGTTCCGATCTGTGAAGAGGTCAGTGATGACCTACTGGCTGCCCTGTCCTAAAAGAAGTCGAGCAAAGGTTGCATACAGAATATGGAAATCCCCTCCGTAGATCATCGGAAAAATTCGTCCACCAAGCTTTAGAATCCGAAAAGATTTTTACCGGACTTCTGTGGGTAGCAGAAGAATTAGAGATTACAGCTCAGCCAGAAGCCGAGGACCTTGAGCCGATCAATTTCTTGAATTCGTCTGCTTCCGTTTATCTCAAAGAGCCGGGCCCGATCATTGCTCGATGACGCGCTGGCATATTTTTCACCATTAAATGGGAGGCTTTATTTATCTGACCAAATTATGACGGAGTCAACGGTTGACTGCACAGCACTGGCGTCTGTGTCCTAGGTAGTGACGTCGTCCGTGTAAGTAGCCTTGCTTACAGCAGGTACGTTACGGAGATCGTTCATGTAAGTAATAAATAAGAGATGATCGAGGACAGATCCCCAAGAGGCTTAAATAGGAAATGAGGAGGTTCGATCCAACAAAGAACCGCTTAGTCAGGAATAGTAGACGGCCAGAGATGGTGGGCATCCTGAGTTTGTAGAGAGGCGGGATAGGCGGGACAGTGTGGAAGACTTCGGTGCAGTCGATAAACGTTGAAAGGGTATTTTATCATCAACGTAGGCCTGGATCAGGTTATACACAAATGTCAGAATACTGATGACGCTTGGCCTGCCAGGAAGGAAGCCGTGTTGGACTGGAGACCGTAAATTGTCTTCGCTCAAGTGCGCGAAAATTACCCGTTTTGTGGTGCGCCCCTGGACACTGACAGGGACAACGGTAAGTCGTAATGGCCTAAAACTTCCGAGAAGGGGTCGAACTTCTCTTTAAAAAATGGGACTATTCAGCACGCTTCCACAAATTTGGAAACCTTACCTTGTCTTTGCATTGTAGAAAGAGAGTACAGTATGATGCTACCAGAATGGAAGAGAATTAATCAAGAATGCGGGGATGAAGCTCGTACTGCCCCATGGAACTGGAAAGGCTAAGTCTCTTAAACCCACGTTCTACTTCTTCGTAAGACACTGCTGTAATGAAGGGACTAACCGTTTTGGCTGAAGAATAGGGTATTCACGTGCATGCACTAAGGCTGTGCTAAAAACAGGAAATGGAATGAGATTTGAAATTCTTGCTACCTTTGGAGGGCAGGCGGCAGGAAAGTCATCGGAGGGAGTCCACTCGGGCGCTGTGGACCCTGATTTACGATTGCGGAGCAGGTACACACCCTGTGTGTGATTCCTCCCTGTAGTCCCTAAAGAGCTTCCTAATTTTGGCCTTGCAAGTGATCCGGACGCATCTGTGAGTTTCTGCATCCACCGAAAAGGATGTGGCCCGGTACTGTGCCAAATGCTGACGGCTTTTGTCGAGAATGCTTCTAATCGATGGCGCCAGATGGGCCCAAACTCTTAAAACCCATCGGCTTCTCGGTACCTGGAGAATATCCACCCTCACTACACATTACTCCGGTAGCCCGTTGTACTGATCTTCGTATACGCTGTCCTTGCTGTCGCTCAGTTCGCTTCTGACGAAGGATCTCGTCATTGAGAAACCTGTCCGCTTGACCGAACGGGCTGGTTTATATTGGGTCGATACGGCTGGCTACTTCAATCTGTAGTCGAGAGATCTGCGTGGCTGCTCTCACTCAGAGGCCGTAGAAGAATGACGAAGTCCAAGTTGTGTTTGGAATCCGTGACGATCGTATCCAGAATTGACGTGTTTCGACCAGTTCTGAGTCCCGTGGGCCAGGCCACGTGCTGCTTCCAGGACTACCTGGCCAGTAGATCTATTAGTGCCTTACCAAAAGTGACAGTCAGTAAAAGGGCTTTTCCGGTCCTTTCCAGGAGCTTGAAATTCCCCATAGCAAGAAAGTGACTGAAAGAGTGAATTGTTTTTATGGTTTGCGGTTGCTCTACCATCGAGAGTGAATCTGTCTGTGAGGTAAAAGGGCAGCAGTAAATCACATCCAGAAGTAGGGCAGTGAAGGGACGGAAGTGGAAACTTACCCACAAAGGGTCTATTCTAGCTAGTGAGATATATCGAAAGGAATGGCCGGGGGTAGGAGGTCGCTAACGTAAAAAGCATTTCCACCGGCACTCCTCCTCTTGAATCGTGACAGAAAAAAAAGAAACCCGCTTTCTTTAATTCACCTTCTAAGTAGTCGGGTCTGTGGGGTTTGAGGTCTTTTGCTAATTGTCTCAGCTCCAGCTTTTGTCTGGGAGGCTGATACATATGGTATACAAACTTTGCACGGCCCGCTCACTAGAAACAGAAGGAATTCTGATTGGAATGGGTTGATTGTCTGCGGAGAAGGTGACCTCGTAAGGTACAGTGACGATATGAAGGTCGGTGGGGACATAAGCGGAGTTGCCGGGGGTACCCAGATCAGCTGACAAGAGGGTAAATCGCTCCCTGAAGGTCGAAGGAGAAATGCTCCTGTGTGAAAATGGCTATGCTTCAGGAATCGATCATTCTGAGGGCTATGTGGGACGGAGTAGCTTCCGTTTAATGGATTTCACTCCCCGCCCTTAACTGGTTGAGCTCCCTTTTCATAAGCCCTCGACGAAAAAGATAAGGCTGTCCGCAGAATACTTTTCTGACGGTTAGTTCTAAGCTTTGGTTGAAGCTTGAGCTTTTTCTGAGACACTCTTTGGATGCATTTTCCCTCTCGTTTAAATTCAGTTTGACCTAAATTATTTGCTTCGAAGGGATCTCTACCTTCCCCAAAGCTATTTTTATTCGGTGAGCTGGAAGCCACCGGGGTTGACAGAGGAATTAGAACTACAGAGCAAGCAGTATTGTCCGCAAATGAATCTGGTTTACCGAGGTCTCTAGTGTTCGACTGCCCTACGGTTTTATGTCTAAAAGGACAGGAATCGGAAGACAGTCACAATTTAGAGTTCGCTACCTCAGCCGAGGCGACCTGCGGGTTCGCCATTTGACGAGCTTGTATTGGACAGTCGATGGCTACTCCATGCACCAAAGTAAAGGACATTTTATTTGCCGCTTTTGCGCAATCAGATCGTTCGCCGGTTCCCCCGAAAAGAATTTACGGATTAGGCCCAATATCCTTGTGTGCTTTTGGTGGTCAGCCAGGAGCTTTTGGCAGGACTTGGAGCAGGCAGCTGCTCGAGCACCAACAATCACTTCTAGGGCAAGGTTCACTGGGTTTAATTACTCTCAAAGTACTGCCCTGTGTAATTACTCCTTTAAAGCTGGAAGCTGAGGCTTGCTACTTGTTTGCGGTGTCCAAAAGTTGTTTTGATGCCACCACAGCCTGACAAACTGCTAGTACCGGTAAAGTGGCGTTATTAGAAGTTTTTGGGCCTACTATCTCCTCTTCAAGGGCTGCTATTCTAACCCTTGGTCTTTCTACGTCCGAAGCTTTGAGAGAGTCCCTCAAAATGGTCCAGAACGCGGCCTGCCCTCTGATGAGATCTAGTTTTGAAGCGTGAGCACCGTTCCCCCACTTCTGATGACGTCGGACATTTTACCAATAAAAATGGAAATAACAGAGAACAAAAACTTGAAAAGAAACTGCATCCTATACAGCCCAAGTGAAAATAGGATCAAGGCAGAGAGAGAATTCAAAAACTGGAATCTAACGTCACAGATCATGGAGAAGTAGAATGAAATCCTTCCTGACAGTGAGCTAGGAGCCTGCCTCTAGGCGGATAAAAGTGAACGATGGGGTCCATCTGGTGTGCTTCGTTGTTGAACTTTTCCATCTGCTGCATAAAAACTCCATGAATGCTTACCACGCGCATTGGCTCTTCCTGTTGACGTGCGATGAGGTTTTACAATTCCTCCTCACTTTTAGCCGGGATTGGACAAAATAAACTGTGCAGTGGTGGGTGACTAACTAGTGCGCATACCGCCGAAGAAATTCTGGAGGTTCGAACCGCTATGGCTACTTTCTGCCACAAGCAAACTGAATTGAACTGAATACACGTTCACATATAGCTAGCGAACCAATTAACTGAGCCACGAGGGTAAGAAAGGAAAAAAAGGAGAAAGAAAAAACGGAAGTCCGCTCCTGGGCAAAATGGTTTGGTTTCCGTGGTGTTTCACGTACCCTGTGGCCGTCTCGATTTTTCATCAAGAATTCTCAGCCTTCATCTTGCCACGTACTTTACTTTTGTTCGGGCAACTCTTTCTTCTACATTCCGTAATCTGTCTACTAATCCCGATCACATCGAAGTCCTATTTCGTGCACGGATAATGTCGTATCATTCTCAGAAGAAACTCTAAGACCTTGAGAGATAGAGCATGACCTCAGGAAAAATTGCAAGCGCGTCTGCGACCAGCGGACAGTAGATGAGGCCCACGGCGACCGACTTATGCGCTGACTTTGGAGCCTAGGTGGGTTAGGACAAATCAGCACCTCTATTCACTTTTTGGATGTTGACCGTTTCATGGGGGATTTGGTGGGCTGTGTGGCTTACATATGTGGAAATCCTCCCCAGCCGCTGTCACATGCCTGTATTGCTGAAATTATGCTCTTTACCTTATTGATCCTCGAAAAAGTGCAGCATGCACCAGCCACTACACTTGAACATTTGTTTATGTTTTGCTCATGTGCCGTGGCATATTTCTGATTCTAACTCGGACTGCCGTGACGGCGGTATCTGGCAGTGACCTCCGTCGAACTCCGATCATCCTTTCTAAACGTTGTGGCCGTAAGGTTGAGGTGTGTTCATGTTATTATGCGTATGATGTGGTAATTACTACCGTAGAACAAGGGCATCAATCTTGTTATGACTTCGGGATTCGCTAATTTAGGTACGCGTTACTTACCATCGAAATAATCGTTACATTGGTATATACATTTTCAGTGATCACTTCCTTGTGGAAGAGCTCGAGCTGTTTGGCAATAACGACTTGACTGGGACCGTGCCTATTGTGTTCTTCAAACCCATCGGGGAGGACGTTGCCCTGAACCGTTGTTGGCTAAGCAAGCCTAAAAGAAAGGCCTCTAACGACTATTAGTTGATCGCCGCCCGTAAGGTCAGGTGATTCAAATTTACCGTCATAGAAAACATCAGACGCTATAAAAGGAGCTAAGCCGTTCTCCAATGGATGAACTTCTGTCACTGACAGATATAGTTATATGTCTATCAGAGCTTTAAAGCCCTGAGCCGTCAGCTCTCGGGATGGAGGCGAAGGAAGACAGCTAAGACGGTACGCCGTTCTCCTATAAAAAGCTGCACAACAATATTATTTTTGTAAATTGTTCCGTTAACAATTTTAGCTGTTAGAGTCGACATCGAACCATATGCTTAATTAGACACGCGATTTATCACAGGTTTCGCCACAGCAACCAAGCAGTTAAGCGGGTGGAAACTGTGTTCGGTATCCGTTGTTATGTTTGGATACTCAAATATATATATATACATATATAATCCAGTTCAGAAATACTTTTTTTGGATTTGTGGTAAGAAAACTAAGAATACAGATTTTCATTATGTTTTACAACGATGTGACTCATATCAGCCTTTCCAAGCCCTGTTTTACAGACAACGTGAACATCATGAAGAAGAACCAGGAACATCATCAAGTAGGATGGCTTGGCGAAAAGCTGATCCGCAGCTTTTGGAAATATACGTGACATAGTTTTGATGAATTTATCTTCATTTTTATTAAAATCGCCATTTTGCTTATATATGAGGGTAATTTATTGGCTATGCTCGAAAGGATGGAGAATACTTTGGTGGTATGTTAGGCGACTGAAGCAAGTTGGAGTTACTAGCCAGAGGGTATCATCCACCTTCCGCGATTTTTTGGTGCATTTTGCATGCTCAACCCTAACCTAATTGGGCTCTGGTAGCCCTGCCCAAAGCACTTCAATGGAGTTGCCCAATACTGCGATGGGCCATCCCAAAGTTGCCTCAGCCTCAGCCCAACTGGACAAACTTTGGGTAGTGCTGCTTGGGTACTTCGTTCACCCTCATTTACAACCAATCGTTTAACGAGTGAGCCAGTGGTGATGATGAGCGTGGGAAGACACTCACAGACTTATTCGCTCTGTTGCTGGTTTTGCTTACTGGGGAAATGGACATTACGGTATAACCTAGAGACATGGCCCAAAACTTTCAATTGTTCGTCATCAAAATGCGTTATCAGGCAAGGGTTTACACCCATTGAGGTACTTGATAATCGTAAGTTTTCTTCCACTTCCAACAAAGTATAAATTAGTAGGCATGTTGGCCCGAAAGATTCGTCAGTGGTCCTACAGTAACAACTGAATTCGACGCGAAAGATGTAATGAATCCATAAGTGGTCATTGGAGGCATTACCCCCTTGTAGCGGGACCGCTTCGAAACCGATGATTCTTGATCATTTTTCGGGCAGTGTTTTACTGTTCAACAGATCGGCCTGCTTAGAAACGGTTTTGCACAAATCAACTTTGAATAGATACGAAGAAGATCGACGACCAGATTAATGTGCAGTGCAATCTATACCGAGGCATTTCAGAGCGTTTCGATGAGTTAAACCAATATATTTAAATAAAAAGCAAAGTAAGCGTCGCACTTTACTCCGGTCGTCGATCTCCTTTGTATCAGTTCAGTTTTGGTTCGTGTGAAATGGCTACAAGACAAACCGACCGGAAACCGATTTTAGAAAAGGGGGTTGGTGCTACAAGTGCCCATATAGGTTCTAATTATTGGAAATAATGCTCATTTTACCTGCAAGCTAATCAGTCTATTCCAACGATATTCAGTGGCGCCTAGAATTTTACTGCATGTTTAGTGCAACGAAGATTGCAAGTTAGTTTTCCCATTTACTTCTCTCGGCCAGTACTGTGTCACTATAATACCGACTGACTGTACGAGACGGTGTTTTTGCTGACTCCTTTCCATTGCCATTTACTTGTATATTTCCTCTCTGTCATTTTATATGAATAAATTTGTGCTGTCCGTTCATGCAATGCCAGTATGTTATTTTTAGTTCCAAAACATCCTCAAGGAAACTTTCTAGATTCATGAATCATAATCGGTTCCAAATGGAGTAGACAGTGAACCGTTAACCGGCGTCAGAGGCAGAGCATCAATAGGTGCACTTGTTTTCTTTCAAGATCAGTAGGACGTACTTTCAAAGCAGATTCCCCTAAAGCAGAAAAGAACAGCCACAAGTGAAGCTTCTTAAAATTTCAAAGTGTGATGCGTGCCAAAGCCCATGGGTAACCTCTCAGAACCTCTGAAAAACACCTTGCAAAGAACAAGAGACTAGGAGTAGATATGTCGGGCGAGAAGCGTACGAGCCTATGGCGATAACCATGTAGGTAGCGGTCCCGGTCACCGCGAACTGCTAGGGCGTTTAACAGATAACGACTTATTCTTACGGTTTCTACAATCAATAGCTTTGGGCAAGGATCCCACTCGTTTTGAGTGAACCACGGACCGCAAAAATGGGAAGAAGAAGCCTTTTCGTATTCCCGTTTTCTTTTCCTACGCGGTGAGTTGTGTTGTTGCATAACACTTTGTGTTTACGAGAACAACATTCGGTCAGGCAGCTTTTATAAGGTAAACATGTTTCCATATCCCCATTCTCTGCGGATGTTAGGAATAACTGGCGTTCTGAAAATTGTCATAGATAGTGCGGGAATACGCATCCACCGACATATAAGTACTCCTTCCTGCCGTTGCAAGCAATGGAACCGCTGCAACTGCAAGGGCCCTTGACGAATACTTAGCCAAATTTGAAACGGATCCCGAAATCAAAGCGCGATTATCCGTGAAATGCCACGCTACTAGATTATCAAGTGGACAGTGAAATAAAAAAGATACGAACCACTGTTATGCGGACACAGGGACTCAGGAAACGGGAACCAAATTGCGGCGTGCAAGGAGGGAGCACGTGCGTCACGCTAGTCCAAAATAAGATATGACAGAGTAGCACGCTAAAGATAAACAAACAAAAGTTTGTTCATAAAAACATACAGTGCATAAAAACTTGCGAATAATGTATATGAGCGAGTGGTGTCAAAGAAACATGAAGTTGCAGTGATTTTGGGAGGATTTTTTACGATCGGTCGTTACAGTCAGGTAGTCATCGATACCAACCGAGCCCCTGTGGTTCTTCCGGTGGCAACCACGTGAGTCTGCACACACCACTGTGGATAATGTAAGTTCTTCCCCTTGGTCAAGTTCGGTTGCATCTTACACAGATCCGTTTTGCTAAAAAGGAAGAGAATGGAAGTACCTTCTAACTTCTCAGGCGAGAGACAACCCTTACGTTAGCTTTTCCTTAAGGAGAGCAAGTCTTGCTATGGTTTTCAGGGCACCTGTCATATCTTCACTCCCGATATTCCCCTTCAGGTCAGAGAATCTTTCTCCTAGTATTTCCCCCTATCTACCTTCTAGCATTTTTTGAAGCATTCCAAATCCCTCAAAATCACCAGCCCTACGGTCAGCTGATTTCATCTTCCAGCCACCCTGCTGCAAAATTGTAGTCTTAAGCCTAAAGAGCTTCTTACGGTCTCCGCGGGCAAGCAGTTTGCTCTGCTCCACCAATTCGGAGTCCACAGTCATAACGACTCTTGAGTTTTACCTGCTTCACTGCATCGATCATAAACTGTCCACTTTTTTACCGGCAGGGCTAACCGACGGACGCTCTGGTTAGTAGATAACCCTTATTTCCGTTTAACATCATATCTCACGTCTGCCCACTTGAGCGAATCCCGAACATATATAGCCAGGAAATGACGCCAACCTGATCCGACAACCTTCTCATAGCCCAAGAGTATGAAACACTGGCGCTTCAACGCTTTAGGAAACTCAGCTAAGTAGATCGACAACAGAAGTCGTATAGCCTTCACAGACATAAGTTCACGGATAAAAATACTAGGGTCATATTGCCTCTTTGCTCATTCACACAGATGATGCCGGGAACGCTGTGTTTTAGCTTCACTCTGGAGCGTTCTTGAAGGTTGGTTCATGGCTGCCTCTAATGTCGGACTCTGAGAGCCTATTCCATTTAGGTTAACCTCTACTCGTAAAAAACTTAGTCGGGTAACCGAGTGACGCGTAGCCAATTCACAAGTCACAGAATCCGAAAAAGATTGGTTCATAGTTTCTGCCGTACTAAATTGAAAATTACAAAAGGTGCAAATATATACAAAACTGAAACACGCGGACAAATAGACTCAGCAGGAGAAACCAAAGTTCAAAGTCTTGAGGTCTGAACAAGACGGTCTAGAACAATTCAAGGCCACATTCAAATTTCTCGTACAAACAAACAAACGAGTAAAAGTGTTGTATATCGACTGGCTTAGCAAGGTAACGTCAAGTACATTCACTTTCCTGAGGCATGTGGAACATTTGGGGGGGGGCTTCTATTGTATTTTTTGCACGAACTGCCAAAAGCCTTCCACGAAAGTCGCTGTCTTAGGCTCAGGATGGGGTCGTGGTTCCCTCCCCACTTACCCATAGCCTAACGTCAATGCCCACGGTTACTAATTTTTGGCTTTGCCTGCGTGCACAAAAGGTCCCCGCCGTAGTCCCCACTTGCACCACTTACAGGGAGTCATCTTCAAATCCGGCTGCATGACTCGAGGTTGGCGCAATAATCAGGTGACTGACACTCACCACTGCAAGCCTGATCAGAGTGTAGACATTCAAGGATGGAACACTCTGTTGCACGAGCTTGGACTAAGTATCTCATACAAGAAACTGCTGCATCAACTTGCGAAACAAATTTCGTTTACAAACTGACTTGGAGAAGTTGAACGTAGACGAGAAGTTCAAGTGAAAATGAGGGTATGCATTTCTGGTCAACTGGTGGGAGGATCCTGGAGAAGTGCTAGATTCATATGAGGTGCGCGATACTTCATACTATTTTCAAGGAGCTGTTCAATGCCATAACTGGCAAAAGCACAGCTGACATCGCTACTCTTACAACAGCTGTCTATTCTCTATGCTAAAAATATAATCAATAGACCCTTACATGAACTGGTACTAAGCAGCTTTTATTATTTGTAATTGTGCAACAATTGGAAGCGACTTTTGGGCTTAGCTGAAAGGTGGACGCAAATTTTACCGGTGGACGCAACTGATTCCTGAATGTCACTACTTTTTATGACTAACGCGTACAAAAACACTGTACTGCTTCAGGGAATGACGAAGCAAAGTGCTCTCGGATAAGAAATAGTCCGAACAGCCGCATATCTGTATAGAGCCACAATGACTAATTCCCTTGGTGAAATGGGATACCCTATTTCCTTATACTGCCTAAATAATGCGGACTACCGTTTTCTTCCAGAATTTTACAGCGGCTTACCTAATAAATGTGAGGGCATGCTCACGCGACTGTACACGTAATTAAATGGCATTTAAGTCCGGACTTCCAAATGTAGGAACACCTGGTTGGTAAACCTAGGTAAACGAAATCATCGTAGTCAGTTAAAAGATCCCCTTCTTTAAGTCTGCTCATGGAACGGCCAACAAGCCGTTAGTTCGTACGACTTCCGTAAGACAGCGAAAAGACACTGTTATGGTTTTGGCATTGTTTATTCTGACAAAAGCAAATAACGAGCCACACGAGACACTGTAGTGGGGACCAGATATGGGACCTTCACATCAGACGGCTTCAACCATTCATGAAAACAAAATATACCGATAACACCATGAAGGATTGAACCAAAACTGATGGACGTTTGAGTAGATGTTGTAACGTAGTGAAGTAAATAGGACATATGACAGAAGTGATAAAATAATGAGATACAAAATGATTACTTAAGCACTCGAATATGAAAATCCGAAACAGAAATATATATATATTCACAGAACGTATTGTAAGCACGGGGAGACTGAATCTCATGTAACGGAAAATCTACTTATATTTTTCACAAGAAAACGTCCGAGGCGGTCCCGTGGCGTCAAATGTTTCGATGTGAAAAGTGCAAGTGGATTTTGCATAACATAAATATGTATGTGAAATATATAGAAGTGTGCAGTAGAAAAAGACGACAGCAGTCATCGAAGCATTCCCCCGTTGCATTGCATTTCGCGCGGACAACTTAAACCCACGTACGCTGCAGTTTATATTTTAATGAGATTTTACGAAAGCATGCCGTGTCATCTTCAGATCTTTCTAGTGGCCCCTCCAGGAGAAAACAACTTTGGAGACCCTTCGATCTAAAAGGTGGCGTACCTTGCTCCCGCCACCCTTGGCCAAACGAATTTCAGGTGACATCGGTCATCTAACGGACCAATCAGCAATGTCACCATCCACCCGTTTTTCAGGAGGAGGAGATCCAAGCATACATGACTTAGCCTTCTTCTAGCCGACCCTCTTCTAGGTACCAGTGGTCCGTTGTTTTAGGGAGAATTATTCATGTGAAATGGAAGAAAAGAATGCGGTTGGCGGCAGTTGAATACTGATGTTGCTCGTGTATGTGATGGTTCTCCAAAATGAAACATACCTTGGCTTGGATAAGGAGTGGACGTAATCGTAGCCGTTCTGGTTGTTGTAGTTTGCACATTGGTAGCTCATCTATCGGTCACATGTGCAGCAGTGGAGTTGGGCTGTTTTCTCCTCAAGATCAACTGACGTGTCCTCCTCAACGCGAGCGCTGCACAAGTCTTCCCCGATGGGGGAATCTTCAACATGCAGGTTCATTCTTTGGTGTTACTCTAGCACTTGGCTGAAGTCATGGCTCGGAACCGTCACTACAGTACCATTTGCTATTCGTCACCCATGATTTCTATATCATTCTCATCTGTGCTTCTTACCTTAGCGGCAACCTTCCGTTTTGAAGTCGAAGGCTTTGTCTTAACACTGGCCGTAGTGGGAATCGGTTCTAAAGGTGAATAGGCCGCATAGCCCTGGGTGCACCGACACTTTTTCCTAAACACCGCGACGTAAAGCTATCATTTGATAAATCCACTGTGACTTTGGGGACCTATCATAAAGACGGATGTCTACACCTTATAGAAACTAGTTACCGCCGCCAGATTCTTCAACTGTTGCAGAAACTCCACGAACGTCCTACTTCTCAAGCTGCCAGAAGCGGCGAGCAATAGTCTGGGAGACATCTTCAGGTAAAGCTGAATTCTTACTTGGGCTTTTCATGGGCGCTTCCTGATAAACATCCAACGCGGTCTTTAAAGGTGGTATGCTTTCCCATGGGCCTTCATCCGGAAGGGTTCAAAGGCCCACTGATAACATCCCGGTGTTATGCTAAGTTATCTCGCCTATCTTCGGCCCGTAACTGCAGGAAAGCGACCGCTGTTTGTTGAAGCTACAAAAACACTTTAGTTAGCACTAATTTTAGCCCCGGCCTTGTATGACCGCCTGTATTGGACTACCCAGGAACGGTCCATTAGGCCCACCGCAGTGACTACATGTTTGCGAACGTGTTCCTCAAAGGGGGAAAGAGAGTACATACCAGGTCGGCTAAGAAATCCCGTACACTTCCCCACCCCCTGAGTGGCCTGAAGGGAGCCTACTATCGGTTTGCCTAAGGGACGGCGCCTATTCTGATCCAAAGTTTCTGTGGGCTTCAAGAGAAGTGTAAATAAGTCCACAAACGATGAACTGTTCGATAGCCCCACCTTCAAATACCTGTTTTCTATCTCCGCCGTACTAGTAGAGAATACTCGGAGATTGGTGACCCCAACCGACAAAGCAACCTGCCACATGTTCTCACATGGTAACTATGCACCATCGAAATGGAACTTTGCAGCAATACGTCAACCGGCAAAGGCCATCCTGAAGCGATCAAACGGCTCCTTCGAACAGGAATAAGCTAAATCTCGCATCGAACGACGATGACGCCGTTTTGCATTCATAGACAACCCATTGAACTGAGAACAGTGCCGCCTCATGTCCTGCAAAACAAGAAACCGGGGAAAGACTTTCACGCCGTTCGGTAATACTTATTGAATGCGTATTATTGCGCCTAACTTCTGCCTACAACTATGGCCCAAGCATTTACAGAACCAGACAACCGATCCCTCATTTTCCTGACAGCAAGCCGGTAGCTGACACCACTCCCGTTTAGGAGAATGGCATAGCTAAGATCTACCTAACGCACTTTCTTCTATAATAATTGGGTGCCACAAGTCCCACCCTCCGCTGAGTCGCATCAACCTACAGCAAGCCACCCAACTTGTCCACCAGAGGAACCACATTTCGTGGAATGAAGACGGCACCAAGCAATGGCCCTTCCTGGTACGCCAAGCGTAAATAAACCTTACCAACAACTAACCGCTCTACTCACAAAGCACCTGTTCGGCGGTCCAAACTAGCATCCTTCGTTCTGGCGGAGTGTGGGCCCGTTACTGTCAACAACCCGTTGAATTTATGTGGAGCGTATGAACAAACTTCTCTCGAGTTGTGGAATATTTCCATCGACTGGCCAATGTGTGACGCCTGATCAGGTGTCAAAAGTCTTTTCCCAACATGAAGCCGGCCATCAAACGAATAAAACAGACGGTTGTGTCAAGAACAGTGAAACTGCACCCTGTAATCCATCTCAACAGCTCGAAGAACCCTGGGCGCTGGATATTCTTATACCCAAAATGTCCGTAAGCAACTCATTCACAATGCTCTCCTCGTTGCCGTCCGCCGAAGGGGCCCGTTATGGACCCAAAAACCTCACTCTATAGCACGGGAAAGGTTTTGGGAATGCACAGAATTGGCGCAAAGCCGATTTTTAGCAGTAAAGCCTGCGTGAACATAGAAAGACGTCAAACTGTTGTTTTGAAAAACACGAAAATCTTCCCGAAAACTTTTGTAACAAGCTTAAGTCGCTTGAACAGTCCGACAAAAAAAGGTCGGTATCATCGGCCGTTGTGCTGTACTTCACAGGAGAACCGGTGGAGAAAGCCGTAACAGCCAGAGAAGATGATCGGGTACTACCTTGGATGGAGTCATTTATATACCGCTTTGAGATCAACTCAGAATATTCGATAAAAATTCTATCAATCATTCCCGTTTTTCAGTCAGGAAACCATCCGGTGAAAGCATTCATAACGGCAGTAGGACCATATTTAGGGTGGATCGTACGTGGCTATCGACAACGAGACATAACTCAGAATTGAAGCATTAGAAAACAGTGGAATTACGTGACATTATCACACCAAATTTTCTGAGGAAAATTGAAATCGGTTTTTGGTTAAAAATCAGCTTCGAAAAAAAGCTTAAGACAGGGAGTATCAGACACAAAAATGAACGCGGAAATTGATTGAACACTAGCGCCTACCAGAGTATTTCTGAGTTGTTTTGTGTACAAAATATGTCACGAACAACACTCTTCAAACTCTGAATAAGTGAGCTCCAAAGGCCGGGATAATTTCACAATACAATTTCAGCTAATTGCCCGGTTTAAACTGTCCAAGTAAAATTTGGGTGAATTTTTCTTTTTCGCATCCGTGCACGTTCTACAGAAAAATGTAATCAGTATATTTTTGCAGTTGTTCAAGAAAAATAGGTCAAGTTGAATAGTTGAAAATGACACACTGAATCATTCGGCACAATGCAGTCTGCTAACTATTTCGTCCCTTATATGTAGTTCTGAGTTTGAATCATCGGCAGTTTCTTTACTGTCCCTTCCTGCGAGTGGGTGAAGCTCTCTGATGTTTCGAACACACTCCTCTTTTCCTTCGTTCCTCGTAATGTAACGCGATTGTTGGATCTGTCCAACATGCAAGGCTCCTTCACTTTGTGGCAAAGGTATATTTTAACCTTGCTACCGCCTACAAGCCCAGCTACGATGCAGTCACTTCGAGTCCACGCATGGAGACCCACCTCAGCTGAGTAACTGTCTTTTTAGGGTAAGTTGTTCCGCCGCCGGCCATGCAATTTCATTCACGAACCCTACGCTGATACTACGTCGACCAATTTCAAATGGCGGCACGTGACCTGTTTATATTCAACGTCCAACTGGGCTTCCCGAAAGGGCCTCTATTCGAGATACGCCAAGGGCTTTTCAGCCATTTCTTCAATTCTTGGTAAGTGATTTGACGGTAGTCGCTTGGACAGAGTAGCTTCGTTTAGCCCGAAGACATGTTCCGTCCTTAACTTGATCACTAAAGTCACCGACTGAACTTCTCTTGAGTGAACTCTACTTCCTTGAGACAGGCCATTGGATTGTATGTCGAGTGGCTGAATGTGTCCCAAATATGCAATTCTCTCAGCAACCACTGAGCAACTTACATATGCCGGTTGTTGAACTTCGTTTGTCAGGTGTCCGAGAAGAGTCCAGCCGAGCATCGTTCGTGCGGTGAATAATTCGTTTTCATTGCCCATGCTCCGTTCAAGGACCTTATGAGCCTCTGGTGCGTCTCACTGAATTAGCAAGTCAGCTTGCGGACTAGATACTTCTTCGAAACTTGTCTTTGCAATGAGACCATCACTTGGCTGTTAATCTGATGGAGTCCACTGTTCTCATCGATAGGCCTTCTGCTGAAAAGTCCCCCGGAATTTCTACCGTTCTTTCTTCAGTCAAAGGTGTGAACTGCAACATCAATCTCACCGAATGTTTAGCGCAAATCTCCGCCATCGTGCTGGTCGAGGTAGAGGCAACCTGGCCGACTAATTCCGGTCCTTCTATAAGCCTAAGGGTAACCGGAGAATTATCCGACCCCGTGTTCAAAAGGGGTACGGCCCTTTCCAATTTTTTTGGTGTCACGATGACGAAAGGTACTATCCTCAATCTCGTCGACTTGCAATCACCACGTCCTGATGAAAAGATAATACCGGGTTAATCTGAAAGAGAAGCCCGCTGTTTTGAGGGACATGTACTAACCGATGACTACTGATAACCCATTTGTCCTGATCACTTTTCATTCTCAAATGGCATCCAGAGGCTCGATGGGAGTTGCTTAATCAAACGAAGCACGAGCCGATCCATTCCGCAGTGGATCACCGGCCAAGTGCACTCATTCCATAAAAGATCAGACAGTCTTTTAACCAGTGATGTAAGTTGCATAGTTTGCATTCAGTTAATAATAATAATAATATTGGTATATTTCTCGGCCATGGTCGAGACGCACGCGTTAAAGCATGATCATGGTGTACACGTTACTCAATAAGATGAAATGTTCACATATTCTAAGTATGAAAGTCGAGAGTATTAGAGATGAAAAATCAATGACAGGAAAAGTTTGAATGGACCATTCTGATAATGGTTTGCGCGGCAGTTTTAAATCGGTTTCGAATCCGGATCAGGCAGTGGTGCGCGGTGGAGATATCGAGAAAATCGTTAGCGCAGTGCTAAGGAGGCATTATTAACAAGAATGATGCAAGCCCAGGAAACCAGAGGCCAACTGAGGTTCTGCAGATGGAATAAATTTTGAACAAGAAAAAAAGGGTGGAAAATCGACGCATGCGAAGAGGATAGCGATCCATGAAGACAATGCAGACCCTGAATGACGGATTTACCGGAGTTCTGTAAACGGAATGAGATTTGAAGCAGGGGGACCTGAGGCCAGTTTCGTGAAAGTGAACACCGGTGGATGTGGGAGAAAACAGCAGTCCATAAAAAGGTGAGTTTAGATTCAGGGCCAGTAACATGTACTATTCAGAAATGAGAAGGCGCAACTGGAGGGTCTTCGAGAAATGGAGAGTCAAATTCCAGCCGGCTACGGTTCGGAGAAAAGATAACCTGTGTTAACGGATAATAAAGTGGGAAAATCTTTTCATGGACTTCAGCATTATGCTGCTTCAATGACAAATATATATGTATGTGATGACGCATTTGCCTTCAGTGTTATTCTGTACTACATCGAATGCGTAAGTTTCATCTGGCAGGGCAAAGTATGTGTCAGTCAATCAGCCGAGTGTGGCTGTATGTTAGCGGCATGCGCGTGAGCTGGAATTCGTGTTGGTTGCGTTAGAAAATGCTGAACGATCTGATAAGCAATTGAGGGTATCTCCTGTTGTGTGGATGGATTTCTGTCCCAGTTGCCATGGTAGGTTCCACTTGAGTCTCTGTCCGTACGAGTCAAAGCGGCCTCCTTGGTTAGCCAATTTGGCGACTGAGATAGTGGGAGACAACGACCTGAAATAAAGGGAGATTGCAGTCTGGACGTCGTTCCAGCTGTGGGTTATGATAATATGTGAAGACAATAAACAATGGATTGGTTAGGTCTATGTGAGTGGGGCATGGGTAAAATAGGCTTGCAGTGGATTTGAGCTATACTGCTGCAGGCTGATGAAGTTGCGTACACAGGCTTGGTAGCTGTATGCATTTCAAAGGATTTATGATTTGCCCGTGGTTAGTATTGATAACCTTCAATACCGTTTGCTTACGCAGAACGCAGTTTGGCACGAGGCGATAAGATAGGTTTGAAATAACAGACAGAGCGAGTAGGACTATCATACTGTTTGCGTGGCGCTACGCTGTTACTGTCTCTTTCGGTATAGTGGTTGTTCTATACTGAGTAGTTTCTGAGGAGTCCAAGTAGAAGGAACTATTGGGGTGACAGTGGTTATAGATTAGAGGTAATTATTCTGTTTAGGCATTGTAAACTGTTAGGTTTACGCTTAGGTGATGGCAACTGCGGCGTATGGTGTGGCACATCCTAGATTCTCAAGGGTTCAGGTTAGTATCCACCGTTTTCCTCATAAGCTCTATCAAAAGACATATAAGGATTCGTAAGAGCGATCAGTTTTTGGATGTCCAGAGCTACGTGTAGTCCAGACTTAAACATAATTAGGGAATCTACGGAACGGACTTCAGCTGGGAGTTTATTCCACAGGGTTGCATATTTCAGGAGGAAGAAGTTGATGGTAAAAAGTTGGGACTGTTTTGCTGTCCTAGATCGTATGGATGAACCGCTGAGTTTCGTAATTGCTGCAGCGGTGGGGCCAACCCTATGCGGGTCTAATTGAGCCTAGGTTGCTCAGAGCGGTTATTCGACTTATTAGTACCCTATACCTACCTCAAAGGCCTGAGCCCTTAAAATATACGGATTGTATAACATAGTCAGCGTGTCCACCGTTAGGGCTATGCTTATTTCCTGTTTGAAAGCCACCGATGTCGGTGATAACGCCCGAATTCGTTGTGGTAGCTTATTCCACAATGAAGCGTACTTGTTAATGAAGAAGTTTGACCGAAGAGCAAGCTTCGGCAAAGGGACAGACACCAAGAACTCATTGTTACGTAAGGGATACGTAGAAAGGGTTCTTACCTGCGGTGCTGAACTACATGATCTATTCTTCAAGATATTGTGAAAGAATAGCAGGTTATTTCTTATGCGGCGTAGCCATAAGGGATCGATTTTCAGCCGCTCACAACGTTCCATGTAATTAGAGGGCGTAGAAAAACCTATGAGCTGTTTCGTGAATGCCCGTTGTACATTCTCAAACGCTATGCGGTCCCTTTGTCGCATGTTGGAACAAATGATTGAGCCGTATTCCAGAAGAGGTCTAGCATGGGACTTAAAAATGTTGAGTTTACTTTCTGGCAAAATAAATGTTTGATGTATTAGCCCGATCGTACGGCGTGCTTTAGCCACCTGGATGGCTGCGTGTTCCGAAAAGTCAAACGTACATGAGTAGTGTAGACCCAAGTCACGTACCTGAGAGTTATTGGGGATGAAATTGCCGTTTATACTAAATCTTCCAGTGGGGACGTGACATTTATACGTAATAATATTACTTTTTTCGGCGGAAAAACTCATTTTCCAATCATTACTCCAGGAGCTGAGAGCGAGCAGTTCCCTTGTAATGTCATCTACGGTAGAGGCTAACGCCGCTGGATCAAAAGTGTACACGATTTTGATATCATCTGCAAACAGGAAGGGAACTCCCCGTTGGAAAATGGTAAATATATCGTTAACGTACATTAGGAACAGTAATGGGCCCAGTACACTACCTTGTATCACCCCACTGGTTACGGGACGGGGTTCGGACAAATTTCCACCTATACTTACAACCTGGTCTCGGGATGTTAAATAGGACGCAAACCAAGAGAGCATTGGGTCCACGATTCCATAAGTTTTAATCTTCTGTAGTAACCGGACGTGGGATACCCGGTCAAACGCCTTGGTCATGTCCAAAAAGATCACGATTGCCGATTTACCAATATTGACAGCCTCTGTGACCAGATTGAGGAAATCGGTCATGCATGTCGCACATGATCTGTTTTTCAGAAAACCATGCTGACCAGCGTTGATTGGATTATTGTTAAGAAGGTGACGTGTCAGCCTTTCCTTGATCATTCTCTCCATGATCCTGGACACGACCGGGGTGTGGTTCACCGGCCGATAGTTAACTGGATCTAGACGTGATCCTTTTTTGTGCATCGGTATGATAGTTGAAGTTTTCCATTGGGAAGGGAAAACACTGCACCTGAGTGACAAATTGAATATGTTTGTCAGCAACATTGGAACATCTTCGCCACCTCGACTAAAAATGGCCGGTGGTAACGCATCTGGACCTGGCCTGCAGGACGGTCTTGTTCTTGCAACATGGACTGAAACCTCCTCAGGGTAGAACACTACCGTCGAGAAAGTTACTGATGTCACCGGATCTAGAACGGGGAAGGATGTGGCGTCATCCGTCGTTAAAGAGGAGGCAAAATAGGTGCTGAAAGCCTCCGTAATCAAAAGAGGGTCCCGCAAGCATTTATTATTATAGTTCAAATATGGGATGTTTTGGTTAGGTTGCTTGTTTCTGACCTTCATTAGCCTGGCCAGTGCTTCCACCTTGTTTGGGTGGCTTAAGGCATCTCGTTCCTGTTTCTTCTTAGAAGAATCCAAGCGCAATTTAATCGTACGGGATATACGTATTATTTGAAGATACGACGAGAAGTCCCTCGTCTTAGTGAATCTTCGTTGGAGTTTGGCTAGGTTACCGTTAAGACGATCTAGAGAGTTCCGCTGTTTGCGTATGATAGGCCCCGAGGCTAGAT
This sequence comes from Fasciola hepatica, assembly GCA_948099385.1. Classification (NCBI taxonomy): domain Eukaryota; kingdom Metazoa; phylum Platyhelminthes; class Trematoda; order Plagiorchiida; family Fasciolidae; genus Fasciola; species Fasciola hepatica. Next base: position 7,709,429 of record CANUEZ040000072.1, on the reverse strand, counting down.
TGATTTTGTCGAGGCAGTAGTGAAGATTAGTATACAGTTGACGTCTCGGGATCTCGACTTCTCGTGTACATGTTAGCCAGAGACTGGATTCGGTTACAGTTGTCCCCCACAACTTGAGTGATATGGATTCCGTTTGCACCGGCCTGCAACTCTCGGGTACGATTTATTCAAATCGGCTGCTGATGACTCGGGATTGACGGCCTTTGAATTCCGTCAAATCGTCGAAAGCAGATTCCCGCCAAAGCGCCTTTCTTCTCAGCTTCCTCTGCCCATCGGCTCTGAAAGTCAGTGGGTAGACATCGAACAGTGCATCCATATGTGTGCAAAGCATTCAGATCACACTGGTATTGTGAATGTTCCAATGCTATGGTGCAATTATGCTTTTCCGTAGCCAAATTTAAAAATGATTCAGCTTGTCACTTGGACCTTTGGCCTCCCACAAAACACTCACCATGAAGCTTTTAGCCAACTTGAATGGCTGTCCAAGCAGTTCCTTCAGGGTTCTGTACACCTCGATGAACCCCACTCCTGGATGAGCATAGCACAAACTCCGATAGCTTTCTTGACACTCCCACGATAGTAATGCGACCAGCTGGCAGACTGCGGCACACCGCGTTGTTTTCTAGTTGCTATCGGCCACGTTTTTATCAAGCTTTCCAGGATAATCCTCTAAACTATAGCTCTTAGGGCTGCTTTTTAACCCAGAAGAAAAGTCCAGTTTTTTTCTCCGGGCACTATTCTCTGAAGCCACCCGGTGATCTTCGAACTGCTCTCAGGGTAGGAGAAAAACAAGACAGTCTCATTCAGACAACATTAGTAGATTCCAAGATACTGCTTTGGGCTTCATTTCCGTAAGGTGACTAAAGCCGGTAACGCTAAATTATATCTCGTCTATCTAACCTTATTCCTGACCAGCGAAATACGTTCGGCATAGTTTCTGGTAAGCTATCTAGGGATATCTCAAGAATCGAAGCTACCAGAAGATTTTTGTAACTTAGAAAAATTCGGGGATTTTTTCTCTTAACACATCTTTGAGGCTATCCGGTGATAGAAGAGTGCCGTAAAAGCGACCTCTGAAATGTCTGTCACGGTAGGAGCAAAACGAAACATCAGTTTCAGTAGGAAAACGTTGGTGTATCTTAAGATTCGTTTTTGGAAATTGCCTCCGTAAGACAAGTTACTGGTCAGCCGTCTACGCTAAAGTTCATCCCGACTATCCAGTGTTCTTGACTTTCGTAACACATCCGTAAACACACCAACTGGACCTTTCGCGGTAATTACTCGCGATTTTGAGCCTGATAGCAAGTACGTAATTAACCTCGCTGATATTGGCCTCCCGCGAAAAGAACTCTCCATCTAAGGCTTACATGTATTGGCCTTGCTTCGCACTTGCCCCCTGCCTCAGTATCGCTCTCTCAACCCCGCATAGTAACACAACTAGTCCCATTGGCCGTCTTTATCCTTGCCATCATAGGTATGACTAAATCTTTTACCGGCCGACCCAAAATCTTTGTCAGTAACCACCGTCACGGGACCACTTAACTGCAAAATTCTCCGGATAACTGTCCGGTTTGCCCGGCAGATCCACCTGGAGGTGCCAATAGACAAACTGAGGAAACAAATAAAACCCCTAATAGTCTTTCCTCCCAAACTGACTTTGTGGATCTGATTATTGGTCAACTGATGCCTTGAGCCTTCTTGCTTGATCCAGAAGCACATTCTACCCCAACCAACTAACAGCTGACTACGGAGTTTGGGGAAACAGTTGCCTGGGAAATCTTCAGAGACAAGAAGAGGCAAACAATGCAATCGTGTTTACCATTCAAAACTAAACACCTCTTTCAACAGCTAAAAATATGGCTCACAACAGTGCCACTGTGTTAGGCTCCAAGGAAGCTGCCAAAGCACCACTTGTCCGCTGCCCTTCCAGTTTACAAGTGAAGTCTTCACCAAGGTCATTATTAGCCAGCATCTTTTAGTCGTGGTGGAAACCGGTTTTAAGAAGACCAGGATATTTTCCGACAAAACTCCACCGCGAACACAGGTGCACAAGGGCCAAGCACAGAACAACAACCCTGGGGTAAAAGCAACCAGCAATCCACTACAAAAGTCTGGTGTACCTATCACCCGCCATTACCCGGTGTGGCCATCTATTACAAACCGCAAAACAATCGTAGATTCGGACAGTATGCTGACTTCGTCGCTAAATGAGCCACCTGGAAAACTCCCGAGTATTTAAAATAGCCCAAGCAAGTCCCTAGACTGGAACAGACCCCCCAGCATCCACAAAGCTGATGAAGGCTCCTCCTACTCATCCGTCTACGAGCTCATGTACCCCGCAAGTCTAGGTGACCCGGTTCCTTCTACTGTCTCTTTTCTGGCCATTCAACTATACCTACGACTCACCGTACCGTCATCTCTCATCCGTCTACTTCCGTGCATCCTGATACCTAGGGCTCCTTTGGCAACTCACTCAGGCCCCCGAGCCCACCATTCTCACCCTCCAATTAGCCGTCGGCGTGTAGCTGGTTATCAACCAGGCCACCACCGCTGACTGATCCGCCAGCAAAACGGATTCGCCCCCAGAAATAAACACTTCATCGCCCATAAACACAAGGCCCATGAACGTAAAGCACATGCAAACAATGGGGAAATGAGTCGATCGAGCCACATTTTACCGTCTTCTTGTGTGGCTCTGAATCCTACTTTTTGGTCTCGGCTAGCTACATTATTATTTCAACCCTATTGTGATCCAATCTATCTCCCCACACTAATGGCTGCACCACATCTCTGTCCATCATACCAACCACTCGATAACCCACCTTTTACCCACCCACTCCCCGGGAATTATCTGTATGCCTCACCTAGCTTCCCACTCTTACAAGACTCACCCACTTCATTCGGTCCAGTATTGTTGCTTGTTGTTGGCTTTTTCCTGCCGACCTCCTCCAAGAATATTCAAAGCACTCTAACCACTCTTTCAACGAGCACCTCCTCATCCCTTTTTCCCTACTCGACCCTCATCCAGGCTTCATCTTATAAAATCCTTGGAATAACTGAGGTCCATATCCCATCCTCGCCGTATTCTTCAATGAAATTACCACCTTCATCATCATTTCTAAACCCCCTATCATCTTCACTCAAAAACCAGAATCATCCTCATCAATCGTTCTCACATATGTCCGTTCAATACTGAACAAAACTAAAGCCATCCACAGCTTTGCTCAGATCTCCGAAGTTGATATTATCGTCTTAACTGAAGCATGGCTAACGGATTCCATCCCGTCAGATCGAGTATTTCTAATTGCTCACCAGAAGTTCCGAAAGAACAGGCCCCGTCAAAAAAGCCCTACCGACTTTTCCAATCTCGCATACAACTTTTGACACCATACAGGATTCTCCGTGGTTAGCTATTCCGTCACTTAACTCCCATATTTATACTGACGGCATCTGTCGGCCAGCTGATTCCAAAGCAATGCATCTTACCAAGATTATTGACGCTTTCAACTATCCTTCATTGCTGAACTGCTCCTCCAAACTCATTGTTTGGGATTTCAGTTCATCCGGAACTTGTTGGAATACCTTATTTCCCCAAACAACACATTGGACTCCATATCATGCGTCCGCGTGGGGCACTGGATCCAGCATCTAACTGCCTCAGCCAGAGGAAACGACATCCTTGATTTATTGTTCACCACTGACTCATCCTATGTTTCAACCAGTAGGCTAGACCTCTTCCCAGGAGGTGACCACAAACTGGTGTCCTTCATCTTTGCAGTTCCGCGAGCTTTTGATGAGCCCCACCCACTCAAACATCTCTCTTCATCAGTCGGGTAGGACAATCTTATCTGCACTCTTCGACTGTCAGAATGAAACTATTTCTTCCTGCAAAGCAGCCCTCAGCTGGCCACCGATTTACAGAATTCTAACTTATCCGACCTCATGTCCGCGACCACTACAAACTGTGCCATGCCAAACTAAGTCTGTAGTTTGGTTCTGACCCCAATACAAAACAAATATTCGAAGCCACAGAAGGTTTATCACACCAATATTGAATTATCATCATTCATGCAGCTCCAAAATCTCTCCGCAGCAGTCAGAATCAAGATCATTGATGGGCCCAAAAACAAGAAGTAATTGCCCTGCAACGCCGTGGTACTGCCTCGATGTTTGCAAGCCTAATGCAGAAAAGAAATCAACGCAGGCCCGCCTGTATCTCTTCTCCAGCTTTATCAAACAATGGTCACTCCGCCTCCCCTGTTGCGACAGCCGTGGCACTTAATTCCTAAATTGCTACCCCTGTGAATATGGATCTCCTCACTTATCTCCGAGGCATAGACGCTGTCGCTAAGTGCGTAAGGTCTGCCTTAGGATTTACTTCAAATGAGGTGACCATCCAGCTAACTAGAGCCTGGAAGTCCTCATACGGTGGCCACGATGATGTTCCACCAACACTCCTGTGTCACGGTGAAACCGTTGTTGCAGTCCTACCATTGAAGGCCTACTATCTATCCATCAAGTTTGGTATACTTCTTTCACAGTAGAAGACAACGGTCATCATCCCATTTCATAATAATGGACCAATACATGACCCCCCAGATCATCAACACCATCAACCACAGTCCAATCTTTTCCAGATTGGTAGAACCCTCCATCATACTGCGGAAGTCTGGTTTCCTATTGGCTTATGGTATCATCCGCAGTAGGCATCTCGGCTTCTCAAAGTCACTTCGATGCACCACTTGCCGGTACAATTTTTAACCACATGACGGCGTTCGCCGACGACGGCAAATCTATCATCATTATACACCTTGGTAGGACAAAAACGTTTGACCGTGTTCCCACTCTTGCTTACTAAAACTCAAAGCTCATCACTATGCTGGATGAAATTTCTAGCAATTTTAGGCGACCCGCGGACGGGTGCGTATCATGAAGTATGTATTTCTCAACTGCCAAGAGCTGCTACACAGCCTTCGGATGTCAAGTAGCTCCCGGAACCTTGCTTATCCGCAACCTACCCATTTCGTACCGCCCTTTGGTTCAAGATCTTGGTCTTCAGTACTCTTTTAGCCTTAGGTTTTCTGAGTACGTTATACTCCAGATGGCCAAGACGAGAAAAACCACTGATCTCAACACCAGAACTTTCCAATTAAACGATTGCAAGCTGCTCACTTACAAAACTCACGCCAGGCTCTTCCTTGAATACTCTCCCATTATCTTCACCAACACAACTAAATCTGATTGCGCTACCCCGGGGTCTGTGCAGCGCCAATCACCGAACAAATGGTGGGGTTTTGTTCCGGTCTTTGATACAAAGATCGATGCATCCTGCTCAGTATTGACTCTCTACGTCTGCGTCCCATGAAGCTCAATCACGCTTCCTGTTTAAGCTATACCACCGTATTACCGTCTCGTCTACTGGACCCATTCGTCCCTATTCTCCCACGAATTACGTCCTACGCCGTCGCTTATTGCAGCTCCCTATTCCGAGACCAAAGTTAGCTTTGAGATTTGACTTTTTCCCCACAAAACACTCAAAGTTATGAAAAAAGCTCCCGATAAACATCCACGAGCCTTTCTATCTCATAGATCTGAGGCTCGCTGGACAACGTCTTGATTAATCATGAAACGGTCCCTCTTAGCGGCCACATAGTAACCAAAGATCTGGCCTATAAAGACGGGTGTGATTACTGAGATTATGGCACAATATCCTAGAGTTTTCATTACTCGCCCAGTGACAAACATCAGGTCGACTATCTTTTATTATGTTATACCGCACGTAATCTTCATTACTGTAGGTACGGTTTATTGCTTTTTGTTGCTACCCCTCGTTCAGTGTTTTCCGGTTCTCCTAACTCTTAACAATGTTCATGTTTACTGCCAACAGGCCTATGGATCTTAGCCTTCGGCGTCTCTCTAGCAAATGATTTTGTGGCTTTGGGTCAAAGGCTACTAAGTTCTGCCTTCCACCAATTTACTTGATCTTTTTTCCTACTCCCATTCATTTTGGCTACCACCACCCACCTGGGCTTTATGTCCGGCGTCATTTCGCTTTCCTTAATTATCTCATCCCAGAATCTCTTGTCCCAAATGCTTACTTCTGGTGTCTGCCTCTTGGACTGTCCTCTCGGCTCATCTCCGTATCTACCATTCTCCAACTGCTACCAACTTCTTTCTTATGCACCATACTACTTTCCATCAGCACAGCTAACCTCATTTACATCAGCTAGCCCGGAATAACCTCTGATGGTCTCAGGCATGGTCTAGAGTTGTATGAGACTGCTACGCGTACGCTTGCCTGTGTTTTACAACATTCGTTGTACTACTTCATGTGTTTGCCTAGTCCCGCCCCGTCTTTTTCCAGCCCACAATGGCGAGGCCCTTGATGTCAATGGCATCCACACCACAGCGCCGCTTAAATGTAGGGAAAACAAACCACCCCCGGCAGTTGCGAAAAGTGACGAATACGCATTAAATTACGGCCTGGAGGAGCTACGGAATGGGTTTAACCAGCCATCTGTTGGAAAGCAGAAGAAGAATAAAAAAGAATAATTGGAAAAAGACCTTGACAGGGGACTTAATCTCCAAATGTCACTAATATCGAGCTGTGAAGGGAATGGCCGACCCTGGCCTATGGACATATCTCCCGCAAGTTCAGATCGGATCCTGCAAAAGGGTAAACCCCACGTCGTCCTTGTTTGCTCGACAAATTTTTGGTTTTTGCTCACCAGACTGACTAGGGTGACAGCTCACTGGACTCTTTACACTTGCTTATCCACTTCCCGCCCGAGGGTTCAACTACCCCATGCCCTCCCTGCGCACGCCTAGCATGCCTGTCGGCGTCAAATACAATCGCTACTACAGCCTCCAATTTGAACCCATTGATCGGGACTGTGTCGACGCGGCTGAAGACCAACACCAACCTTGGTAAAGCCCGGAAAAGGAAAAAAGAAAGTTGTGAAGACCGTCCATCTCTTCTAGTTATACTCCTCTACCTTTCTTGTTTTTTAAAGAAAGGCTTTTAGATATCTTGGCATTCAAGTCACGCTTGGGTTTAAAACCCTTCATAACAGCAGTCAACGCCCGATACCAGCTGGCAGCACCAGAACTGTGAATACCCCACGGCTACATGTGTTAAGTATCCCTCAGACCAGATATACGAACTGCTGTTTGGGCTCTTAGTACATCACAGTTTCCCCCTGGCAGATACAATCACCACAGTAGCTTTGACTTTAAGCCCACTGACATGATGATAATGATAATGATAACGGTTTATTTTGGATAACCCCGAGGCTTGGTGCAAAGAAAGATCGAACGACACAGTTGGAAGCAGAATCCGAATTCCAAGAGGGCTGTTCAGGTATACGCACTCGATATAGTGAGAGAAGGTGAGGAGAAGGTATTTAAGTCATTCTTTATGATGCCGCCCGGCACATTCGAACTAGGAGTCGGGTGGCCAAGCCGGCCGTGTCGAGTTGAGATGGTTGGGAATAGTAGACTCTTACTCAAATATTACAAAAAGAGCGACTGCGCGGCAGGAGAATCAAATAGAATTGACGAAAGTTTTGTTACCCTAGAGGATGTAACAGTCAACCAAGGGCAAAAAGACGAACGTCAGCAATGTAAGGGTTTTTCTCTAAAATATGTGGCACACTGTCATCAATGTAAAATACAAATATAAACGCATTACGAATCAGTCCTCGTGGATTGTTGCCCCGTCTTCCAGATTGATGATTTCTCCACCTTCTTCAAGTTTTCCCTTTGCTTGTGCAAGGTTGATACGACCAATCGTACCACCTTCCTGAAGTTTCTAATACAAGGGAAAAAATATTTCTGAGGGAGACGTGAACCAGCCACAGTGCTCCGCGGACTACGGAACGGCTCAGGATTGTAAATAAGGCGATGAAAGGAGTGAATTTGCGGAAAAAGAACAAGAAAAATCCTCCGAATAATATCCTTGTGATGTTTACGGCCGGGTGACGGACCCTGGTAATGTATCGGGAAGAGGTCAAACAGTAGCCTGATGGATCTTATCCGGCCAACCAGCTTTTGCATGCATAAAGATTTAAGTTCCTGGAGTATCTCGTTCTTGCTCACGGTGAGTTCCTGAAGCACTGCCGTGCTCCCGGTCTGAGTCCATCACTGGTAGCTTCTGGTCCCGAGGAAGCGCCTCTAAAGACCTCAAGCAAGATTTCTGCCTTGTCTTTATCATCGAGAGTAATGCTATCGTCCGGCTTTTCCAAGGTAACTGAGCTCTCACTTGTCGTTTCCTTGGACTGTACATAAGGGAAGCTCCTCTCAGGACCTGCTTTATATCGTTGGAGATTTTCTTCTCACACTCGTACTTTTCTTCCGCTGCAGGGCCTGGGCCCTGTTTCCGACTGTCATGCAAGCTGCCCGTGCGTGGTACTTTCTGTAAAGTGCTAATGAGCCTGCGTCTTGCGAACAGTCAACGCCTTTGTCATGTTTGGCTTCCACCGGAGCAGCAGGTTGTTCGCTGTGCCAACTGAACAGGCCCTTCTGCCAAGCTCATTAGGCCAGTTTACATTGTCCTCAACCTTTCTTCCACAGATGGCTCCGGGACTTCAGTGTAAAAGCATATGCTTCGCTCCCTTACCCTCAGTTGATCCTCAGCCACTCTAGCGTAGGTCCGAATTACCTCGGATCCTGGTTTGTTGTGCCTTACAGCAAACATCGCATGCAGGACCCCGTAATAGCTTTTTCTCAGTGATTCTTTCACATGCTTGAGAAGCCGCTTCATGGGAGTACTTTCGGCGGTTTCTCTGGGGGCACATTCGTCGTCCCAGTTTACCTTCGGAAGATTCATGTCTCCCGACAAGATGAAGCACCAAATCCTACTCAGTACCATCAGTAAAAGTTTGAATGGTTCGGCGCTCTCCATTCATTGTGATGCCGTGCTTTATAGACACAGACTACCACTACCGGCCACAGGCCTTGACGAACCCAGCAAGCAGTGGCTTGTGCGTTGAGTGTAAAAAGGGTAAATGGGACACTTCAATAACTATAATGATCCCTTGCTGGGAGAAGTACCCGGCCCTGTAGTTCTTTTCAGCTTAGTGGGCACAAAAGGGGTATTGACCACGGTCGGTCTAGCCCCCAGAATCCCGCCGGCGTTGTACAAACCAGTTATACACCCACCACTGCACGGTGCATCTTGTCGAATTCCCACTAAAAATTAGAGGAGAAAGTAAAACCTCGTCATTCAACCGCCAGGGAAATTATGCTTTGTGAGCTCTCACTGAGACAGTACGGAACAGACGAGAATGCTGATTACAACAAGCCTCAGAAGGATTATTCTCTTGCCCTTCTGCCATATTGAGAACGTGCTTGAAATCACGACTATGAATGGTCTCGCTCCACTCGCGGTCTTAGGACCTCTTGGAAGAATGGATGGCCTGCAAGTCTATCATTCCACTAGGCTAGCCATCCACTTTGCTCCTTTCTCTGCGGGCTAAAGTAGGGTTATTCGATCATCACCCTAGATTGGACTTTCGTCAGCTTCTTCTCGTGTTCTCTTGCTAGGGAATCCAAAAGCTATCTGGAATAGACTAGCGGGCATGAGGCCGGAAGAACCGTGCACTTCCTTGAACGTCTTCGAGAGATCTCCTCAAAGTCTTGCTCTTTCTAAAATGGAAATTTGATGGTATCAGAGTCCCTGTTCACTCGTCTCAACCATTTGATCCTCAGCCACTTGCTTCTTAAGGAGTACGCCTTCTTTAAGAAGGCGGCATCCTTATTGCAGAAGAATGACCAAGCCTGCACGCCACCTTCTAAGTGAGGTCACTCTAAGCCATACGAACTGGCACGAATAATTCCGGCTTCTGACTTGACAGTGCTGACCACTTTCCACAGATTTCGCCACGAGCCTTTTGTGCAATAGCATTGGGACGGCCAGACCAAGAAAACCACCGATCGAAATGACCCTGACTTCCTTGACTCTATTAAGTGCTTCTATTCTTGTCTGACCCTGCTGGTGGAGTGCACCCAGGCTTCTCCTGTCCCTGACAAAAAAGGCTCTTTCCTTCAGCGGCAAGTGCTGATTGTACGCCCAATCCAGGACGGTTCTCTTATTCTTGCTTAGGTTACCTCTATCTTTATATCCTAAAAGGTTAAAGTCATTCGCACGAAAGAAATTATGCAGGGGAAGGGCAGATGGCAGGTCAATATTGAACAACAAGAATAACGTCGTGCTTAGGACAGATCCTCGAGTAACGCTACTGGCTACGTGCAACAAAAAATGAGCACCAGGCCCGTACTTTGATGCTTAACGGCATGCAGGTAGGGAAGTCCTTTGGCCGCGTATACAGCACAAATGCCCATGTCAAATACGAATTTTTATTGGGATTTGATGGAGTGTTTAATCATCACTTTTGCTGTTCACCTGAAAGGAATATTCGTTAAATTTTAGTTGGGCTTTAAAACTTGGAAGAATGCAAGTACTGAAGTTTGCAACGTTTGGTTTTAAAATACTGATTTCGCCCTTTTGTATCGTCAGTGTGAAACGCTAGGAAATAGACCTCCAGTGCCACATTCTTCGATGCAAGCGCTGGTGTCGGTCCATATGCCCACCTGAGGATATTTATCCACTCCCAGTCTACATGATACTAACTTACCGCCCAGGCCCACCGGCTGCATTTGCTTTGGGAGGTCCGAATATCTTTATATTTTACCTAATTAATTTGACTTATCTATGAAATTTGGTTTGTTCCCCACCCAATAGAAAAACACTACAATTGTCCCTTAGCACAAAAAAGGCTCTGTTTACGTCCCCAAAAACTACCATCCTATCTGTCATTCACCGATTATCTCCAGCAGCACGGAGAAGTGCCTCTAAAACAAGCTAATGGCTCGTCTTTTACCAACCAGCTTTTTAAGCGTGGGCCGACACGGTCCCTTAAGAACCTCTCGCGCTCCACCTGTCAAGATGACTCCCTGAACTCAGCCAAGGAAGCTGCGGACAAAGGCAACTTCATGATTTTTATCTTGTCAGATACGAAGAAGGTTTTCGACTGAGTCTCACACACTCGGCTTCTATCAGAGGTCCAACCCTCTAGCATCATGAACCCGAAACTTTGTTGGTTGGATTCTTATTTCTTTGACCATAACCAGCTTGTTCAGATAAATGAATCCCTCTCCGGGCCAAACACTGTCACTTATGATCTCATGCAAGACAGTTTTTTGGGCCCTCTACTGTTCCTTATATATATAGGCGACGTTTTTCATTGTCGTTCGCTAAGGCAGCCCCCATTTATCCTCGGATGACTTCCAAGTCTTGTATACACTTGATGTCAGAATGCTCAGTTCGACTGTCAATGATGCAGAACCAGATCTCACAGCTCTTAGTTCTTGGTGCAATTATTAGCCGACGAAGGTTTCCGTTGAAATAAGCAATGTTATTGCCTTCTTTGCGGTCATATTAAGCTCTGACAGTGTTCCGATTTCCAACAACTCGTTGGTGTCGGACTTTGGGTTGGAGGTATTAAGAAACTTCCTTTTTATCAGAACACACTAACTCTCAACTTCTGAAGGCCAGATGGTTAATGGGCCTGCTCTGTAGGACATTCCGTCTTCGGGAAGGCGAATTCGTTACCTGCTAGATCCACGTAAGACTTCTTTTGGAGTGCTGTTTCATAATCTGCTCTAACTTTTGCCAGAGGGATACAATGGCTGTTGAAATGGTTCAGCAACTAATGAAAAGAGAGTAAGCCGGTTTTACGACTTAATTTAGTAGTAACTTAAGATGCGAAAATTTTGTAATTTGATCCTCTTTTGCAAATACTCATAAACCAAAACCCCATACTTTTCCATAACGTCGTTGTGAATAGAATCGTATTATGGACACCACAATTTGAAAACGACGGATTCACGGTGTTCTTCAAGAATGAGAAACAACAAAGTTGCCGTTTCCATTTCCAAAGATGCTTCCAGATTTAACTTTTTTCTGGTCGAGTAAGCTGTTTTGCGGAACCAGTGGCCACAAAATATACCTTCTATAGGGCCATCAAAGATGCTTGAGACCCACGTAGGCAAATACCTCACTGTACAAACCCTAATCCAACATATAAATCCAAACAAAAATGCGGACAGGAATTTTGAGGTTGAGTGAGGTTTTCAACGGCTTTTAAACTCCATGGTTTGGATACATTATTGTCTTTTTTGCCGCAGCCCAAGGGGGCTTGTTACCACTATTTTCTCAGCGTTTACCCGTTCACCCTGCTACTGTTCCCCATATGATCCTGCAATTTATGCTTCTAATTCTCTCTCGGCAAAGTTCGACAGAAACAGTCTCAGTGATTTCCCTTGAAGTGCTCCATTGACTAAACTCAGAACCAAGTTATGACGGCATTTGCTGTTTTTACTCTAACTTCCAGCTTCCGCCGTCCCGGAGTTTCTTACAGAGTGCTTTTATCTTCTGGTCTGTAATGGTGGGTCCACTTCTCCTCCTTTCGCCCAATCTGGTAGTTGTTACTTTACTAGATTTGCCATTCTTACGTCGCCTTCCATAGTCGCGGCATAGCCCTTAGTTCTTTGCGTTTTCATCTTCATTTATTCGCCTCACCTCTCTTGCACATCGAATCTCGTTACGTTGCACTCCAGTTTGCCCATGGATAACCTAACCCGTAATTGAGAGTCCAGTTCAAAACTCCTTTGGAACCACAACTGTCCTTTGGAGACCATCTGACTTCGACTTGCTATTATGCCTGAGGCTCGTGATTTTGGAAGTCCTTCGTCATCGGATTGTCCTTTATATAATGCTATATTTTTCTACACAACTCTTATCCCCAACTGATCACTAAGTTGTTCCTATGCGGGCTTTTACCGGGTTTCTGTTGATCCAGCGCTCTTTTATCTATCAATTTCCAGTTTATTGAATCCTAAGACCTTCACATTCCATCAGTCACTACCTTTGGCGTGCAACTTTAAACCGACACTCACCGAAATTTCTGCGCCAACCACCCCTACTAAGCAACTAGCTGGAGGTCGACATCTGTGAATCCCGTGGTGATGCTTTTTCACCAAAGTCGTTATGCCTGTGAAGTTGCAGTGCACCTCCAAACCAGTGGCACAGTCACCAGGTGGTTTGCTTGCATGCCCTAACCCTCACGGGTCTGTCATTGGAGCAGGCAGTTGGCCAAGTGAGAACCCCAAGAGGGTTGCCATTATTTGAGCATGTGTTCGATCCTGTGTCCTTTTCTTTCGCGGATTACGGCAGCGACACCCTCGAAGGTTACGGCATCCAGTCCGCACCATAATAAGAAGAAACAGCTATCCTTAGCAGCTTCAGACCCAGAGGGCCGTGCACATAAAAAGGCAGGTCAAGTAGAAGTAAAAAGAACACCCTGTCGTGTAAGGTGACCCTCTTACTCCTTTGTGAAAACAAACAAATTAGTTACACTCCTGGCTGAGGTCTTGGGCCGGCGCTCTCAGAGATTTTCAATAACAGTTGAATTTCTAACTACAGCTCGGACCCGAACCCGCAATATAGAAAACCCCATGTATTTGAGCTTTTGAGGTAGTCGTCAGCTCTTTTTTCTGAACCTGTGAGGGGTAGCAGCATGCCTTCCGAACCCTGCACTTATGAACGTCGTCCCCTTTCTCCTCGGCTTTAACCCTTTCGGATTCCCTGCACAAAGCCTGACCAGTTTACTGATGTCTAGTGGAGTTTCGCTTAGCAGTCGAAACAGGTGTATGATGCCACCTCAGCTCTAAGACACCTCGGCTTTGTTACGCCCAGGGTCCACAAGCACGGGCTAAACCTCACTTTTATTGATTGCCGGAAGAAAAAATGTATTTGCCGCACTTTCGTGTTCTCCTTGAGCCCCCGCACTGACAGTGTGTCCTCCAAGTTCACTTGTTTACTGCCTGCTAAAGTATTGACTGAGTGACACTGCCAAAAGGCTTCCTGACAACCTCCCTTGGAAAATTGCTCCTTACTCCGTGGTAGCTGCCCATCTCCTCTTGACTCTCCTGTCTCAGGCTCTTATTCAGCGGTCGCATCTTCCTTTTCATTGCACTTTTCCATGAACTCTAGTATGACCACGTGGATTACTATTCTTCAATAATCAACACTCACCGATCTGCTAGCTTGCTGATAAGATTCTTGGATCCTGTTCTGCTTGGCTTCAATATGCTTCTGCTTTTTCACGTTCCCCAGCTAGAACTTATTCTGGGCTGCCGCACTCCCAACCTCTTTCAGATCACGCTGGTTACCTGAGTAGCCATCAGAAAAGTGGGCATCATCCCTCAGACAACCATACGGATTCAGCGATTTGATCGATCAGACTGGGCTACTCTGCAAATTAGATGGCGATAGTTTAAACTTATACTGACTCTGGTCGACACTGTGTGGATTACCTTACATTGCTGGCCGCTATGACTAATGTTCTATTACGCCAGTTGCCATCCATCATAATAGTCTCACCGGACCGAGTGGCGGATTCCTGATGCTAAGCAACGCCCCATATCGTCACAACATCTATTCCCGGCACTCCATCCAAATGTTTCTGTTTACTTTTTTTGCCGCATTGGAAAAATGACCAGAATTCAACCCACACCTTTGCGCTTCCAACCAGCTTCTACCATTTCGTCAACCTAAGTGAACTCAGTCCCCATTTCCCTGCTTACTTAATCATTCGCCACCTGCCCTTGGTTGTTATTAGGTAAAGGAACGTATTGGTGGACTGCTTATGTGTAAGCCGGAGCGCACAGCATACTCCTCACTCTGCTATTGTGTCGAGTGCTGTCTGGTAGGGCAGACCGAACACGCGCTTGCTGATGGCTCAGGCTTGTTCCGACTTTTGGTCCAAAAGGTCTACCCGGATCTGAAGACGTGAATTTGTTCGTCATTCTTTATCTTCGACTTCCTGACCTCGTAAGTTCCAGCCAAATATAAACGGGGGAGATAAATTAGGTTATTCGGGCTAGCTGCGGACTTTGGACTGTCTCTGTGATAGGTCAAGAATTGACGGTACCCCGTACAGGAATAGTATCCGCGTATATTTTGAATGTGTTTAAATACTTGTTGCAAGTAACCAAATGTCAATATCAATTACTTCGAACGCACATTTCGCACTTAAAAAGTACTAATTGCATCCAAAATGATATCAATTACTTGTTGCTGTACCACAAAAACAATTTTTCTTGCTACGGCGACAGATAAGCTAAACGGAAAAAGCCTTATTTCACCAGTTGGAAAGCCCGCGGCCGGCAAATATTAGCTACCACTCAGGGGGCGGTGGCTTTTCCAACCGCGTCAGCAAACTAATTACACCCCACACATTGATCATAAATTACTCCTTTTTTGCGCCTCAGTGGATGCAATGGAAATAAGTATACGAATAGACAAATCGTAGTTTATTTCAATTCCGTTTGCTTGCATCCTTAGTCAAACGTATGACAATCTTCTCTAGACTACATCGTTTTAAGATGGGGATCCAGTCGGTTTATGTAGAGATCAGGTTGGATTGTGATGGGATTTGTTTGGGCTGGCCAATATCTAACGCTGAGCTGAAATTTGGCAGGCCTCCCTCGCGCGTTTTAGTTGCTTTTGCTACGTGTGCCTCCTAGCGATGCCTCAGTACCAATTCTGTCTAATTTCCTGTTTGTAGGCGGAGAACAGTCATGTTCTCTCCATCGAGTTGAGAAGGTTTTGCCTTCGGAGAAAAGTAATAATGCAAGCCCTGTGCCCGTGTTGCTTGGGTGCTTTCTTATGGAAGCATCGTATCGGATGTTCAGTACTTATTGTTGATGATACGAGAGCCATGTGGTAATAACTCTTCCAGAATCCAGATACCCTGGTTGTCCTATTAATTCTGATAATACACAGTTGATGCCGTCAACTATGTCGGCTTCAGGGGGTTACAATATTAATAGCATATTTTTCGGCCATGGTCGAGAAGCACACCCAAGCGCATGATGATGGTGCACAGCATTACGCAGTACGATGTAATATTCACAAATTTTAGGCTTAACAGTCAAGAATGTCAGTGATAGAAAAACAGGGCCAGTAGTGGTTTACATGGATCGAACTCATACTGGTTTAGACGGCAATTTTGAACCGGTCTGGATTTTGAGCTGGATGTTGGCGCACCGTGAGTATACCGAAACGGTCGTTATTACATAATGCTTAAGATGCATTGCAAAAGAGAATGACGCAAGCCGTGGAAAAAGGAGTCTCACTGGGGTTTTGCGAACAGCCTAAGTTCTAAATAGGAACAAAAAGAAAATATATGGAAGTACTCTCGGGAAAATCGATGCTTGCGAAAAGAATAGCAAACCATGAAGATGATGCAAACCTTAAATGACGGATCTACCAGGAATTCAGTAAATGGAAAGATTTCTGAAAAAAGGAGAAATGAGACCAGTCTTGTGAATGTGCTTCTGGGAACTTTGGTGAGTGTAGAAGGAACAACAGTCCATGGGAAGGTGATTTTGATTCCAGGATCAGTAACCTGTACCATTCAGAAATTCGATGGCACGATAAAGGGGTCCTGGAAAAGTGAGGAACCAATTCCCAGACGGCCACGGTTTGAGGGAAAATGGACTGTTGCAACGGACATTGAACTGGAAAATCTCCGCGTAGACTTCAGCGGTAATATGCTGTTTCACTGACAAATATATATATATATATATATATATGTACATATATATATATATATATACTGACGCACTGAGTTTCAGTGTTTTCCAGTGTCAATACGGGTAATATACTATATCCTGTGTGTATGGCTTGGCTGGCTGGGTAAAGAGTACGTATCGGCCAATCAGCCGGGTGTGGCGAGATATGATGGATTTAACTGATGGCTGGCATATTAGCAGGTGGGGCTTGAGCCTTCATTTGTGTTGGCTGCAATGGTGACATCGGCAGGAGAGGCTTTGCGCTAGAAAACGCTGAGCGATCTGATAAGCAGTTAGGGGTATTTTCTTCCGCTTGGCTTGATTGAAGTCCTAGAAGTTATGAAAGGTTCCACTTGGGTTCCTGTCGGTACGAGTCAAAGTGGCATTCTTGGTTATCTAGTGTGGCGACTGAGATTGCGAGAGATGACGAAACTGAAATAAATGGGGATTGTAATTCGGAAGTGGTTCCAGCCGTGGGTTATGGTAATATATGACGGCAGTTATAATGAGCTGATTGGGGTTATGTGAATAGGGCAGGGATTGAGTTTCAATTAAGCTGTCAGGTTCTGGGCAAAGCAGGCTCGCAGGGGATCGAGCTATAATGCTACAGGCTAGCAAAGCTGCGTACACCGGTTGGGCATTTGCGTATGCATTCTAAAGGACTAATGATTCGCATGTTGGCTTTACGGGTAGGGGGAATTGGAATGGTAACCCCCGGTTCCATTTGATTACGCAGACCGCAGTTCGGCACCGAGGTGGAGGGGTAGGTTTGAATGAACGGCTTGTGAGTGACTGGGGCTGGTACCCTGCTGGCGTAGCGCTATATTTGTTACTGTCTCTTCTGATGTAGTGGCTATCCTATACTTATTGGCTTCTGAAGAGCTTCAAAGTAGGAGAAACTATGATGATGTCGGTGTTGATACGTTAGATGAAGTTGGTCTTGTGCGGAGAAAAGTAGCCGTAAGTTCGTCTATGCTCCTACTCGATGGGGCTAGTATGCGGAGATTTTACTTGGTTATGAGCAGGAATATCGGACGTATTAGTGGTTGCATGGGTACCGTGATATCTTTGTCGTCGTTAGCATATTGTGGAGCAGGACAGCACCCGTAAGTGAGAAATGGGTTCAGTGAGGGCTGTCCACATCTCTGACTGGGGTAAAGCTTGGAAGTGGTCAAGGTGTGCTGAGCTGTGCGAACAACAAGAGCCTCTCATAACACATGATGAGAAGACTGAGGAGAAGAGTGGAGTTTTCCACTGACTACCACAAGATTTTCATAAACTTTGGTTTTGCGTGTCTCATCTTGCGTTAGCTCTGCTCGTGCTTCGAAGATTTTTCGTAAATATTCCAAAGGACCCAACGATTCTATAAGGGACGACAACCTGGAGCGACGTCAGGAGTTTTCCAAACTAAAATTATTCTCCAGTGGCACTTGCGAAGAACTCCCCGGCCCTGTACATCAGCTATAACCACCGGAACACATCTTGGGTATTCAAATACACTGTAAACGAACGGCTATTCATCGCTCTTCCGACTCGTGGTCATAGCAGGTATTAATAGAAATAACCAGACCGGAGTGAAGTGTTCACCGTGGAATTTTACTGCCGTCAAGGCAATCCGAAACCCGTTAAACTGTCCCAGCAGGAGCGCGCTGATGAACGGAAAAACGGAGTTGGAAGACGGCGCTGTACACCGTTGTGTGTCCAACACATGTACGCTCTCCGCCGTTGTTCGTGAAACCTCCTCGCCAGAGTTTTTCCGCCAAGTTGGGGGGAAAATGCTCATTCCGAGTGTATTAGATGCATTCAGTCAGGACAATACGCGTGCGGTGATATGACCCTCCCGTTCCAAATGGCTAGATCAAGGAAGGACAGAAGCTTTCGTGGGCAAAGCTCAGGGAGCACCACTTACCTGAACCCATTACTCCACTTTTGGCTCTGAACATAGAGGTGGTTTGCGCATTCCGCTATGACTATCCGCATCTGGTGAGCTTAGGTTAAAGAAAAAGTTGCCTCAGTCCAGGCTTCACGGTTCAAGGGATAGGTTTGCCGACATAAGTCCATCTGCAGCCGAGGAACCCGGGGATCTCACTTGAAAACTCACGTTGGTATTACCCATGACATTCCAGGGAAAAGCCTGCACATCAGTTACGTAAAAAGCTGGAAAGCCAATGATACTAGCATCCCCTGCTGCACCGAGGACCCTTACATTTGACGTATGTTTTATCGGCAGGTTCATACCACCGCTTTTTGGCTCTATTACTGGGGATGTCCATTTTCGTACATCCCCGTTTGTACGTTCTTTACCACTAATTTACCCCTGGTGTCCTTTTCATGGCTGTCCAACAATTCCAACCTCTTTATGCCTCGGAGGAACTCAGTTATAATGTCCACAGTGCGATCCATTCTAAAAATGATACACTGCTTCACGGAAGTTGGGACTACTATTTCGCCCATCACTTTTGGTTTTACCTTGGTTACTAGAAAAGTCTTATCAGAGGACCCTGAGTTCCTGGCGAACAACTGTACAGGAAACTGACTGAGGGCGTCTTTCCTCCATTTCATCTTCCACTGCACCGGACTTCCTACGCGGACGACACTGGTTTGCCCCTTATCTGAAAAGCGGTATGAGATAACATTTTCATCTTGGAAATACTTTTTCACTAACCAATCCTCGATCGACGCAGCCACTAAATACGAGTTCCCCCGTGCGATCAGAAACATTTTCCGACACTATCGTTCATTTCACAAATTTGGTAAGCCACAACTATTTCCCGCAAAGTACTAACCATCTACTGACCTATACATTTTCTCCTTCGGTACTTTGGTCGTAAATCATTCTTAAGTACTTTTGTCGTTATTGAGTGAAAATGTTTATTTTTGCCATGCTTAGGACAATTTTAGTTAGCCCGTATTACACGCGTTCCTATAAAGTAAATATCAAAGATACCGATAAATTCTCCTCTTAGATGTTCCGGATCGTGCTCCCTGCGAATGACGGTTCGGTTGGATCAAAGCTCGTGGTTGGCTGATGGATTCTAACCACTCCAGGCGGCGTAGTGTAAAAGGTGCTTAGAAATATCGAAGTATTTTGTTTTAGGGTAACGAGTCTCCCAGCGACATTCCCCGTTTATGAAAGAAATAAACTGTTCATTACAAGCTTGTGTACTTTAAAAAACTGAGACCCCGGCAACAGAAAGTCCTCATGAGATTCAGGAGCTTGAATCGCAATATCCCAGAATGCCAGCCAGGAGTCCGTTGACTTCACAGTACAGATGGTCTACAAAGGTACGCAACGTGCAAAAGGTACATCAGTAGCTTTTTCTTACACCTACAGACAGTTCACCAACTTTGGCGTTGACTAATAAGATACTGATTTTAAATGAGCGGCAAAGGCAGGGTCCGTAAAGCCGACTGTTGTCCCAAGTCTACTGGAAACATTTCTTGGTAAAAATTATACAGCGGTTTTGTCAAGAGGTCTGAGTATGTCATTCCCATAACCAAAACCTTTCTCCACACCGCATTCAGTATCCTGTAGGTTGCAAGCTGGCCGTCGACTTCCACTGATGTCCCCTGTATCTTAAGTTAACCATTTTTTACTTTTTCCATCTTCACCATCAAGTTTATTCAAAAGCGCTAGTTTCACTAGTTCCCGAGAGAAGTGCGTTAGAAGAACACGTGCAGTCATGGAACAGCTACACAAAAAGACGACAAACTGCAGGCTTCGGTGGCAGACTCGCAGAAGGTATGAGTGTAAACGTTTCCACAATCATCGCACACGTAGACTCCGGGTCTGAGGCGTTGCGGAGCCAAGTAAATGCGTTATCCAGGACAAGACATACACCCGGCGTGCAATCCTCCTATAAAACCGAAAAAGCTGACACAGTGGAAGAACCACAAAAGTTGGACCGCGGTTTGAATGTTCCGTAGAACAGTGAACCTTTGATAGGATCACTATACTGCTCACTACTGTTTCACGTTTCTATGCTTATCAGGATAATCACAAATGACCCCGAGGAATCGGTCCGAAAAAATGTTGCACCTGATGAACCCTGATGGGCTTGCAAGGCGGTGTTGCTGGCCACGGGGTATCATCAAAGCCACGGTTTTACAGATTGAACTAGTGAGTGTAATTAGAGGCAGGTTTTCATCTTTTTTCGCATCACTTGTGCAACTTAAGGTGCCACTACCAACAGTGAGCGGCTGAAAGATGACTCAGACAGGGATACCAAAAAGCACGTGCAAAAACGTTTCCACAAAACCAGGGACTGCAGGTTTCCTGGCAGAAAACTCGGTTAACGCTTGGCATACCATCAAATAAAACTTTCATTTTGAATCAAAACAAACAATTATTTTGAGTGTAATTCCAAGCGGTATATTGGGAAGCATATTCACAATCACACAGCTTTGGTAATTCCTTTCAAGGATTTCATTAATGAACCCAAATTTCACCACCATCCTCAAACGGGGGTGCACGTGATAGATAGTTTTTCCGTTTATTTTCCCGCATCCTTCCGAGGGTCAGTCGAAGTTTCCCGGAGGATAAAAACAAAGAAAACTTGGGTTGGATTGAACTGCACAACTTTTAGCACTTTTGTTATATTGCAGTTTCACTCATGCTCCTGGCTGTGTGGTATTTTCTTTCCGGTGGAGTATGAGGGGAGGTATATAAACTGAGAACTGCAGATCATTTATCGAGGTTAAGTTTGATGGATTGGGAAGAGCGGTGAGTTAAGGAACTAACGTGAGGGCCACCGAAGAAGGGTTATCCTTATCGGGAGACGACCGGGGCCTAATCGGGAAGCTTCCCACATCGCATCCAAACCTGACCTATAGGTTGGGCGTACCAACAAAAAACCAAAACATCCCAACCGAATCCCAATCAAATCTCAGTGGAGACCCAGCTAAGAGTGGGCCCCCTATTACTAATTGAAGTGTGATAGTGTACATCAGAAGAACCTTTGTTGTTTTACTTAACGGGGCAAAACCTCCACCAGTGAAAAGGATTCAAAAATTCAAACGCGTAAACTCATAACGCGCACTGCAAATCATATCTCGGGCAGTAAAAGTTTGAACCGTACTTGTATCCGGTTTTTTGAACCCAAAGTTCCAAAGGTCCTCGCTCACTGAACCACAAAAATGAAACAGCATTTGTTTTGTGGACAGGGCAATGCGTTGATTTCTATTTGTTTGGCCATCCACTTCCTTTTCCCTTCGAAGCAGCACAGCCAAGCTCGGACCCCACTGGGCGACGGGACGCAATAGCACGAAAAGCAGCCCGTGTTAAAAGTGAGAAACCAAAGCCGACATTCTTTGGTTCTTCCCAGAATGCCGTGTTGGTTCTTCCCCGGGAGATACAACTGGCCTTCTATTTTTCCACGGGCAACTACGGCGAAGGATGACTTGAAAGACAAGAGAAAACAGGTAAAAAAGAGGAAAACGAGCAGTATTTCTATCGATTCGGAACTTGGTTAGAAGCAGGAGCGAGGGCAGTCTCTGTGGAAGTGAAACCGTTAAAACCAGTGTGTTGGATTAAGGATACTTTGGCGCTTGAGAACTACATCTGCAGTGTTACACGTAACCCACTCTCCGCTACATGGTTGGGAGGTTCTATAACCGGTTGAGAATCAATTTTGCGTCGGACGATTGTGGATAGTATGTTGCCGCATGTTGTTTGATGCTAAGGAGGCAGATCCTCGCACCATTTTTCCGGGAGCTGAGAGCACTTTTTTCGACCTCTGATATACAGGCCTTCTGCTTCCTCAATGTCCTCCGAGACTCCTCTAAGCCATACTCTTTCTGTCATTCTGGTGATATGCCTTGTGATTTTGCCAGCTTCCGAGTAGTAGTAAAAAGGCTACCTTAGTCGTACCTCACTCTGACAGCAGTTAGCTCAGATAGGGGCCAGACAGTATGCACAATACGTCAGCCCTTGATTTTGTTTCACGTAGAGGCCTTCCATCAGACCAAGGATCGCAGCTCCGGTAAAAAGACATATTTTGTGGCAAAAGGTATGTTGAGCCGCTTTTTGTTCCTATTTATAACAGTCTCCTCTCCTTTGGCCGAGCCGCACATGCCGCGGCAGCACGCAGGCCTGTCGGCTTTCTAATCAGCAATGTCATCGCGCAAGAGGGTAGCAGGCAGGTGCTGCGATAAGCAGACTCGCTTGTGCCTGAATCACCCATAAAACCGGTCTGCATTTCATCCTTGTGGGGCGGCCAGAGAAAAATTGGAATTCAGCATCATTCACACCCAGAGGTCACTGTACTGCCTGGCTTTCTTTTTTGCTGGAGGAACTTTCTTAGATTCAAGCACTACGCCTCCGGTTACTCAAAGGGACAAGTGGTAGTCTGCCACTCTAAACCGGGTCGCAAAGCAAAGCTTCCTAATGAGTATCTCAACTTCTTTTGAAATTATCGACTGTCTGGCCCTCTACCATCGAGAATAGAAGTATATTCCATCGACCCACTACTTGCTGAGCGGAGAAGCTTGCCCAAAATACCCATTGTAATGGAGTTTTTGCGGGACTATTTCTTGTCCCCTGACACCTTTGTCTTTGTTTCTTGGGAGCAGCTGAGGTCCGCTCAGGTCTAACGGCCCCCTCATAATCCTGAAAGCCCTAATGAAATCTCACTCACCCTTCTTTGTTCTAAAGGAAGGAGCTTTATTTCATTAGGCTGACTTCATTTGACCAACCTTGGAGTTCAGTTATCATTTTTGTGGATCTCCTTTGAGAGCTTTCTATCAGTCTCTTGTCCCTAGTAACATTGAGATGCGAAGCTTGAAAGGCGTACTCTGGAAGCGGTCTTACTCGGGTTTTGTGAAACGGCAAAAGTATGCACGGTTCACGCAAGGCATTAGAGCCCTTTGAGGCCTCCACGCGTTGCCTCTGGAGCTTGAAATCCGCGTTCATGAATATTCCCCGCCCTTTGACAGTGTTTCTTTTGATTGACTCGAGGATTGTCCTCATCTAGTTGTCTGCTTTTGCTTTTGTTGGGTGGAGGCTCTTAGTCTGTGTATCGCTGACATCTTATCAGGGTCACCCTGCAGGACTCCTTCCCCAAGACCCCTACTGTTTTAAAGGCGCCGGCAAACATAAGGTATAGGAAGTTCAGCTCATGGACTAGGTCGTCTACATATGACTGAAACAATCCAATCGCCGACACTTGTGGGATTCCATTAGCTACCTACCTGCACTGGATGTGTCCCTTTGCGTTAACATAATCTTTTCTCTTGAAAAATCTCGGCTATATGGTCTTTCAGCAAATAGTAGATTTAACAGGCCTAAAACTCTTGCACCGGTATCCCGTGGTTCGCTAAGTCGAAGGCCTTAGTGAACTCCAAGTAACAGGCGTCTACATTTTCATCGCCGCTAGGTCTCGTCGTAAATTTACTCAGGAAGCACGTGGGGTTCTTTATGCAGGCCTCTTTGTCATGAAGCTATGATGGTATACACCATTCAGTGCACTTCCTGATGCGGATGCATTTATTCCGTTTTGTAAAATACCGTCTAGGACCTACAGCAAAACAAACGTCAAGCTTACTGGTTTGTGGTTGGAAGCTTCCTCCTTGCTCCCACACTTGTGATTGTCGTCATTTGTGCCAGATTTCAGTGACCCGGCAATTGTCAGTCACGCAGGGATCGGTGGAAGAGCCCTGACAGAGGTCCCGTCAGCGGGCAGGCCAGTGAGACCAGCACGGCCGGACACCTTCCGTCTGGTCCCGCTGCCTAAATCGGTTTTATTCTTGCGGGCGCCTGCATAACTTCTTTCTTCTCAGCTTGGGTCGGTGGCTTTCTGCTTCCGCAGGACACGGGGTGTAACAGCCGGTCGTGGAAAATCCCCCTTTTTCCCTCGCGATTCAGTGTTTTTCCCAACATCACTCATTTCCATACACTATTGACTTGTCTTTACGAACTGGTTGTTTTTCTGGACCAATTGTTGTTTGTTCGCGCCCAGAGCGCTACTTTGGCACATCCTTGTTCAGGACCTGCGTGACGCACTTGCTGTCTGCTCACACGCTGCTATTCGGTTTCTCGTTGTTGAGTCCTTGTGATCGTATTATTGAGGTTTGTATATTGTTTACGTGATTGTTTATTTTAATAATCTAGTATCGTAGAATATCACGGATAATCGCCTTTTGATTTCGGGATCCGTTGCGAATTTGGCTACGCATTGCTCAAACGTTCGTAACAATACTCAATAGATCTATTTGGAATGAGGAAAAATCACGCAAAATGCCAAGAAAAGGATCAAAAGCAGTCGAATCCGGACAGGAAGTAATACGGCAAGTCTCTGGGGAGGTTTTGGGTACATATGATTCTTTAGTTAATGCTAGATCGCCTAGTCCTGTCAGTGCTAGCTCATGTGTTATTGAAAGCAATATTGATCGTAAGGATGTCGATTTATATAAGCTGAGAATACTAGAACTAGAGCAACAGTTACTTTCGGCTAGACTACAGGCGCAGGAAGCAGAGAAGTGTACACAGAAACAGCGACAGCATGAGACCAGTGACTTCGACACTTCCGATAGGTTAGGGTGCAATAAGGTAGGGAACCCCACGCCGGTCGCCGACTACAAACCACCATCGATCGATCTGCCTAGAGTGGAGTTAACGGTTTTTGACGGGCGAGCTGAGCAATACTGCAAGTTTGTCAAACAGTTCGAGACGTTCGTTGAAAACAAGGTAAACGACCCTGGGCAAAGGCTTCTCTACCTTACTCACTACTGCCGAGGCCGAGCGCGAGAAGCTATCGACGAGTGCACCATGCTCGATCCAGAACAAGGCTACACAAGGGCAAGAAAGATTCTGAGGGACTTGTTTGGCCAACCTTTCAAAGTAGCCCGTAACCTAATAGAGGGCGTGATGGCAGAGGCAAAGGGAACCAAAGACGACGTCTACACCATGGCCGACCTGGTGATCAAGATGCAGAACTGCTCAATAGCCCTCGACCATTTAGGTTACAGGGCTGACCTAGACGCCATGCACACTTTGGAAGGCATAGTCCGTCACCTCTCTCCCGAACTACAGGGTCGGTGGGCGGAAGAAGCTGAACGGATAAGCCGAAGCGACAGAGAAGCCAACTTCGAAGACCTGACTGAATACTTAGACAGGCAAACGAAGATAGCTGACAGCAGATTCGGCCGACTCGTCCGGGACAGCAACCGAGCAAACAAGTCCGGTACTAGCCTAGTCCAAACCCCTGTACGGGAACATACAAAGTACCAGCCTTGGACCAACACACACGTCATTTCACGAGATGCTACGGCGAAACCAAATTGTAGGTCCTGTGGTACTAGCCATGGCCTACCAGAATGCCCCAAGTTCGGCAACGCCACGATAGACGAACGGTGGGGAATGGCGAGGATGGCAGGAGCATGTTTCATCTGTCTCAACACCTCGCACCGGGCAGCAGCCTGTATAACAAGGAATCGATGTGGTTACGAGGGCTGCACGGGCAGACACCATCGGCTGCTGCATCAGGCGAGAGTAACCATATCCGAGGCGAGTGCCAAGCCCAGCGTGATTTGTTCAACTTCACAATCTGCCAGTAAACCAGTACGTTTAGGCGTAGTGGCCGTGGGAGTAGTGACTCCGACTGGGATAGTCAAGGCGTTGGCTTTCGTTGATAGTGGATCCGACACCACCTTAGTGAAAGAGCGGTTTGCCGACAAACACCAACTGGCTAAATGTGCGACGTCGTTGGCAGTGAGCACGGTGGGCGGAACACAGGTAATGACTGCCGGTAGATTAAGGCTACAACTCATCTCTCTGGACACTAACGAGGAAATTGAACCAACGGAGGCATTCACGCTAGCGGATCTCCCCATGCGAGCACCAAGGTCGGTGAACGCAATCTTGACTCGGTGGCCCCACCTGCAGGATATAACCGTTGTAGACTGGGAAGATGATGAGGTGGATCTCCTCATCGGATGCGACGTGCCAGAGGCGCATTGGGTGCTTGACCAAAGAGTGGGCGACCGCCAGGCACCTTATGCCGTACGCACGGCTCTGGGATGGATGTTATACGGTCCAGTAGGGGTGCGCGGTTCCGTGAATTACTTATCCGCCGAAACGGACCGCATACAGTATCATCTGCAACGGCTTTATGAAAAGGAGTTTCATGACATTGGAGACGAAAGACCGACGTTGTCTCAAGAGGATCACTTCGCCCTACAAACGGTGCGGCAAGGCACTAGAGGCCTCAAAAAACAGTTCGAGGTTCCCCTCCCATGGCGCACACCGTTCGACCCGTGGACTGACAACAGAAATTCTGTTCTCCAACGATTACTACGACTAAAAGAACGCTTCATTCGAGACCAGAATCTGTGAGAACGATACGCGGATTTGATGAAGCAAAACGAGGCCCTCGGTTACGTTGAAAAGGTGCCTGTTAACACCGACAGCAAAAGGGGTATCTGGTATCTGCCTCACCATCCGGTTATCAACCCCAAGAAACCCAATAAACTGCGGGTGGTTTTCAACTGTGCGGCCAAGTTCCAGGGCAAGTCGTTAAACGATCGCCTACTACAGGGGCCTGACTGGACCACACCACTGATCGATGTTCTGTGCCGTTTCAGAGTGGGTAAAGTGGCTTTGTCTGCTGACATTAGGGAAATGTTCCATCAGGTGAAGATTCCGGTAGGAGAACGAGATGCTTTGCGTTTTCTGTGGTGGGAAGGGAGCGACCGGGACAACGCAGTGGTGAATTATAGGATGACCGTCCACCCCTTCGGAGACATATCGTCACCATTTTGTGCAAACTACGCCCTCCGAGAATCAGCGAACAAACATGGCGATCTAGTACATCGGACGGTGGTAGAAAGCGTCAGAAGGAACTTCTACGTCGACGACTACCTTGGGTCATTCGATGATGTGGAATCAGCTCTAGAGCAGTTCAGGGGTCTGACGAGATTGCTGGAAGAGGGCGGCTTCCATCTAACCAAATGGATGTCGAACGCTTCAGAAGTGCTGAAAGTCATCCCGTATCACGAAAAGGCCGAAAGGGTAAGAGATTTGGACGGCTCTCCACTTCCTATCGAGCGCACTTTAGGGATACAATGAGACGCGGAAACGGACGATTTTGTTTTCGAACTGAACGTTCCCGAGCTGCCAATAACCCGTCGTGGCATACTATCTGCCGTCTCGAGTTTGTTCGACCCGCTCGGTTTCGTCTCACCATGGCTGCTACCCGGAAAGATCTTGCTGCAGCGGCTGTGCCGTAAGAAAGTTGATTGGGACCAGTCACTGGACCGAGGGGACCGGCTGGACTGGGAAGAATTTCTGAACACTTTGAAGAAATTAGGGGACATAAGAATCCCATGATGT
This sequence comes from Fasciola hepatica, assembly GCA_948099385.1. NCBI lineage: Eukaryota > Metazoa > Platyhelminthes > Trematoda > Plagiorchiida > Fasciolidae > Fasciola > Fasciola hepatica. Next base: position 7,681,465 of record CANUEZ040000072.1, on the reverse strand, counting down.
TTGACCCCTGGCCATACGACACGGACTGGAGAACTACATGCCTTTTCCGATGCATCCGAAGTCGGTTATGGAGCTGTGGTGTACGGACGATGGTGCGCATGAGATGGACAATATACCACGAGGATCCTGTTCGCCAAAGCCCGCGTTGCCCCACTGAAGTCGGTCTCAATCCCACGCCTTGAACTCAGCGCAGCCGTGTTGGCAGTCAGGGTGGTGCAAGCTGTGAAGAGATGTTTCGATCTCTACATTTGGTCGGTGAGCTTCTGGACGGATTCAACGATAGTACTTTACTACATTAACAACGTACGGAGCCGGTTTAGTACTTTCGTTGCTAACCGGCTCACGATTATCCACGATGAATCAGCCACGCACCAGTGGAGTCATGTCAGGTCTGGCGATAATCCGGCCGACCTGTGCTCCCGAGGTGCGAATAACTTCAGGCAACTGGACACGTGGACGAGAGGGCCAAACTTCCTGCAATTGCCCAAACAGGACTGGCCCGTGTTCGAATTAAAACCCCCTACGGAATTGGAACTGGAGATCAAAGGCGTAGTGATAGCAACAAACGTCGTCGAAGCGTCGTCCATTCTATCGCGACTGGTCAGGTTTTCTTCCTGGATGAAGACGTTTCGTTCGCTAGTTTGGTTAACCAGGTTCAAGAGAAATTTACTAGTCATGAAAGGGCTACGGCCCTCAGGTCGGATACCCGTCGGCCCGATAGGTCCCGATGAGCTACAAGCGGCAGAGTACGATATTTTCAGAATGATACAACGCGAGGCTTTCGCCCGAGAACTCAAGAGGGCGGAAGAAGTGGGGCCGACCAATGAAGACATGCCATCTCCAAGAGGCGAGCTGAAGCGTTTAAACCCCAAACTCATCAACGGACTGCTGCGGGTGGATGGTAGGCTGACCAACGCCCACCTGAACTTCGACACAAAGTATCCTATATTGCTGCCTGCGAGACAACCTGTAGTAGAGCTAATGATTCAACACGTCCACGCCATGGAGGGACATGCCAGGGAAAGTCACGTGACGGGCGTCATCCGAAAGCGTCTTTGGTTGTTGAGAGGACGAAAGACTGTAAAACGCGTAATCCGACGGTGTGTGCAATGCAAGAGACGCAATGCCACAGCAGGCAAACAACTCATGGCCCCACTACCAGAATGCAGGGTGACTACGGGCTGGTGGCCGTTCAGTGACACCGGGTTGGACTATTTCGGGCCCTTGTGGATCAAGTGCGGGAAAAGATTAGAAAAGCGATACGGATGTATCATGACGTGCATGAAATCACGTGCGGTACACCTAGAAGTCGCACATTCGATGACGACCGATTCGTTTCTACGAGCCTTGCAGAGATTTATCAACCGACGAGGCGTACCGGCCGATATATACTCAGATAATGGATCGAACTTTGTGGGCGCTCAACGGGAATTGCAGCGTTGGCACAAAAACATTAACAGGGACGAACTGCAGAATCGAACCGTGGCCTACGGCATACGATGGCATTTCAACCCCCCACAGGCCAGTCACCGAGGCGGCATATGGGAACGCATGATCCGGTCCGCCAGACGGATATTGCTGTCAATCATGGAGCAGCAGCCGCCCGACGACGAGACGCTGAACACCGTCATGACTGAGGTGGAGCGAATCCTGAACAACCGCCCCCTGGTTCCAGTATTGAACGGCGACCCCACCCACCTGGCGCTCACCCCAAACGACTTATTGACGCTAAGGTCGAACGAGGGTTTCCAAGGGCCGGTAAACCTTCGTGGGAGCTACCTCCACGGGTGGAAGCAAGCGAACTATCTGGCCAAGGTCTTCTGGAGGCGATGGCTACGGGAGTACCTACCGGCTTTGCAGACTCGACAGAAGTGGATGGCCAAAACAAGACCATTCAAAGTTGGGGACGTGGTTATGATCGCCGACAAACGCGCACATTTCAGCGCTTGGTCTTTGGGAGTAGTCACGGAAACCATCAAAAGCACTGACGGAATGATAAGAACGGCGAGGGTGAAGACAGCTAACGGAGTGCTCATTCGTGACATACGCAGTATTAACCTACTCGAGAGCGAAGACGGAGGAGCTGATAACCCTGAGGCCTAGTAAACCTTCTTCACACCAGTAATCGAGGTGGATAAAGAAACACCATATATACCACACGGTCTCCGTCAAACACGTTAAGGTGCTCGCGGTCCTTTCGTTGACATTACAGAAGGTTCTTTCCGATATGTGGTGATGAGTGCGATTCCATTATACTACTGACACATACACGCATGCACGACGCACTCTGCATCCCGTAAACCAATCATACATGTGACAGGGTTTTTTTGTTTGCTTTTTGTTGACGCTACCGAATGCCCCTTGCATATGTGGAAGTAGCGGAGCTCAGGTCACACACACATGCTACATTTACTCGTTTTCTAGCCACGCGGTCTTTTGTTGACATTGCAGAAAGTCCTCCTTTGATATGTAGTCATACCTGTGATTTCATTGTAACCCCGGCACACACACACACGCAATCACACACACACACTCAAGCACGTACATCCAGGACCGGACGGCCCCTTACGAGGACAACGTCTATGTGACCATTCATGCCCGCCATCGGTCATTTGGTCTTGTGAAAGATGTAGACTAGCCTCACTTCTATGTATCCAATGGATTAGGTGCGACCAGTAGTAGAACGTTGACGACGAGCATTAGACGCGCGCACTGACAGCAGGGCCTAGGCAGGTAGGAAGAATCAGTACCTTTATACCGAACCTTTGACTCTGCTAAGGATCCAGGAGGATTTTGGTGGGCGGTGTAACAGCCGGTCGTGGAAAATCCCCCTTTTTCCCTCGCGATTCAGTGTTTTTCCCAACATCACTCATTTCCATACACTATTGACTTGTCTTTACGGACTGGTTGTTTTTCTGGACCAATTGTTGTTTGTTCGCGCCCAGAGAGCTACTTTGGCACATCCTTGTTCAGGACCTGCGTGACGCACGTGCTGTCTGCTCACACGCTGCTATTCGGTTTCTCGTTGTTGAGTCCTTGTGATCGTATTATTGAGGTTTGTATATTGCTTACGTGATTGTTTATTTTAATAATCTAGTATCGTAGAATATCACGGATAATCGCCTTTTGATTTCGGGATCCGTTGCGAATTTGGCTACGCATTGCTCAAACGTTCGTAACACGGGGTATTCGATGTGGTCTTAGCACTATAGTTGTTACGCAATATCTCTAGACGGCGAAGCCGTACTTTGGCCTTGCCCTCATCTTTTCGGTTTTCTGCCCTAGAGATCTACCACTGCAAACCTCAATCCTTAGGACTGAACTTGACTGGACGTAGTCAAAATATGCTTATGGGTTAATTTTCGCCTCCCTCGACAGTCCCTCCTCTTATTGGAGTCTGTATTGCTGCTGAGTTTCCAGAGTCTTTCCTCAAAGCCGTCGCACTTCCCGGTAGTTTCCTATGGCCCCCGCGCTCTTGAACCTGCGCCAGGCTAAGATTGGTGAGGCACATACTTCCCTCGTCCCGGACTTTTACTGTGGCTCCAAGCTACTCCGTCTGACCCCAGTGATAATCCAGAGGCATAATGGAGTCCCTTGAGGTTGCTCTTGATATGGTTCTGGTTCTCTTACAAGTTGCCGCTGGTGATTTCCACCGCTGCTACTACTAGTGCCGGGATCCCGAGTCCGCCGAGCTTACTGCAGTATTCATCCAGCGGTGAGCTTCCAAGTGCTACCAGTTCGGCGTTCATCATCTAGTGACCGCTGTTCCCTGGTGGGTCCGTGACGGCCACTGGGCCTAAGTCCCTTTCACACTTCGTCATTACTAAGACGAGTGCTGAAGAATTTAGGCTCATTCGCCTAAGCGTTTCCAGTTGCATGCGATGGATGAACGCTTTTCCTTGTAAGACTAGTAGAACTGCTTCTCCAAAAGATCATGTTGATACCTCCTTCCATTTCTTATCTATTTCTGGGGCGCTGAAGTCCCCTATAAGGATAACTGTTACGGACCGTGTCATATACCACCAGTAGTCCAGCATCCTTGTTCGTTAAGGATGAGCTTTGGTGGACGCAAAGAAACTTCACGGAGTCTCTTTTCGTTCTGAATGTACAGCCTTCACTTTGTACACTTGGTGATCTCTTTTCTACTTCTTGCTGGCGTAAGAGCCTGGCAACCGGCAAAAGCAGTGGGGACTCAAATTAGAAAGAAACGTTTTCCCGTTGTGGCAGTCGGCCATTCGAACAGACTACCGGATGAAGCGGTTGCAGAGTCGATAGTAAAAGCTGTCGAAAGGCGTCTTGATGAGAAATGGAACCACAAGCTTATCAATGTTGGGTGGCGAGCAGAACCATATTTCTCTTAAGCCCCGTCCACCAGTTCTATTCCCTCTTTACTCGCACCCATTCTTTGCCTTCTAATTTATCGTTTCACCTAACCTATCTTATTTACGCTTGTTGGATTCGAGTAAGCCCCTGTAGATCATGGCCATACGGACAGCTAAAGGATGGCTGTTGGCACACAACAACAAAAGCCTGTACACCCTCCGAATTGTCGAACAGTGGCCGGAGGTTTCCTTTTTCCTTTTTTGCCATAACTGGATCGGAGAAGGTCTGACCTCCCGGCCTGCCGCAGCTACGATAGTTCCGAAGAACTTGCAGCCCGAGAAACTGGCCGGTTTTGGCGAGGCGCTGTACACTTTCCTTGAACAGAGTTGTACGGGTTGGTTCTCCTGTAGCCATAACGCAAAAAACTTGCTCACCGTCGGCAGAAATGATTGTCCACCACTTGATTACATGGTGGTGAACCCTGAGTCTGCTCCAGCAGACGGCCATCCTGAAGTCAGACAACCAAAGTACTTGCGCTATGGCGGTGGTAAAAAGAAGTATGTAAGGGAGAAGAAGGAAAAGAAGGAAAACGAACAAAGAGCATTTTCAACTAGGGATAAAACCCCGGTCTACCAGAGGCAGATAAGGACTGAAATTACGTGGGGGCTTACCGTTAAAAGCAAGCTGAACGGAGTTTGTACTCTTGAAGACGTAAAGCGTCATCAGGAAAGACTTCTGACCGGAAACGATCCAGGCAAGTCCTGAAAACTGCTACAACTTGGGCGGCCAACTGACCTCTTGGGAGATGGTTCCAGGGGTTCACCACACCGCCTGTAAGGGACTGTACCGTGAAAACGATGTAGTCGTGGTAAGGCCAAGTTCAGCTGGTGTCCTCTGAGGGCCGTGACAGCTAAGTTTGGTTGCCGCAGTCCCTTTATTACTTAAGTGCCTTGATGAGATCTCCACTCCGGAGTCTCCTTTCCGGCAATAATACGTACAGCTACTCCAAACTGGTCGGATGCGGCATTTGCTTAGGCCATCTAATGGGCCTTCGGAAAAGTGGCCGCACTTTTTCTGGTAAGTGCCTGTTACTCTTGAATGATGACGATGAAGCTTGGGCACAACCCCCAAAGCCAGATCGGATCACATGAATTGGGGCTCGGCCAACGAGAATCCAGATTCATGAGCTTGTTGGCCTCAGTATCTCACCGTTACGGCTTTCAGAGTATTTTCTTGGCACCTCGGGTTTAAAGGCTTTAGCTTCAGGGCGTGAAATCGGGTTCACTTCCGAAAAAATCAGGTACTCACAATTTAAACGGGTTGGAAGCTGGAAAACAGCTTAAACACACTCCAAGTTTGGGCGGGCGGAACAGGGTCTGATTCATAAAAGTAGCTGAAATGAAGAATACTTCATGCTGAGGAAGAAAAGAAGCAATGAATAGATACCTAAAGAGGCAAAAGTTAGGACCTGATAAATAGGTGAAAGTGAGATACGTAAGGGGGAGTAAATTAAATTTAAGCTACGGGGGGCGAAGTTTACTTGGGTTTTTAGGAAGTGCGAGCGACACAAATGACTAAGTCTTGTTCAGGCTGGCGTGGGCTGCTTCGAAGTGCCTGCGAACACTACATATTCGGGGAGTCTGTTCGCAACGAGAAAAACTTGGCCCGGTCATGTTTCAGTGTTCCTAGCTTCTTGGGTTTCAGACTATGTCCCCTTCAGAGCGGACTTTCCACTAGGTGCAATCAGAACCACTTTAAGCGCTGATATTTCTTTAAGCTTTCCAAGGGGTTTCGGTTAAGCTTTCTCTCATTTGTCTCCGATAGATAGGTGGGAGTAAAAATGTTGCCCCTTTTTATTTCGCACAAGGTAGATTCCAGTCATTGTAAGCCTTCGCCTAGCAGCCATTGGAACCCGCAGATCCATAAATGAGGAGGGAGCCCATGTCTGCGCAGTGAGTTCTACGGGATGGTCAAACAACGTGATTACAATTGGAGGAACCCTGGGATCATTAACTGTCCTTCGGAGTTGATAGGGAGCCCTAGTACTCTTGCTAGCTGCGTCAGCATAACAAGACGTGCTTTTAGAAGACCCATGGATAAGTGCCCCTTGATATTTCATGATGGAGATTAGCGCGATCTCCTGCGAATCATCTCAATCCAGGTATTCCTGGGCTCATGCACAAACGCATAGCTGTCGCCTGCACTTTCTATTGTTAAGTGGTAGACTCCAGGTTAGTGGCCAGAAGTAAGGTACTCCCGGGCTGAAATCATGGTCATTGTCGCTTGGATTTCTCAATATATAAGCATCACCTGCAAACAAACAGCGGGAATTGCTTTGGCTCCGTCACCGCGTCATTCATGAAAAAGGAGTAGTTTCCTTAAAGCCTCAAAGTATTTCATAGGTAGAAGCCAAAGCTCATATGTTGTGTAATCTTGACGTTATCTCGTTATCTGAATAGCCCCGGTAGATTGGAAGGTAGCTCAGTGGATAATGGGCAAGGGGGAAAATAACAGAGGGCTTAGAATAAACTTCTCGACAGTATTCTGCTTCTGGTTTTTTCCTCGAAACAAGGAGGCAGACCGGTGGATAAAAAGGATGAGATTGGGCAAAAACTTTCTTGAATGCATGTTGACTCTCTTATCACCGACCGGCTAGGTACAAGTTACCAGACAGAGAAAGAGGATCCAGTATCTCTGCAATCCTTCAATTTGAGTAGGGCATATAACTTTGCCCTGGAAAGTCCATTAGAAAGCACGGCGGGGTTTTCGAACGTTGTCCACTGAGCTCGGCCTCCGGTCAGCTCGATTCATGCCATTCAGTCTTCAGGCTTCAGCCTACAAAATAGTGACAGAGAGAATGTATCCGGCCATCTGTTCAATTCGATGGCAATGCTGAAGTGTACAAGTCTTGTAATCTGAACAGAAAGTGCCTGGGCGTCCTTAGAAAAGTTGGTCTTCACTGTTCTTCATACTTCTGCATGACGAGTACTTCGAACTTACATTGCTCCACGGGATAGTCGATATACAAGCGGTTTTTCCACCGACTTCTGTTTTACCGGAGTCCACGGGAACCTTCTTGCCCAGTCATAATAGCAATGTTGAAACCTGCTTGTAGATGTGGCCCCCAATCACCACTTATCTTGCCCATCGTGAATAGTACGCGGCCTCTGAATCTTCTGTAGGCCCCTAAAGGATGATCGATTAACCGGAACCGGTTATTTTTACATATCTCACGCATCTCCGCAAAGCAACCGGTTCTGATTAGCTACACTTGTACCGTCTTTTGTGAATCCGCAAAATACGCCGATGTAAGATACAACAATTGCAATCCGAGCAAAGCGTAGCGGACTCTCACGAGTACTGAAACAAAAACTGGGTTGATTTGTAGTTTCTAAGACACTGAATTGAAAATCACAAAACTACAAATATGTGCCAACCAGTGATGTGATTCACCTTGCTTTTACAATGCTTAGCTGATCGCCTAATCCACGGAGGCACCTCGCGGCTATTTTATCCTTGTTACTAATAATAATAACGGTATATTCCTCGACCGTGGCCCAGACTCACGCACAGGAGCATGGTCAGGGCGTACGTGGGTGCTCAATGAAATGGAACAAAAAATTTTCAAACGGGTCGCTCACTGAGAAACAGCAGAATAAAACTAGGCCCGGGTCAAATAAAGTGCAGTGACATCGGCCCACGCGGCAAATACGAGTCACTTCCGATTTACTTACGGGTGTAATGTATATCTTAGGTTACTATAACAGCCACTTACTGTATATAAATTTTGCTCTTGTGGTTGAGATGTGGCAGCACTGGTAGTAAATGATCAGACGTAAAAACGACCCAAAAATACACACAGATACTCTAGAGAGGGAGACTTTAGATGTTTTTTTAGGTGAAAGGAGGACTGGCTCCTTGCCTTGGGCGCTGAAAGCTTGTAGGTTGCCTGTTCCGCTGTTACACTGTAAGCTGTACGGTTTACCCAGCGCCCTCTTTGAGTGATTCCAACCGAAATTGATACAACACATAGGCTAACTCATTGCAGGTTACCTAATACGGGTTTCGCCGCTCACCTGGACGAATCGATTAAAGCTTTCCAGAAGAATACTACTACGACCACTAGTAAAGAATCAGCAAGAAGTAAAATTCCTGAAGCGAACGTTATTTTAGAATGCGGAAGATGCAATATATTCAAAGATGGCGCAGAACTGATCGGGGATACCCCTCCGGTTCATAGAAAGAATTGAACACGGGGAAAAACTTCAAAAGGGTAAGCGCGGGAACATTTATGAGGATGTAAAAGACCAAAAGCTGGTGGGCAGGGTGAGGCGATCACTGTAAGTAATGGGTAGCATCCATTGATAAGACCCTGCAGCTGACCGAAGAAGGATGGAAACCCAAGATGAGAAGAATGGAAGATCCAGTGGAATACTGCCGGGATGGAATCGAACATTGAAAAAGAGAAGACCGTGGAGACGGTGTTTCCCTGGATTTCGCCCAACTACTCTGTTAAAATGATAAATACATTGTTTTACTGAGCCTCCCGGGTCTCTTCTGCATCCTTACTGAGCATTATTAGTGAGAACCGCTTACATTACTTTTTGTTCGCGTATCCACCGCGTTGAGAGGCTTTTGGAGGAAGGGCACCACCAACCCTTGATGGTGGTTGACCACTTGAAATTAGCGAACGAGCTTCCGGCCAGGTATGATATATCTGCTAATGACTGCCTTTGGTGATGCCTATTATCTTGTGAGTAAAGCCCTTTGTCGGAGCAAGGAGTGTGTTGTCTAGGGATATCGGTAACCAGACGGAGTGGTCAACGGAATCTGGCAAGGCATGTAAGTGGAAAGTGATGGGCTTTGGTTGCTGGTTTAGTAACTGTTGGTTTATAGTCTGTCACTGCGCAGGCTCGGACAGATGCATAAACAGGGGGAAAAATCCCCGTCTTTTACATTCAGGATTTGTTAGGTGCGCCTGTCCACCACGACGAGCCGTGCACAGATGGAGGGCATTGTTGACTTTGCGCGGTTCATCATCGTTGTACGTGCTCTTGTTCGATGGGTAATTACCCGAATATGGCAGAATGAAGGCTTCGCCAACTGCAAATAGACACGCGTGTATCTCTCAGCCTTTCATCTGCAACATCTGGTCATCCGGAGTAAGGTCCAGGAACAAACCTGGAGTGACCTTCTTCAGAAACACAGGTGATCATTGGTCTTCTGGCGGAAGAGGATATGCCAGAAAAACGTCAGAATCTGAGATAGAAATGAAAGAAAAAGAGAAAGTCTGCTCTTAGCACCAGCTTTAGGTATGAGCAAAGAAGACAGGGTATTAAACGAATACTTAGAGTTGTGAACGAGACATTTTTGTGTGGCGCTTGTCCTCAGGGGCCGCGAGGAAGCGGAAGCATATGGCAACTAGGTATGCTAGGACCCTCCCCTACAATGAGCACATGCACTGATTATTAGGTAGCGGCTATCAAGGAATGGTTTTCCGCGTGTGAAGATTCGGCTTACGGAATGGTGCGGAAGAAAAGGCAGTGAGGCCACTGAGTTAGAGTCCGGGATAGGAAAAACGGGGTGTTTCAAGGGAAGGCTCTATGTCACGAAGCGTTTCGGCTGTACAATTGGGTTAATATTGTGGCAGAAAATCCACAGCTGACTTTATACAACACATTACTGGTGCCTGGGCTTAAGGGGAACACAGAAAAAGTAAAGACGGATAGAAAATTACAAATGAGCGATATGTATATTTCCTTTCGAAGCTATCGAATGCGAGCGAGGTAGAGTTCAAAGATTTATCGAAGCACGGATTTCGTAGGAGCAGAGGTTACATGGGTTAACCTTCCAAACAGTGAATCGACTAATGCGCTAGATATTGGCGAGCCGATCAGGGGTTGAACAGGGAAACCGAAAATAGTGAGAACAAAGAGAGGCCTGGCCAATATGTGTATGTGGGGGGCTCAGAAGACATGCTGTCATCGCTCACAGGTTCAGACAAGAGAACTGACGACTACCTCAAAAGTTCAAACACATAGGGTTTTCTATATGCGGGGTCAGGTCTGGGCTGTTAGTACAGCCCCTTCTGTTGTTGGAAGGGAGAGAGCTTTGGCTTAAGGCCTTCTCAGCCAGAGGCGTGTTTCGTTTTTAATTTGTTTTTCCCGCGGAGGTGCAGGACAGCTATTTCTCGCGTAGGGTGAGCTTATCATTTCTCGTCAAACCACCTTTTTCTGTGTGCTGCCCACTGGGTCCAAAACTGCCGAGTACTGCAATTCACCCTTGATACGAGACAGACAAGATGCCAAAACCACCTGGGGTGTAGCGGCCTTTATCACTGAAAAAAGAGGTAAGGGGGAAAAACAAGCACTCAAATAAAGGCAACATTCCTGGGGCCCCTAGCTAACCACTCGCTTCTGCCAGTAATACAGCCGGACGGGTTCCAGTGTATATGCGCACGTCCGTGACAGGCTTTTTCGGGGAAGTCGAAGACAATAGGAAGAGGCCAATTCAGTATCGTCACACGGATGGAAATCAAAGTCCCGTCCATAAGTCGCACGGAGAAGAGGAAATACAAACAGGAGCAGAAAATTCTAAGTCCAGTAACGAAGAAGGCGACTAGCTGGAAAATTGGCCACTTGCAATTTGAACAGGAGGGCACTAGTACGTTGAATGTGTAGCGAGAGATTTGATGAGCGAAAAGAAACGAACTAGAAAAAGTTGAGTCAACGTGCAAGTTTGGTTGCACCAGTGAGACCGCTAAGCCTATAGTTGGAAGCTCTCATTTTCACCTCAGCTACTGTCGCTCCCCATCCATTATGCAGTGGATTTACTTCTTTAGGTTCCAAGCTGCCACTGCCGCAAGTTTCTGTGGCACTCTGTTTTAAGGACTACACTCAGTATTTGTTATCCTTGATAGGCCGGTGAAAAGCTTGAATATACATTTGTCTAAATATTCGAATCAGCAGACAACATCGAAGGTGCTTGAAAAGTCCCAGATTGGGGTGCAGTTCCAGTGTGGAAATGCGCTTTATTTGTCGGGTGTTCAGGAGGGTATATGCAAAGATATTTGCTCAGATTGGTTCAACTGGGAATGCAGCAAGATAGCGAAGAAGGCTCTGTTGACCTATGAGGACAGGGAAGATTCAACCTGGGTATGCTTAGGGTGCATAGCACGTACGATAAAACTGCCCCAAGAAGTATTCGCCAAGAGAAATAAGATAAACAGGGAAGCCACGACTATCGCCGGCTTGTATGTGTAAACCGGTGAGGCCAGCGATACCGCGGGTCTAGACAGCAAAGGCACGAGAAACACCTTCCTGAAACATGCAAGTATACTATCCCTCACCAATCGTGAAGTGGATGGGGCGAAAATGAAGCAAAAGGCGACATACTGAGCACTCACATTTACGGTTGAAAGAGAGGCAAGTCAGTTGACGGACCTTATGCTGTACCAATCCACGAAAGAGTATCAAATAAGCTTACTAGCCGCATCCCTAGCGGAAGCCATCAGAGTAGCTTGGGCACACACCGTAATAGCGCACGAGAGAGAAGGAATGTAATGGTAAAGAGTTTGACCGAGCCATCCTGCAAGAAGACACGGCAGTGGAATCAAAAATTACGACAGCGAGTAACGGATATGCCAGGGCAAGTTGGAGCGCGAAAACACGCGCCCTGTAAAGAGGTTGCTACGGCTGGATAGAAGGAGACTCGTTGCTGGCGGACTTGCTCCTGGAAGGTTGACCCCGGTTGAGCTTAACAACCCCAGTCATGGGGATGCAGTCCTCACGGCTGCAAACTAGATTAGCAGGAACTCCAGTGGGAGCATAACTATTGAAGGTGATGACTCGTCACCACTAAAGGCCCGTACTACCCGGCGAGACACTAGAATGCCCACTCCGTTCTGGTTAGCAATATCGGCAAGCCTACCGGGTGCAGTTTCACCCGTGTTGCGCTGGACTCTATTGGTTGTTCACAGGGTCCGGCACAGTCGAATTGGTTCCGTGTCGGCGAGAGGCCTACATTCCCCAGCATTGGGCCTCACAACAACTGCCAGTCAAAGGGACCGGCGGAACCAAAGGAACCCGGTGGTTTTAAGAGCCTCATGGAAAGTAGTAGCAAGCAGGAGCACCTTCGTAGTGCAATCATGAAGACGGGATGTGGCAGGAAAGGGGAGGATTCGCTCGGGCGCAATACTCGATTGCAAAAATTGGGCACCAAAGCCCAGCAAGAGGCTACTTTGCGGAGGCGTATCAGTGGTGCAGAGCTGCGCAAGTGCGTAGCAAATAAATTGGCGGAGCCAGGGGTGGAACCTAAAGATATGGACTGCATAACCATCACAAAGTCGTAGCTAGGAGAAGGAGAGAGAGTAAGTCCGGCTTGCCCGTCAGGTTTTCGTATGCACAGAGCGGGTGGAGGGGACGGAAATGTAAGGTTGGTGTCTGAGTGCTGGCAGCGAAACGCGTAACCAAACTGCAATGTATTTAGTGTTCCACTCCCCATAAACAGGCAGTCTCAGTGGGAATGAAAGTTTGATCTCAATGGGTGGCGTTGATAAGTGTCTACACGAGCTCTTCATCGAGTCTTGAGGAGGCCAAAGTTTTGCCGGAGTGTCCATTGACGGTAACCCGGAATGTAGAGCGACGCCTGACACTCGGGGACCTCAATATCCCTGAGATTGACTGGCACTTGACCTGGGCACCGGGGGCAATTTGGGCAATACCCGCTAGACCAAGTTAAGGATTTGGCCCTGGTGCAGCACTTTCTCCTGGTCACTCGATGGAAGAAGGTCCAAATTCCGGAGCCACTGGACCTCGCTATTAACAGGTTTGCCGCGGAAGTAAGCGAGGTGAGAATTGATGCTCCGCTTCGTAAAAGTGACTATGAGATCATCAGGTTCCAAGTCCTGAGCTAGAAGTCAAGACCACCAAACAAATCGGGAAGAAACTTTGGGAGACTGGACAAGGATGTATTGCCGTCAGTGGCCTCATCCTCAGCCTGAGACGATAACAGAATGGCGAATGAAAGGGGGTTAAGCAGTAGAAGTAACCAGCATTGCAGACCGAGGAAAAAGCCTCCAAGCGCAGAGTCCGCAGACGACGGCTGCCATCGTGTTCAAAGGGTAGAACAGCCCTGGCAATGAGGGGGGAACAGCAAGCGTGGAGGGTGCATCAAGAAGCCAAAGTGCATAGGCCGTTGCTTGAATACGGGGGAGCGAATAAGTTGTTCTGTGAACACCAGAGAGAAAGCGAGCCGACACACGGAGCTGGCGTACTTAACACGACCAAGGAACACCCCAAAGTGTTCTCCAACTATGTCCAGGTTAAGGCTGATAGGCGGACAAACTTCGGAAGTTTTAAAATGAGGAACGGAGTTGGGCAGAAGATAATGAGCAGAAGATGGAAGTCCTCCAGAAATACTTGGAGGAGGTCCATAGGATTTATGGGGGAAGACAGCCACCGGCCGAGGGTGGTCTAGGACTGCTCTGGTGGACGAAAAGGAAATAGCTCCAGACGACATACGGATGGTATTAGGAGCCCTGAACACGGGGAAGACCACGAGACCAGATGGAATCGACGCAACCATTCTCAAACCCCTGGCTCGGACTCTGGTAGGGCCTCATCCACACTGTTCAACAAACCTCTCGGGGTAGCTGGGCCACCGGGTGAATGGCCAACTGCGAAAGTCGAGCCAATTCATGAGGGACGTTTGAGGGATCAGGTGACGAACCCCTCTAAGTAATTCTCGAGTCCCCTAGACCTTTATTGTCACCACTATTTCAGGAGAGCTGATAGGTGGTGGTCTAGATTGTTGCGGGAAGAGTGAACCTGCCGGATGCCGAGGCCCATTTCACTTAAATGTCGCTTTGTGCTACTCTTGCTGACGGCGATCCCGATATACTATGTGCTTCCAGCTCCTCAAAGACAGAGGATCCCAGGATCTCGAAGCACGATGGGACCCGGGGGCTCGCAGGTGCAAGAAACTGGACTGTCATTGGCACTGGGCCCTGGAGCTGCCTTCTGGTGTGATGTCATATGACCTGATCTGATCGGATCGGATCTGAACCAGCTGGTGTCCACAGCCCTGGCTTTGACATGCACGATCACATCACGGGCATGATGACTTTGGTAGGAAAAGATATTTCCACGGCTTTGCTAAGGTTAGCCTGTATCCGGTGCTGTAGCAGTGGGGAGCTGGCTTTAACGTATCAGCTGGTGCCCGCCTGAGGTCCCAAGCTGAAGATAAGAACTGATGAACTGTGAAGATCTAAAGATTCGCTTAACCGAGGACACAATTGAAAAATGATTGGATCGGCAGAAATTCGGTCGCAGGTCACGATGAAACCCCTTTTGAACGATGGGGAGTTAGTTTTTCGTAAAGGAAAAAACTTGTGTTGGGAATGACTGACTGATAATGAAGAACTGCTTCAAAACCAAGAGCCTTCGGCTCGATAGCATGAATCCTTGTCCGAAGGGTCTTAACAGTTAGGTACTTTTCTAGTGTAGGACTGAACTAAATTTTTGGGCATGGGCAAATCTTCTTCAAGCGGACGAAAACTCCAAACAACTTCAAAATCCCTAGCTTCAATTAGATATGTCTTACCAAACTGAGCTCAATTATGACCAGGAAGCGCAAGTTAGATATTCACCTTATCAGTACCCTAGTCCCACCTCATAGGCCTGAATCCCTGAAGTGTATCGACTGCGCATCCTGGCCAACGTGTTCATCGTTCAGAGCTGCGCTTAAGTTCTTCTTGAACCTTACAGAAGATGATGGTTCTGCCAGAATATTTTGTGGCAACGTGTTCCGAATAAAAACCAAAACTACTGACGAAGAAGTCTGAATTCTGCGCAAGCTTAGGCGGAGGAACGGAAACCAAAAGCCCGCTGTTGCGTTGGGAATGAATATAACAGGTTCCCACCTGCAGCCTTGAACTGCACGATCTGGTTTTCAAGATATTGTGCCAGGAGAGATGGTTAATTCCTGTGCGTCGCAACCATAACAAATCGATTTACAGTAGATCATATCGTTCCATGTGGCTAGAGGGGGAGTAAAAACCTAGGCACTTCTTGGTGAAAGCACGCTGTGCTTTTTCGAACGCCATGTGACCCCTCCGATGCCTGGTAGAGCAAATGATTGAGCCGTATTTCGGAAGAGGTGTGACGCGGGACTTGAAATGGCTTAGTACGTTTTTCGGTGTGAGAGGTATTTTACTTATGGGCCCGATCATCCGGCTAGCCACAGTCTCTTGGATGGCTGCGTGTTCCAGAAATTTAAATGCGCATGAGCAGTGTGAACCCAAGTCCCTTACCTCGGGCTTTCAGGCATGGACTGGTAGCCAATTCTAAGCGTTCCCGTGGGGACATGACACCCTCACGTCAGAACACTAATTTTTCGGGGAAAATCCTCATTCTTTAATCATTACTCTAGGGACTGAGATAAAGAAACTCTCTTGCAGTGCTATCCGCCGTGGAAGCTAACACCACGAGCTCAAGGGTTTGAACGGTTCTAACATCGTCTGAAAAAGGGAACTGTCTCCTAGTTGGAAGTCTTTGAACATGCCATTTACGTATGTCAAGAAAAGTAGGGGACCAAATACACTACGTCGTATCACCCCTCTAGTAACTGGTTGTGGTTCGCATGAATTTTCGCCTATGTTCGCCACCTCGTGTTGAGCTGACAAGTGTGGTGCAAATCGGCTGCGCTCCGAGTCCATGATCTTCACCAGCGATCTGGCGTGAGATACTCAGTCGAAAGCTGTCATGTGCAGAAAGATCATGATTGCTGAACAGCTATTATTGATAGCCTTTAGGGCTAGGTTGAGGAAGTTGGCCATGTTTGTCTCACACGGTCTTTCCTCTACAAGAAAATGCTCTTTATTGGACTACGGTCAAAAAGTTGACGTAACAGCCCTGCCTCGTACCCACTCTCCATTATTCTGGACAAATGTCTTGGTGCGGTTCACCGAATTATAGTTAACTGGGACCAGATGTGGTCCTTTTTGCACAAAGGGGTGTTGACGGAGTTCTTTAGCCTGTCGGAAAAATACTGCACGTTGCTGACAAGATGAATATGTTCGTCAGCAACATGAGAATGTCCATACCAACCAAGCTGAGAATGGCCGACTGCAGCGCATCCGGACCGGGTCTGTGGGATGGCCGTTTTTTGCTGCCAGGGCTGCCACCTCTTTGGAGTGAGACACTGACGTTGAGAGGGTTGCCGATGTCCCGGTATCCAAGAGAGGGATGAATGAGGTGTCCTCCTTCAGTACAAAGGAGTTGGAGTGAGTAGTGAATACTTCCGTCATGGATAGTGAGTCTTTTAGGTGAGTATTTTTGTGGTTTAATTATGAGATGAATTGACTAGACCGACCACTGCTGACCCTCGGTAACTCAACCTTAGCATCTATTTTGTTTGGTTGATTTGAAGCTCTTACCTCTTGCTTTTATTGAATGGATCGAAAAGCAATTTTTCGTGTGTGATAAAGATATTATTTGAAGATCTAACGAGAAGTCCCCCTTATAATGCAGCATCGTTAGAGTTTTTTCGGCTCATCACTGAGACGATCTATGGAGTTTGGTCTTTTGATTAATATGGGCACCGGGGATAGAGTGATTTTGTTTCGGCACCATTTAGGAATAGAATAGAAATCAGCAACCGCTACATATGGGACACTGGATGAAATTAATTTGTCCCAGTTTCCAGTACAGATAAGAGAGCGTAGACGATTCCAACAATCTGTGCGATACTGACTGTTGGTTTCCGGGTGATGGGTTTCTGCTGACTTCCCGGCTTATAACTAGGGTGCCGTAAAAAGCATGACGCTATCTCGTGGTCAATGCCAGTGAGGCAACCAAGGGTTTAAGTGCCTGCATTCTTCGTACCACTGGTGAAGTAAAGACCTGATATGTTTTACCCTGGAGTGGGGGATGAAATATGTTGTGCTCGGTTACGAACATGGATGAATGAAAGGAATTCATTGAAGTTTTGGGGGGAGGTTAAGGACTGCCAGCTGATTTCAGGCACGATGAAATCACCAGATGAGTTTTTGGCGATAACAAGGTCTGAAATATAGTGGAAAGCATCCATTATTGCTGTCAGTTTGTGCACATTCTGGTTTTTCGGGCGATAAATGCATCCGATTAGTAGTTCTTGATCCTTAAAGATGAGCCACACCGAGTCCTTAATGCTGTCAAGAGTAGGGCGGTATAACTTATTCACAGTATTTATATGTTTGGTATAAATGAAGCAGTCGCCTCCGCACTGTTTGGATCTGACTTTGACGATGAATTGATAACCTGGTATGGGATTTTTGCCTGATGAACAGCGACCAGCCAGCCGCTTCAAGTTAACGAGGGCAATATTCAGGTGTACCTCTAGTGCCACAGTGCAAAGTACGGGCAGTTTCGGGACAAAAGATCGAGCGGTAATTGAAAAGAGCACAATGAATTTTCTAGTTAGGTTCTCAGTAGATAGTGCCGCGGTTTCATTGTGATTATGTAGTGGGAGATCTTTGAACGGGGGACGATATCCGGTAGGCAGTTTGAACTCTGTCCAGGTTTATGGAGACTCTAGTGAGGAAGACTTTTTCCAGTGGACTGTTGTGCTGCTGTGCCTTTAAGATGGGAGTTTTATGATGACCAGTCAGTGGATTTTACTTTAAATTGGTGAATCCCGGGGAGAGTGGTTGAAATGACGATGGAATTGGGGGGGGGAGGCAGTGACGGTAAAGTCTTAGGAATTATTGGTGTATTTTCCGTGAGGTTCCTGCTATGTGAGGATTGTGGATGAGTGAGGGGTATGGACAAACTGGGAGCTAGCGGAGAGCGAAGAGCTGGTTGAGGCTAAGGCAGAAGTTGCCGAACATAATTGAGTAGTGCACTGAGGGAGAAGATGGGAAACAAGAGGTATTAGCCAAAATAGCTTCAACCAGGTGGTAGATTCGATCACGGACGACCGCGGAATGTGTGACATTTGTACCCCGCTTTGGGGAGGTACAGGGTAGAGACACGGAAGTTGGAGATGAGAAATGAAAGTCTATTCAGCACCATATTCAGTGTAGCAGAGACCTGTATTATAGGTAGAAGTCCACGTGTTGGTACTGAATAAGGGTCAAAGCCGAGGTTGATTTGGCTACCCTACTGTCGAAATTGGCCTTGCCAGCTTCTCGTGTTTCCGCGATTTTCCCTCCAGTAAACTAATAGTAATATTGTTGAAACGGAAATAATCTGGATGTGCCCGAAGCATGCTACAAGGCATGATCAGATAATTCAAACGATGTCAAAATCAGAGTTTTTAAACGGGTAGAATACATGTATACAAAGATATGAAGGAAATTGGTAAAGTAGACCAAAGCGATAGTAACGCGACGTGATTTTATTCTATTTTTCGCGATGGCTCGGGCTAGGGTCTCACTTTTATGTCTTCTACGAATTGTGACAAAATGCATAGGGAACACATGTGCACTTAAGAGTTTTCTCTATTCATCGGCCAGCGAATTAATGATACGCTGCAGTTACTCATCTTGGTCGGACACAAGGAAGGCCTTGACACTGGGCTAATGTTTTCACATGTAAGCGCGTGTTACAGCTATAGTATTGTAAAGGTAGTCGGCGAAACTGCTGATGGGAAACAAGTTTCCTCTATGTTTCGACTGATATATCCATGTGAGGTTGAAGAAAAGAAGTTGTGTAACGCCAATGAAGTTCAAGGGTCGTTCCAACACATTGTTCGAAATACGCTATTCTAGCATTGTATCAGTGGTCAGTTCAGGGAGCGTGCCAGGTAAAATGTGTTTCTAATGAGGTTCAGTTAAGTTACCCCTATCTGGAGCGGATAAAAGCTGGAAAAGGATTTGTGACTATCAAAAAGAATATGCCGACATCGTAAGATGAACTACCGTCCAAATAAAACTAATGAAGTAGCTGGAGTTTATCAAACAGTATTATTCTCACAATAACCTCTATTGTTTCAGTTGTACTTCAGGAGCCGTTAGAAGCCTGGTAACATAACAAAGGGAAGGAAAATCAGTGTCATGATTTATATTACGAAGTGATACTTGTTTTTGCTACTATATTACTCTTTATGGAGTTGGTGGTTCCGTGAGCTTCCGGGAACTGGTTTTTTCAAATGATATATGCGGAACGGTGGTTACCATAATCAGCCAAATTTCTGTAGAAGACAGCAAAATAACTTGACTATCATGCATAATAAAAGTAGCCGCTGTTTTGCGGCCATAAAATGCACGGGGATAAAGACAATGGACAATTCACTGTTTACTCCATTTAGAACCGCTCAGGGTTCATGAGTTCAAACAAGCTTTTGCAACAAAGTAGTGGAACTGGGGACGATATGATGACGTCGCCTGAATAGACGGCATAGATCTATTTGATGCTTAACAAATCTATCGCTTTTTTTGTGGATGGCGTGCCCGTTAGATTTTGCTAATAGAATTTATCATCGCGTATAGGGAAGGAAGGGAAATCCATCAATAAATAACAAAGAAATGGAGTCAACAAAACCCACAGCTTTGAAGTATGTCAGCTAATGTTATAAACAGATATACTGGCACAGTACTAGCCATCAGAAGTAAAGGGATAAACGTCTTTAGGTTCTATATTTGTTCCTAATTTTAAGTTATTATTTAAGTAACAAATTTTACAAACCTCTCCATTGGGCTGGGGCTAAACATTTAGTAAAATGCTAGCTTCGACTGATTATCAACAGAGCAAATGGTTAATTTACCGTTAAAATGGGCGTCAGTTTCATTGAGGGTAAACTGTAGAGGTGTCCATCATGGAACACTCCGAATTAATTTGAGACGGTAAGACCAATGACAATATTTTCAAGCCAACTTGCCCATATACTTATACCGCGATGAAAGCAAAATAGAAGGAATAACGAATACCATTACCAAGTACCGGAATGAGTCTCAACTGCAGCTTTAAAAGGTATCGTAATTACAAACGACGGAAACTGTTGGGCCGAGTCTTGGAGTAGCAGGGTAGGTGGTGCAGAATTGATACCAAGAGTTAACCAACTATAGTCCCGTAACACAAAAATGGTCAAAGTTAAATACTGATGTTATCATTTAAAAAAGAACCTCTAATAAAGATGCCTTTATATACAAATGACACTATTAGTTACGTAACAAATATTCCACGATTTTATCGCCGCCAGCTCGCACGTTGCAATGTTGTAACTTTTCTAGAAATTACCTAATCCAGCCTATTAGGAACATTCAGAGTAGTTATTGTACATTGTAAGATAAAGCGTAAGTCTACCTTTGTTCTCACCTTGAAGTAAATGGTAAAAGCTTCAGAATCATTCAGAAATTATCAAAACTAGGTCAGGTTTGAAAATTCGTGAATAGACTGATAAAGCACGACCACACTGGTATACAAAAAACGTTGTGCAGGTGACGATGATGAAGACAAGTCAGTTCCAGTCAGCCGTACAGAGATTCCCCAGTTCTCTGCTGTTCGAATGTATGCTTTGCGTCGTGTACCATGTAACTGAAGTGTAATCGGTCGCCTACAAATTAACTGTTCCACTGATTTAACAGTCGTTCACATAACTACAGAATCAGAAAAAAGCAATCAGAGAAAGGCTATTTTCAAGCAACAATTATCCGGATAACGCAACCCTCATTGAGGGAAACCCGTCATTCGTCTGTGACGCGTTGGAGACTGTAAGTGACCATTTATCCATGGCTTATAAAATATTTGTTTTCGTAGATAAATTATTTTCTTTGCCGGTTCCCTCCTAGCAGCTGTCCATTGTCTGCGTCAACAACTTACAGCGGAACATCCTTATCTGTAGGCTGAACGACATGGAATTCAAGAGCATACCTATGAAAGGAGCTGACGGGAGACGCTTGATTCTGTTTCTACTTCCAAAAGGGATACCTGGCAGTCTTTTGTTCCACCTCAGTACCAATTATTGGTATTTTTCATGGAGCTCCTAGAAGTTTTAGCTGTTTTCTGTCAGCTGACTCTTGCTGTCAGATGGCAAAGGATCGACGTATGTGCTCAATCTGGTTGGAAGCAGTTTACATCGGTAGGTAAGGTCGCCCGCTACAGTTCCGCTGGATGCCACATCCCGGCCTATCCGCTGAATAACCAACGCTCACAAGTTGACTGTTCATGGGACTGCACGGGCCAGTTCCACGGGCTGAACTTTAGGGACGTTCAACCATGCTTGAAAAATTCAGCCGAAATACAATGAAGACGACCTTTAGTTCAGTGATGTGACTTTCCCACTGTCTTCCCGTCAAGCGACAGCGATGAGTATATAACTTTGAGCTCCCAACCTTAATCAAATAATGACCTCGTTACTTCACAGCAGATCATGAAAGCTACACAAAACAGCCGTCGACGTCCAACGGTAACAAGGCACATTGCTAGCCTTTGGTCCTTATCAGTTCTTGCTTTTCAGGACCAAAGTTCGCTGGTAGGCATCCCTTTTCCCTTCTCATTTCACGTACTGATTTGGACAATCTGAACGTCAAGCTAGTTTGTCTTGTAAGTTCATGCCAATGAAAAGTAAACGTACAACGTACCCTTTCTCATTTTGGCGCACGAGCTATAGATGCTTGCGGATAAAAAATGTGGATGGGATCAACATACGTATGTTTTGTTACGAAAGGCCTGAAGACCCCTTCTGAATGACAAGTTCGACAGCATGTAGCTATGACATCTCTAGCAGGAAACTCACTAATCCACGACATGGAGCCTAGTCTACCTATGGGTTCCTATACATTTAGCTATTCTTCCGATGAAAGCATCCTAGACTGGTAGATTCATTTGTTTGGCAATAAAAACTGAAGAGTGACACACGTGGTTCAGGCTGCGGTGATACGGAGCACAATTTTGTCCGCGATGTAAAGCACCGTCTTATCAGTTCAAACGTGGTAGACTTGATGAAATGTTGGGAGCAAACGGGGAACAGAGAATTTGCATACGCTCACCGATTCGATACGTCATGGGTAAGGCAGGATTGACAAAAACGGAGAAACCTTTTAGATTATGTTCTCTAAGAGACTTAGTTCAAAGATACCTTTGAGAACACTTTAGTTCTGCTACCAACCACCGCAAACAAACCGTACAGCGTGAGAACAAAACGCATTTATCAATAATCGTGCTCATATCTCCATACGGATTGCGATGAGTGCTGTGCTTTCCCTGTTTGGTGGCATGGTAGAGCCAGTAGAGGCTGGCAGAGATCTGGCAATGGCGAGAGGGACGGGCTGACGGGCCCTGCTGAATGAGGTGGATTTAGTTGAAATGGCGGGCACAATAACAGAGCCATTCTGGTGATGATGCCGCCCAGGATCTAGGCCATCTTTAGCTACCTTTCACTTCCCAATAGATACCAGCATTGTGGCAAGTATCCTTCACAATGTCCAACAATGGTACAGAGCACTGTTGTAGTTTTGTTAGTGGTTTCTTAGCTCCTATCTTTGGTCGGCACAAAGCTAGCACTGAAAAAAAGATGAAATACTTGTTACTTCTCAAGGCGATTTCCATCAGAGTACATATAAGTAACTGGCTATTGACCTACAAAAGTTGCTGAAGATAAACGAGAACTTTCCACACCGGTGTAGTTCAGGTGGTTTGTTGGCAGTGTACATCCACCAGGCCCCAAGAGAACTCGAACCCCGCGGAGGAGGATTGTGGGTCGAGCACCTTAACTACAAGATGATCTGGGTCGGCTCTCAACAATTTGTTAAGCATCTGCACTACATGGTAAATCACATTTTGGTCACCGGCACGGGATGGTAATCACCCGCTTCCCACATGGCAATAGATAGTTTTGATGTGCGAGTTCCCTGGAGAGGCCTAAGTACAACGAAGGCATTCCGTCCTCAACAAAAGCAGGGCCTGACTACCATGTGCATGGGAGTGGGAGCAGGTCAGACTGGTGTAGTATGGAGTATTACGAAGACTTGAAAGCCCAGACCACCACTGAAAAAGTAAGCACGCGGTCAAACAAAACTAACGATGTGACCCATACTTCAACTTCCCTTGATCCAAGCACTACCTTCAGGAAAATTCGAAGACCGAAGTTTAATGTATCAAACGGTCTTGTATGTGGACGAGGTTACCAAACTAAAGCCGAATATAATCACCCTGAGAAAGCGTGTTAAGCGTTCAGTAAGATTTTCGATATGGTTCCCGTACGCCAGAGATGCCACGAAGAAGCCACATTTCTAAAGTGGTCGAGAATGACGGGCATACGGTATCTTGAATGCACTCAAGGGAAGTTTGTAACGCTAAGTTCGTCCGACCAGAAACTCTTCATGCAGAGGAGCAGACTTGGTCCTTCCCGCTTCTGGTTTTCAGGATGGTGGTGGTCATATCCCCAAGTCTTCCTAACAACGTGTGAAAAATGCTGCATTTCATGCAATAAGGAAAACTAGTGACCCTTCGGCCCAATCGAATATGTATGCTTTTTCAGTATCGGTAGGAAGTGACCGCAGCTGCAACTGCTTTCCCAAAGAGAGCAGGTTCTCCAAGAGGATGTCTGCATCTGAACTGAAGGTTACCGCTTGCCTGATCTTTGGGTTGTCCGCGCATACCAGACACAGAGAAAGGAACTCCCTCCTTAGGTTAATTGTGTGGGCTGAGTAAAGCCCCAGCCTGGTACCAAACCCTGCGCAACGACGCGGGCGCTCTTCTGTACAGCTAATACAAAGGCTACGAAAATATTATGGGCGAGATCCTCTCTTTCAAGATGTCCTCATTCTAGTGAGGTAGTGGGTTTTTGACTTTTGGACGCCTGAGCTTCAGCAGCAACCTTTTGTGTGGCGCCTTTTTCAGAAGTCCTACTGAAGTCAACGAAGATGACTTCCGTGAGGTGACCTGTTGCTTTTGCTTGCGATGATTTTACAAGGGCCAGAAGCTGATTGGACGGATAGCGTCGACTGTGACAAAAACCGTGCAGCTGGAGGCCACTCAGTTTGTTCTCTTTTGGGTGTTTTCAAAGACGGGTCACCACGAATAGCTCGACCCCCCCATGTATAGCCGAGGTTTAGTTGAATGGCCTGCAGCAGCCCACATCATCTTCTAATTGCCCGTTGAGTAAAGGAACCATCCACCTTTTTCTATTACTCCGTAAGTTTTTGGAGCAATTCGAAGCACCAAATAACAGCACAAGTGTGGGTGGGAAAGCCGGCGCCACCTTCCTTATTACTGGCGGATGCATAATATCCGCTTCTGATGATTCATGAAGTTTAGTGACCGCAGAGCGGTCTCCACCTCATTCTCGGTCATTTCCTCACACCACATGACAGGGTGGTTAGCCAAGTTCTGTTGAGGTTGATGAGGTTCCCAGGGATCTCACATAAAAATGTAGCGCTGTGCAAATATATCCACCCTGAGCACGAAACTGACGACCAGACAGTTGACTTCCGTTATGGCTGGAATTTTGGTTAAGCCTCTCGTTTGGCATCTTAGACGGGTAAACGAACATTCAGTTGCCCAATACGAGTCCATCGCCAGAGTCTTGAACTTCTGGTACTTTGTATGATTCAAAAGGTTGCAATGATTGTTGGGGCGCAACAGCTATGGCGGCTTCTTTTTTCTCGTAAAGATTCGTAGCTCGGTTTCGGTGCAGTAGTCGGCCCCGATTTCACTTAAGTCACGGAGGACCTTGTGCCTGACCATGTTTCCAGGATGAGAGCGCTTAAGTCTTGAAGAGGAGCTTAATTCTGTCAGAAATGACCCACCAAGCCAAGATGGCGTAACTTTGGTCCTAGGGAAACCAGGAAACCAGGGATAGCCCCATCAAGACTGATCAAACAATAAATCTGTAAAGACCAAAAAGCGCAAGTTCCAGGCAGGGTGAGGTTTAATGGCCGAATGCTCTATTCATAAAATTACTAGCTTCATTCTTTTGTATGGCTCCTTGGGGCCCCAAAGCTAAGCCCAACCCGAATCGACGGGAAACCCAAACGGGAAAAATAGACTGCTCCTCGAATTCTACTGTACTAAGCGTGATTCAAAATCAAAGTACCCACCGATCGTTAAGTTGTGAGTGAGCCTCAGTTACCATTCACCCGATAAACCGTCAAACAAACCGGCAAAAATAGTTTACAGAAAAAGAGTAGAATAGAGGTATCTGCCCTATGGTCTAGGTGAATACGGTGAATTTTGCCTTCTTGAGTAGGCTTAAAATGATATTTCCCGAGCACGGCAAACAAAAGCTAGGCTAAACGAAGTAGGATTCTTCGATCCGCCAATACGACAAAGGAAACGAAACCGAACACGGGCAGCAGGAAACACTTTGGAGGATAAACCAGAACTCCGCGATACTTGATTCAGTAGTGATCAGGTTTGAAGTGGACTCGGGTCCGGTGGTTATCAAGGCACCACTAGGGAAAGCAGTCACATGCTGACAAACATCAGACTGGTGGGAGGTGAAGTGCGCCGCCGGACAAATACCCACGTAGGCTTGGCGGGCTGAATACCCCAGTGTCAGTGGACGCGGCGGCAGAACTGAATTGGGAGATTACTCCTGTCAGCGTGGAATAGAAGTGGAATCATATCAAGAGGAACCTAAAGAAGCTCCTGGGTGCTTTTGCTCCGTTAGTGAGGATTGAACGAAATGGCCTGCCCCACGGAGAAAATCTAGGGAGGAAGGCACAGGCTAGAAAACACAGAGCCTGGCGCAGTTTAAGGAACTTGGGGAGCCATAGGAAACTAATGGAATATATGAAAGCCCGTGGGAAGTAGTTAAGAACCCGACCGAAGTGCAAAGAGAGGCTAGCTAAAGGGGTTAAAAGCAACCCAAAAGAGTATTTCAATTGTGTTCAGCCAAAGTCAACTTAGCGGGTTGCAGTTGGTGACGTAAAAATCCCGAGGGGCAAAGACTCTGCTACGGAAGTAAGGCCAATGTATTACTCCAATTCTTTGAGGGAGTGCATGGCAACGCTAATAATAGGAACAAGCCCGATCTCTCTCTGTTCAGCAGACCAGGAATGCGACCGGTCCAAACTGAGGAAGACAAAATAAGACGGCAGTAGGCCGCACTAGAACTACTTGAGGCAGCAGGCCCAGATGAAATATGTCCAGCTCTGTCGAAGCCACCATCCAACCTGCTGGCCGAACCTCTTTCTAGGCTATTCAACCAGTCTCTGAGGGACCGTCATCTGCCAGGAGACTGGAAGCTGACGTAGGCAGCGCCAGTCCGCAAGGATGGCAGCAGAGAGGAAACTTCCAACTGCAGGACAATCAGCCCGGCAGCTGTGGTGTTGAAGGTCCAGGAAAGTGCTCAAAGAAACCAAGTTGCTGCCTTTCCACCCGGGCATGGGGTGATAAGTATGTAACAACGTCTTTGGTAATAAGAGGTCGTGCACGACGAATCTCGTTTGCTTCCTGGATGAGGTTACGAGGAGACTTGACAAGGGCGAAGCGGATGGGGTCCGTTACTTGGACTTCAGGAAAGAACTCGACTCTATAAGTCGGGGGCTGCCAGTGCACGAGCTTCGAGCCTGTTGAATCAGCCCATCATTGGGTGACTGGATAGCAAAGTTCCTCAGACACAGGAGATTCGACGTAGAGGTGGAGGGTCACAGGTCCAGTATGGGTAAGGTTGCTAGTAGAGCCCAACAGGGGCTGGCGCTTGAGCCACTGCTGTGTCTGGTATATACAAAAGGCTTATCTCATGAGTTGGATTGCCCACACTTTGTGTGCGGACGAAGTTGAGAGAGTGGAAGGTCCAAGAGAAAGTGTCCTGCAGGGCGACCTCGGTAGGGTGTAGCGTTTTTGTGCAGAATAGAGCTCCAACTCAACATCACAGAATGCGTGCAACTCGCTGAGGACAGCCCCCAGGTCAGCCCGAGGGTACTTGTGAACGGAGATACCAGGGTGGCTTTGAAAAGGACTGATACTGCCAATGATCCGGGGTTTTTATGGCTGCCGATTTCAAAATCTAGGTGCAGTGTTTGAAAGCCGCAAGAGGAGGTAAGATTGTCCTCTCACAGTTAATGAGACCCTTTGCCTCGTGGATGCCTTGGGTACAGTTACCTTTCTACGCGACCCACGTAAGGCAGCTTCTAAAATACGCCGTTCCAGCTTGGCATCCAGGTCTTATTCGGGACAGGCAACTAATTGAACGTGTGCAACAGAGATTCACATGAATGATTACTGAACTCCAAAACAGGTCCTGTGGAGAGAGGCTTAGGGAATTTGGGCTATTCTCGCTGAAACGGGGGAGAGAGGGAGTATTCATTCAGGCTCTTATGATAACGAGGGTTTCTCGAACTTGAGAGTACTTCAGCTGCTCCCAAGAAACAGGGATGACGAGCTCAGGGGACACAAGCTGAAGCTTGCAAAACGCCGTTGCAATACGGTAGTTAGGGAGTGTTCCTCCTCCCAAAGAGCAGTAAACCGAAGAAATAAACTCCCGTCCTCACGGGTGGGGGCCCAGAGGGTCGCTGATTTCAATAGAAAGTTGGATATCTACTGAGACATGTTGTCTAGAGACCCGGTCTATAACTACAGACCACCTCGTGACCCCCTGAGTAACAGGAAAAGTAGTGCTTGAAGCCACGGGGAAGAACGTGTTTGTCAGGAAACGAAAGATCTGGACCATGCAGTGACTCTTGCCTGTGGATGATAGGGAAATCCAACCCCTCTGGCTGACTTAAAAGGGTGAACTGATACCACCTTTCATAGGCTAGTCGGATAAAATTGAGTACACTTATCGTTACCCTCGCTTTTAACACTTTTGCACCATGCCACTACGGAACAAAACGTCTACGGCGGCGCACACAGTCCAATGACTTTGACATGTTAAGAACGATCAAATGGGAAGAGACCGATATTATTCGAAACACAAGGCAGCTAAAAACTACTCCTATTGCTCTCCATAAAAAAGTCACTAAAACGGGGCAGTGATTCTCGGCCTGGCTGAGGGTTCCTACAAAACAAAAAACAAAGGCTGTCACAATGTGATGTAGTAATGGGAGCATACGAGACCCGACCACGAGAGCGTACAATGAAGTGAGGTACAAAACTAGACTGTCGAAAATTTTAGCCTTTTTAAAAGAGTCCTGGAGGACACTGAGGAAACCTGAGAGCCTAAAAACAAAAGGTAGGGAAAAGAGAATAAACAAAAAGTGAGGTAAGCTCTTGGTTAAGGGATGCAAGGATCCGCCTCCTCACCATAAAGCAGCACGACGCAACATATCGCCCATCATTCAACACACAACTGGTCCTCAACCTGTTTTGGAATCCAACTAAACATGCAGCAGAGATTGGCTTGTGTCGCGTTGCAGTTGGAGTTCAAGTATGAAAAATTGTCCTATATCTGGCCTTCTGAGCTAGAACGTTCTCACCCTCACTGAAGCCAGCATCGCTGCTACCTCTAACCATTTTCCAAATCTTTGGACTTATTTTCCTCATTCCTCTATTTCAAAGTGTTTTTATTTTATTCTTCAGTATCTTTGTTAATTTTCTTTTTCTTTCCGGTCTTTCACTTTCACTGCCACATCCGCAGATATGCTTGCAGACGCAGGAAGATAGAAGGCCTTCAGTATCATCCAAGTAGGCACCATTAAGGCTTTCTTGAAAGAGAACCAAAATTATGAGCGTCTTGATGTCACCTTCGACGGAGACTGCTTGTTGTGCTACCACGTCTCATGTTTTAGTGGGGTCTGAGGTCGCTTGTACCTCTACCGGGATTATCTTGTTTTTCGGAAGAGAAAATGGATGGTCAGGCTGCCAGAAACCTGATGCATTGTCGTGACCACTGTAAAGAATACTGTCTTTTCGTTTTTCTGTTGCCGCACCTTGGGATCTCTAGAGCTTCATGTGCGAGAGACTGGATGCAAGTTTGGCTCAAGCTTCTTTATCCTGTGACCTAATCTGATCTGATCTAATCTGAACCGTAGTAGCGAATGGCTCTTTTGAGCAAGTGCGACCCACTACCAGAAAAAGGTGCGCAAGTTCACCTAAAAACAAAGCAGAAAAAGTATAGGAAAGAGTAAGCGCAGTCAAGGTAGACGGACTGGTGACTGTGACGGTTACCCTATTTTGAGAAAGGCGTGGCCAAACCAACGAATGCTAAAGTCAGGCCAAGTTTAATTCGCAGATTCCACTGTGCTAAATTAAAAATAACTAACATGAAAATTACTTTTAAGCCTCAACCGTAAGGCCACCATTCTTACTGAAGTGAAAAAGAATTCGGCAAAAGTGACTGTCAGATACGACCATCACCGCTGTCAGGGGTCAAATCCAAGGAATGCCCCGGCACTCATGGGCAAAAACAAACAAGGGTTCAAATATGGTGGTTCTGCTTTCAGTGTTTTTCGAGGATCAACAAGAACAGATCGCAATCCAAACGCTGCAAGTATGTGGCGATGATTGGAGAGGATTTCTACAAATGTACTTCACTCCGCCTTCTAAATCCTTCCATAAAACGGTCAGTGTCCAAGAGGTAGATGATGTACCTAAGGCAACCTAACCTGCTAATCTCTAAGGTCAGTCTATACGTGACTCACTGCGGGTAAGTCCACTGCTGCTTAACCACAAGCACACTTGTGGGGTTCCTTCAGAGTCTGCTTTCAACACCCCAGGTTTGAATTTCCACCTGGCAGTATTGCTTTTTTTATCGAAGTATGGAGAGACGTGCTCTGGCGCAGTCGGACATGTGGACAGTTTGGGAAGTGTAAAGGACGACAGGCTTTCTGATCAAGAGCAAAATATGTACCCGAACAAAAAAGAAGAAGTCTCGACAAAGAATCAACAGCTATAATGTGCTTTAAACGTTAAAGAGTTCAGTTTGTTAGGTATCACTGCAGAAATATGTTCGGAAAATTAGCATTACCATAAACACCGACTGGATAACAACAGAGAGGGGAAGTTGCAGAATCAAAGATATTTCTAGGAACCTCCAACATCTGGTGACCCAAATGTTCCTTCCATCTCACAGACTATTTCAAGTCATACGTCACTGCGATGTCCTTCTTTGTCTATCTTATACCTCCTACCACTACGCACCAGACAAATCCTTAACAATGGCCAATCACCATATAAGAACTCACCGTTCCCACCTTTGCATATTCTTACGACTAAATTTACTATATTTTTACCCCCATACTTTCCATGTCTGACCCCGTAATTCTTCCGCGGATTGTCCTCTTAGGCAATGTTCCGGTCAGCAATGGCCTGCAAGCACGCAGCTATCCAGTTTCATTCTCTCAACTCCGAAGCACAACTGTTTTTCGTGAATTTTCTCTCCACCACCGGCCTTCCCGTCAGGGTTCTCTTTTTCTTCTCGGTCTTCATCTTGTGTCGTCTGCAATGAAACCATCAGATTCATCATTTCTCACCTGGTTTTCTCTGGACAACACACTCGTCTGCTTCGCACATAGCTCGCCACAGGCATCTTTATTGTGTCTTTCAGGCTGCGCTGCTTTTCCGCGTTCCACCCAGTGTAAAGTCACCGTAACGTCATCATTCTTACCTACAGTTTCAAACCATGTGATCTGCCACAACCTGATCTCTCTGATCCTCCACCTCCTCATTTCTCTCCCATTTTACTTGCTGGTACAACTGATGCATCTTGGCGCCACATTTGTTCTCACGTCCAAGTTACCCATCCCCAGTGATCTTTTACACCTCTCCGACCCCGCCGCACTCCCATTAGCTTTGCGTTCTCCAGCAGCTCTCACGACCATTTTCTTGCTGCATAAAGTACTTTCATTCGTTAAAGCCTCACCTATGTTTTACCGTCACCATATATCACACCTGCGATAATCGCACTGTTGGATTCACTCTTACCCGTGTTCGTCGATCTTTTCCTTCATATTCCCTGGCTTGTCAACTTCTGCACACAGCCATCACTTCTGCGTTTCCAACGATGGTTCATTTTTGCTGTTGATCCCTTATGTTCACCCGTCATAAAAAACTTCATCAGGGTTTATCCAATTTAATTCCGTACCATTTGACCCAACTCCACCTGTCTCTTCCAAGCACTGCTACTTCCGTTTTCCTTCTCTTCACTGCTATTTGGTTCTGCTCTGATATATATATATATATATATATATATATATATATATATATATAGATGTATCCACATATTCCCTTTGCCTAGTCCAGTTCCTCGCCGGCCAGTTCTCTTGCCACCAAGCCACCGCACCTTATAATACGCGTCCATTTTGTCCGTATCTGTGCCTCACACCTACCGCATCTCGATACTTTCGCGGCATTGACTTTACTGACTCATTACATCTTGCATGGCCAGCCCCCTGTTTTCAAATTGACACCTTCCGTTTATTGCAATAAGGTACAGTTCATGGCTGTCTTGTCTCCAGCCATTCAACTGAATATTTCGCTCTCCCTTTCTTCTCTTCTTTCTTCCCATTTTCCTCATCGTTTCTCGTAACGATAGTTTCTTATGCCGATTTCCAGTCCTCCTCGTGCGAAACTCCTAGGTTCCGTTCTGCTCCACTTGTTTCAGCCACAGGCTCCATCTGACCTTGACTTTCAGCTTCGTTAAACCCATATTTGAATTCATCTCCAGGTCCATTTAAACGCCCTACATTACTCCTTGGTATGTATATATTTGTCCCCCTATGATCTCCCCTCTATGTTTTCCCACCCCCCTTTGTGTTGCGTATTTCCAAATTTTTCGTGAATTTTTTCTGTCACTTTTGTGGCTTCTACAATTTTGATTATGCGGGAGGCATGCTTCGGCATCTCCGAAACAAACTATTATTATTATTATTATTATTATTATTAGGTTGTTTTTGGAGTTTCGGTGGGCTAGCTCAACTATGAATTATGAAAGTCATGTCAAATTATGTGCAGATGTACTTTCGAGGTTGTATAGAAGTTGATGACCTTTGGGGGATTCACAAGAAATGAATTAGGCAAATTCAGCTCCAGTTGGCATCTCAGTTTCCAGGAAGTATTTTATTAAACTTGCTCTGAGATTGACCTGTCGCGTAGAAGTCACCCTCACTGCCATTTCCGGCGAGTGAACACTCTGCGTACATCTAGCAGTAGGTTTTCTGTGGCCTTTTTCACCACCATCAGACGTACGAGGCCATCGACTGCCTGACGATAATTCCTGATCACTCAAGCGAGCCACTCATCTCGGTGAATGTGGAACCCTACAAGGACGACGACGTCGCCAAGTCTGAACTATCTTCCTTTGTAGATCCCTTTTTATTGAAGCTGTAGCGTAGATTAATTTCTTTCCGCTCATTTTTTCCAGAAGGCCTGTGCCAAGGAACATACTCGCTTCTGTCGTATGGTGTAAGTCTCACGTAGAGTTTTCAGAGCTAGTTCTCCTTCTTTCGACCGCAGCGGCAGATCACATGGAGAAAGAGTAGTTTTGCCTTCCAGATTCAAGACAATCGGCTATGGTGGTCTACTTTTTAGTGTGTTTTCTACCCCAGTTAGAATGGTGTTCAGCATCTCGTCATTTAAGTTTTGCTGTGATGTTGGAGTCTTGAGTATCCCTCTGGACTATTGTATCGGTCTTCCCCAAAAGCTGCCGCAATAACCAGCACAAAATGGATTGAGGTGACACTCTTTTCCTTCAGCCACGGCTTTATCTCGCATTTTATGATGATCCAGTAGGTTCTGTCACCTCTCCATCTCCTCACGCGATCCATCAAAGTTTCCACTAGTTTTTGAGCACTTTCGGGAATGTCTCGCCCTACAACAAACCTTTGAAATGGTTTTGTGTGAGACCAGTTGAACCAACGACAACGTCCCACCCACTCCCTATCCTACATTAAACGTGCGACATTTTCCCACATCCATGGACCATCTGGGCCATGGGTATGATCTCGACGCTGTGCATGGGCAGAAAGCAATAGTTTGTCTTTTTTCATCTGAATTGGGGATTCCTCGGGGTGGAGATAGGGAACTTATAAGACCAAGTGAGAGTGAAGCTACTTTCGGGGACCTGAACAGTTGCTCTTTCAGATTGGTGAAAATAGCTAACATGAGATATGGTTGACCATTTGTGATAGTAGTATAGCAAAATGATCTAAAAACAAACGGAAGCATAGGAGCATTGTAGACATCAGCCTTGGACAGGTGTGCAACTCTTTTTGCTCGTGGGCAGAGCTCGTTCAAATGGCAGGCTTTTGACACCAAGCATTGATTGGCAGGCTGCCAGAAGCTCTTCCTAGCCGCGGGAAACTGATGATAAAAAGTGATACGGACAGCGGAAGCGCGCTCCGCATGCCTGAGTAACTCAAACCGGGAAGCAGCCTGCCGAACAAAATCAAGATGCGATGAAAAAGACGGCTCAGGAAGACGCCGTCGATCATGACGCCAGGTGGAGAAAATTACTCCTGACGAGAACACAAAGCCAATTTTGACATGTTCAGTTGCACTGTCCATCCACTAGCCAATACGTCCGAATGTGGTTGCTGAAGGAGTGGTAGACCGTAAAAAGGTGAATAAAGCTATGGGCTTCGTAGGCCGCGGATCTGACACCACCTTGGTGAGAGGGGGCCTTGCGAATGACCAAAAACATGAGGAAAACCCTAGCTTTGTCACCAGTGAGCTAGGTGGGGGATACTGACGTTTTGACTGCAAGTCGAATACGATGGCAACTCTTCCCTCTTGACACCAAGGAAAGGATCGAGTAAACAGGGGCATTCACACTAACTGACCTACGGTGGACGTTGAACTTGGTAAATGCAATTTCATCTTGATGGCCTCATCTGCTGGACTTATTCTGTGTAGACTTTCAGGTAGACCATGTGGATCGTGCTGGTTGCTACTTGCCGGGAGCTCATTTGATGCTGGAACCGTGGTAGGCAACCACAAAGTGCCCTTTGATGTACGTAAGACATTGGAGCAGATAACTTACAGACCTGCGGAGTGAGATAGTTCAGTAAATTATGAATTCGCGGAAACGAGACACACAGAGTAGCAGCTGAATTATCTCTAGCAGCAGGAATTTTGCGGCCCTGAGAAACGTGGGCTGCCTTTATCTGGAAGAGACCAACTTAGCCTGCCCATGGTACCGGAAGCAACCATAAGAATGTAGAACCGATTTCAAGTTTCCGTCTCATAGAGGAGGCGGGCCGGTCCTCTTGTTGACGACAAAACTTTCGTCCTATATAGGGTGATGAGCCTGACAGAACATTTCAGTCGAGTTTATCTCTCTGGAGATGGTTCTCAGATGCAACATTGCGGAATGAAGCATTTGGTTGCATGGAGAAGGTGACTGGCAATATCTAAGTCGAAGAACGAATAAGGTGCCCGCCTTATGGTCGGTTTACTTCTTAGAAACCTGAAAACCCCCGGGTAGAGTTTGGTAGCCCCTCCAAGTTTTGACAGTGATCTGCAAGGACCGGAATGGAAAACACAGCTGCCTGAGCTCTTGTATATTTTGGACAAACATACAACAGATAACAAAACAAAAATTCATCAGTTTATAACAATATCGTCACCCCTTTGTGTCAGCCCCGCCCCATGGGAGGCTGCTTGCAGGTACGGGGCCTCGGTTTGTCGGAAGCGGGGGACAGTTTCAATAGAAACTTTCATCTTTGCGCTTATATTGGCTCTTCTGATGACAGTGGAACATCTATAGCCGATTTTTGGGGTCTGGCAGAACTTCAAAAGGACAGCAGATTTCGCTTAACGAAAAGGATATCAAATTTTCCAAAGGTTCTAGGAGCCATTTCACGCAATCATAAAACGGAAGTGCTCCGAATAGTAGACGAGTCACCCCTGGAGATGAAAAGCACCCTCAATATACGGTCAAGTCCTGGGGAGGATGAGCTTGTTTTTGAGCTCAATAGCCCCAGCCTTCTTGGTACTAGCCTAGGAATCCTGTTATTCCCCTCAGGTTTGTACGATCACCTTGGTTAATTTCCCCTGGGCCGCTCCCCATGAAGTTTTACTACATGAGCCGCAGTGGAAGAGAGCCTACTGGGACCAGCCATTCAAACATATGGGCATATTAAATTGAGGGGTTTCCTGAGCATCCTCAATGAGCTACACAAAACACAAATCTTTGATGCCTGCATTGGAATGACACAAAAATGATAGATTTTTGCACATTCTTAGGTATACCATACGTGGGTTAGGTATCGGTAGTATACGGCATCTGGATAGATGCGGGCGGGCTTCGAAATATCAGATTGTTCTTTGCCAAAGCTGGATTTACCTCAGGAAAATGGTTTCTATCGCCAAGATAAAACGGGTTGCAGCGGTATTATCTGGGAGTGCGGCCAACAGGTTCAAACGAGGTTTCGCAAGGTTAATCTTGGGTCATATCTTTTGGACCGATTCGTCCTTTGTAACTCACTACATCCGCAAACGGAGTGAAGGTTTTTCATGGACCAACTGAGATAGATCAATGGCTTTATGTGCATCTATCTGGCAACCTTTCAGGCTTCTGCCCACAAAGCCTGAAGAAATGGTATATAGTATTTAATTGATTGAATGAACAGGGGTTTTCGACCCCGACCGACACAAAAGTAAAATGAAACTATGTGATCCTGAACACCAACGCCACCAACAATGATATATTTTTGAATAAAGTCCACTATTTCTTCTCTTTGACTAAGATGCTCGAAGCTGCAATATGACGGAAGAGATTATAAAAAACAGGTGATGATATTATTGAGGTTTAGAGGGTAATTTTGCTTTTCATGTAAAGGTTCGGAAAATGTAATGTAGCAGTAACATACTGTGCTGAATAAGTGAAATGAGAATGGGAAACTTGGAAAGAATCACGGAAAGAACATCGAAATGAAGTTGAGTACATTGATCCGCCAAAATGGTAAGATGATTTCTGGCTGATAAAAACCGTTATGGTTAAAATGGACATTTTATAAGGGAATGCAAGAACTAAAATGGAACTAGATGAGAAAATCAGGGCGACAATAAGCAACAATTGCATTTCAAAATAAATGAATCGTTATTTATCATTGGTTAACATACACTTATTTATGAACTGAACGGAATTGATAGGATAAAACAGGTGGATTTTAATCAAGCGATTCTCGTTGTGCTTTATGGCTCATGAAGTGGGTTTGTTTTCCGTGAGTATATCGTGGCTTATTGACGGGGAGCAGTGCATACGCATGACGATTGTTGTGGCGAGGAGAATATAAAGGCGCATAGCATAAACCATTGGCGGAAACATGTAAGGGTAGATCGACCGTGTACCTTTTTGGTATATAGCTAGTTTGCTGACGGCCGAGGAACTGAGGGACACCGGTGGGATGGGTGTACCCGGGCTAGGCAGACTTGTGAAGGGCAGTACTTTAAAAGACCGGTACAGTGCCATCGGAGTGTTTTGTACCGACGAGCCGTTGAAGAAAGGCAAACGAATATTCACCGAAGGAGTCATGGGAAGGTAGAAAACTCGGGACCAGTTTTTTAAGACTTTGAATTTTGATGGGGGACGGAAAGGAATGCCATCAATAATTGTTGCAGTAGATGATGAAGTAGTAAAATCGACGAATTCTGACGCTGGAAACCGATTTTTGCACAGAATTGGCGTGCTAGTAGGAATACCTGAGGGGTCCGAATACTAACCAATGAAAGATGAACCGGGGGAGAGTAGTGGTGGGTAGAAGCAAATGTCATATTTGTGCGCCACGTGAAGCGAATGATGGCAGCAGATGGAGCTTACGTAGTGAATATGTGATGCGTATTTGAGAAGGTACTTAGTCTCAGGCATAGAGGCTTGAGTGGATGTCTCACTAGTGCCGTGTAGCGTAATCCAGCCTGAGTAACATCTTTTGGGATAAGCGAGATGGCGTGGGAGCATACTTACGACAGCAGAACGAGGGACAGGTTGTAATGCGCAATCCACAACCGGCTGTGTAGAGAGGGATTGATTGCGCCGAACGACTACCCTGAAAGTACTTGGGTAAGTGGACGAAAAAGGAGCCATCCGCAAGCGCAGTTGGATCGGTGGATCACACCTGTGCTCACCCCACAAAGAGCTTTTCACTTTGGGTACCCAGCACACGATCAATCCCACTAACTGGCATTGTTTGCACGATCCAAACCTCCTAGCCCCGCCGCGTTTAATGCTGCCAGCTGTCAGCTGTAGGCTTCCTTCACTTTCTTTCACGGTATACTCATAAATTGTTCTTGTCAGCAATGTCATCGCTCCATTTCGTCCTCTTTTCTGGAGCGGTGTGGGCTCCTACTCATTTTTCTCTCACGCCTATGGTTTCTTTTCGTGATAGCTCCCACTGAATGATATCACTGTCACCCTACTTGCTTGCTCAGACCATGCTCGACAATAATTAATTTCCCGCCTATGCTTCCGTCACTCAATCCAAACTTCCGTTCTGCTTCTACCCCTCTGCGCTCGTACATGTTGCAAACCCCGTTGGTATGCCCCAGCGGTTTGTTTTTTCATACTATCTCTTGTCCTATCCTCTCATGCCTTGCGCCAGTACCCGCCAGCCCCATTCATATTCATGTCCAATTCCCAAGCGCAAATCCGCTATTTTCACCTTTTCACATTTACAGGCACGTTCATTGTCGATTTGTCGCCGCGATATATTCCTTGTTTGGCTCCGCAAATTCATTCAGATCTTTTTTTCATCCAGTGATTTGATTGACATTCTTCGGCTCACTCCATTCACGTAACTGTCTGCAAGCGCGCAGCTCCCAAGCTGTCTTCACGAATCCACTACGCATATATTTATTATGCCCACTCTACCATCACCGGTTTTCTCGACCTATTGCCTCGTTTCTTCTCGGTCTCCACCGTGTCTCATCTGTAGTAAAATGAACTAACTGCTCATTTATTACCCGACTTTCTTCCATCAGCTCTTTCGCCTCCATTCTGCATGATGTTTGCCGCAGGCATTTTTTCTGCGCTTTTCGGATTGCGCTGTTTTGTCACTTTCCCTCGGTCATAAAAGAACTATGTCGTAAATTTTACGTCCAACTGTTTTTGTTTGATTTCCCAGATTTTCTATATACCCACTTCTTTCCCATATTATACGCGGCAACATTTGCTGTATCCTGGCAGCACAATCACTTACGCCTTCCAGTTCAAACTGTCCTCCGATAGTCTGCACTACGTAGACCTCCTAGTGAACGTGTTCGTCCGGAGTTCCTCGGCCTTACGTCGTCGTCATCTTGTTGCTTCATCAGATACGACCTCTTTTCCTAATACGTTCGTCTTTCATCATCATCCCAAAGTGAACATACGTAGGATAAACACGTCGATGCACTCATACCCGTGTTTATCCATCACTTTCTTTATCTTCTCTTTTTATGAAAGCTTCACCCCGGCTGCCATCAATGCTGAGCTCCCAAGGGTGTTTTGCTCTCCTCCGAATCACCATGCTCCACCTGTCATAATAGAGGCAATTCATTGCGATTTCCATAAGTCTCAACCCTCTACTTGACCCTTCCCTTTCTCTTCTGATCTTCGCTATTCCCATGTTCTGGCACCCTGATATTCTACCTTTCGTGATCTAAAACCAGAGCTATCGAGGGGCTGCATTGCCGTGGGACCTGACGCAATTTTCCCAACTTCAACGTCTATGAGTATTGACGTCAGGCCTATCACTTGTTTCGATGATAGCGTAATTGTTACTGGTGGTCGCAGCTCTGCTTTGTCATCCTTGTCTCCAGCTGAGCCAGATACGATGCCACTTTTCGTTTTTCCTACCCATAAAGTCACGGCAAGCCTCGCCATTTTGGTGCTCAACACAAAGTCATTGCTGGCGTAAATGCGCAGGCATCGCACCAGGGTTCTCACTGGTACCTGTGATGTAATCTTTACCACGGAAGCCTGGCCTTCCTTTGAGTTATTTGGCCATAACTTGATATAAAATCTTTATGAACAACTGAATAGGCCGCCAGGGAGGCGGATATGTTGCAAATCTCAAGAAACATTACCGATCTCATCGGATCATCACAAATTCCCGGGTCCTCTAGAGGACTCAATCTGGTTGGCTGTTAGTTACCAGTCACGGGAACTCCGCTTGGATGCACGTATCGCTCTCTAGAGATTACAACGAGAAACACTGTTTCCATTATCAACACTTCCACCTTTATCTCCAAAAGTCCTGCCCATCACAGGCCTACTGCTGGAGACTTCAAGACACTAGGGATATGTTGGGTAACAGAAGACCCAAGGCGTTATCAGGCATTGATTATCAGCCACCGTGTTTACACGCAAATCCATCATAAATATTCCCCTTGCAGAGGTTATACCGCTGGAACTTCTGTTTACCCAGAGCATCACCAAAGTAATTGGCCTGCCGAAAATTGGCCGTTCCTTAAGTTGGGGTGCATTTTTTCTATCCGTTGATCCTCAATAGGTAGCCGATGAGCTCTATGAAAAACTCGTTATATGCTTGGATGTCATCACCTGGGCAAAACGTTGCTGGACAAAACTAAGACAACGGGACTCTGCCTTCTGAAAGGCTAGATAGGGTTTCACGCAATGCGGGAGACCTGTCACCATTCCTAAAGCTGTATCGGTCGTCGCGGTTAATCAAGCAGCAAAACGGATCGGATGCTTATTTAGCAGAAAACTATCGAAATGAACCTTTGCAAAAAGGCTGGCCCCTAAGTAACTTCGTGAAAAATTAGAAATCCAGGATGGGGACAGAATATTTTCTGTGAGCTTCAACAACAAACACCCGGGTAAACCCACAGAAACGCGCCACATTTCACACCTCGACAGCAACTTCTGACACAGTGACACTCTACACGAGCTCAGCACCTTTATCCACCTGAGGTTTGCCCAGTATTTCCTCCACCCAGGGAACGCGATAAACTCTTGAATGCGTTTTGGACCCCGGTATGCTTTCACAAGTGGAATCGAATGGCGTCGTTGATCCTCTGCCAAGTTGGGTATAGTCATATCTCTCTAACCATCACTAAATGGTCAGAGTAAGTGGAGCAGTCTCTAAACCAAGGTCTATTACTAGCGGGGTCATACGGGGAACCGTTTTAGGCCCCTTGCTTTTCTAGACGTATAGCAATGATATTTCCAACATTCTCCACCACTTTAGCCCTTATCTGTTGGCGGACGGTACCACAATCTTACAAATATTCGATCCTGGTCAGCCTAACTACGCAGTGTGCAAAGTCTCCCATGACAGGGACTCCATCAGTTCCTGGTGCAGCTACACTGTAATGGAATCCTCTCCAATGAAAACAGCAAATTCAAGTTCAAATACAAATCCCACAGTAGCTTCTCCCACAGAGAGGCATTTTGTTCCCCATAAACCATTCATGCAAAAGTTTGGGAGTCCAGTATTCCTTCTCCTTTACAGTTTTGGAGCACACAGTTAGCCAAAATGCGAAGGCTAGAAGGCCAATTGGCCTGGTTTACCGAATCTTTCGTCTGCCAGGAAGCGAGACTAGTATTTTAGGACTGACGTCAGACCCAAGCTAGAACGCTTCCCCGCGATTCGCGCAAAAACTTGAATGCAATAGAGCAGCCGCTGGGAATGTCCAGAGATCGCTGACAAAACCATTGCTCGATTACTCGGCTAGGTTTAACCTTCACGGAAGATCGTCCTGCTGAAAGAAGAACCTCTTTGGTTTGGCAAGATCAGGTCGAGTTTACATTTTTCCGCGGTTGGGAAAAGTAAATTTTTGAGCCAACGCAGCAGACCAGAACTTCAAGAGGCTCACATTACTCCATGTGACTTAGAGGTGGCACTGTGGTTGTCACGCATACAAAGAGACCTGAAGATTCAACTTTCGCCTTTGAAACAGAATCCACAGTTGACTTTTTCTGCATCGGCCCTTAAGACCAGATCGGGTAAGCATATTATTGTGCGGGGCTTTGTCCAACTCAATAACTCACACCTAAATGAATCTGGGGCCTCTACCCTTCGCTGGACTTTTGGTTTCCTTATGGACAACTTAACACGTACACCGAAAATTTCAGTCCGTAGTTCCGCTAGAGCAATGCTTATCCCTTTAAATCCTCTAGGCGTTGACTCATGCTAAAATGCTTGGAGCTGGTGGCTTTGAAATAATCCTTCATCATCCCTCTGTTATTCACACGGCACTTTATTCTTCTGCACAGTACTTGTTCACAACTCCTCACAAAGTTGTTTCCTCGTGACCCATGGCCAAACTTCTGTCGATCCA
Organism: Fasciola hepatica; assembly: GCA_948099385.1. NCBI lineage: Eukaryota > Metazoa > Platyhelminthes > Trematoda > Plagiorchiida > Fasciolidae > Fasciola > Fasciola hepatica. Next base: position 7,640,063 of record CANUEZ040000072.1, on the reverse strand, counting down.
ATCACTTGCTTTAATTATCATTTTCAAGCTCGGTGAACCTTGAGGTTTTTACACTTTATCAGTCTTTATATTCAGCTCTTGACTTTAGACAAACACTTAGTGACATATCAACATCAATCTCCTATTTCTATAGCATCGGCCTGCGGTGACCTTCTGCAAAGCGCGTGGTAAATTTTTATCGAATTCCTTGTGCCTGTGACGATGCCCTGAATTCCAAAACCGGCGATGCAATCACCAGATGGCCCACTCTAATACTGGAGCCCTTCCGACTCCGTTATATGCAGAAGAAAGAGGTTAAGTGAGAACCTCAGGAAACCCGCCAGTATCTAAATACTTGTCATATCCCCCGTCCTTTTTTCCCGAGCTAAACGCCTCGACGGCCTTGAAGGCAATGGCATCCAACCTGTGGTGATCTCAGAATAAAAGAAAACGGACAACTGTGGCAATTGCGATCCCCATGGGTTACAAGTGAAAACGTGGGCGTCAGAGGAATTGGCATGTACACCCTACAAAGTGAACTTGTTTTCTTGCTTCTTTACAATTAAAAACGAGCAAAAACCATTCCAGCCGATGCCTTGGGTTAATTCCCCATAATTCTTTCAACAAAGGCTGAAGTTATGAAAGCTGCTGGAATTTGACTCTGCATATGGGAAACCCGAAATACTTGAGCAGTTGAGTAGGCCCCAGTTCGTCTACTTGAATCCGTGAGCATGATATAACGCCTTGAGAGCTCTCCATGTATTCACGTTGACCCCCCTCTCCTTCAGAAATTTCGGGTTCAGTGCGCACTCTTTGAACTGATTGCCAGTACCCGTTGCAATATCAGGTAGACCTTCCAAAAAGTTAAAACGCGTGACCTCTTCCGAGAAGACATCCCAGCAAAGAACTCCCTAGGGCTCACATTGGTGAGCAACAAAACTCGCACTCCTTCGTCTATAGGATTAATATAAGCATCTTACATTCATAACTATTTATCCGTGGCTTTTCTTTCACCTCATGATTTTCGAGTCCAAGCACCAATGGTGCGTCGTCCAAAGCCAGATGTGGATTTTCCACTGCGGTAATGACTCGTCTGCGTAACTAATAGTCCTCGTGACACGAGCCCTCCTTAAAAACACCGCTTTCTCCTTTGTGGTAGAAATTTACCTTTACTTGAATCTCCTGTCTGAGACTCCGACTCGCTGCCCCCGCTGCCTCTTTTCTTGGCTTTACAGCAAGCTCGATTACTATTCTTCAGCAACCCACACTCACCGATTTGCACATATCAAAGTATTTGGAGATCCCATCCCAGGGGTACTACACCAGTGAACTGACACTGCTTGGAGAACAAATTTAGGTTTTGTTGGTTGCCCTTAAAGCTCACTTTATTCTGACAACAAGCCGGAGATAATCCTTAAGAGCAAGGACCTAGTCGGGATAATTCCAAAATCCTTGTGTGCTTCATTTCCGAATAACCCAGTTCAGATGCTTTACACATGTCCTTGACCACTGGTTGGCCAGCGTCTATTATGTTACAAAGTTGCTTCATTTTCTGTTTGTCTGAACTTACTTTAGATGATCCTTCATCTGTGAGCTTATAGATTAGAAGAGTCAGATTATATGTATCCTTCTCATTCTCAACTACTCAGCCACCCTAACGAGCAACCTGCTGTCTCGCTATAACCAGGGGAAGTCTGAACGCCAGTAGAAGATCGTCAGTCCGTCGAAATAAAACCAGGGATAATCTGAAGGGACTGTGTATTCGAATTGAGCTTTGCATGAAGGTATCCAGTGTGAAACATGTGAAATGTTTCTTCAAATTCGTTGTGTGAACTGCCGGAATAGCTGCATTGTCTGTACCGCAGCTACGGGTTCGTCTGGTATTTGTCCTTTCTCTGTGAATTCCTATTCACAGGGCTTCAAAGCAGGGCCTTGAGCACTCTCCGAGTAAGAGTTTGTCCGACCTCATCTCTCGAAGGTGAACTGGATTTGCTCCACGAGCACAGCGCAATTAGCAAATAAAAGTCCCGCGCTGTTGGTGTCTGCAGCTCGCTAGAGGATCTAACTGCTCCTGATCTCCCTGTGCTGACCAAATGTGCGGTCGAAGAGAGGAGCCGCCCGAGTGTTTTCACCCGACTATTGGACAACAAGGATTTGTGAAAAGAGACCGTCCTGGCACGGACTCACCTGAGGCAGTAACTTCGGTAAGCGTGGCACCAAGAAGAGATATAAAATCCCGTTCTCGATCCGGAAAGTCAAGAAAGAACTGCAAGGACAAAATGAAACTACCAGCAACGGAAATATTGATGGACATGACACGCCTCACTGGTTTTATTCCAGGCTCGACCAGAAGAGTCAACATCATGGAAAATGAGAAACGTCTGTTTTCCACCACCCCAAGTCGCCTGCGAGAGCGACCTCCGGTTAACTTTGGGAGATAAAGAAGGGCAGTAGTGAGGGGGGTGCAACAGCCTACTATAAAAGAAGGTAGCTTTGGGAAGCGGGTACTGAGGTTCCACATGGTGAACCATCGGTGTAGGCTCCGTGTACAGAGCCAAGTTGACAATAAAGGAGTTTTAAGGATAAACGAACGGACTGCGCCCGACGGTAGGGGAGCGAAAGCGCCCAGACAAGCAGTGACTCAGATTGTTAGTCTCAGGTGTAGAACTTTCTTCCAGGCTGCCGCTGACCGTATCCGAACCGACAAAAATGTTTCCGCCACCATCGAGCCGGGCTTTTCAGGGGAGAGTACGTCCAGCCCGGCTGCCAGTGGCTTGGGTCCAATAAGGTCACCACTCTGCAACAGGGCCAGGCTGAGGTCATTGATAAAGGGATGGCCTCGCCTAAACTTTTGGCCCCAAGTCACGAAAGAGACCAGCGATGAAACTCCTCAGTAGCTGAATCTTCACTGGAAGCTGGAAATCACTAAGAGTGCCTTAAGTGCGTCTTATTGACGAATTGGTACCCGAGAGAACATTTGGATCGTTATTGGTGGACCCACTGCATAGGGAGGGTTTGACCCAAAATTTTGAGGAAGAAACAGGATGGAAACATGAAGGGAGGGTCTCCACCATAGACCTAGCAATCACATGATACTCAGAGGATACCGAAAACCCAACCGCAGAGGATCCGCCAGGAAACTGCAACCCCTGAGTGCTGAGGTTGTTGGTCAACCCTCAGAGGTCCTGTGATCCCCACAAGCTCCGGCTATTTTTCCACCTTGTTCACCTGGGATTTCTTCGAGGAATAAGAGGAGCAATAAATAGGTGGGTAGAGAGAGGGAGGAACTGCGTAGAACTATAATAGTCTCACTTCCGGGACGGAGAAGAAATTTTGGCAGAGCAGGTAGTCCCACTCGGAAAAGTGCAAAGGCAAGGAGCCCGGCCAAGGTGGGCCACTTGAATCTGCAGGGCAGTAAAGATGGAAGGAGCATTGTGGGCGAAACATGGGGATGGGGATGGCCATGGACACTTTTCAGGGTACAAGTAAGCAAGAACTAGGTCCTCGGCTAAGATATTAGCTGTTCAAAAGAAATATGAGTTAAAACAGGCTAAGAGTGCCAAAACCAACCCCATGTCCTACCTTAGTAGAATGTAGCCGAAATTGGCCCCTAGGGCACCCATAGGCGAAGTACCTGGCGACCGAGAAAGGCACATTCAACCTAGTTCCGATAAGGCGGATCAGCTTGTGCCTTTGTTCCAACAGGTTTGTAGAGTGAACGTCAGTTCAGCTTCACAAGATTCGACCCCCGTGCCGGTCAAGAAGTATGCTGTGTCAGATGTCTCAGAGATAGCCACCACCTTGAGCGGGTTAAAGACGGCAAAAACGGCGGGGCCTGGTAATATTCACACAGTCATTCTAGAGCTGCTATCTGAAGTACTTGCGGAGCATCCGACTGCTTTATTCAACTTATCGCTGAACGGCAGTCATCCCGAAGGATTGTATTGGGCCCATAGTGTGTCCAATTCAAAGGGGCTTGGACAGGGCGGGGATGGGCAAACCACCGTCCGGTGAGCTTCAGTCTAGTAGTCCCAAGAATGATGGGAGGAATTTTAAGGAGCAGGACAGAAGCGCGTGGTAGAAAACCATTTAGTGGTACCCAGTCAACATGGTTTCATAAGACGTCATATACGCCCCACCAACCTGTTAAGCTTCCTTGACGAGATAACATGTTGACCAGACAAAGCGACAAAAAACAATAAAAGAATTTGCTTTCTGCACCCTTGGGGGTGAACTTTCAGCTCTTGCATAACCAGATAACATTATCAAACTGAGGAAGGGGGGACAATCGCTGCAAACGTATTGGGTTCTCAGGAGGTACTTAATCAACCGATCTCCGAAATGCGATATTGCGGTTTCGGGTTCTTTTAAAAACCCTGCCAGGTATGAAATGGTGGAACTGCCGCAGGCACGGGTGCATGTATGAATGTGTATGTATTTAGAACGCGTGACAGGCGAGGAAACGCATTTAGTTAGATGTTCTCGAGTAAGGCGAGTGGGATCAGTAAGTAGTTTTGCGGAAAGCTTATGACAAGTTTTAATGCGTTTAGAAATGGTGAACTGAGTAAATTGTTGCCTAAGTGTGCATTTTTAAGAAGAGAAGAACTTGAGAGATCAAGAGATTAATCTGGTGTCTTTTGACAACAGACCTGGTGAAATGGGCAGGACAAGCGTGGACCTGGTGAAGTAGAACGTATGAAAAATAAACCCTGTGCTGAGGTATGTCTGGACAGAGTTGAGCTTCAGAAGCGTCACATAAAAGGACAAACGTCACTTTCGACAAATGTAGCTTACATGCCGTGGCCAGGTAAGGTTTCCGTCTAGTATCACTCCGAAGTACTTCACTGAATCTTTGTTAACCAGTTGTTCCCTTTCAACTGATACTTGAGTGTAAAATCAGTATATTTGAAGTACACGTCAAACTTCTTGGGGAAGAATAGAATGCCTCTAAAACTGAGAGAACTAATAGCCAGAGTGTGTACTGCGGACCATTTAGAAAGTTCTGCCTTGCCAGTTTTGTTGGCTGAAAGAAAAGAGTACCAGAATATACGGCGAGCCAAGAATAATATCGTCAGCGTGTTTTATAGAAGGACTATTGTCGTGGTGAAGATGGAGAATACGTAGGCTGAATACAGAAATGGTGATAATGTGGCACCTTGAGGGACATCAGGGGTAGGAGTGGCAAAAAAAGGCGGGTGCTTTTGTAACAGATGAACGGTCGACGGTTACGGAAATAATCGCTCAGCGGTGTAGTAGGCGGAGGCTCGGGGCATGAACTGCAGGAGAAGGAAGGCAGTTCGTTTCTGTCGACACAAATAAAGGCGTCACCGTGGTTTAGAAAGCAAACCCTAGCTATTTTTATCTTTTATCCAATGACAGTTGAATGTGATAAGCCAGAGTGACAAGTGCATCAAGGACGGGTGGCGGAGATCCATGGACAAACTGGTGGGGGTCCGAAACACTTAAGAAAAGCTATTTGTAATGGACAACCAGGTTTTCGAAAACTTTCGGAATAAATGAGGTGCAAGCTACGGGACTGATTTTGGAGCAATTCTTCTATAGACCAACAGTGATGGCTGCTAACCTCTAGCAGTCGGGGAATTTTTCGTCTTTCACGCCCTGTTTGAACAGTTTGGAAAAAAGGGCTAGAGGGTGGCTGCACTCTCCCCGAGGACTATCGGCTAGAAGTAATCTGGTCCTGAGGATGTTCTAAAGTTTAGAAGCCTTAGTTCTTTGCAAACATCGGAGAGGTGGATATAAATTGGAAGTATTTTTGAAGGCTCATCTTCGAAAGATACGGGACTTGGAGGCCCAACTTTCTTAACGAATAATAGACTCAAAGCTTCGACGCTAACTGCAGCGGACTTGCATGAAGATGAACCTTTGCATAAAATCTTTGGTAGACTCCAAGTCTCTTTATTGTTTTTAGGCTCCAAGAGGTTGCAAGCATGTAATTCATTCTGGAAGTGGATGTGCTACCCCGGCTAAAAAAAGCATTCGATTCATTAAATCACCAACTACCACTCACCAAACTAGCGGTTCTCGGATTAATTCCCTCGATTACAGCATGGATCAGGAACTCAGCAAAACAGGAAGCATGTTCTAGGTTAGAGCAGGAGACTGTTTTGTAGGTGGGCCCTCTGCAAGGTGGCATAACTCATTGTTTATTACTAGGGCCTCCGTTCTTTTTATGATTTTTAGACGACCTCACTACAGGCTCATTTAAGTCCGTCTCCTACATGTGGTCAATGTCTGATTGGTCTCGTCCGTATCGGACGATTCCGCTCAGCGAGACCTGGACAGGGTATACTAATGGTCCCAAGAATGGGATCTATCACCCAATGGTAATGAGTGCGTGCATTTAGCGGGTGGCCGAGGGAGACGCCCATTGAGGCAGCTAAAACCGCCGGATCAAGGGGTTACTATACCTTGGGTAAGCAGCGTATTTGACCCAGAATTTGCGATCACCGCCTGTTTTGAATCAAGCAAAAGAAGTCGCATGGCTGCTCAGAAAGCCCCCGAAGACCTCCGACAGCTGAAAAAAGCTGCAGCAGCGAGTAGACTAGAATTTCTGGGAGAACCGTTACGGAGAATCGTGTCCGAAATCGGCTGCCGTACAAAGCGAAGGACGTTTCGGTCACGGAACTGGTGCAGAGGAGCTCCTCTAATAGGTTTTTCCGCCTGCGGGGCCTCGGTTATGGGCAGGGCGTCGATAAGTTGAATCCGTGCTTGCAGAAACGTAGCAGGCGTCAGAACAGCCTGATAGGGAACTTCAAAATAGTTGAAGGAAGGGTCAACGTTAGTGGAGGAGTGAGACCGTCGTAGATACTTAGTAAAAACGCAATTCTACGTAACTGAAGAGGAGAAAAAGGATCCAACTGGGAGAAAAATATTTTTCCTTTGAGGTAATCAGTTTTCAGAATGCACCACAAAACTAACTGGTCACTGCATAGAAGTGAATGATTCCAAGAAGCAGCCTGACGGAAAAATGGGTCAGCGAGTGCAACGAAAGAAATCACTGAGTGATACTTCAACTCTCTTGCTTCCTGTCCGTCACCTCAACCCCCATTTCAACCGTACGATTTTGTTACTTCCTAATGCATTGTTTTGTTCAACCGGGCCCCTAGGTTATGTTTGGTTTTTATGTTTGTAAAGCTTGAAAACGTCTGTGATTTGGCTGGATGGGCTTAGGAAAAATACTTAAAATTTTACACTCTTTAAAATTCAACTTACTGACCCTTAATCTTCCCGCCTTCTTCACATTATCTACTGAAATACTTATGGAAGCTCCAAAGGTCCTCCTTAGACATGCCAAGGTCCCGGCTGTAAATCAGACAATTCGTACTGCCAGGCTCAGAAAAACCAGGAACCCTCAACCTCAGTCTGCACTCAGTCCATGATCACTAGGTCTCGTTGACATTTGTTTCGTAGTCAACAAGAAGATTAACAGGGTAGATCAAAAAGTGGTGGACCTGCATAACCAGGTCTAGTCCATCGATGATATTATATTAAAGATATCCCCTATATCTTGCATAAAGGAACCCGCCCCTACAAATAATCCCCAAAGCCTAGCCATGGCGAGCCTTTTCTTGGACTCAATTGCAATCGAAACTTATAAGCGTATAGCCAAAACCAAAAACGTGATAGTCTTCAACATCCCTGACCAACTGCCCCTGCTGTCAACCAAACTCGCCATAATGAATGCTTGAAACACGGAACACCACAGGTGCCACTGCACTCGGCTGCGCAAAAAATCAAAAAGCAACGACTGTCCCATGGAGTTCCAATTCACTGACGAAATAAAAGCTAGGGAATTCATAACCAGTTGGCGAATCGTTGCTAACGCCACCTCATTCAAAAGAATCAGAATATTACCGGATAAAACGCCTCTCCGAAGAGAGATTTTTTGATCACTAAAAAGTACCTCAGCTTCACCGACGCAGCCTGTCGATGAAATACCAGCCGCCCCGCCGCCTCGCTGCTTGTGAAGCCCCCGCAACACAAAAGCCCTCAGTTGCCTGCACTACGCTAGTTGACCTAGACCTGACCACCACCCGATCTCCGGCACATCCTCCGAGTGAACGGCCCTGCCTCCTGCCACCAACCGCCGCTCTCACAACTGCCAATGATGTCCATGCCAAATCCACTATTATCCCGGGGCCACCAAAGTCCCGTGCATCCAGGCCTGTTGCGGCTTATGTCAACCTACTGTCCACCTTCTCACCATCGAAAAAGACTCCGGGGAAGTCTGTTGCCAACAGCCCGTCCTGCCCTGATTCAAGTTCCACCGTCCAGCGGACTCAAATCGTTATAAAAGCCATAATCTACAATACAGCCAATGGTCTCATCAACCGACAGAATTCTGTGTCCTCCCACAGCTTCCAGCGACTCCGGCCACTCTTGTAATCCCTCTCACCCGTAAGTCTTCTCAGAGCCCCATTTAGGTCCCCCACCAAGCACGGCAAGTATAACCCCAAATAATCCATGCACGTTGGCGGGCAGAACCCAACCCTGAATTACCTTAAAGAAGCGAACCCCACCTCACTGTATTAGCGTGATGCCTCGACTTACTAACAAGGTCCTCTCAGCTCCACTTTGAAATACAGGCGAAAAAAGGCAGCAAGTAAGGCATCGGGACCAAACGCACCATGTGTAACAGCCGGTCGTGGAAAATCCCCCTTTTTCCCTCGCGATTCAGTGTTTTTCCCAACATCACTCATTTCCATACACTATTGACTTGTCTTTACGGACTGGTTGTTTTTCTGGACCAATTGTTGTTTGTTCGCGCCCAGAGCGCTACTTTGGAACATCCTTGTTCAGGACCTGCGTGACGCACGTGCTGTCTGCTCACACGCTGCTATTCGGTTTCTCGTTGTTGAGTCCTTGTGATCGTATTATTGAGGTTTGTATATTGTTTATGTCATTGTTTATTTTAATAATCTAGTATCGTAGAATTATCACGGATAATCGCCTTCTGATTTCGGGATCCGTTGCAAATTTGGCTACGCATTGCTCAAACGTTCGTAACACCATGTTGTCCAAGCAAGCCGAGGAAGTTTCCCAATCGTCTGGCTGAGCGCCATCTCCTCACGCCGAACCCCTGTAACCAACTTCATTCTCCTTCAACGACGGAAACAAATAGCCCCGTGCTGAATATTATTCAATGGCACCGATTGTCAAGCTCCACTTTCTTTCCTGAACACAGGATGGGCCAGCCCAACCAGCTGCAGTTATTTCGTCGGTCCTGGTCAAGCGGTAACCACCCGCCCCCCGCATATCCCGTTGAACCCAGTCACCACTAATTTCTACCATCTCACTTGCCATTACCCGTTACCTCGGCATCTAACCCTCCACCTGGCTATTTCAACCACCCCGGAAATCCCGCCCCCGCAAAAGACCAATTGTTTCTTGACAACCCCCCCAACCCAGCCTCACTTGCTTACCGACAACATTTCTTCACACTGCCGACTCCTCACTTCTAATTCCTGTTTGGCCTCCATCGCTTCTAAGCACGACAATCCTGATATTATGAGTCCACTTAATGATGTTTACCATCTTAGTTGTGTTAGCCACCAACACCCGCCGATGGTTGCTCCTACTGCATGTCATGACGATACAACTGAACTTACCTTGCTCCTCATTAACGCTCGATCATTGCTGAATAAAGCTCACGCTCTACGTAATATAGTTCCATCTTCCGACTTCGACATCATTGTCATAACCGAAACCTGGCTAAATGACTCTGTCCCATCGGATCAAATTTCTATTGACGCTTACCAGACCTCTGTAAAAAATCGTCGTCCTCTTGGAAAAGGCTGTCTAATCTACGTTAAAAACAGCCTGCCTACCATTCCTTTCTCTGATCCAACACTGGAAGCAGTCCAGGACACAATATGGGTGACGTTTCTCCACTCCACATTGGCTGCGTGTATCGACCACCCAATTCAAGCGTCACGAACTTCGCCCACGTAGTCAGTGCTTTTTACCAATTTGCAATATTATCCTCTTCGTCAAAAGTCATTGATGACGCTTTCAGTGCACCTAATATCTGCTGAAACACCACTTCTTCTCCCCAATACTTCACGAGCTTCATTTTGACCATATGCGTAGGGCGGTGGGTGCAACACGTAATGACCCCAAACACAGGAAACAGCATTCTCGACTCGATATTTGCCCTAGGCCTATCGGATGTGATAACTACCGCCTTCAATCTCTTCCCAGGCAGTGACCATAGAAATGTATCTCGCCAATTCACAGCCAAGCATATAGATCCCATAAGTAGCTCATCTCAACAGCCCCTACATACGATCAACTGGATAAACCTCGAGCCCATGCTTCGATCCCTAAACTGGGATGACCACTTCCTGCAGCACGACCTTCAGCTCGCCAGTAAGGTACTCTACTTTAAGCTACATGGCTGCTTGTCGACAATCACCACCATCGGGACCAACTGCTCTTAAACCTGCAGCTCTCACCAAACAAGGCTGCAAAATAAATATGAAAACTGCACAATGATCCATAATAAAACCAGAGAATTCTCCATAATATTACAACTGCACTCCTTCTCTGTAACCATCAGTCTTCGGACTAATGGACTGCTGAAAAAGCAGGAGATTCCGGCCTGGAATTCCTTTGGCAGATCTTACTGATTGTCCTGACTGGTAAAGAGCAGAAATTAGGGAGAGTCTTCAGGGATACCCTATTTAAGTTTAGGAAACAACATGCAAATTAAATCTGAAGCCAAAATAGACGAGGCGCTCAATACCTTCTTTTCAGAACCCATGATGGCTGACGCCACTTCAAATCCGCCACCCGTACCCCTCATCAACGAGCAGGTTCCCTCTGACGTTGAATTCAGTTTGAACGGAGTGGCCCACCTACTGCTGCTTGTTAGACCCTCCTTCCGCCCTGGCTATGACGGCATCCCTCTAGCACTCTTTCTTCTTGGTGAACTGACGTCGCTGCTATCCTTTTGCGTCTCAATAACTTGTCCCTCAAACATGGCATTTTTCCATCCCAGTGGAAATCTTCAAACATTCTTCCTATCCACAAGAACGTCCAGTGCATGACCCTTCAAATTATCGTCCTATTAACCACAATCCTTTAGCTGCCAGAATAATAAAGGGTTTGAATAAACAGAGGATGTCCGATTTCATTCTTTCCTATAACCTCATTCACAGCTGTCAACATGGCTTCCTTAAGTCGCGTTCTTGTACCGCCTGCCAGCTTGATTTCTTCAACCTACTGACCACTGCAGCTGACGACGGCAATTCTATGATTATCATCTACCTCGACATGGCCAAGGCATTTGACCGAGTTCCTCATTCCAGGTTGGTAACAAAACTCTGGGCCTATGGTGTCTTTCACAAGCTTTTATCGTGGATCACTTCCTACAAGTCGGACCGAACCCAGGTTGTACATGCTAATGATCATCTATCGCAACCGTTGTCTGTCACTAGTGGAGTTAAACAAGGGCGTTTACTTGGTCCCTTATTTTTCTTACTCTATATTGGCGACATTTTCTTGATTGTGCAGCTTGGCGCTCCTTTGCTCTTCGCCGGCGACATCAAAGTCGTTGATGAGTTCCGCCATCAAGATTTGAGGACTGCGCTGTCTGACACTGATAATGATCTTAGGAAACTTGATCAATGGTGAACTTCATGGCAGATGTACTTTTCGACAACTAAAAACTTCTACACAACCAATGGATGTCAAGTCCCCCCCCGGGACCCTGTCACTGAACCAAGTGCCCATCCCCTCAAGCTCATCAGTGAGGGATCTTGGGCTTCGATACAACAACAATCTGCAATTATCTGAACATTCCTCATTCCAGACGGCTGGGGCCAGACAGATAATGGACCTTGTTCTCAGAACATTTAGAATGAAAAAGTACTGTTCTTACGCACCAATCCCATGCTAGACCCCACCTCGAATATTGCCCTAAAATCTTCTCCGGAATGTTTAAATCAGATACGATACGCCTTGAGAAAGTCCGGCGTACCTTCACCAAGAAGCTAATAGAACACTCTTCTCCTCTGACTTATAAAGAGAGATGCACTTTACTAAAACTTGACCCCTTATGGCTTAGACATGTTAAGCTTGCCTTTTATTTTCTATATAGACTTATTCATCGCCATGCCTTCTCTTCTACCACCTCTACACAGTTTTCCCTACCCTCATCTTAACCTCTGAGCCACAGAGACTTCAGTCTGACCATCCCACTGCCGGGGCTGGCAATAAGATCCAACTTCTCTCTTCTTAAATACTCGAAGCTTTGAGATAAGCTGCCCCTGACTATTCGTAAGCGTGTGTCAATAACCCAGTTTAGCCGTGCCGGTAAATCACAACTTACCATTAGTTATCTTTTATCTTTGACTAACACCAGCATATCCGAGGGTCGGGCCTATGAAAAAGGCATCGAACTCTAGAACCCTAGCTTCCCTCTCCCCTCCCGCTCTCTGCTTTCCGTCGAGATGGCCTTCGAAAAAGGGTTTCAAAACTATGTCTAGACAATTACTGCCCTTTTCACTATACATGTCTAGGGCAGCCATATAAAACAGCTCTCCTGTAGCCCAAGGCTTTTAGCCATTGATGTTTTTCCCTAGCATCGAATGGCTCAGTGGTGCCGTATCCTAGGGCATTAAGTTCCGTTGCCCACTACCTTAATTCTTGATTCTTCGGTTCTTCTCTTATTTATTCTGGCTTCCGCTCCCCTCGGCTTCCCTGCCCGGTCGTAATTTGCTTTTTCTAATCATCCCGGTTGGAAATCTTTTATCCCATACGTCCACCTTCCAATTGCTACCTGTTAGCCCCAATTTCCTCCCTTTACACTTCCCGACACGAAAGCTAGTCCGTGTTGCCAAGATTTCTGAATCCATCACCTAACTGAGACTGCTATCCTCTCTATGTGTACGCAATAACATCTACTGGCGCAACCCAACTCAACCACACCAGAACGACCTCTGGCAGTCTTGGGCACGGTCTGGCTCTGTACGAAACTAAAACATATATGCAGGCTCGTGCATTACAACGCTCGCTGTCCTACTCCGTGTGTTTACTTAGCCTCGAGCTTGTAGGTACCTGTACATTTCCGACTTTTTCCATGATTTTCAACGTCCCTTGGTGCGACACTCCTTTGTTGTACCGACGTTTTAATGTAAAACACACACTTTTTGGTCGTCACCACCGCGCAATACAAAAAGGCTGTAAATAAATCCTTCATTCTGGCACGGTCTCATCTTCTGGTTTCGAGTGTCTTGGAATCATATCGGTCGGAACTAACTGAGTGAAACAAACATTTTTAGAAGCTTCAACGGCGTCTCTTGGCACTTCGCTCAATACTATCCTGTCCTGTCCAACGGATGGCTGTCAGACCAAACTGAACGGAAGACATTGGCGGATATTGACTCTTCGGCACTCATCTCCTGATCACAAGAACACTGAACAACTGTGAGTTTGTGTCTCACCTTTTGTTTCATTTTAATTCTTTATGTACATACCCATTTGGCCTTTTTATCACCGCAGGCCCCTCCGCCCATCTTAGTTTGCTAGTGTCGTCTTAGATATTGTTGACAATAATTTAGTGTACCACATAAAGTAGTACGCTACACGCTGTATTTTCTCAGCCCGTGAGAGCAAAACCCCTGATGTCAACGGCACCTTCACCATAGCTGCGTCCGGACGTGGGTAAAGCAAGTTACCCTCAGCAAATGCGAAAAAATGACATTTACGCGAAAAATCACGGCCGGGCTGGGGGGCTATGGAAAGTTCGTAAATCAGCTAAACCACCCCTCTGTTAGAAAAAAGCTAAAAATAAATGGAAGAACATAAAAGACCTGGTGGAATCGATTTGATCTAAGAATACCACTAATATCGGGCTGTGGGGGTAATGGGCAGCTTCCAGTCGGGGGTGTCTCCCATCAGCTCAAACATGACCCTGCGAAGGGGGAAACCTCACACCGCCCTTGTCCGCTTGACATGCTTTTGGTTTCTACGCACGAGAATAACTGGGGTGATAACGAACTGGTCTCTGCACATATGTTTATCCGCCTCCCGCTCTAATTTTCAACCACCTCGTACCTTCCCATGCAAGCGTGGCATGGTGGTTGACGTCAGCTACAAAACCGCCATGGCTCTGGACAACAAGTCAATACATCAGACGACAAACACGTCTCTTCAAAGTACCAATTGCATACATGTAGATGCTAGTGTATATAAAAACATACATGTAAGAACGTAGAGGAAAGCACCCGTATTTTTCGCCCACTTATCTACTTTTTTCCGTTTCGTAAGAAAGCGACGTTCCTCTTGTCCTAGAGTCCATTCTACTCTCCAGTTTGCAGCCTAACCTAACAGCAACCGGAAGCATAAGACCTGTAGATACCCCAAGATAGGTTTTCCCATATATCCTCTAGATCTATCACACAAACTTTCCATTTAGGTTCTCAGTGTGTCCCAGCAGCTTCCTTGTGACCTGTAAAACACCACTGAGAGATTTGTCCCATTTCCCCAGACCTATTATGCAAACTTGCAATTCAGGTTCTTCTTGTTGTTTGGCTGATTCCTCACGTACCCCTCAGACCCTATAATCCAAATGCACTTCCGCGGCTTTATTAACCCTGAAAGATAAGACTTCCCCATGAATGGCCGAATTGGTAATCAATAGCTTAGCCTAATAGTGCAAGCGCAGTTAGCCCTCACGAGCACCGAATTACAGTAGCAACGACTCCCCGTTTCACTAAGACCATTGTGCCTTATTTCCAACCTCCGCACTCTTATCCATTATCTTGCTCGTGCTAACCCTCAGCTGGAACATCCCTCAGACTGTGATCCTCCCTTTTTCAATTTCAGGACCACTCTGTCATCATGTTGCCCGGCTATAATATATCACGCAGACAGCTTATCTTTTTCCCTGCCCGTCCACAACCGCACTGAAGGCCGGTTACCGCGAATAAGATCTAACCTCCGGGTCCCACCCACAAGAAGCCCTGGTATTGCTGCATATGCCCCTCTGGGGCTTAATGAAGAATTCTCACCACAAGACCTTCTTGATGTCGAAGCCACCGTGCGAGAACTCCCAACTAAATAGTGATCGGTCCAGATTCGGCGATGCCCTCCTCCTTCCGGTGATGACACAGCCAACACAAACCGCAGCCAACTGTTGCCCAAAAAGCCAAACACGGACACAGAAAAGCCACAGGAAACTCAACAGAATAATGTATTCGCCAATCTATCAGCGTAACCTGGTCTATTGCAGAGGTTCCCGCCCTTGTCTTGCTTCGTATATTTCCTCGTGGACACGGCATTCCGATTGTTGATCAAACCTTCATGGAACTTCATCCATCTTCCACCGGCTGCGAACCGCCGACACTAGATGACGCATATCAGTTCTCATAGAAATTGTCCCACCTTTCCAGAGGGAACTAATATCAATAATAATAGTAATAATAATAATGTTGGTTTATTTTGGAGACATTCGAAGCATGCCATGTGCATGATCTTATTGATACAGGTGATGGAATGGATAGAAATAATTCATAAAAATGTGGAAACTCTCATGGATATGTAGAATAAAAAGGCTCAGAAGGGGGAATAAAGTGGGATGAAAATAGGATAAACGTATGCACACCATAGAGATTGTGTGGAGTTTAAATGAACTCAAGGGCGGATTTGAATGGATGCCCGGTGAGTTTGAAAGTCAAGGTCAGATGGACTGGGCTGCTGGCCCGGGTAAATACATCTGAAATCCGACTGATAAACACAAGAAAAGGTATAAATCGGTATAAGGAACTGCAGTAGCTAGGGACGATGGAGAAAAAAGTGAGGTGCACTGCAGTGGATTGGATATCGATGAAGCATTGCTACTCTGCAGTGGATTGTCGGCGAACGGGGCATAAAACTCGTCGTAAAACAGGGAGCGAGCAATACAAGACGTAGAGGGTTGATCAGATGAAAAAACAATATAGAGGGATTGGATACGGTAGGTGTTGGGCACAGATGTAGAGTTGATGGATGCATATGATGACGGCCGTTGGGATGATAACAAGAGAAATGGCCGGTGAGGAACTGCAAGATGCAGAGCGCGTGCACAGATACATATATGCGCAAGTTCATATATATATATTATATATATATGTATATTTTATGTACATATATATAAGAAGAGCAGGAGCAATAACAATGGGGTTCTAGAAAGTAATTATCAGTAACTGGGAGGGATAGGTAAGGTTAGACCAAATGGCGTAGGATAAACTTTGGAATATCGTGATGGGTTAACTTCATGACTGGTGCACATGGCAGTCCAACGGAGAGCAAAATAGAATGCGGAAGCACAGAAGTGATGAAGACTGTGAGGAGCAGTACATGGAAGAGTGAAGATGAAAGAGAGGATCGAGTAAAACAGGCAAGAATGAGTCTAATTATTTGATCAATGCAGGTGCGACATGTGGTGACGGACCAGAGGAATCGGGTAGTGGCGGGTCAAACGATTTGTAACTTAAGAGAACATCATGAGGTAACGTTGTCATTACAATGGTGGAACATGAAAAATCAGACCAAACTGAAAAGCACACAAGAAATGCCTGTGGCCCAATTGGGGATATTTGAAAACCGTCAGGCATGCATGGAGGAGGCTAGAAATTGATATGGGAAAGGGTGGTAGCGGAAGACGGTGGAGGAAAAAGAGGGATCCATTGCCAGAGATTATACAGTAATAAGCCTGTGCTACAGTGCAGTAGATGGTCAGCGGACAGGGCACAAAAATCATCGTAGAAGGGGCAGCGGCCATTGGGATAGGCAGAAGGTGGTGCGGATGGCAAGCATGATCTGTAGGAATTTGATACGGTAAATATGAGGTGCAGATTTAAAAAGAGTGGACGCATATCATGAGGGTCAGCAGGATGGTAGCATGAGAAATAGCCGGCAAAATGTGCAGGATGCGGTATATATATATATATATATATATATATATATATAAGTACATAAGTGGGTATGCGAGGAGCAGGAGCAAATAGCAGTAGGGTACTGGGAGAAAAAGCATCAATGATTGGAAGAGGGAGATCGGATTGTATCTAAGTGTGCAGGATTAACTTGGGAGAACTCAGACGAAGTAATTCATGACGGGATAACATAGTGGATCAACAGATAGAGAAGACTGAAGAAGCATAAAAGTGATGCTGGCCGTGAAGAGCAAACAATAAACAAGGGAAGATGAAGGGTAGGATCGGAGAGGTCAGGTAAGAATGGGTCTAGTTATTTGATCAATGCAGGTGCCACATTTGGTGACGGTCCAGAGGAATCGGGTAGTGACTGATCAGACTGTTTGGAACTGTAAAAGAACACCATGACGTAACGTTGTCTTTAAATATCCAAAAATCTGTGAAAATTAGTATTCCTGTGCGAACCTTCATGAAGTTCTTCCCTGCCTCCTTTGTCTCGACGCCAATTACCTTTTCAATTGAACACGAATATGCATTATTGGCCATTTTCTTGCGTCATTCTTGTGAATACTGTATTTCCTGTGTCCTAAGCCAATGTCAGTCTGAAGATTCCTACATCCGGCCAGTTCATTACTATTGCCACAGTTGAGTCGAAATTATTTCGTACCCGCAGTGTATCCTCTTGTCGCCTTGCTTTACTTAAACTCTTCTCAGCCTTAGTCTATTGTTTCTGTAATTTGCGAATCCCTCTCTGGAACTTGTGACTTTTCCACCTAACTCAGTGATATTGTAAACTCTGCCCATGCTTACACGCGTGCCTCTCGACCACGGTCCAGAAATATACCATCGCTACTCATCGATTCTGACCCCGCTGAATTCCAGTAACTCCGTGAAACCCACGGCCCAAATGGCGATTGGCCAGCAGCTGGCGACAAATGCACGTACAATATTCGGGTTGCTGCGCAGTGTCAGAAGATCCTTTTACTGTTTCATCCACCGCCGGATTGAAGAGTGCTCTATCTCTCCGCCTGTCAAGGCTACGGGTGATCAAAGAAGCTTGCGGTGCAAGGGTCTGGACAGTTTTGTCACCCAGCAGCACGCGTTTCGTGAACCGAGCAGAACTAAATTGGACTGTGAAACCGAAATCCGTCTCCCCTCTATTTAGCGATCACTAGGGTTCCTAACGAGCTATCTTCGCAGGACGTACAGAACAAAGTTGAGAGGAGCGGCTACAACGTCCTGAGAACGACAGTGAAATTACAATCACCAAAAATACCTGACCAATGACTAAGTTTCTCCAGAATAAAAGAAGAAGGGTTGCAGGAACCCGCTTTCTAGATTATAGAAGACAAATATTGAAAACCCTCCCAAATATTTAATATGCATTTCGATTGTGGCTATCTTTAACATTACTTTTCCTAGCTCATCCATAGCAGCACTTTTGCACGTTCGTTTGTTTGCCTGAGACAGTTGAAATTGGCCTTTAACGGATTCTGCCTGTCTTGTTTGGACGGCGGGACATCGAACATTTGGGTTTTGCTGCTAGGTCTAATTGGTTGCAAGTTAAGGGTTTGTGTGAACTTTCACTGTTGATGATTTCAATTTATTACCTGAGAAACTACGTCAGAATCTCGTTTTCGTTTTGGGATTCGTTTAAATTGGCTACGAACCAATCGAATTGTGATTTTTGCTACTTACGAGATCAAGTGGTTATTGCAAAGAGGTAAAGTCTGTGCGGAGGCAGAGTGGTACCATATCAAGTAAAAATAGTTATAAAACACGGTTGAGGTAGCTGCCTTGTAAGAGGTTCGGAAAAAGAGCATTTGGTTGAAAAAGGCTATCCAGAGGAAGCAGGTGGCTCCGCCAAAATGTGCTAGTACCATTGAGAACCGAGTCCTCCGGCAAGGCAGCGGACCCGAGGGAGAGTCTTGAGACCATAACTGAATTGCGGGCTAAGCTTTGAAAACGGCATTGCTGGAACCTTCAACAAGGATCCTAAGGTGTGCAGTAACGGACCACCTCGAGAACAGCGGTGGAGGAGGGGGGTGTTGGGAAAGAAAACCACCCAAGGGTGTGCGATGAACAAGAAAATTTTGAGAATCTGCTGTGATATTTTGGGGGGTGTGCAGGTCGGATCAGGGAGAAACTAGAAAAACTATTCAGTCAATCATGCGCATCCCGAAAATGGTAGACATTGAAGTCGGCGAGGGCGGATCCTGTGGGAATCTAAGCCTCCTGACATAGTTTAAGAGAGCGGGACCTGATGGTCTTCGTTCAACAGTAGTGAAACCTTTGGCCAATCCAATAACAAAGGTAATAAAATCATTGGTTTGTTTTGGGGACACCTGAAGCTTGCTTGGCTGAATGATCATATGGTACAAGTGAGGTCCCAAAGGGGATTGTTGGATATTCATTTGGGAAAATGCAGCAAGAGTCTAGAGGTTTTAGTGGTGACACGGATGAACGTCCGGCAAATTTGAATTTGAATTTCAGTCGGATGCCTCGCTCGTAATGTGGTGAGTGGGCTTTGTGTTCAGGGTACTGAATCAAGTAAGGTAGGGAGCGAGGTAAAGTGCACAAAGCTTCGACTAGTATTGATATAAAGTTTCAGGTGAGGGTATATTGACCGAAAATGGTTTCGAATGGGCTCTGACAAAAAAATGGTAAAATAAGCATTGATGACTGATTCGTGCTTGAAACTGTAGTTTAAGTGCTCAGATAAATAGCTAGGGTATAATACAGAAGGAGTTGAGACGTCTTTTAGGGGGAGAGGATTTGTGCGAATGAAAGATAAATTCCGATTTACCAATACATTAGTACTTATTATCTGGCAAGAGGTTGTGGGAGACGCATTCAGTGGGGTTTATATGGGCCCCAAAACATGGAAATTAGGTAGAGCAGAGAGACGAAGATTGACAAATGAGTGACATACTGTCTAAAAAGGCTTTATTTAGGTAATTAGCCAACAAAAGTAGATAACAGCGGACGGAGGGGTTGATATGCAGTCATCTTATAAAGTCATATAGGGGTAGTGCACAAGTGATACTGTTAAGACAAAGAGATGGCCGCATAAAGGGATATGCTGATAACGGTCTGGCGTGGGAAAATTAGGGGAACACCTGGTTGGTCAATAACTTGGCATACATGAAGTTTATTTCCAGCATAAAATTAGAGAATTTATTTTCAAAGTGGTATTCGGCATAGATGCCCAATCGTTGTAAAATGACGGGAAAGATGGTAGTGGTTAAAAGGCGAGTGTAAGGTGTTCAACTATTGGTTGATCAGAGCTAGCTCCGGGGCCGACATATGAGGAATATAGCTTCACAACATAGTGGGCATATTAGTGGTATATGAGTTGGGTATCCGGCGGAAACAACTGAAAGTACCGCATAACTGAAACCGTCAAAGAGCTCTAATGACTGAGTGGCTGGTACGTCGGGGAAAGTTCAACGTGAGAACTTGAGGAGACAAAAGGACCAAAAGTACTCTGGAATACAGGTAGATGACTTCCCGCTGAAGATGTAGGAGAAGCGCTCGATGGACTGTGGGGCAGGTATCCGACCACGATAGAATAGCGATTGAGGTCAGTCGAGGAGCGAAATATGATACGATTGTGGATCGGCCTGGGTTCATTGTTGAGAGGCGTGACAGCACCAAAGGACGGTAGAAAAGTGGATGCGGGAGTTGAAAATATAGTGGACTGATAGAGTCATATAAGAGTAGGCCACGTGAGAAGCTATCAGAAAGTGCAAGTGATTGCATAACTAGGTATGCCGAAGAGAGACTGAAATGGGATATTGCGGAAAAGGTCGGCGATCGATATTCTGGATTTTGGAGCGTTTTTATCAAAGCCACCGTCGACAGGGTTCATATAAATGGCTGGAAATGCAGCGGGATGACAAACATGATGTGAAGAACATGGAGCCGGTGTCACGCAGATGAAGGGCTGGAAGGGCGACCACTTTGTGCCTTGTGACACTGTGGACAGATAAGAGGAATAATACATAAATAGTGTTTTTGTTAAGTTAAATGGACTGGTGACATACGAGTTGCCCAGTAGATGAACGATCTCCTGAAGAGTTTATCAAAAATTGTGATGTGCATATTGAAGATACCGGAACAGTGATACCGTCGTACATTTCGAGGCATAGAACCTAGTAACTGGATGGAGTATAATAAAGGTTATAATGGATCAGTTTAGATACATAGAATGAAAGTCGGTGAAGACAAATTCTGGTAGTGGCAGTCAGTAGCTTACTTTTCTGAGCCGGGCGAAAAAGTGCGCACAGATCAATCTAAAAATTAACGGTGAGTATGGTAGAATTCGCTCAGGAATATTTGAGGAGTCTACGGGAGGCAGCAATGCGATGCAGGGATGGTGTTTTTCAATCCGCTACCAGTGCTGGTGGGTGAGACTGGTCGAGTACTGAACACTCAACCTTGAAACCACTTCTGTGGAAAGAAGGTGCGATCAGCCAACCTAAGTGACCCTGAGCATTTTGCGGACCATCTGCAAGCCCGATGTGCAACGGCCAATCGACGAATTTGACCGCGCCCGGCACCATTGGGATTAGTATGGGTTTTCTTGGTGATGCTCGATTGCCGTCAATACCCGGAGGCCCGCGGTCGGGTAGTCGGGGATCAGACGATCCCCAAAACGTGGCCAAAAGAGTATCCGTCGGGCAAACTACGAATGGGCGATCGATGAGTGGATGCATAGGCCAGGTTATAGATCAGTTTGGTCCTCAGAGTAAGGAAAGTCTTACAGAGAAAAATACGCGAGAATAGGGGTCTGAAAACGATGAAGTAGAGAAGTGCAGCCTGTGATGTTGCTATCGGAAAATAAACAGAATTTGATATAAAAGAAAACGTTGACGTGCGATCAATCTCTAAGTCTAGATTTTGATTGTAGAAAGCAGATACAGCCTAAGAATTCTTCCACAATTCAGTCTGTCCCAGGCTGCCGGTGTCTGCACGGTTCGAAAGTCTAGACCCCCTTGGTAGGCCTGGTAATCGGGTAGATTAACGTTCAGGAGCCAAACAGCTAGGGCTTCTGTTCAGCGCAGCCTTCGGAGAAAGTGAAGTACCACAAGAATGTCTTGCCTCCGTCGTAGCGCTCATCCAGAAATAGAGCAAAAGATGGGCGTGTACGAATTAGCGGATGGTGCACTTTGCGTCAGTATTGCTGGAGGTCACGGAAAGGTTGATCCAGGACTGCATAACCAAGCAAGTGGAAAGCAACGGGCTGATACTATCCCACGGACGTGGTCTTAGTCTCCAAAAGCCATGCTAGTCCAACCTGACACACTAATCAGAAAAAGTGACCAGAACACCAATAATAGTGCCTAATAATATAAATATTAAATTTCATATGGAGCTCGAAGCATGCTTGATAGGAAGATCAAACAGAACATGCGAGGTTAATATGGCCTACATGAGGGAAAAAGATAAGTATGTAGAATTGGGGTATGGGGCGAAGACAAAGGTACATCTGCCCAGAGAGATTATATTCCCCGGCAGGGTTTAAGGCCAAGGCCAAGAAAAGGAGCCGACCCGCGTGAGAGGAGGTTACTGAGTTTTTGGAATATGAACATGAAACGGGCGCAGTTAGACGGCTCCGGCAAGAGGTCAAATAGGTACAATGGAAATTTTCAGAAAGCCCCGCATTTTTATAGAAAAATAGTAAACTAAAAGAGGCCGCATTGAACGGGATGGGTATGGCTAGAAATTGGCCGAGGAAGAAAAGACAATGAATCGGCAGTGGAATGAGGAAAATTGATCAACCGGCTGTCTAGCACAGATTGCTGCATAATAAAAAGACTCTCCTTTCGAAAATGGTGCCGCGTCGAAAAAGAAACCGTAGAATTTGTGAAAAAGAAGTGGGTCGGCGTGGTCAGGGAACCTGAAGCAACTGACTTCCTCAAGATGATGACGGATAACGAGATCGATTACGGTCGAACTGTTTGGTAGATGTGAAGAAGGATTGGAATGGTTATAATGCGAAGAACGGATGAAAATAGAGCTGAAAATAAAAGTTAAATTCGGGTCGATTATTCTTGTCACCCATAGGACGATCACGAGGCGTCCACGGTTACTAGTCTGCTGAAAGAGCTAACTTTCCTCTAAGCAATAATCAAGAGTACATCGTGTTCCTTCAGACCGAGGTGATGCAATGAATTATCTCGAAATGGGCGTTCAGTTGAACCTCTGAGGGGGGCAAATGTTCACCGGTCAGATTTGTCACAGCTGGGAGAATGCTGAGATTGATCTCAAACGGCGATGCGGAAATGCATGGAGACAGTATAAGTGATAATAAATAGTTATGAAGTAGTAATGGTTTCCGCTTTGGGGGAATGTAAACGTACACAAAAGAGGCTTGTGAATTGCACGGCCATTGTAGCAGTTTGTATTGAATAAAAGGGATAGTGAGGCGTCCAGAGTAAAGGGGTAGGTAATACTTTTATTATTTCTATTTTTCCAGTCAAATTACCGGTAAACACCAGAGAGCAGAATCTAATGTACGAGGTTATTTATGGGGGACAAAAATGCAATGTACATGGTGCTTCATGAGGTTTGGATAATGCAAGGAATATCTTATTACTGATATTCAGTTGAACTGATGAGAGAAAAATATTCGTCAATCAAACACATGACTGCTGGATGAAAACAAAAATGTTTTTCCGACTGTGACGGCATTCGGGGTGTGTGTTGAGACAAAGCGTGACGATAGCTGAAGTGGTAGTAAAATCTATGACAATGTCAGCAGCGGTTTCCGATGGAAGTGCACCCAGAAGAGGTAGGTGACCAACAAAGCCTAGTAGGTTGAGGGAGCGCCATAAATGGGTATCACCCAGGAGTGGAACCAAACATTATGTGGGAATACGAATATCAGCCGTCACTGCCAAAGATGTATGGAAGCGAGAGCTGGTTTGTGTAAGGTACGAAATACTGGAACATTGTCCCTTCCCAGGCGTGGGAAAATTATGTAAATATGACGGTATTGACGTGTTTGAGGTGAGTAAATCAAATAATGGGAGCAAGGCGAGCCTTATCAAGGGACGCGTTTGAGGACCAGGGTAGCAAGAAAATCGGAACTTAGCGATCCTCAACTGGAGCCTGTGGATAAAACTGGCTGCATGATAGACTCACGCACTATCATACTTGTCTGCGCGTTCGTGTGCTCCTTTGTGCAGGCACTCACCGTACGGTGCTGCAAAAAGCAAGTTTGTCCATAAACTTGCGCTTTCCTACTGTTACCGAATTGTGAACACACTAGACTTGCCAAGTGACTTCGTGACCATCAGGAAGGCTTATATGTTAGGCCCAGTGGGACCAGCAAGAAGACCAGAACAAGAGAGCCCAAAAGATATTTGTGGTAGAAGAAAAGGAACCGTCGTGCCTGAATGGTGAGTTCCGTTGTTTGGGCTAATCAAGTGAAGGTGTTGGCACAAAGGTTGCGAAGTCCGGCCACCGGATAATTCGAGCGACGCGTAGCAACCAATTTCGACACAATTCAAAACGAAGTCGATTCCAAATAGCTGCGGTACTATATACAACAAATTAATTAATTTTACAACAATCAAACCTCAACAGTGTTTCTTCTGGGCTCTTACGCTCCAAATTGGACAACAAATCAACAACTGCAGCTGAAGTAAAGCAAAAGGTAAGATACGGAAGATAAGATTACCGAAAACGGTCACAACGAGGTTCAAGCTGAGCGACTCTCGCTCGAGGCAACGGTAGGAGTCCGGTTTGTGACAAACGTTTAGAGAAATAAAACAAACAATTCTAATTCCGGCAAAAGTAGTTCATACGGATGAAAAATGTCGTTTTTAACATGGATTCTAATGCACGGAACGGGTTTCCAGGCAAGACGAAAAAGGGGAACGGTGAAACTTCGCAAAAGTGATGGCAAAAAATTTCCTAACGAGGTTGAGGCTGGATTCTGAAGAAACCCTTGTGTTGAAGATGCATAAAAGTTGCATGAAAACGCACGGCAAAGTAATTTGAAAGATAATATATTGGCGCAGAGTGAACAAAGATGTAACTGGAGGCTGGACCCAAATAGTTAGCCACTACAGACCAAAGAATTGAGGCTGAATTTCTTGTCCAAATTTGCTGAGAAAGATTCAAAAGTTATACGGCGTGACCTAATGTAGAAAAGATGCACAGTAAGTGAGAGGGCATCAGAGGGCTTAGAGCTAGTTATCACTCTAATGCTGTGGGAGAGGAGACAGAGTAGAAGGTGAAACCTTAAAGCGGGTAAACAGGCAGGATTCCCTAGTTGGATGAGGACCAGACTGAGGAAAGAATTTTCCACGAGAAAAGGTGGAATAGACTAGCCAAGAAGATAGCTAATAGGAAAGCTGATAGCATTCATGCTGAAGCGAGAGTTGAAGTTCTCTTTAGATTTCAAGGGGCATTAGACTCCACAAATCGAGGCTGTTGGTGAGTTAGCTAAATGAGCTCGGGCTGAATTCGTTGGCAGGGGGATGGGTCGTCAAAGGTCTCACAGCAAAGCAGTTTTGAGTGGGGACAGGGGAAGGTTCTTTGAGAAAGGAAAGACTGCTTAGCAGTGTACAGCATAGATCTGTCCTGGGCTCCCTGCTGCTCATATTTTCATTACTGACCCTGCAAATGAAATGAACGGTAACTGCTAAGAATTTGCGGATGACGTTGAACTGCTTGGAACGGCTGCTGATGGTACCGTAAAAAGAGACTTGGGTATTTTCTATGCGCTGTCAGCGGCACTGGATCACCCTTCCGACTAAACGAAATTTGATACCTCATAATTAAGAGCGAAGCTCGGTCCAATCCCCATGGTTCAACCAAGCAGCCAGACGGCGTTAGCCCATGCAGTTGAGGTAAGGTATCTGGAAGTGGTTACCGCAGCGAACTTCATACCAGGTAAGGAATGTGGGAGTGCCACAAAGAAATCCTCTGATGCACTTCAATAAAAAGAGCTGGAGTCAATTTAGCGAAGGCCAGATGTCTTCCCGCCAATATATAGGGCAACTTTGAGACCCCTAATGGGCCACTGCGTTTATTCTTGAAGTCCGTCCCTCGGGTGGGATAAAGCAGTTTTGCTGCGAGCATGGCTGCGATTGTCTAAGTTGTTTGGATACGACCGGGGACTAGGCTATAAGCAAAGGTTAGACAAACATAATCCACTATCTTTGGTGGAGAGGAGACGAGGAGGGAAGGAACGAGCACAATAACTAGGCCCGGGAACTCTGTCTTTAGCTTTCGGGAAGATGACAGACTGTGATTTCGAACGGCCCATCTAGCAAAAGCCCGTATGACAACTGGGATCAGGGGCACACCTTTTGCTGTGAGGTCTGTCAACGACTAAGATAAACCTGGGGGGAGATAATCATGACAACTTCAAACGACGCCTTTAAAAGTCCACTGGATAGGGCCGGGAAGAGATTTCTTGGTGGGATTAACCATCAGAACCCTATTTATCATCGTTCAATCGCTCCCGCTTTGTTTGTTTCCAACGGGCTCTCTCTTGAAGCTATTGGTCAAGCATACCTGATGACTAATGGCTTGAACCCCGGGGTCAGACTTTAATAGAGCATTTAGGCAGATATAATCCGACATTTCCTGTTTCACATTCCCCGGAAGTACCATGGGAGGAGAGATGACTATTCGTAGCGTTGAATTATCTGGAGATCGAAAGCTCATTGGTGCAATAAATCGCGCCATTTGGAAGACTGCCGTCAACTTTGGCTCTGGTCCACTGTTTTTCTAAAAGCCCTGACGGCAGTGGCATTTATAATCTCCTCTGGGAGCTCATTCGAATGGGGTATAGCGCTGCTCGAGAATTAATTTGCCCTAAATAGTGCCTTGATTGTTTTCTCCGCAATCTGAGCCCGTGCACTACTGTGCACTCCATGGGACGGAATAGAAAAGGACTGCTGGATTTATATCCGACAGCCTCAGGGCAATGAATTGGCTGTCACTTTTAAACAGAGAAGATTTTTTCTCTCTTCTGTCTTAGAGGGTGCTCAATGAGGCGTGGACTTAAAACGCGTGGAATTTAATCATGGCTCAAAATTAGGGCAAGTTGGTTCTCGAATGGTGTGAACTCTGTTCGAATGGGCTCGCGCAGGGGATCCATTCCAGTTCAGTTTGCACAGAGCGAAAGTGGACAAGAATAATCGTAAGTCCAGACTGCTGAGTTGTGTGGGAGTTTTCTTCGCCCCTAAACTGCACGTTAATTTTTTGGTCTGGAAGGCAGAAGGAGAGAGGTGTTATCACCTTCACAAACATAATTCCGTCGACAAAGATGCCAAGAGCACACTGTGTCACTCCGCGTTGGCACGGTTAGTTCTGTAAACTCTGTATTCCTGAGTGAACCTAGGGCCTTCTTGAAAGTTAGCACACTGCTGCACCTAACAGGATCTTCTGGTGGTCTATTCCACATGAGTACAACCCCATTTGTAAAAGGCTTAGCTCGTATGTCTAGCTTTAGGTGTGCCGTTTGTAGCCAAGGGTCGTGCCACCCTATGACTCACCGAGGAGAATCGGCAAGCAGGTCAACCACCTCCATGCCCAAAGGACCTCATATAGTCCTGAAAGCTTCCTTCAAGTCACCCTGGCCTGTGCTACGCTCCAGAGATAAGAGATTAGGATCTTCTAGACGTTAAGTGTAAAGCTTCCCTCTCTGATCGGTGCTCACTTCAGTATTAGGTAGCTGCATTATATGCAAGGGCTCCTTATCCTTGCGATAATAAGGAGCCCATCCCTGCACGAAAAACTCCAGAAGGGATAGCACTGAAACCTTGATCGGGACGAATATTTCTGGTTCTTTGCTTGTGATAACATTGCGCACCCTAGTTAATACCTGTATGGCCATATTAGAAATTCTCTGGTACTCTGTTAAAAGCCTAGAGTCCTTTGTAGTCGTCAGGCCCAGGTCCCTCATCACGACACCGTTTTAAAGGGAACTCTGCTCGTTGCGTCTATACTGAAGGTCAGAATTTGGCATTTGGTGGGATCCAAGGGTAATTCCTATCGATTCGCCCATCTGAGGACAACATCTATATTCTGTGCTAAATCACTCTTCGATATCCTCACATCATCTGCAAAGATGAGCACGAGTTGCTCAATTCTTTTGCCAAGTCACTTGTCTGCAGGAGGAAAGGCAAAGGTCTCAGTACTGAACCACCACTGGTAACCTTCTCTGATCTCGAGTGGTAACCATACAAGTTGACAGAGGAACTACGATTCCCAAGAAAGTGTGCCACGTGGTCACTTGCTCCCCAGATTATTCCAAAGGTCTGCAATTTATAGTCCGGCATGATATGACTTCCAGAGTCGAAAGCTCTGCCGAAATCCAGATAACATATCTCCCCTGCTGTGCCTTCATCCATTTGTCTTGTGGTCTTGTTAAGGAGCATCCATGTGTTTCTCAAACAACACAAATTTTCAACAAACCAATGTTGTGCAGAAGTCAGAAGATCGCTATTAGCCAGATTCATGCGAGATTGCTACCCGACCGCACATTTCAAGCACCTACGCAACACTGGTGTCAAGCTGACCATTCTATAGTTCTCCGTCATTTGCCCGAATCCCGTTTTATATATTGCTGCAACAATGGTCTTACGCCAGTCCTCTAGCGCTTCATCATTCCTTAGCGGCTCTCCTTACGGCCGGGCAGAGGACCCTGGAAAGGTATCGAAAAGAGGCTGGACAATTGTCTGATAGATCGTATCTGGCCGGCCTACTTTTGCGTGCCTAAAGATTTAAGTTTCTGGAGTATCTCGTTCTTACTTACAGTAAGCTGCTGAAGCTGTCGCGTACTTCCAGTCTCTGAGCCTGTTACACTTAAAGTCTGGTCCTGACGATGCACGGTGCCTCCATAAAGGGTCAAAAATGTTGCATCCAGGTGCCTAGTTTGTTCAAAAGTTTGCCACTCACTCGACAGATCTCCTCAGTGTGATGGTCGTGATGGCTGGGTCCATCTTAAATGTTCAGTAGTGAATGGTGATCGTTAAGAAGCCCTGGATATATGCTGAGTGGAGTTACTCAAAGCGCTGTGCATCAAATGCACCCAGCTATCAACACCTGTGTGGCCGGCCAAGCAGTCAGCGAAAATGGCTGTTGTAAGTCAAGTCTCGCAAATCGAGCAACGCGTAGCCAATTCAAACGAATCCCAAAACCAGAACAAGATTGATTCGTAGCTTCTACGGTACTAAATTGAAATGCACAAAGGATACAAATATATACGAACCTCAAGTGTGCGGCCAAATAGACTTCACAGTAAAACCCAAAGGTCCAAAGCCCCGTGGCTCAAGCACGACAGTCAGAAACGGTTCAAGGCCAAATTCAAATGTCTCACATGGATAAACAAACGTGAAAATGTGTGGTGTATGAGCGAGCTTTCCAAGATAATGTTGAATATAGTCAAATTCACAAAGCACGTTGAACATTTAGAAGGATTTCCAGTATTCGTTCTTTACACCGCCGGCCAAAATCCTTCCGCGAAAATGGTTGTCTAAGGTTCAGGAAGGGGTCATGATTCTCACCCTATCTACCTTTAACTTATTGTTAGTGCCTGTGGTTACTTACTTCCTGTGTTATCTGAACGTGAAACAGGTTTTCGCCGTAGTCATCATCGCACAATCCACAAGGAATCAATTCCAAATCCCGCTGCACAACTTGAGATTGACATATTCATCAGGAGACCGGCGCATATAGTCAGACGCACGATGAAGATGAAGGCTTCGCAAAGTGAAGTGTTTCGCCGCACGAAATAAGTCTAAGCATCACAAGCAGTAACCCATTGCAGCAACTGGTTAGACTAATTTTGTTTACAAGCATGAGGGCAGAAGTTGAACGCAGGTGCAACGCCTAATGAGATATCGCGTAAAATTGACAGGTCACGAACCAGTGGAATTACATTAAATTAACGCACCAAATCTTCCGAAAGAAATGAAAACCGGTTTCTGATTATGAATAAATTTCGACAACAAGTGTACGGCGGACAGCATCGAAATACACATGAACACGGAGATTGATCGAATACTGACATCTATCAGAGTATTTCAAAGTTTTTCTGTGCACAAAATATGTGACAATCAATATTGTATAAAATGTAAATAAATGTTCTTCTTTAAAGATAATAATAGTTTCACAATGTGCTTGCAGCTAGTATGCCTCACCTGAACTGTTCAAGTGAAATACTGGTGAATTTCTCCTCTTCACCTATGTGCACGCTAGATAGAAACTGGAACTAAGTACATTTGCAACCTTCCAGAAAAAATTGGTCCAGTTGATTGGTTGTAGAGCATGAAATGCAATAAAGTGCTGAGTAACTCGGAGCGAGGCGATCTGCGAGCTACTTTGTCTTTTGTATGTGGTTTCGAGCTCGAATCATAAACATTTACCTCGCTGTTTCCTGCTACGAGTGGATTAGCTCTCTGATGTCTCGAACACGTTCTTCGTTTCTTCCGTTTCCTGTAATGTAACACAACTGTAGGATCTGTCCAATAGGCAAGGCTCAGTTCGGCGGTGGTGCAGTTCTCTTTTAGCATTCGTGCTACCTTAAAACCCAATACCAGTGCAGTCGTTTTGAGCTCGTTTAGGGATACTGACTTCAGCTCAGCAATTTTTGTTTTGGCAAAGGGTACTTTGTTTCGCCGCCGGCCATGCAGTTCCACCCAGGTACCGTACACTGTCACTGGGTCGGCAAATTTCAAGCTGCTTTGGGTGACCTGCTGGTGTCCTTTTTTGAGATATTTCAAAAGCCTCCGGGCAACTCCTCCTTTTCTCGATAGGTGACTTGACGGTGGTCTCTTGGGTATAGCAACTTCATGTTGCCCACTGTGACGTCCCGTCTTTGAATTCGCCATCGAAAGCACCGACTGATCCTTTGAGTGAACTTCGCTTTCCTGAGATGGACCGATGGATTCAATATCGAAAGGCTGATTGTGTTCTACAGAGGCACTTCTCTCAGCAACATTTGAGCAATTTATTGATGCCAATTGTTGAAGTTCGCTCGTCAGGGGTCCGAGAAGTGTCCAGCTTAATATCGTTCGCGTAGCGAATGGTTCTTTTCGATTGCTTATGCTCTGTTCAAGCACCCAGTGAGCCTCTGGTACATTGCATCCAATTAGTATGTCGACATGGGGGCTAGACACTTCTTCGAACTCTATGTCCCTGAGATGAGACCATCTCTTGGCGATCGATCTAATAGAGTCGACTGGTCTCATTGGCAAGCTGCCTATTGCAAAAGCTTCCGGAATTTCTACGGTCCCCTCATCAGATAAAGACGTTAACTTTTAGGGTGAGCCTCTTAGAATTGCTAACATGACCCCCTGCAATCGTGCTGATAGTGAGCGAGGTAGGCTCGCCTACTAGTTCACAGCCTTCTACAAGCTCGCGAGTAATCAGCGAGGTATCCGACCCCGTGTCCAAAAATGCATTGACCCTCCTCAGTCCTTTAGGTGTCACGATACCGACAGGTACGATGCCTAATCTTGCCGGTTTGAAATCATCATGTCCCGTTGAACGGACAACTTTGGGTTCATCCGGCTGAATAGGTCTCTTGTTGAGAAGGCCATGCAGTAACGAGTGATGATTACCCGAGTATCCGTCTTGGTTGCGTTTCACTCTTAAGCTGCATTCAGAGGCTCGGTGAGAGTTGTTCAAACACATAAAGCATGAGCCAATCCTTTTTACTGCGCACCACCGATCGGGTACACTCATCCCATGAAAGGTCGGACAATCTGGTAACCGATGCGGAGAGTTGCATAGCTTGCATTCAGTTGACCTCTCGGGTTCTTGGCTTATCATGTGCATGTTAGCCAAAGACTGGGTTTGGTTACAGTCCTTCTCCACAATTTGAGATGTTGGTTCCCTTCGCGCCAGTCTGCAACTTTCGCGTACGATTTGTCCAAATCCACTGTTGGCGATACGGGATTGACAACCTATGAACTCCGTCAGATCGTTGAACGTAGATTCCCGCTCAAGCATATTTATTTTTTCAGCTTCCTCTGCCCATCGGCTCTGTAAATCAATAGATAGACATCGGACAATGCATTCCTGTGTGTGCAATGCATTCAGATCAGACTGGTATCCTAAGTGCTCCGGTGCTATACTGCAATTCTGCATTTTTATCACCAAACTCGACAGTGATTCAGCCTTGCCCTCAGTCCTTTTCGCCTCCAATAAAACACTATCAATTAGGCTTCTAGCCACCTTGAATGGTTGTCCAAACAAATCTGTCAGGATTCTGCGCGCCCTGATGTACCCCATCGATGGATCAAGCATCGCACAGCCTTCGATAGCACTTTTGGCTCTCCCACGACAGTAATGTAATAAATACAAAAACCTTTGACCAGGATCTGCAACTTTGCACTCAACAAAATTTTCGAATTGTTTCATGAACATACAGTATTGCTCGGGGTGCCCGTCGAAGTGGGACAGCTCCACTCTCGGCAGGTCAAGGGCCAAAACCTCGGTAGTTTCAGGCTGTCTCAAGGGTTTATATTCGTCGATCACAGTGCCTTTTCGATGTTGACATTGTGAACTACATGGACTCTTTGCTGGCCCTCTGAGACCAGTTCTTTGTGTAAGGGGCTCTGCTTCCTTTCTAGCTAACCGCAGCTCGTTTTCTAATTCTATTACTCTCATTCTATAAGTACTAATATCGTCAAACGCATCGCGGTTAGAGAGATATGACCTGGCACTAACAGAGCTAGTAAACTTAGCATTATCTAGAGAATGGATAACACCCGAACCATCCCCAGAGACTTGCAGATTTATTTCCTGTTGTCTCAAAAAGTCCTTGCTTCCTCGTCTGGGCATTTCCAATGAGTTTTCTTGTCCAGGTTCCACTTGAGTACTGTAAGTCAAGTCTCGTAAATCGAGCAACGCGTAGCCAATTCAAACGAATCCCAAAACCAGAACAAGATTGATTCGTAGCTTCTACGGTACTAAATTGAAATGCACAAAGGATACAAATATATACGAACCTCAAGTGTGCGGCCAAATAGACTTCACAGTAAAACCCAAAGGTCCAAAGCCCCGTGGCTCAAGCACGACAGTCAGAAACGGTTCAAGGCCAAATTCAAATGTCTCACATGGATAAACAAACGTGAAAATGTGTGGTGTATGAGCGAGCTTTCCAAGATAATGTTGAATATAGTCAAATTCACAAAGCACGTTGAACATTTAGAAGGATTTCCAGTATTCGTTCTTTACAGCTGTTCCTGTCACAGAAAAGGCAGAATCATCATTTTCATCGTCGTCATCATCAGCATCATCAGTCAGTTCATCACGATCAATAGCAGCAGAATCGGTGGCATTCTCATCGTCTTTTTCCTAGCCAGTGTCATCAATCTCACCGTCATCATCACCGTTAAAAGGGGAAAATTCCGCCAAGGTCTCTATTCCCGGCTGTGCTGCATATGTGGATGTAGCATCAACATCGGTCACTGAGCCAGCCGGAACAAAACGTGGCCTGTGTCAGATGTCAGCCAATCCTACCAGCCACAATACGAACCCAGTTGACACTGATGCGGCCCCTCAAGCACGGGACGGTATTATGGGCACAGTACCCAGCCAACTGAACACCGCAGTGGATGAAGGTACATGGGCCTGAAAACAAGGGTGGATCGTCCACGAAGAGCGCCACCTTCGAGGAAGCACTGTTTCCTGGTAGTGAGCTTGCCTGAGGCAATGGAGACCAAGGAGCAGGCACTTCTGGACCACGATATCGCGAGTCAGCGGAGTATACTAGCAAAAATCTGTCCCCCGAAGGGAGAAGACTGTGGAAAAGTTGCGGGTGAAATCTGCTTTCCGAATTGGCAAAGCCAGTGAAGCTGAAAGCCCCCAACCACTGGAAGTAGTGCTGGACTTTGAGGAAGCCGCGACTTTTGTGTTACGGAGATCCTACCGTCTAAAGGGCAAGCAAGTGCGGTCGCGCCGAGAACTAGACCCTGCGGATCGTGAGAAATACAGAAAAGCGTTGACTGAACGGCGTGAACGTATAGAACAGGGAGAAACTGGCTTGATCATTCGGGACTTTCGGGTGCGGAAACGGTACCCTCACTTCCGGTGGAGGCCGCTGAAGCTAGTGTCCCTGTCAATCCCCCCCTAGCTAGGGCGCCGTGAACAAACGGAGGTGGTAGCAGGTTGAGACAGCACCGTCATCCTGTTGTCTAAAGTTCGTGGTCTACTGAACAAGAGAGATGACCTGGAACACTTGCTGCAGTCCAGCTCACCTACTACCATAGCACTGACAGAGAAGTGGCTGAGCATCACCTTCCTAGACTCTGAAATGTTCCTCCCTGGCTACACCCTAGTCCGAGTCGATAGGAACTCTATCAGAGCGGGTGGAGGTGTAGCATCATTCGTCCGATCAGACATTCCAACAGCGCAGTAAGAGGCGTTCGCTGATCCACAAGGATTCTCTGAACCATTTGGGGTCGCTTCGAACTTACCACCGGAGGCTTAAGAACAGTTGGAGTCATCTATCGGACACCTGCGGTCACCCCTTCAGATATGACGAATTTATTGAGGAGGTGGGCGCGCGAAGGCCACTGCCTCATTCTGAGCTACTTCAGTGCCCCGCATTTTGATTGAACATCAGGCAGGACAGTGGTCGGGCAGATCCTTTCTTTCGGGAATTACTGACAACAATCTATGAACTGGCATTACAGCAACATGTTCGGGAATCAACCCGGAGGCAATCCAGTTACAGCTTCATCGTAAATCTGGTGATTTCCCCCGGGAGCTCAGACTTCGATAGGGTTGAACATCTCCCTCTACTTGGGGGCGATGACCACACGGTGTTTGGAATTCACCGGCGCAGTGGTTCTTGTCCATCCCCTAGACCGCACATTGGACGTAAAGTTTGGCGCAATCCATTCGAGGATGTTAGGAGAGCGGCTTTAGAAGTCACCTGGTTTCCCATGGATTCAGATGCCCAAGCAATGTGAACGAAGCTTAGGCGTTCACTCATGATAGTATCTTGTACCTTGTGAATGCCTACCCCCCTCAACCGACGTAGACCCCGGATGAAGGGCCTGCCGTGGTTTGATCTGGAGCCCGGACGCCTACCCAACCGACGAAATCGGGCCTGGCAGCTGTTCTGATCTACAAGTGTGGGTTATGATCTCTATCGCAGGATTCGTAACCAGTGTACCAAACAAAAACGGACAAAGCGGATGGCGTCAGAGGAGGCCCTTGATGTTGATGCATTGCGTGCACCCAAGCGCCTGTTAGCATACTTAAAGAGCCGCACCAGAGCGAAGGTAGGTATCCTGGTGCTGATGGAAAACGACGAAATGGTTGCAACAGATGAGATATTAGCCAAGCATAATCTGTCTATTTATTCTGTGGAGAAAGGTGCACTAATCCCGATGACGAATGGCTGGCCGCTAATAATTGTGCATGGTTTTAGGGAATCAGAAGTAACACGCTCAAATCCGTCAAAACCCAGAAGTCACTGGGACCGGACGACGTGCATCATTTGATGTTGAAGGAGTTGGCGGACCAATTAACTACACCACTGACTTGGTTGTTTAGTTCATCGCTGGCCATTGTCGTTTCTGGTGTGTGTGAACGACCTACCACAGAAACTTTGATCCCAATGCCTAATCAACGCCGACGACCTAAAGATCTGGTGCACCTCTCGATCGGCAGAGGACCGTGAGATACTACAGGAGGACCTCCAGGCTTTAGTCAACTGCTCAACTAGCTGGGGCCTATTGATAAACGTGGACAAATGCGCGAGCATGAGGACTGGTGGCCCCAAAGGTGCTTCCGGCAACTGCCTTGGAAGTATCGTGCTCCCCCACATGCAGAAGGAAAAGGACCTCGGAGTTGTTGTCACCAAAACTCTGAAGACAAGGGCACAAACAGAGAGACCGTGCACCTCAGCGTGGAGGGTACTTGGTCCCATTCGTAGCTCATTTGGGCCTCTACCCCTGGACACCTTCCGATTGCTGTATGTCACGCATGGACGTCCTCTATTGGAATATGGCGGTCCGGCTGTCTGCCCGTGAACGGTGGCAAAAGTAGCCAAACTGGAACTAGCGCAACGTGCTGTCACACGCCTCGTGGCTGGACTGCCTGGGTTTGACTACGAGGAACGCCTGGAAGTCACAGAATTGTTTCCCATTTTCTATCGACGCCTTCGAGGTGACCTCATCTATGCCAGAGAAGTAATCCGTGTTGAGTTGGGCCGGAACTACAGTCGGAATTCCTGTTCAGGAATAATGACAGTCCAATAGGCAAGGCTCAGTTCGGCGGTGGTGCAGTTCTCTTTTAGCATTCGTGCTACCTTAAAACCCAATACCAGTGCAGTCGTTTTGAGCTCGTTTAGGGATACTGACTTCAGCTCAGCAATTTTTGTTTTGGCAAAGGGTACTTTGTTTCGCCGCCGGCCATGCAGTTCCACCCAGGTACCGTACACTGTCACTGGGTCGGCAAATTTCAAGCTGCTTTGGGTGACCTGCTGGTGTCCTTTTTTGAGATATTTCAAAAGCCTCCGGGCAACTCCTCCTTTTCTCGATAGGTGACTTGACGGTGGTCTCTTGGGTATAGCAACTTCATGTTGCCCACTGTGACGTCCCGTCTTTGAATTCGCCATCGAAAGCACCGACTGATCCTTTGAGTGAACTTCGCTTTCCTGAGATGGACCGATGGATTCAATATCGAAAGGCTGATTGTGTTCTACAGAGGCACTTCTCTCAGCAACATTTGAGCAATTTATTGATGCCAATTGTTGAAGTTCGCTCGTCAGGGGTCCGAGAAGTGTCCAGCTTAATATCGTTCGCGTAGCGAATGGTTCTTTTCGATTGCTTATGCTCTGTTCAAGCACCCAGTGAGCCTCTGGTACATTGCATCCAATTAGTATGTCGACATGGGGGCTAGACACTTCTTCGAACTCTATGTCCCTGAGATGAGACCATCTCTTGGCGATCGATCTAATAGAGTCGACTGGTCTCATTGGCAAGCTGCCTATTGCAAAAGCTTCCGGAATTTCTACGGTCCCCTCATCAGATAAAGACGTTAACTTTTAGGGTGAGCCTCTTAGAATTGCTAACATGACCCCCTGCAATCGTGCTGATAGTGAGCGAGGTAGGCTCGCCTACTAGTTCACAGCCTTCTACAAGCTCGCGAGTAATCAGCGAGGTATCCGACCCCGTGTCCAAAAATGCATTGACCCTCCTCAGTCCTTTAGGTGTCACGATACCGACAGGTACGATGCCTAATCTTGCCGGTTTGAAATCATCATGTCCCGTTGAACGGACAACTTTGGGTTCATCCGGCTGAATAGGTCTCTTGTTGAGAAGGCCATGCAGTAACGAGTGATGATTACCCGAGTATCCGTCTTGGTTGCGTTTCACTCTTAAGCTGCATTCAGAGGCTCGGTGAGAGTTGTTCAAACACATAAAGCATGAGCCAATCCTTTTTACTGCGCACCACCGATCGGGTACACTCATCCCGTGAAAGGTCGGACAATCTGGTAACCGATGCGGAGAGTTGCATAGCTTGCATTCAGTTGACCTCTCGGGTTCTTGGCTTATCATGTGCATGTTAGCCAAAGACTGGGTTTGGTAACAGTCCTTCTCCACAATTTGAGATGTTGGTTCCCTTCGCGCCAGTTTGCAACTTTCGCGTACGATTTGTCCAAATCCACTGTTGGCGATACGGGATTGACAACCTATGAACTCCGTCAGATCGTTGAACGTAGATTCCCGCTCAAGCATATTTATTTTTTCAGCTTCCTCTGCCCATCGGCTCTGTAAATCAATAGATAGACATCGGACAATGCATTCCTGTGTGTGCAATGCATTCAGATCAGACTGGTATCCTAAGTGCTCCGGTGCTATACTGCAATTCTGCATTTTTATCACCAAACTCGACAGTGATTCAGCCTTGCCCTCAGTCCTTTTCGCCTCCAATAAAACACTATCAATTAGGCTTCTAGCCACCTTGAATGGTTGTCCAAACAAATCTGTCAGGATTCTGCGCGCCCTGATGTACCCCATCGATGGATCAAGCATCGCACAGCCTTCGATAGCACTTTTGGCTCTCCCACGACAGTAATGTAATAAATACAAAAACCTTTGACCAGGATCTGCAACTTTGCACTCAACAAAATTTTCGAATTGTTTCATGAACATACAGTATTGCTCGGGGTGCCCGTCGAAGTGGGACAGCTCCACTCTCGGCAGGTCAAGGGCCAAAACCTCGGTAGTTTCAGGCTGTCTCAAGGGTTTATATTCGTCGATCACAGTGCCTTTTCGATGTTGACATTGTGAACTACATGGACTCTTTGCTGGCCCTCTGAGACCAGTTCTTTGTGTAAGGGGCTCTGCTTCCTTTCTAGCTAACCGCAGCTCGTTTTCTAATTCTATTACTCTCATTCTATAAGTACTAATATCGTCAAACGCATCGCGGTTAGAGAGATATGACCTGGCACTAACAGAGCTAGTAAACTTAGCATTATCTAGAGAATGGATAACACCCGAACCATCCCCAGAGACTTGCAGATTTATTTCCTGTTGTCTCAAAAAGTCCTTGCTTCCTCGTCTGGGCATTTCCAATGTGTTTTCTTGTCCGGGTTCCACTTGAGTACTGTAAGTCAAGTCTCGTAAATCGAGCAACGCGTAGCCAATTCAAACGAATCCCAAAACCAGAACAAGATTGATTCGTAGCTTCTACGGTACTAAATTGAAATGCACAAAGGATACAAATATATACGAACCTCAAGTGTGCGGCCAAATAGACTTCACAGTAAAACCCAAAGGTCCAAAGCCCCGTGGCTCAAGCACGACAGTCAGAAACGGTTCAAGGCCAAATTCAAATGTCTCACATGGATAAACAAACGTGAAAATGTGTGGTGTATGAGCGAGCTTTCCAAGATAATGTTGAATATAGTCAAATTCACAAAGCACGTTGAACATTTAGAAGGATTTCCAGTATTCGTTCTTTACAGCTGTTCCTGTCACAGAAAAGGCAGAATCATCATTTTCATCGTCGTCATCATCAGCATCATCAGTCAGTTCATCACGATCAATAGCAGCAGAATCGGTGGCATTCTCATCGTCTTTTTCCTAGCCAGTGTCATCAATCTCACCGTCATCATCACCGTTAAAAGGGGAAAATTCCGCCAAGGTCTCTATTCCCGGCTGTGCTGCATATGTGGATGTAGCATCAACATCGGTCACTGAGCCAGCCGGAACAAAACGTGGCCTGTGTCAGATGTCAGCCAATCCTACCAGCCACAATACGAACCCAGTTGACACTGATGCGGCCCCTCAAGCACGGGACGGTATTATGGGCACAGTACCCAGCCAACTGAACACCGCAGTGGATGAAGGTACATGGGCCTGAAAACAAGGGTGGATCGTCCACGAAGAGCGCCACCTTCGAGGAAGCACTGTTTTTCCTGGTAGTGAGCTTGCCTGAGGCAATGGAGACCAAGGAGCAGGCACTTCTGGACCACGATATCGCGAGTCAGCGGAGTATACTAGCAAAAATCTGTCCCCCGAAGGGAGAAGACTGTGGAAAAGTTGCGGGTGAAATCTGCTTTCCGAATTGGCAAAGCCAGTGAAGCTGAAAGCCCCCAACCACTGGAAGTAGTGCTGGACTTTGAGGAAGCCGCGACTTTTGTGTTACGGAGATCCTACCGTCTAAAGGGCAAGCAAGTGCGGTCGCGCCGAGAACTAGACCCTGCGGATCGTGAGAAATACAGAAAAGCGTTGACTGAACGGCGTGAACGTATAGAACAGGGAGAAACTGGCTTGATCATTCGGGACTTTCGGGTGCGGAAACGGTACCCTCACTTCCGGTGGAGGCCGCTGAAGCTAGTGTCCCTGTCAATCCCCCCCTAGCTAGGGCGCCGTGAACAAACGGAGGTGGTAGCAGGTTGAGACAGCACCGTCATCCTGTTGTCTAAAGTTCGTGGTCTACTGAACAAGAGAGATGACCTGGAACACTTGCTGCAGTCCAGCTCACCTACTACCATAGCACTGACAGAGAAGTGGCTGAGCATCACCTTCCTAGACTCTGAAATGTTCCTCCCTGGCTACACCCTAGTCCGAG
This sequence comes from Fasciola hepatica, assembly GCA_948099385.1. Classification (NCBI taxonomy): domain Eukaryota; kingdom Metazoa; phylum Platyhelminthes; class Trematoda; order Plagiorchiida; family Fasciolidae; genus Fasciola; species Fasciola hepatica. The sequence goes on along the minus strand of CANUEZ040000072.1, from coordinate 7,600,077 downwards.
TCGATAGGAACTCTATCAGAGCGGGTGGAGGTGTAGCATCATTCGTCCGATCAGACATTCCAACAGCGCAGTAAGAGGCGTTCGCTGATCCACAAGGATTCTCTGAACCATTTGGGGTCGCTTCGAACTTACCACCGGAGGCTTAAGAACAGTTGGAGTCATCTATCGGACACCTGCGGTCACCCCTTCAGATATGACGAATTTATTGAGGAGGTGGGCGCGCGAAGGCCACTGCCTCATTCTGAGCTACTTCAGTGCCCCGCATTTTGATTGAACATCAGGCAGGACAGTGGTCGGGCAGATCCTTTCTTTCGGGAATTACTGACAACAATCTATGAACTGGCATTACAGCAACATGTTCGGGAATCAACCCGGAGGCAATCCAGTTACGGCTTCATCGTAAATCTGGTGATTTCCCCCGGGAGCTCAGACTTCGATAGGGTTGAACATCTCCCTCTACTTGGGGGCGATGACCACACGGTGTTTGAAATTCACCGGCGCAGTGGTTCTTGTCCATCCCCTAGACCGCACATTGGACGTAAAGTTTGGCGCAATCCATTCGAGGATGTTAGGAGAGCGGCTTTAGAAGTCACCTGGTTTCCCATGGATTCAGATGCCCAAGCAATGTGAACGAAGCTTAGGCGTTCACTCATGATAGTATCTTGTACCTTGTGAATGCCTACCCCCCTCAACCGACGTAGACCCCGGATGAAGGGCCTGCCGTGGTTTGATCTGGAGCCCGGACGCCTACCCAACCGACGAAATCGGGCCTGGCAGCTGTTCTGATCTACAAGTGTGGGTTATGATCTCTATCGCAGGATTCGTAACCAGTGTACCAAACAAAAACGGACAAAGCGGATGGCGTCAGAGGAGGCCCTTGATGTTGATGCATTGCGTGCACCCAAGCGCCTGTTAGCATACTTAAAGAGCCGCACCAGAGCGAAGGTAGGTATCCTGGTGCTGATGGAAAACGACGAAATGGTTGCAACAGATGAGATATTAGCCAAGCATAATCTGTCTATTTATTCTGTGGAGAAAGGTGCACTAATCCCGATGACGAATGGCTGGCCGCTAATAATTGTGCATGGTTTTAGGGAATCAGAAGTAACACGCTCAAATCCGTCAAAACCCAGAAGTCACTGGGACCGGACGACGTGCATCATTTGATGTTGAAGGAGTTGGCGGACCAATTAACTACACCACTGACTTGGTTGTTTAGTTCATCGCTGGCCATTGTCGTTTCTGGTGTGTGTGAACGACCTACCACAGAAACTTTGATCCCAATGCCTAATCAACGCCGACGACCTAAAGATCTGGTGCACCTCTCGATCGGCAGAGGACCGTGAGATACTACAGGAGGACCTCCAGGCTTTAGTTAACTGCTCAACTAGCTGGGGCCTATTGATAAACGTGGACAAATGCGCGAGCATGAGGACTGGTGGCCCCAAAGGTGCTTCCGGCAACTGCCTTGGAAGTATCGTGCTCCCCCACATGCAGAAGGAAAAGGACCTCGGAGTTGTTGTCACCAAAACTCTGAAGACAAGGGCACAAACAGAGAGACCGTGCACCTCAGCGTGGAGGGTACTTGGTCCCATTCGTAGCTCATTTGGGCCTCTACCCCTGGACACCTTCCGATTGCTGTATGTCACGCATGGACGTCCTCTATTGGAATATGGCGGTCCGGCTGTCTGCCCGTGAACGGTGGCAAAAGTAGCCAAACTGGAACTAGCGCAACGTGCTGTCACACGCCTCGTGGCTGGACTGCCTGGGTTTGACTACGAGGAACGCCTGGAAGTCACAGAATTGTTTCCCATTTTCTATCGACGCCTTCGAGGTGACCTCATCTATGCCAGAGAAGTAATCCGTGTTGAGTTGGGCCGGAACTACAGTCGGAATTCCTGTTCAGGAATAATGACAGTAGAAGAGGACACGCCCTGACGCTTCGTAAGGAGCATTTCACCGTCTAACCAGCCATCTTTCGATTGTGAAGTGTAACCAACCTCAGGAGCACTCTACTGACTGAGGCGGTGGAAGAGGAAACCGAGACGCTGTTTAAGAGAGAATTGGATCGGACCCTGAAGGATTATTGACGGAGCACAAACATGTAGCCGAGTCGATAGAATTCGATGCGAAGGGGCTCATACGGGATGACTTCCTACTGCCCTTGGGTTTATCAACTAGATGGATGGGTAGCACTGTGGTACTTCTGGAGTATGCTTTAATAGACTTTTTCGCTCATTGCATACAGTCTCAGTGAACGCTCACGATGCATAAAGTCTCTCGCATTTGATGTGCGATTAGGTTTTCCGTTTCCCTCTCATTTTTAGCGGGGATTCGACGAAATACACCCGGCAGTGATGGGTGCATAACTGGTGTGCATACCATCGAGGGAATTCTGGGAGCTCGATTGGCCGTGGTCGTTACCTGTCATGTGCAAACTGGACTGAACTGAACTGAATATAATTAAAGACTGAAGACTGAAGTGAGTTTTAGCGATGCATGGGCGGCTTTTCAAATATGCATTTGTGTTATCGCGGGTAGTTGTACTTTTTGACTATTCCACTCTCATATCTCGTTCGAACCAGTTTGATATAAAACAGATGAATAATCTCACTGGTTTCTTCTGCGTTCATCATATGCCATCAGGTTTTCACCTCGAAAGTAGTTTGATACAGACTTTATCAAGGGAGAAGCAAGTGATTCGTCAACAGATTATTAGTTTACTTGTTGTTTCGAAATAATAACTCCAAACTCAAGTTCAAAAAACTAACTCTTGTGGGTTTAGTGGATATATATATATATATGTATATATATATATATATATATAAACTACGATGAGAACATCGTAACTATCGTATACGATATCATATTCTATTCCGTCAGAAAAAGGTCTCAAGTTAACCTTGTAGGACCCAGCCCGTTCGTAACATCAGTTTTCGATTGGTTTTCGGTCGGTGTGTTTAGTAGCCATTTTACATGGGTCAACAATTAATTGATTCGAAGGAAATCGACGACCGGAGTAATGTGCAATGCTTAGTTGGCGTTGTATTCAAATATATTGGTTTAATTCATCGAAATGTCCTGAAAACCTCGGTATAAATCGCTCTATTTTATTCCCTCGGAATTGGTAAAATAAAGACAATTATCGAAAAATCATAAATCAGGAGATAAAATTGGTATTGTAATACCTATTTTGGGAAAAGTGAAACGAAGTAACGAAGCATATTACGTATTCCAAACGATTGTCACATACCGCTCAGAAACTGGCCAAAAACCGCTTATAACCGATCGTTTTTCGACCGGATTTTGGTCGGTTTTCAAGTGGTTTTTAATAATGCGCCTGTCGGTTTTCGGTGGGTTCCTGAGTGATTCCTGACAGGTTTTAAAACATTTCGATGAATTAAACCGATACATTTGAATACAACGCCAACTAAGCATTGCACAATAATCCGGTCGTCGATTTCCTTCAAGTCAATTATCTCTTGACCCGTGTAAAATGGTTACTAAACAAAACGACCGAAAATCAAACGGCATATTAGTAAAAACCGATCGAAAACCGGACAAAAACCGGTTGAAAACCGATCGGTTTCGGAGCGGTTTTGCACCGATTTTGCTACAAGGGTAATCCTGGACTTATCTGATCTGTTTTGTAGTAGTTGCAATGTGCCCAGAGCATTACTGTGTGGCGGGATAGCAGCTACGGCTCTCAGAAATGAAAGGTATTCTATAAGGCAAAACCAAATTTCTTTTGCACCAGCCTATACGAACTTGACAAAAACAAAAATGCAACTAGGAAAGTGAATTAAATGTGAGTCCCTAAGGGGATTAGTCTCAAAATAGCTATTTTGAGATTATATGTGAGACCTTTTGTGCTGACCGGGTAATTATTTGTCTACCACAAATCACTGATAACTAATTGTGACGACGACAGTAATAATATGATTACTATTGCCAGTACGATGAATAACTGTGAGCACATATGAACGGAGAATTAAAATCTTTCGCTTCCTAGTGCCCCTGAAGTCTAGATAACCTCGGGAAAACACTGTATAAGTTCATACACTGATGAACCTGGAACACTATTGAAACATTTATTGGGTAAATTCTATAAAAAATTCTTACGCCCTCCGGACAAGTGATTTTCATCTGACTTGGCTTAACTAGTAGAACTGGTCAAAGAAACTAAATTCTGTTCATTATTCATGAACAAAAATCTGCCGAACAAGATTAGTATTTGGTCACTTGAGCTTACCGTGAGTCGTTACTTTGAGTTTCAGAACAAATCTTTGATCGCTTGTCACTCCATAACCACTCCAAGAACAAAATGGTTCGAAATTTGGTACTGATGTTGAAATTTATTGTAAAAGCAGAATAATGTATTCAGGGAGCAATAGTTTGCGTTGACGTCTATTTTGACGTACTTGTTTAAAAAGCGGTTGAACATTCTTTATATATATATATATATATATATATATATATATATATATATATATATAATCTTTTACAAGGAGCTGACTTAAATCAGATCCAACTGGTGCTGCAAGATAGTAAAAGGATACTCTTTGTTGGATAATAAATAAAAAGAAATGCAACTGTGACTACCGTTAGTTATTCGTGGTGACATCGCAACCAACTCCAAGAGCGACTTGTATATCGGCGTCAATAATGACACAGCATTTCCAAAAGAATATATTGACCACAAATCCGGTCTTGTGCTTCCCGGGAAATTTCGTCTGCCCGGTTACTTACTACTTGCTGTCAATGTAAGAGCTGCCTTACGCAGCCTCATTGTCCCGTGGATTGATAATGGTCTACCAATGGATGACAAATAGTAGTTGCAATTATGAATCGTTTTTGGAATGTTCAATGAAGCGTACCCATTACCATTCCTAAGGTACCAAAGTAGACTCTTGTGATTAAAATACCGACGGAGTGCACAAGTTTGAAAGTGAATCGACAGAAGAGTGTAGGGTGCGCACATCATATTATTGGTAACAGCCACAACGCCTGTCTTTTGCTTCAGGGGACAGGTTTGGCTATTATTGTACATACCAGTTTAGTTCAGTTCAGTTTATCCAACCATTAGCCTTGCACTTCTGTGCTCTGGTTTTGGTTCCCACCATCCGGCATCGTCCAGTAAAGGGCGAAAAGAGTAGAAGCATAGTTGTAAGCATCGAAAAAGTCGCAGTACCTAGGGGAAATTAAGACGACAAGGAAAGAGTGAATGCAACTACCCCACTGACCGCGACACCTAGCCATATCACTTAATGTCTCCAACCATTTAGTAGGCGGATCACGTGGACCCCAACCCGGAAGTTTAACACGTCATATTCGGCCAGGTCTACTGGTCAAGGTTCTTATGCCTTTTTGCCATGTCATGGGCTGACCACCCCGACCTACCTTCCAATCACCAACTGCCCCAAAGAAGAGCGTACGCTGAGGAAGTCAATTGGCTGCCATGCGTAACAAATGTCCCAACCACCTTACCTTGTTTAAACTTGGTACTTTATCCAGAGACTGACTACTGGTTCCCAACACCTTAGGCCGAACCTCAGCATTGCTGATACGGTGTTTCCACTATACTAGGGCATCGGTGCTCGAATACCGACAGTCTTTGCCTATCTTCTACCATCAACGGCCACCTTTCGGAACCGTATAAAGGGACGGACTTAACCACCGCAGTGTACACTTGACACTTACCAGCCAATCGGATGTCACGCCGACGCCACAGGTGACGGAGCTTGGAAAAAGCCAAACGTGCCTTCTGTATACGCAATAACACTTCATCCGATATCTGTCCACTTGATGAGGTGTAACTGCACAGGTAACAAAATTTATCCCCTTCGGCTAAAGTTTCCCCTGCCAACACAAGGTTTGGTGTTGAGCCAATCCGGTTCTACAGCAGAATTTTAAACTTTGAATGTGCAAAACACGTCTTAAACATTCATACACTGTTATTAAGGCCATCCACAAGAGCTTGCAACTTACGTGGATCTTCACTCAGAAGAAAAATATCGTCCGTATATTCCAAGTCAGACGGTCTGCCGCCGGAGCAAAGAGCGATGCCTTTATTCTCAGACGAAGGCAAAGCTATCTCAAGAATCAATTCAACTACAAAATTGAAGAGGAAGGATGAAAGAGGGAAACCCTGACGAACATCACTTTCCGTAGTGAACTCTTGGGAAAGGTCGGCTTCGGCTGTTTGCAGACAAGCATTAGAAAAGATAAATTAACTTTTTTGGCACACTGTCCAGTGAGAGGCAGCATCGAAGAACTGTGCGGTCGACCGAGTCAAACGCTGCTCTCAGGTCAAGTGAGACACAGGTTTTGGGCCTACGAAAGATAGGTCTGTGCTTTAAAGTTTGCCGAAAGGTGAAGATGTGGTTGATACAACCCCGACCGGGTCTGAAACCGGCTTGATTCTTACATGTACATATTTCGCGGGCACTGGATAATCCGCGGGGAATAAGACCAGTGAACAATTTAGACGCGATACTTACCAAGCTAATTCCTCTGTGGTTTTCACAAGAGGACCTCTCACCTTTCTTGTAAATCGGCACAATCACCCATTCACACTATCCCCTCGGAAGCTGCTCAAAATCCCAAATAATACGGAGGAGTTTTGTTAACTTCGGACCCAAAGCTTCGCCTCCATCCTTGGAAAAAGATGCAGACAACCCATCCGGTCTAGCGGCCTTATACCTTTTCAAGTACCCGACCTACCGCATGATCTCCGTCTCTGATGGTGGAATGATATCCACTTGCATTGTTTCGCTGGGAGGTATATTTGGGAAGTACACTGTTGAGATAGGCCAACTGAACTGTTCATTGAGCTGCTCCGCATAGCGCTCCAGACTACATCCCTGAGAGTGAATCAGTGGGCCGTCGAATTTCTTTTTTAACTCACACCAGGCCATCGTAGACCGGTGTCTCCAATCAAACGGAAAAGGTTGCGAGTATTGCTAATGGAAGCAGCCTTTCTCAATCCAGCACTGCTCGTCGTTATTCCTCAGGCTCCTCGTCTGTTGGCTTCTCAGGGATTTACGCACTTCATTAAATGTGGCATCCGGAGGGAAGGATCTGCAAGCGTCCAGCAGAGCAACCGATGTCAAAGACATCCATTGTTTGTGAGACTGACTGAAACTAGAACCTTTGGTGGCATTCGACGCGGCATACAAAGCTTCCTTGATCTGTTGCCGGCGTTCGTTTGGGTTCTGAACATCTGGTTGCATCAACAACTGCGTAGCCAGCTCCATCTGGAAGCTGCGTCGCTGGTTATTGTCTAAAAGCAACTACGCGGGGCAAGTGGCATTTACCTTGGCGGGACCACAGACGAGGCGTAAAAACAAGCGAGCACCTACCAAGGCGTGTTTTGAGTCCACTGGCATAGACCAAAAAGAACAGCAGTCTTCAATTTATCCACGCCAGCGGTGACCAATAACAATATGGTCAATCTGAATTCAACGTTGTGAGGACGTAGGAGGACGCCATGCCGCTTCTTTTGGCAAAAGTTCGTACTTTCCAGAAACAATCTGTGGTCAGAACACACCTGAATGAGACTATCGCCGTTATCGGTGCTGTCGGGTGGGATAGCAAATGGGCCTCCGATATAACTTTTGGGATCGCCCAAACGGCCAAGTTGGGCGATGAAGTCCCCAGAAATGACCACTACCTCCGTTGAACGTGTGCTTCGAAGTAGCTGAGACAAATCCTGGTAGAATTCGTCCTTGGTTTCAGAGGAGCTGCAGTCAGTTGGCACATACACAGACATGACGAACAAACATCGGCCCTTCAGTTTTTTGTTGTTGACACGAACAGAACCGTCCAACCGAACTGCACACAAACAACTGATGACTAGAACCCAGTCCAGCAAGTGCACGCTCAGCTTTCATGCTCAAAACAATCCCAAATCCAGCCTGACCACCAGCTCTAGACACGGAATCACCAGACGCGCGAAGAGTGAAACGAGAGACAGGTTGTATCTGGGATGCGAAGAGTGGTCACAGAAGTGGAGTCTTGTACGCGTGTTTCGGAGACACAGCAAACATCTATTTTGAAGATGTCAAGAGTTCTAGTGAGGGCAGCCTGTTGCCCTATCTGAGACAGTGTACTGACGTTGAAGGCGCCCAAGTGAAGTGAACACTTAGGTTTAAGAAGCGCATCTGATTTATACCCAACTCTTGAACTAGTGCTTCCATTACAGTCGCAATTTACCGTGACGTTTTGCATCGACCTTACATTAAAGGGGGGTAAATTGGTGAGGCCATTTACAGGAGAGATGTTGGAGGTTTCTGGGCGAATCATACTTCGCGGCTGCCCACAGTGCAGAAGGAGTTTTTCCTTGGGAATCCTAACCGGAGCCTCTGACTCAAAATTCTCACCCACAAGGCAGTGGGGCGTTAACCCAGCACGGGAACGGGACTGGAGCATCGTTGAAGGAACTTCTGGTCTGTCAAATGAGACCTGATCACTATATGCGTTTTGTCTTGTCTTCACCGGTGTTCTGTGATCGATTTGCTTTTCCGATTCAGTCCTTAGCCCCATGCACCCAATGGAGCAAGCGGAAGGTGTTCGGGGCAGCATCCCTTGGGCTGGGTCTGCCCAGCTTAGACGGACGGTGACTGCCCAATTAAGTGCGACGACTTCTCCCACCGTCGGGAGAAACCCCAAGTACTCCACTCCTATGTCCATCTAGTGGAGGTTTTTTGACCGTTAAACTGTTTCTCTCCGTGATTATTCGCCGCAGTGTCCTCTCAAGAGGCATAGTGAATAAAACCAGATGTTGCCCGTCAACTGGTTTTGAGACCGAACTTCGTCTGGCCTCTACCCATTGAACTGTCAGGCATGATTGTATCTCCGGCTTAAAGAAGCCATCTTGCATCGCAGTTTGGGTTATAGAAGACGTTCGAGAGCGGCTGGTGAACGTGCCTCCTATTGGGTCTAGCGGAGGAATACCAACGATATCCCCTCTATCGGACGAATAGAGAAGACGCGAGTCGGTTTACAGATGCAAGGTGTATTCTATATATCGTGGCACCGAAACAGTACCGATACGAGAGATACACCGAACGGAAAACGAAACGAAACGCGACGGCTTTGCAGAAAGCGAACCGGGAGCGTGCACAATCGACGAGCGACCGAAAGTGAAAGTGATTTTAAAACGAGGTTGACAGAAACCTCGGAAAAGTCAGTCCAGTAAAACGTACGCAACCGGAGAACACTATGAGGTTGGTGTCAAACGTCAGAAAAGATCGTACAGAAAATAGATCCAAAATGGTGTCCAGAAAACAGTCATTTTCTCAAAACGATCGAGGTGACTACAGGGTCATGGAGGCAACCAAGCCATCACACCACTCCAAGGAGCAGTCTAGCAGTGATGTACATACCAATGTCCATATATATTATTTATATGTACGCATATTTAATTATATATTTTTAAGCAACTTATGGATGTTGATCTGTTTGTTCGATCGAGTGGCTGCTAAGGGGCCGGTAGTTTACTTGCAATCTCCGTTGCAAATCAGCTACTTCTAAAGAACTGTTTGTTTTAGTTTGAGATGTAACTGGAAAACAGCCTCCAGTTTAGAAGGCTGTATCGCTTGTGCTGTAAGATGGTGATACTTCGTAAAAACAATAAGAATGTCGGCCAGGAGTGCTTTGAACTTTGAAACTGTAGCTAATAGACTATACTGATAGGCTATATTCCTTCAGAGACATGGCCGTCTCTAGCTTATTCTGATTATTCCTGGCTGTATGCAGCACTGAACTGAGACCTTGATTTTTGCCTGGCCTGTTTAAACAACCTGTCTAGTACGAACTCGCATATCCCAAAATGCAATGTTACCCAGGCTTCTCCATAATTCTTCAAACTACCATCTATCGCTTCTATCTATCAGCATGGTAACACCGAAAAGTCAGTTTAGTCTAACATTAAAATCAATTTGGTCTTACCGTTATGCCAAGTTATAAAGTTGACTTCTCAAGCGGAAAACCCTAGGGCAACTCTGAGCAGGTAGATGATATGAATTTTTAAGTAATAAGTTCAGATCTCGTAAGTCGATCCGAAGCATCATACTGTAAAGCATTGTATTGTTGCAAGCGCCTTTACCTTTATACCTAACATGCGGTTTCTGCGTTAGTGCTAACACATGAGTGATGCCAAAGGAAACTTGATTCCACAGTGGGGTGGGGAAACGATAGTTTACCAGTGCTGCAACTGGTGTCTCTTTTGCTGGACTTACTTTGGATGTGTGTTCGGCAACAACCATGCCCTACCTCTCACTAAGGCAAATAGCCCGAGTTTTATTATTGGATATGACATATCGCTAAATGGAACACGTTTATGTAGAGCTTGGTACCCCACACTATCTCCAAGTGTAACATTTGGTAAAATGCATCAATTTTTAGTCACAGCCGCCTTCTCAAAAAAATTAAAAAATAATACTCTGATCAAATGTTGCGAGCTTTTAACACGCGATAAAGGATACAAAAACCTCAAACTATGGGCGTGATCCCGTACAGCGTGTTCAATTTTCTGAGATCCTTGAGATCAGCCATGGGACATACGTGGCATGACACTATGCCATGTGACCCTGTTCTTGCTATACTCTAACCTACTTGATATCATCTTTTTTTATTATTTCCCCCCTAATATTTTGCCATACTCACAGGGATTCATTGAGGGATAAGGACTGGTACCACAGTGTCTAGCACATGGTATCATAATTACTGTTTAACAATTTAGAAAGCAAAATCAGCTTTCTATCGACCTCTGAAAATCATTTTGGAGAAACTCCAACTAATAATGCACACTAATAATGTCACTAATAAAGCGCAGATAACTAGAGAGTATTTGTATGCGCGCAAAGTTAGTGACAGATGGCAATTTACCATTCGATGTAAGTTCAAACCGAGTCGATGTGAACCATCTAAGGTAGTCTAATAACTCGCCATCTTGTATGGTGAGCAACGGCATCAACTGAAATTTTCTGCCTGACCAGGAACCATTTCATGCCTAAAGTACCTGTTTTTCAAGTTACGTAATCCACTATTCGTAATGTGCTGATACTCAATTGAACCTAAAAATCCTTTTCATTCGGAGGCTATCTGAGCATTTCTGTAGGATTTTTGACGACCATTAGGGTTTAGCTTGGTGTGCTTTAAAAACAGAACTTCACAAATTTTAATGAAATCCCATCAGTCAATAATGAATAGAAAAGCCATATTTCCTGTTTTACGTATTAGAATAAGTAAGGATTTCTCAAATTATCCCACTCTTCTTGTGTTGGAGGCCATTTCAGGCTGATAAACAATTGTTTTATCACGCTGTATTTATTATCTTACTTCCATAGGAAAGCCACACGTGGGAGAACACTGGTTGAACCTCATAAATAAGTGGTCACAGGGATTACTTTGTTTGACTTTTCAGCTGTAGATTTAATTGGAAAAATGACCATAGGATTACGTCGGGCAGTGAATTTCATATTTATCCTTTAGTGAATGTTGACCTACCAGTTAGGCTTATTTCTAAAGTTTAGTATCCAAACCAAGAGTAACCTGTCTTCAAGGAGTGTAGACCTTTGCAAAATGCACCGGCCGAAACGGTGTAAAACGTTTGGTAGGGGTTCATAGGAAAAATGTTGAAAGTATTTGTGCGAATAAGAGGGTAAATTTTCCATTGAGTTAGTTTATCTTACAGCGTTAATGTCCATCTACCCGGCAAATAATACATAAAACACCATGCGGCCCTTTCGAAAAAGTTAGAAATCATTAGCGGTGCGCATTCACTCTGTTTTGACGAATCCACCCACTGAGTCAAAGACCCTAGGAGAAATCCAACTACTAAGAGGCCGAGGAAGCGACGGGCCCTGATAGTCTTTTCCCGACCTTGTTAAAAGATGATAGAGTGCAACTTACTAGAAAACAGCATGTTTTCTTCTCAAGGTTTAGAAATCAAAGCAGGTCCCCTTCTCGCAGAGGGGATCAGTTTTTGTCCCCATCTGCAACTAAGACTCATTCAGTGAATGCGCCAACCATCAAGACACAAACTTTATCCCAATAGCGTCGAAACTATTTGCACCCGTCCCACTTCAACGAAGGTACCAAACGCGTAGATAGTGGACTCAAGAGAAGCAGGCTGTACTTCGCGTCGGTCATATATGTTTTGGTCCATTCTCTACCTACCGACAGATGATAGGGAAATAGTAAACATCCCTGGGATGCACAACTATTTTGTACCGGGACATTAGCGAAGCCTTCACCTCCTTCTTTAGGACTGCTCTACGGAAAAGCTTGTTCAGAAATAGAGTACATGAAAAGTACCTGTCGTTCGTCAAATAGTTTTACTATCACAGCTAAGGTGGGGTTAGAGCTCACAACCAGCTTTCCTCTTCCTTGTCATCTCCAGGGGACTGTGACAAGTTCGTCCTTAATCCTGATTTCTTTTTAGTTTTGCCACAGAGTACGCAATGTAGAATTTCATTATCTAGTCTTTAAAAAGGGGTAGCTGAATTCCTCCCAGGGAATCGAATTTTCAACTTGGGATATGCCGATAATATCGCCATGACGAGTGAGAGTGCACAGACAAAGGAACGCGGTCTGAAGTGCTTGGCGATTAGTGCATCGCCATGTGATAAATATTCCGCCTGTTTCAAGCGCAAACTACTTTTAGAAAACTAGTAGTGGCCTGTGCATGCAGCCACTCTTCTTTTGGCGGTAAACCAGAGGTGGTAGATAACCTCAGGTACCTTGGGAATCTGACTCCAACCAAAGTTGATGTTGCGGAGGGGACCAATTCACAAATGGAGTGATCTAGAACAGCTTCCACCACCCCGCGCCACCTGTAGCACCACCGGGCAATCTGGCTCTCAGTTACGGGACGGGCTTAGAATTTCTCATTTCGTAATGTTTTACTGTACGGTTGCGAGATCTCACCATTGTGAGTCCGGGATTCCCCGTGGCTTTTAATACTCGATACCCGGTGTTTGCGATGCCTTGCTCACGGCTGGTGGAAACGTCATGTGAGTCATGATGAGGTGTGGTACTGTCTGGTCTGTGGAGGTAGTTGCCCTCAGATGAAGTGATCGCTTTTCACCGCCTATCATGGTCTGGACACGTTTAGCTTATTCCTGCCTACCATTCGACTTTTTCTTCTGTATTCCTACATGCTAAGTGAGGCTGAAAGAAGCAGCGCAGTGACCGGGCTCTGACTTGGTGTGGGGGTACCATGGAACACTGGTTTCGGTTGGTGCTTCCGGTCTTTCTGGCTGGCGCTCAAGAGGTGAGGATTGCCGCTGGTTTGAAATACTCAGAAATATTGGTCAAAAAAGCAGTCAGTGAAGCAAACGCTATTAATCCTGTCCACTGAACGTTTGTGTCATTTCGATACAGAAGAGTATCGAGCAAAACGCATACAAAGTGACATAACTTCAAAAGGTCCGGTGAAAAGGCAAAAAAGCAACGTTAGGTCACGTCTTCTTACTAACTGCTTATCCTACTCTGCCATACCTTTCCTCTCATTTTGTTGGTGTTTTGTGGGTACCATACTTGATTCCGAGCCGTCCAAATTTATACTTATATATATATATATATATATATATATATATATATATATATATATATATATATATATATTCACTGAGTTCCAACTGTGACTCGATCGAGGAATCTATCACTGTGAGCCAAAAAACACCATCGCGTTATCCGTGCTTACTTCAATGGATGGGTTTTCTTGCGTAGCTAATACGCATTGTTGTGCTCCTGCACTAATGGCTTTCAACGGCAACAGCCCGTCAGGTGCACATCGATGCACTCCTGTAATGAAGACCTCCTCTTCAGAAGCATCTGCAAAGTGGAAACTACAAATAAGCTACAGAGCTTAGTTACATAATCAATGACGCTTTGAGTGTTACTAATGCACAATTATTAATTCTGTGTATGACTTTGTTTGTAATAGCAACGTTCAACGTCTAAAACTTGGTGCCCATTAAAAAAGTCGTCGACAAAACTCTTGTCGGCCAGTACAGCCGCACATATAAAGCGCCCCGTATAGATGGGGTTGCAGCTTTGTATCAGGTTATATTCCAAACTACTAATGACGCTGTCGTCTTGGAGCACGGCGAAACCTAGCAACACTCCTTTGAGTGAGGGAACTGTGTGCTGCACGCACTGGAAAAAAAATTCGCAAGAAAAACGGCAAAGCAAAATTGAAATTGATTTTGCAAGTTTGTGATTTAATAGGTAGAGTAACTGAAATATTCTTACTTCATTCCGAAACAGTCTGAAGAACTTACGCATTCATGGAACGAATAATCAAGGGAGCTCTTGCTTTCACAAGAGGAGGAAGACAAGATTTTCTTAAACATGTCAAAACAAGTTACAAGGTGAGTTCAATTTCATTCAGCATAACTCGATGACGCAATTTTCTGCGCATATCTTCTATAGCCACTTGGCGTACTTGTTTCTTGCGTGGACGCTCGGATTTATCCTTCAAAAACTTTGGGCACCAATCCTGGCGAACTGTACGTTATTCGAAATGCGGGGAACTTCGCACCTGAAGATGGTGCAGCTGCAGCAGGTACAGTGTTGAGCACTTTGGAATTAGGTTGCCTACGTGGTTCCGTCAAAGATGTCATCATTTGTGGTCACTCGGATTGCAAGGTAACAATATGACGATGATGAGCTTTTTTTAATGATTTAGAACTAAGCGTTCCAAAAATTGTTTCATTTCTAAACGAAGAATGAACAAAATGCTACCTAAAATGTTCTAAAGGCATTTTAGACTATATTTTTGACGCCGCGTCAAAGAACGGTGGTACATAACATAGTGGAAGAAAAACCATAGATCTACACTGAAGACATTTTTCGTGAGGACTTTAAAGCAAAGTTGGTGGATAAGCTCATTTGAAGCACAGGCATCTCGTTTCTGAAATTACTGTTTCTTGATTCCTTACTGATATCGGTTTGGTTCTCGAATTATTCGTTTTTTGATCTCATCCTCATGACCACAACATGGCCATATGTAGTCGCTTCTTATCAGATACGGAAAATAATCGCCAGATTAATATGAGCCAGTGGTAATTGGTTCCTTAAGAATCTAACTTCACCGGTTCGAAAATAAATTTCATAATCAAAGGTTGGAGACGCACTTAAAAATTTGAGTCATACAAAATATCCGGGGAAACCATTTGGGGGAAAGAAAAAAGCAAACTAACTTGATTAGTTGAATTCAGTCTTGATCGTCTAACTAAGATGAGTTTGACCAGCTACACATTTGATTGAAATTTTGAACGATAAAGTTTTTTCAGCGATTCATATACTTTCGTATTATTTTCGGCGATCTAAAGGGATTCTAACCAAAAATACAGAGCTCTGAATGTTATCATGTGCTATCATGAGAAAAACTCCTCGTCGGGAAATAGAAGTATAGATGCCATCGATCTGTTTCAAAGTTGGTTCAAGATTTGCATCCATTATGTTAGAGAAAAAGGGGTATGATTTGGAAGCTGAAGGGACCTCGTCACTGGTAAATGTTTGCAACTGCAAAACAGCTTAAAATTGGAAAAGATCCGGAGACTCCACATGGAACAAAAAACAATTTGAGTGCTACAAAGAGCTTTGATCATATTGGCTAGGGATGATATTAACCACATTATTCAGCGCTTCTTTGATTCACATGAAAGAAAAAACGAAGAAATTCGAAAGGATTATGGCAGAACATCGAGAATGTGGGAATCGAATAAAAGGATGCAGTAAAATCTTTTAAAATGTTCAACCTCTTATTTGGAAATACTTGGTAGGTGTTCATATCCAAAGATTCGCTCACATTTAGTGGTTTCCTTTCACAGCTCTTTCCGGTGTCTAACGTCTGTGTAAAGTACAAACGTATACACTACAAGTATTGGATTCTGAAAACAAACTGCACAACACATTTCCCATTATGGTCTATAAATTATTACCTTGATAAATCTTGAGTTCCCACAAAAAATAGATGTGAACAACTCACTATATAACGTTACAAATCAAATAACTACAAGGTTAAAGCGTGCTCAAGCCGATGTATCATTAATAATAATAATAATAATAATAATAATAATAATAATAATCCTGAGCACACTTTCGTTTGAAGTACCACCACCGTTGTTCATATGGGCATCACTCCCATCACAGTGATTCCTGAGTGTATGATGACAATGAAGTCATTCATATCACACAAAAATATATCAGACGTATTGTGGCATAATGTGGGTGAAAATTACGTGCAGTCAACGGAGTCTCAAATAGCAGTTGTGATATGAAATCACCCCACACACAGCTCTGAAAATAATCACAACCGAATTACCAAAATGATTGGAGATGATTGAGAGATTCACCGTCAATATTTATCACTCATGCCACCATGATCCAGAGATGTGCTAGATTTGCATCATTCTTTTAATGTCAGTCCGCAATTGATCTGATTGTTTTATTCAATTCTGTTGGCGATTAGGTGAATGTGATTTTGTAGTTTGCTTCAGTCACATTGGAAGAATCGTTGAAAGAAAAGAATCGCAACTGAGTGATATCGATAAAAATGGATCACCTCAATTTGGATCGTAGTCGTTTTTTTAGAGGCTGACCACGATTTGGTATACAAAACGAGTGGTTCATCTTGGTTCTCATCTGTTTGTCTTAGAATGTATTTGTGAAGAGATATGTCAGAGGCCTGACCACCTGGTCAGTTGAAGTTGTGTAGTGTATTGTAGTACAGCCCTATGCGACCAGTCTCTGATCTTACCGACAGAGTTTCCTGTCAGTTCTCCTAAAACTGACGGGAATGCACTGATTCTGATAAACATCCAGCCTGATTTTAAACAAGAAATCGGTGAAACTAATCAATTAAAATGCGATTCCAAACGGCAGGCACGCGGAATCAGTGACAGTATTACAAATGATTACTTTTTGCATCTTCAAATCATGGTCAGTAGCGGAATGGGTCACCGCACGTATTTGGAGAAACAGGCTATTTAGTTCAATTGTCCACTAACTTTGCGCTGGGTCCAGTGGTTCTCATTGTTATTTCTCAGTAGCAACTTCATTGCAAAAAAAATTTTGAACTTCACCCAGGAAACACACATGAAAAGACCAGCGTGGCCAAATCAACTGGTCAGGTTGAATCGTATGTTTTATGTCACGATTCGGTCATCCGGAATTGTGCGGTTATTTTCGCAGTTCGGCTGGTATGACTTGTGAGGTCAACCGTGTTTCGATGAAACGCATATCATTCAACCAATGTTACGTTCTATCACTTCAGCAAATCGACCTCAATTAGCAGCTTTATGGACCGTGTGCGGTGCGACCACATGAAGTGATCGACAAATAGAGCCTCAACTGGTCAACTTCAAAGCATTACAACTGAATTAAACAGGAGGTCAATTTCAGAGAGTTCAATAGGTCACAGGGAGGTAGTTAAATCAAATATGTATTTTTCCTGTTCATAAATGACGATGCAAACTTGGATATCTGACTCATATAGACTAGTTTGAGTGTAGAGTCTGTGATTGGTTTGATGTATAGCTGAGACCACGTTGAATGAGAACAGGGTTTATTGTTGACCTGACTCCACAGTGAGTGACTAAGTCATACATTTAAGCAATATTTTGTAGCAAGTTCCTGTGTATATATTATGGCACTGGTCTGAGTGACTCTAGAGTACCCAAACAATAAAATCAACAAACAAACTGGTAAACGCATGAGACTCCTTGTTTCTGGGGCTACTGGTGGTTGTCTTGGGCGGCGGAACAAACCCAACTGGATTCTCCTACGCTGCAGTTATGCAGTCGTGGGTCTGATGGCAAAGTCGTCTTCATGACCGTTGTATCGTGCTCTGGATCACCATGGCTCACACCAACGAAACTGAAACCATAAGACCAAGGAGCACTGCCTCAGTGAAATTTGAAGTCCTAGCTACTTTCTACATCGTATGACATGTCTGTTGAGCGTTTCAGTGGTTTATGATAACGTTTTCCAGAAGACTTCAAAATGGATCGGAAATAACGGGAATGAGTCACCTGCTGTTCGGTACATCCCAAAAAACATGAATAGCGGATTAGTTCGGAAATAACGGCGACCAAAATACGTTTCTTCTGAAAAAATGTACGCTCAATGTACGAAAATGGCTTACACCATGATTACTTGAGGGTTACGGAAGTCAAGTACTACAAAGTGAGTGGTCCTGTGCTTCTCGATATAGGTAACTCTTGTGCTTCACTTAAAATTTGTTACGTTGACATCAGTTTCATTGTCTGACCACCCATCCGAGTTATCCACACTGATACAATACACAAAAAATTCAGATTTGTGGCACTGTCCGAGTCACTGTATCCATAGTTTAAAAGAATATATAACTCCGTCTGAATCGGTCTAGTTTTTCCTCACAATCCAAAAGCAACCAAGAGTGAATATTGCGTTAAAATCATTCTGATACATCGTCTTCTATTCTGTTCGCTACTTGCACTTCCTTGGTGTGGCTGGAAGAAGCTCCACATCGGTCAAACCAAGATTTCGTACATGAGTATGAAAAAGTTGGCTTCATCGCTGACCTAAGTTAATGCGTCCCAACTCCATAATTTGGGACGAAAAGATGAGGATTATCGTTGGCTAGAGGCTTTAAAGGGTAAAGCTCAGAACGGAAGCCAGTGCTGTGACGTGCTTGGGAAACCCTCGGGCTCCACAAATATCGAATGGAGATTTCACAATAACTACAAAAGCGTATGCCGCAAAACAATGTCAACTAGACGAATTTCTTTTATTCATACTACTCTACTTGTTATCTTATTTCCCCACTTGTAGCTTGGACCATTCTTGATAAATAAATAAGTAATACGTTCCAGACTTCCGAGGGACACCACAGATCCTTGGTCTATTTGGCAGCAAATGTTTTTGCATTTTCAGCTTTTCAGTTGTCCTAGTGTGGAAGTTTTTGTTATTCTGTGAAGCTTCGAACACTAAAGACTGCCATAAGCGTATCTGACTGACCAAACTGCTTCGTTGCTGGATTCGCTGAAAACCACAGTGACATCGAACTCGTCCGAAGCCGTTTGCTTTAGTATTCGAGCAGATAAGTATTATTGTTCCAACTATTGCCACTTTCCAATCTGTCCTTGACGGATAGATAGGTTTTATTAATTATCGAATGCAATAATGAATCTGGCTCTCTGAATACCTGTTCAACGAAACATAATTTTGATTAGGAAAACCAAAAACAGAACAGTTTTGGTTCGCTTGTGTGCACACACGTTCCAGTCAGTACAACCTAAGTAGTTCAGTCTGCTTAAATTGAGGGCTATGCCGTTCAGGGTCAGTTGATCCTGCGTCTCTCAGAACACATGACGACAAACTTTCAAGGCTAACCTGTATCGTGGACAAATGTATTTACTAAAGTACTCGGTATGACATACATAAGTACACGTAATGACTGTGACCACGTAGTTCAAATGCGAATTGGTAATAAAGAATCCAGAATTGGAGATGTCATTCAGAAGGAGAGAAAAACGGCAATCTCACGCTTCGAAAAGAATCCAAAAGCGGACAAAAGCATGAACTTCACACTTTCAGTGGGTTACACGTCACTGTTGGAATCCTAGATCTTTATCGGGGGAAAACACCAAGGAACAGTGGTCAACTATGACTAGCTACAACGGACCATAATTTGTCCAACAATCCAACACTAATCCGAGTGACTATCAGTTATTTTTGTACACATGTCCAAAAAATCTATAATATTACTGTCCTCGCCACTTGGTATGTGGAAGCGTACATTGGATTTGGACAACGCGTATCACTAATGTAGATAATATAGTTCGGCAGGGTGGTGAGATTCTTCAACTGTCGCCTTTTATTTGAATACCTCGTCACGTATTGAAAACAATCCTTCGAAAACAGCTGGGATGCGGGTCATTGGGGCAGTAAAATGAGGAACACTTTCGAATCCATCTCTGACACATCAGCATCGGGTACATGAAAAGGTGACTGGTTTCGAAATGCACTTGATAAATGATGAAAAGGATGAAGTATCCACGCTGAACCGACCCTCAGCGTGGTACGGAGAATCAATCCGAACCAGTTATTTTGCAACTCGAATAAAGATGGTCGGTCCGTAATAAACAAGACAAGTGTTAAAGCTCTGACCAGTGAAATTGTAAGACCAGAATGTATTGGACCACCTGCAAAGGATCAAACAGATTCACCTAATTACCTAAGTTATTCGTTCGTTAACTTCAACTAATCAGGTGATCAGACCTCTGACATATCTCTTCACAAATACATTCTAAGACAAACAGATGAGAACCAAGATGAACCACTCGTTTTGTATACCAAATCGTGGTCAGCCTCTAAAAAAACGACTACGATCCAAATTGAGGTGATCCATTTTTATCGATATCACTCAGTTGCGATTCTTTTCTTTCAACGATTCTTCCAATGTGACTGAAGCAAACTACAAAATCACATTCACCTAATCGCCAACAGAATTGAATAAAACAATCAGATCAATTGCGGACTGACATTAAAAGAATGATGCAAATCTAGCACATCTCTGGATCATGGTGGCATGAGTGATAAATATTGACGGTGAATCTCTCAATCATCTCCAATCATTTTGGTAATTCGGTTGTGATTATTTTCAGAGCTGTGTGTGGGGTGATTTCATATCACAACTGCTATTTGAGACTCCGTTGACTGCACGTAATTTTCACCCACATTATGCCACAATACGTCTGATATATTTTTGTGTGATATGAATGACTTCATTGTCATCATACACTCAGGAATCACTGTGATGGGAGTGATGCCCATATGAACAACGGTGGTGGTACTTCAAACGAAAGTGTGCTCAGGATTATTATTATTATTATTATTATTATTATTATTATTATTATTAATGATACATCGGCTTGAGCACGCTTTAACCTTGTAGTTATTTGATTTGTAACGTTATATAGTGAGTTGTTCACATCTATTTTTTGTGGGAACTCAAGATTTATCAAGGTAATAATTTATAGACCATAATGGGAAATGTGTTGTGCAGTTTGTTTTCAGAATCCAATACTTGTAGTGTATACGTTTGTACTTTACACAGACGTTAGACACCGGAAAGAGCTGTGAAAGGAAACCACTAAATGTGAGCGAATCATTAGATTTGTCCAACTAGTGGCCCCCACCTTTCTGTGAACTGAAGCTAATAATTTGCTGCTGCGTGGGAGATTTTTCGTTGGTGTTTTCGTATCCTCACTTGTCATGCGGTGTGCTCACCTGACGTACTTATGTTCTTGCGTTAGCTTTGATTTTCGTTTTTCATATCTTCTGATTTTTCCGAATGCGGATTTCTTTTTGTTATTTTAATTTGGAAATCTTTTCAACAGTTGCCGTTCTCTAGCAGAAGTTGGTATTTCCGCAGGATCACCTAGTTTAAAATTACTCATGTGATAGGTAACAAATTGCTCCAGCGTTTTCAAGCATGTGTCATCCAAACTCAAGTTCACTCAATAGGTTTATAGAAGCCATATTACTTTTTAGTTTTTCCTTTACAAATTTTATAACTGAATACTTGTGGACGATTGTTGTATTATTTTTATGAAGCTGACTTGTTGTTTAAAGTTTCCGACAGAACTGTGCCTTGTTTCAGTTCGTTGCGTTTCACTACTTGCTACGTAATCCAGTGCTCTGTTTGTTTTATCTGTCTCTCTGGCTGAGGTTAAGGGTCCCACTGTGTTTTTTCCCTGAGTCTGGTTTGGTCTCCAGGTCGAAAAATATCCGTCCAATGAATAAGGTTACATCACTATTGCTTCCAGCATGGAGGCCTGGTAAAATGTGGTCGTAGTCTCTAATCCATGAAAACAATGGTCGTATGGAAGAAAATTAGATTTATTGGTAAACGTATAAAACAAAGCCATTGTTCATCGAATATAATGTGATGATATGGCGTGCGGTTCACTGTCAAGAAGTCCGCGGTGCATTTCAATGACTCGGAAAACCCATGACTTTTGTAAGGGACGAAATTCTAACAATTTGAAGAAAAAACGGCATTGTGTACCAATTTACGGGGCATATAGCATCACACTGCGATCATGTATTGTATCCTAATCCGGAAGAACTAAAGTGATCCGCTCACACATCCATTGGCATGCAAATGCTTCGTTTTTCTCTGACATAATTGCTATTAACTTGTTCTGCACCAAGCTGGGTGTTAGGCATGGTGGCGACATGACAAATACAGAAAATGATAGCAAAGAGAGGAAGGTAAATTTAACGAACAGTCTTCGTCATCTAACCGCACTTATTTTTGTGGTCTAAGATTTCTGAAGATGCAATTTTTGAAGGCGATGAACAAACATATCTGACTGTACATCGTTCATCCTAGCAGAGGAAGTCGTTTCTGATGCAGATAAGTTTTGTTACCTGGGCAGTTAAATCTCTCCAGGTGATCGGATATTGAGCGAAGAGTCATCACGCATAAAAATGGGTAGGGTTGACTTTTATCGGTCTCATTCATTTGCGGCAGCGCCTCGTCGTCCGATTATCCTTCAAGGGTCTAGTTTACGCTTGGGCCGGTAGGTCAGACTTCTATAAGGCTCCGAAACATGGCTGTTAGTGGTGGAAGATACGCAGAGAATGTCGATGTCTGATCACCGATTTTTCCGTAGTATTGCTCGAATATGATGCGAAAAACATACCAGTATTTTAGAGCTCGGGCTTAGAGTGTTGGGAACCAGATGTTAGTCACCGGAACAAGTACTGAATCCTAAGTAGCTGTCATGAATGGGACATGTGTTGTACATGTCCGCAGATTTCTTCGGTAATTATTGTTCTCCGAGGCTGGTCGTGGCTCGAGGTAAGTCGAGATGGTCAGTCTATTACGGACAAAAGGATATGGTAGCTCCAACCGATGGATCTAACCAAATAGAGCATTTAAAATTTCTGGGTTAGTGTCTACGTGACCCGCCTACAAATTAGTTGGAGATATTTTGCCATGGCTAGGCGGCCCGGTCAGTGGCGTAGTTACTTTTGAGCCCGTTCTTCGTCTTCGTGATTTCAGCCTATACTTTTCACTTTTGCTCGCTCATTCTTTATGCCTCCCTTTGGTTGAAGGAAATGAACTAAATTGTATAAGTTTATGGTAAATAAGAAGAGGCTGCTACTAGAACATGTGTTCTAGTTAAGCTTGCGATCTGTGAGAGAAACAGTATCAGACTGAAGATAAATTCATAGATTTTGTTTGGAAAAACGCGTACAGTTTATATCGGTATATCTTTTCTCTCTCCATTTCAAAACATATCATCTTCTGGGACACGCAATGAAGGCAATGCATTTACTTCAGTCAATCGGTCCAGAATTAGACAATAAAAAACTGGATGAGCAAAAAACCTCCCCTTTGCAAAAATGGATCTCTCAGAATGGAGTTAAGTGCTGGAAAAAGTGGCATGCCAAAACAAATACCGTCCAATTTTCCACTTTGGAAGATCACTTGACACTGAACATGCGCTCGGATGCCATGAGAAATCTCGAACCAGTTGATGTGTTATCTCAGGTTGGTCTCTCATCTACTGATACTTGGTCAAGCTATGACCACTTCGTCGGTCCCTTTTGACATTTCTTTGTACATTCTGTTGTAGCACGTGTTGTTATTACGCACACAATTTTTATCCCTTTTGCGATTAAAAAGACAGGCGGTAAAGAAATACGCAAACTTGCAGACCGGTTCTGCAGTTAATCTTGTCACTTCAAATAGTCTTGACTTAGCCGATTAGTTAAATGGTGCTTAAATGGTACCGTAGTTCTTCAACTCAATTCTTTAGGCCGTTAACTTCGTACTTCCTTGCTCCGTTTTTTGGTTAGTATGACAGCGAGATTCACAAATCGTCCGAAAAAGTATAACAGGGCTATGATTACACTGTTCACCACACCAAAAAGCAATGAGTCACTGTCCACGAAGTTCAGCGGTACTGATCGCTCATCCAGCACAAAATCTCACTACCAGGAATTTGTCACCTTTCATCAATGATCTTGCTAGGTGATTTCTTTTTATTACGTCTTTGTGGTAGTCATCTGAATGCTCCCTTTACCCCCTGGAGTTATTTAGAATGACACTGAATACATTATTTAACATATATAGTCCCATAGATTTGGTACTTTTTAGTTGTGGAATGATAGCTTCTACGCTATTAGAATCCCTGTGGAGTCAAAACTAAGCCTACAAGCTTCATGACTGGGCTTCTGTGAAATGTCACTCTCTTCTGACCAACCAGGAGATACAACAGTTGAATAAATCTTTTCCAACTAATTTTTGAGTATCGCAAGAAGTAAAATTCTTTGGCACGGAGTCAACATCCAGGCAGTCAGCTGATCTAATCGAGCAACTCCAATATAAATGCCGATAGTCTGAATGCTGCATTTATTCACCCATCCACGGACATCCTGCCATCCCATATCATCTCTGTTCCTTCGGAATTCGGACCTAATCTTCAAAAAAATTCTTCCGGTCTCTACGGAACTCGAGAGCGGCATCCGCTACTGGCTCAGAGGGTTCATCCTCTACCGTCCTCAGGTCTGGAGCAAGTCCGCTAACGGAAATAGTGACTTTACTCATCAACAGATCCGTTGAGAACTGTGCTGTTCCTGCCTGCTGGAAGCCTGTAGCAGAAGTGCCTAACCCCGAGCACTTCACTTTTAACATTTTGATGAACCACTCTCGTTCCATAGCCATTACTTCCTCTGCACTGAAGTTGACTGAGCGTAATATCCTCGGTCGATCGCTTTCCTCTTTTGTTGCTCCCAATGACCTTTGTCGATGTGCATACAAGCCCGACCGGTGGACTCTAAACACAGTTGCTACAGTTTGCCATTTCATTTCTAAACTCCTGAATAGTCCTGCGAAATCAGTTTGTTATGTCTTTCTGAACCGTTTCTCTGCCTTTGCTCCAGTTCTCCGTTCTCTCCTCCAAAACCTGGAGCCTTTTGGCTGTCCGACTTGTCTGCATTCGTGGGTAAAAGATTACTTTTCCGACAAAACCCAGAGCACTCAAGCTGGGACCATTTTTAAAGTTCCTTTCGTGAACAGTTTAGATGTTCTTCAGGGTGCAGTTTTTTCGCTGTCGTTTCACTACGTATATTGGCAACTTATCCGCGGTTGCTTCTGCACGACCCTTTGGGTGTGCCGACGACGTAGTGCTTAGTCAATCCATCTCCGATCAACCCGATTTCACCTCTTTTTCTGAGAACTTAAGTAATACTGAGAACTTTTCGTCTCTTTCTGGCCTACATTTCAATAGTTCCAAATGTTTCGAATATGAATTCACCCTTTCTCGGTCTAATTATCCCAATGAATTACCGGTCATTAACTATATATCCGTTTCCAAAGCTCAATGGGTAAAGTACTTAGGTGTAACTATAAGCATCAGTTTACAGTGATCTTCCTGCATTCTAGACAGAGTACAAAAATTGCTTCGACTCTTTTCAAATCCGTAGACCAAGGCAGTTTGGTGCCAAACAAGCTGTCATCATCTCCTTTGTCCACAGATAATTTCTACCAATCTTACCTTACGGCTCTCTAGTAATCCTTCCTGGTCTACTTAAAAAGGATTTTCATTCACTGCACCGCGGTTTGGTTATCATCAGTCGTGTTCCTTTGGTTCCCATAGCCGCTCTGATCAACAAAATGTGGTCCACACATTTTTACCTGTGAAAACTTTGCTGTGAAGATTCTTGCGGACCCCACTCATCCTCTTTGCTATGACCTGTCTGTTCGTCGCTCGCCGCCTTCTAGGTCTTCCGAGTTTGGACTCATCCCATCCCGTGTAAATATTTGTCGTAACTCTACAGTGCCTTATTTGGCATGTGTTCTTGTTAGAAAACCTAAGGTTGCTGAGGAACTTCGCATCAACCTCAGGGCTTGGAACTTATTCTAGTTTGCCCGTTTTTCTGCTCATTTTTGAGTGTTTCCAAATTGGCAGTCTTTGTTTCCACTCCTTTTTATGACTGAATTGTGAGTTTTTAACTTACAGAAGTCCTCAATACAATACAATAGAATATTAGGGAACCAGATCAATAAGCACATAAGAATGGTAAAGACAGAATCGCGTTGAGTATGGTCATTCCAAAATAATTCCATGATAAATCGAATCGATCCAGATTCGCCGTAGGTCTTTCATATGACCCAATAGAAAATCAGCTATGGACAACCGTGAGTTCACTTCAGGACAACCGGTAACGTAATCGGAGGATGTATGCTAAACAATACAACCAATGAATCGGTTCACGTCGAATTGCCGCTACGGCGGTCAGTCTCACAGTTTGGTCGAGCAAATGGAACATTCGTTCAATACGACTTCACAGCCCTACTGAGCTAACATACAGGAGATGATGAGTGAAAGATAGTAGACGATAGGATTCCTAATTAGCATTACTTTTCTCACAAAATGAGTAATTAGCCTGTTTCTGTAACCCTTTCATGTGATTGTATTCAGGCTCAAAGCTGTACTGTTTTTAGTAATGTTCACGTGGAAGCCAAACATCACTGTGGTCCTTTTTGGTAATCATTGTGAAACATAGTCTGTTTCACATGATCCTCACATTTACCGTTCTACGTTTTTGATAGCAAATCCAAAAACCTCGCAAAAAGACTACTTTTATCTGTATTGCTTCCACGTTTTCATGTGGCCTTTTCTTCAGATGTCAGTGACGGTTTTTTTCACTTGATGGAACCCTACCTATTGCCTGTTTTTCTTAAACACACTTATCAGAGGATACTTTCATCAAGTTAGGTGAAATAACTAATCATTTTAAAATATCGAAAAAAATGAAAAACGCTTGGAACATGGTTCACGTAGGAATTTATGGATGATAATTGGATAAATCAAATTAGAACGCTGAAAGTTGGGGTTAAGATGAAGTAGACGATAGAATAAACGAAGAGATGCGCAAAATGGTTATCTTGAACCGGACAGGTAGTTATGCCTGACAGGTGAACCGGTAGAGGACAGAAGAAGTTCAGTTTCACAGATCCAGTTCACTGGCGGTATCTGGTTCTGCACAAACGAACACTACGCCCATGGAGAGGACATTCCACCAAGTATGCACAGAAGGCAATAATTTGTCGGTCATTATGCCTCCAATAAATCAATGTAGATGTGGTGCTATTGGCTGACACATCAACAGACGGCCTAGTTTCTCACTGTCTACCCAAAGCCGATGGCAAGGCTCAGACCAGCTAAGCGGGTCTATGGCCCAATCAATGTGGGAAGAAAAGAAATGAAATCATCTAAACAGCAGCCAAAAGTCGCTGCTACCAAACCAGGTAGAATCAACCAATAAAAGGCCAAGCGTTGTTCTACCTGGACCGAATTAACCAAGCAGCGAACAACAGTTGTCCTAACCGAAAGAAATGAAATCAGCTATTGAACTGCCAACAACCGTTTTAACCGATCGAAACGAAATCGGTGAATCTGGGAGATAACCAAAAGAGCCAGTCAGTAGACACGGTTATTGGGAGCTTTCTGTGCCGATGCCCTTTGTACCATGGTTTTGACTGTGGTCAACTGTTATCCTACGTAAACCAACTGTTTTTGTAAAATAAAGTGAGATGGTTCGACGGTGGAAAATTATTCCCAGTGTAGTCAGTGGGACAGTACAAAGCAGTAGGATCGGAATACCTCGGTTTCATACAATCGTGGGAGAGGTCATCACACCTCATTTCTCGTCTATCAGGTTCTAGCCCAAAGGCTGCTACTCCATCCGAGTTCCGCTTTTTCCATTGGGTGCATGGAGCTAGGGGCTGAATCTAAAGATGAGTTGACAACTGTCGCACCAGCGAAGACAGAAAAGAACAAACAAACCACGTTTCACATGACAGACAAGATGTGCTTTCACAGAAACTTCTCGTACTGTGTTACCGCCTTTCTGGTTTGTGGGTCAAACCGTCGAGTCTAAGACTCCGGTAAGGGCTGACAAAGAAAAGCCCTTTTTACGGTGTGGGCAGCTGCGAACTATCATTCACCCGGAGACTCCAGCGACACCCCGAACAATAGCTCTTTTCTATCTGTTCCCCATACTTCAACTTTGTATTTTAAATGGATTCATTAAGCCACATATACCCGTGTCTGAGCAGTTGTAAGTTGAGATAAGAATAATAACTTGGGGTTTATTTCTCAGATCTAAGGTTCCCCTGTACTTAACAGCTCCCCAATTCGTGCACTTTGCCAAATCTTGGAGGTTTTAAAATGGGTGTGTGCTGTATATCTGGGCCACGCACAAAAGACAGAAGTTGAGAACTTTGAGAATTTAGCTTGAAATGTTTGACTGACAACAGTCTTTTATGTTTGTTTTGCTGACTGTCCTTCGGACTTTTGTGCTGTTCTTTAAGGTAGGTTTGTGCATGTGAACAGCGTTGAACTGAAACATTGTTGATTGTTCGTAGTTTCTGTGTCTACTTCGACTGGCTGCAGCTCTCCTGTGACAAAAGAGAATTTCTATCGTGATTTTCCTCAACTTCTCCGAATGACACACCAGATGGATTCTATGGTTATTGATGTTGACTTCGCGGCTAAATATGGGCATTCGAACTGGGCACTGGAGAACACAGTAGGCCCGTCTACCATCGACCGAATCGATAATGATAATCAAGTCATGTAACTCTGTTCCCACCACAAACTCTTTTTGGAGTGGAAATTTCTCAAACACCAAGTTACATCGCCTCACTTGGTGTCCTCCCTCACTTCCACAGCTTTGGAAGCAAATCGATTACCGCTTGTGCGAATCAACCTAAGCCTGTTGCCCATTTCGGTTCATATGTGTCAAATATAGTCATGGTCCTTTTCTTGAGAGTTTTAACCCGAATTTCGTCGGTATAATAATCAGTTCCAAAGCCAACCGTGCTTCAAATCCGTTACCAAATAACAGCCATCGATTTGTTCCTCAAACGGAATTGTTCACTAGGTTGTCATTACATTCAGATACCCAGGATCTATATGAACATTGGACCCATGTCAAGAAGGCTCTTTTTGAGGCTAATAATGTTGCTCAAGAAACCCGAAACAGATGGACACGAAAGCCGTATCTGCACTCTCATTTGGACTAATAATTTCCGGAAACGATGGATCTCAGATGTTCCTTAGATGCCAATTGATCTGGAGTTTGTTCAATGGCTTTTATAGTAGTGGATTATAAAACGCAAGAAGACGGTTCCGTCCACCACTGTCGGTGACAGTCCCAATCTCCTCCGTCTGAGTAGATCTACCCGTTCACGAAAATGAGGTATGAGCAAACTTATCAAGGAGGTAAACAGTTCACCGATTCGAACTGAGTGTCGTCCGGAAAGTCGTCCGGAGCATTTTAAGGGTCAGTTTAACTGTCTTCCGTCTTCAACAAGCAAGGTCAATAGGGCAATGAGCTGAGCTCTAGATGTAGATACCAATTTTTCGTCAGAGACGGGTGTTTTCTGTGTGAGAGAGGCTTCCTCAAACGAAGTAGAGCTGATGGACCGGGTGAGTTGCTGGAATATTTCAAAGTTCGCTTGTGACTGAAACTACAAGTTAACTCAATGTGCAAAAATTCGCTAACCCAAACTAAGAGCGGTTAAATAGGGGAAAAATATGGGAAATGGCAAGCGCAACTGAGTTGTAATCTATGCTCACAAAGGTAATGCTCATGTATTCACAGAAGCAGCAGAACAACCCAGGATGTTATCGTTCTCAGTCACCACAGTTTCCTCCGTCTATTTTTAAGGACGATGACCAGTTTTGACATGGATTAACTAACAATTTCTGAAAAACGTTCCTGAATTAGTGATCGCGTCGATTTACAGGAAAGATGACAGGTCGTTACACGAAAACCACAGAGAAGTAAGTGCGGTAAGGATCACATCGAAACCAATCGCTGGTATCATTATTTAGTTTGAGACACTACTGTAAAACTGGATTGGCCTAACACGAAACCTTACGACATCTAGGGGGACAATAACCCAGGTATATCACATCCGTTACCGAGGCAACTGCATTTGGTTCACTGTTGAATGTCGGATGAAGTGTTATCGAGTACAAACAGGGTGAGTTCGGCTTTTTCCAAACTCAGCCATTTGTGGCGTTGGCTTGATGTTAGTTTATCTATCAAGGTTTGAGTGTACACTACAACAGTTAAGTCAGTTTTCCTATAAGATTCAGAACTATGATCACCGCGATTAGAGGATGCACGGAGATAATCTGTATTCTAATACAGATGTCATTGCAAGACTGATAGAATCTGAAGAGAACATAGTATCGGCAATACCGTGGTCTGATGGAGAGAGTTGGGCACACGATCAAATCTTCAGAGTAAACAGTAAAGCTCCGCAGCTGCGCTAGGTGGGACACGAGTTGTGCAAGTCCCCAAAGAGAACTCTTCGGTGAGCAGTGTTCGCTGAAGCAGGTAGTGGTTGGAAGGTCAGCCAGAGCAGACAGTCCAGGACAGGTAGGAAAGGTATGACTAGCCCGACCAGCAAAATTAGCCATTTAAGGTGCGTTATTCTTCCTGGATGACGCTCAGAGGATCTACTCACTCAGGACTCCAATACACTGAGAGATATGGCAAGGTGTCGAAACG
Organism: Fasciola hepatica; assembly: GCA_948099385.1. NCBI lineage: Eukaryota > Metazoa > Platyhelminthes > Trematoda > Plagiorchiida > Fasciolidae > Fasciola > Fasciola hepatica. The sequence goes on along the minus strand of CANUEZ040000072.1, from coordinate 7,569,471 downwards.
CGTGGCCTCATGGTATTCACACAATTTCTTTATCAACTTACCACGGCTGTTCGTAGTTCCATCCCCACTCTTATCCATCCCCTTGAATGTTTTGATTTTCAACTGAGGTTCGCATTGAGATATAGCAAATAAAACCACCTTACCTCGTACCTAATTCACAGTTTTACAAGCTAGGCTGAAAGGAAGTGACACACTGGGTGACAAACAAGCGGACCAGGAGTATAGCGCATTCCGATTTTTTAATTCACATTACCAATTGGCTAAAAGAAATGCACATTCTTGGATTCTGGCGATTGTTTGTTTAGAACCCCTAAAGTGAAGGACGAAAGGGTTTTTTTTTTGAATTTATATACATCATTTCTTTTTTGTTATTTATTCCTAAAAGTTAGCGGTCGACACCAACTCTTTCGAGAATTTGAGGATGAGATTTATTCACTGTATCGCTTCCGTCTAATAATCACCCGTTGCGTAAGCGCAGTCGATCGATTTAATTTCAAGGACGAGATAGCTAGACAAACGCGAGAAGTCTCCTCCTCCTCCTTCAATAAAACCGTGGTTTTTACCTAGGGATTTCTCATGAATTTCGGTAGTGTTCACGATATTGATGATGATGATGATGATTTGGATGATAATGGTGGTTGTGGTGCTTTGTAGAACGATGGTGTTCACCACTGAGACGGCGTTGTTTATGTGAATGGTGGTTCCAGCGTGAATCGCTGGCACTAAAGCCTCATTTTGTGTTTGTTTTCGAATAAATGAAGTGTTTTCAGAGCACTTTCACCGTTTGGTTTTCAGATCAACGTAATCCAACAAATGTCCAACGTGTATTCGTATCCTTTATTGGCTCAAAAACTAAGGAACAAAGAGCTTCGCGTGCACGGATTTTGGTTCAATGTGCATACGGGGCAGATGTACCTGTACAGTCCTCATAAACAAGGTTTTCTCCCAATCATAGAAGAAAACCTTTCGGAAATTATGCGCGAAACGGCTGCATAGACGCGCCTGGATAGACTGAACAATCATTCCATTACTCGTCGATTACCTTCACTATGCAGGCTTTAGTTTGATGTATTGGATTTCTGTCTGTATCTCTGCTGTTCTATCCAAGCTCCGGTTTCATAAAGACGCATGGTCTTTCACATACCTCTTCCACCAGAAGAACAAATACCGATCTTTGATTTCCCTTTTCCCTTCTCAATTCAAACTGTTCTACTGTCGTATATTCACACACACACACACTACTGTTTCTATCTAATCTACGCAGCTATCTCGAATTACGTTTGGTATTTTGATTTTTCCCTACCCATCCGTCGCCCATACCCAGAACATAAAACTTGCATTTGGTCCTCCCAAAATTCTCCTTTTGTCTCGACTATTGTATTATTATTCACTAAATGACTAGTTTTTTAGTCGTTTCTTGTGACTACACTCACCATTAGCCGTAGTTGAACTGTCTTTCCAAACATGCCCTTCGTGTGCGCTAATCGACTGCTCTGTGCATGAATGACTGGAAAAGCGATCAAGTGTGACCCGTCAATCTGGTTTTACCGTTATATGGGAAAGGCTCTAGATTGGATCCAAATCATGTGGGGTAATCAGGAAGACAAAGTTAAAATATTTTTTGTGTTTTATCAGTCACCTGAGACTGAAAGAGGGGTGTGCGATGAATGGTGCACAATGAGTGCGCGAGTCTTCAGCAACTTAGCCCCAGAAGTTGGGCACAAATGACGACGATGTCACGTGTGCTCAAGTGACTACACGTACGTTGCAATATGTTAAGTATAGCCAATCAGGTTGTAGATATTTCATTTCTGAAGTATTGTTATAATATAATTCATTGTTAGTACATCAGAAAGTGATACGTGTTATTGCTTCTACCTACTAGATTCAGCGAGAGTCTCTATTCCGAAGAAATTGTTTGGCGTGGTGCCAAGCAGTTTAGCAGTCATTCTTGGTTTTAGGTTCACGAACTCAGGAGTCATGCAACTGACCACTCTTATACTCTTCAGTGACTCGACCATGTAAGTGGGATGAATTAAAAAAGTACAGTCAGACCACTGACCGGAGGAAAAGCTCAGACGTTAACCCCACGATTATACACCCCGATATTCTTCGTTATTTCACGACGATATTGAATCACAGTTGTCAACTAAATAAAAGTAGGAAGTAGAAAGAAAACTATCCGCCTGTCAGCGGATCCCATCTATCCAGATTTGGATAACTAAGAGGCTCCCCTGAACCAAGTTCACTGGCTGCGGTTTTCCTACCTTTCTGCCATGTCACTGACGGATCATTTCTATTCATCCTGCAACCGGTGCCAACCTCGGAGAACAATGTAAGCCGGAGAGAGAGTCTATCAATAGGCATGTGTAACACTTGTGACCCAGTTACCTTCACCTATTCAGTTTCAGCATTCTCTCCAGATAACGACCACTCGGTCCGAATACGTTATACCCAACCTCAGCGTTTCTAATGCGATGTTCTCACTGTATTTAAGCTACGACGCGAAGAAATCACTACTCAAACGCCAATAGTCTGAATCTATTTTCCATCTTCGAGACCATACATTTTCAAACCATATATGAGGATTGACTTAATGCACAGAAGATATGGTTCAGTTCAGTATTTTCAGCCATCAAACTCGCACTTCTGTGCTATGTTTTCGGTTGCATCCTCACAGCATCGTTGAGTTCAGGGCAATAAGAATAGGACCGCACATTGAAGAGAGTCGAGAACAAAGTAGAAAATTGAAATTATGAGGACAACGAAAGAGCCCGAAAGCAACCACGCCACGGCCGCACCATCGAGCCACATCAGCTTATGTCTCTAGCCACCTGGTATATACGATCAGACCAATGATAGGGAGTAGAATGAAAATCGTATGTAAAAAACAGTTAACCCAAATTACCATGTGCAACAGTTTCGTTTTTATCCATTCATAGGACTGCGTTACGTCTAGAGCTTCGGTTACTTCTTGCCGTGACTCAAATTGGAACTTACAAGAATCACATCACTGATGTCTTGCCCTGTCCTTATGTCAACTAGAGGCCTAGATTGGAATGGTCAAGGAAAGCGAGGCTGGAACATTTGGATTTTCTTTTTGTCTTTCGTTTTTGTTATCAGCATCACAACTGGGTTTCAGTATGTGCTAATCACGTTGGTACGCGTGACGCTTTGACAGACAACATTAGAGAAATTCAAGAAGTCAAACCATCCTCACATAGCAGTTGTTCTCTTTGAATACAAAATAAGCAAGAAGGATTAATATATAACATACCATCCGATTTGCAGAGTAAGGAGGTTTCTTTACATTATTGTTCAACAAAGCATCAGAAGTGATTATTACTGTCTCATGCAATACAACGAACTGGAGAATCAAATTTTGGTCCTAAAGACAATCAAGCTTATCAGATATTCAATGCCTCTGAGTATACCAGATCAATTTACTACAGTTCCGTATTATATATATATATATATATATATATATATAAAGTAAGGATATACAAACATCAGACAAGTAGATTTAAGCCTAGGAATCGCAGTCAGCCGACTAACCACGTCACAACACTATTGGAATAGTGACAGACATATTGGGGTGCCTAATGCTAAAGTGGAGGAATAACACCATGTTGTTTAAGTTAACTGCGATCGTAAGACGGTAGTCACTTTACTGTGAAGTAAACATGAGAATCACGCTTCACAGAGACTTTTATGAGGACTTGAACAGCTGAATAGCGCAAAGCACAAACAGAAAATCGAGTCTACTTCAAGGGTTTCATTGGAAGTGGACCATGGAACAGCTGGCTTAGGCGTAATAAAAGCTAAGATGACACACACTTCGTGTGCAAGGGATCGACGGAGCGTGACTACAAACCGCGATCCTTACTTGCATAATAGGTGATTCCCCGTTGAAAAGAAAACAACCTGATAGTGAGGGAAACGAGATTCGAAGTAGGACTGTTCATTAGCTTGGGAAAGTCTGTAGAATGGTCTGGCCACGAAGAGTACGGTCGCAAGCACCAGAAGTGGGCATAGTTACAAGTGAAAATATACACGCCTCACAATCGTTTATATACTACAAGTTATCATGTCGTTAAGTGGCCGCTGGTGATCGTTTGGTATTCACTTAAAAGTTATTCAGCTACCACAACCTATGGCGCTGTCACCAAAACCTTTCCGGTGCATTCATGTGGCAGAAGTTCACAGTTGGTCACGTGGCTTGCACAAGGTTACGAAGTCCCGTAACTGGGACCAAAAACTCACGCGTGATGTGACCTTTTTCGACGTAGATGTGTTGGAAACGTTTGGTTACCGTATCATAGAACATGGTTGTTAAATAACCCTCAGTGGCTACTCAGCGAAAGCTGGTAACTACGAAGAGCGCGTCAGAGACCACTTACCGAAAGGAAAACCTGGAGTTCTGTAAATAGAACAAGAATGAGGTTACGATGAAGATAGGCGAGGACAAAGCGATTGACTTCCATAACGGGGAAAGATAAATAATAAGAACTAGGAATAAATTCAATAATGTATTCGAGGGTTACACAAATCTTAGGGCAAACTGGAATCTTGTTTCCAGCTATTCGGTTTTGGTAAACGTGTGATTTCTTCAACACGATGGACGAACTCTATTCAAAGTGATCACAGAACTACCTTGTCTCAAAATATCTCATTTGGCCAACCATCGACACCGAGTGTTCTTGAGGAAATCGATAGCTTCAGAAGGTTTCAGTTCACAATGTCCAGTTTCTGATCATAGTTGAAATGACCAAACTACTCGTTCTGGATCATGGTGTCAGACGGGTGTAATTTTGAAAGGGCCGTGGACTCTAACTGACGTAACCTTACTACATCGTCTATAAATTCAACTGAAAGTCATTCTGTAATAAAGATGCGAAAGAAATTTATCTGGTCTTGCATATTTCTCAGTAGTGGAATATCTTTTGGCCGCATAAATTAATTAAAAATTCAACAAAACCCGTTAGATATATAAATGTTATTTTCCCTGAGCAAATAAGTCACTGGTAGGGTCAGATCAGTGAACGAGTTCTAGCTTCCTGAAAAAAGTACCGTCTCAATAAGATGAATGTTGAAGATCGTTAGATGAAGAAGTCTCAATCTAACTGTATTCCGAAGTCAGTTGCTTTTCGCTTCATTTGAAGAAGAGGAGACTAGCTGGAGAACCACATGTGGTTCTTCTTGGATAGCTGAATGAACTAGTGTCTATTGTTGGATAGGCAGGGTTTTCGGGAAGCACACGACCTACTTTTGTGGTCGTTGCCGCTTCTTAGTTATGCTTATCCTGCAATATTCTGTTCATTTATCCTTATACTAGCGCACTCTGTATGTCTTCGTTCACAACAATCTAACTTATGTCCGGAGTGTGAATGGATGCTTCTATCAGAACGGTTCGCTTGTGACTGCAATTTCGTCCTCCTCGTACTTAGTTGGGACTAACCCACTTAGAACTATTGGTGGCGAATCACTGTTGGTTCGTCAATGAACTCGTCTGAGGTGAGTATCCCTTCACACTCCGGATGCATAAATTAAATTGTTGTGAGAGTTGACTGATCATAAGCACCAAAACGCTCGCGACTCTCAGAACACTGCAACAAATAAGGAGAAACAGTAACTAAAAGGCGGTCCCTCGCTTATTATATCTAACTGCAAAGAGTATGACTGGACGAAAGGAATACCAAAAGAACGCGAATCTCTTGCTGCAAAGTAATTCCCCACAGATGAGGTTCTGCCTTTTCTCTTTCGACTCTGACTTGTCCGATGGGATAACACGATAAAAACAGAAATGGATGCCACTGTCCGTCTGCTTTGCAGACATTCCGTGGTGCTGATTCTAAACATACCAGAAGCATGTCAAAAGCATACATTCATATATCTGTGATTTCACGCTTCCTGAAGGCAATCTAATAGCTCACTTTGATGCTTCAAATACCACAGAGAGGTTTTTTACATAAAACAACTGTGAGCTGAATCGAAAGTTTCATCTAGATCCCTACGATCGAATCCGCTGGAGATCTCGCTGGGCTAACGTAGTATCTGAAATAGCCGAGGATCACTTGCCAATGTGGGAAACGATTAGAGTGTAAGGTTATGCCGGTGCCGTAATGGGCTTTGGTATGCTAGCTGGAAGATTTTGACAGAAAATCTTTAATTCGTGGTGATCTGTGAAAATGGCCTGTCTTCAAATTGTTGACTCTACAATAGTTGCCGGGATATCAACCTAACAAATCATACGAATATACACACGTACACACGTAAGTATATACATACGTGCATACATAAGTACACATAATTAATAAAAGACAAGTCCACAACCATGAAGCTAATAGACTGGGCTATTAAATAGCTATGCTGCTTCCTCATTTGTTACCTCCTCAGAGCAATGTTCCCATTTCTAATTTCGATTCGATTAAAATACCACTTAGCCATTCCTGGCAGAGAGGAGGATGATATACGCGTTTTTCCATCGGAATCACTGGACCTGATGGTATGAACTCAGGTTAGAAACCTTACTGAGGTGTACGTTTTTGCATCAAGATAGAAAAAACAGTGACCACTGAACCTGGCCATTTAGACTTCCTGACTGGTATTAGAAAGACAAAAAATATGATGTGAAATGGATAGATAGCATGTCGCTACTACCGGCGTTCTCATACCTGCACACTCATTCTTTTCCTGCTTGATGCTATCATTCGTAATTCTTCAAACTCTTGAGCCTTTTGATATTTCGATTTTCAAAGAAATTTTACGATAAGTTAGCAAGCAAAACAGCCACACTCCGTACAATGTTATTGGCCGTTCAAACGGAAGCTAAAACGCTAACTGGTTCCTAGCTTAATCATAATCACATGGTTTGCTCTGGTATCGGCCCATTGAACTGTCAACGATGAAACTTTGCACACGTTTATGTTTTATTTAAGTTATAGCATCATTTGTGGACATCAGAACAGTGTTTACTCTTCCTTGTCCCTGTGGGTGACTTCTAATGGAAGATCACGAATATAGCTTCACAGACGGTTTTGTCCTTTTGAGAGAGCAAAATAACAAGCGATAGAAAAACGAACCGTTAGCATATGATGCTTCGTTTTGATGTTTAAATGTTGGTTCACATATCTTCACTCTGAGGGGACGGTTGACATGACAGTTCCAAGAATGCAGTAGTTACGGTAATTCGTCCTGATCAGCGGATTACGCAGATGCTCCAAATCGTCTTCTACATTAATTTGTGCTCTGATTAGCTTCGTAAATAAGTTCGGTGGTCGTGAAATACTGACAGTAGTAGTAGTATTGGTAGTAGTAGGGTTAAGTATACCATAAACTACTTGATTAAAAGTGAAGTAGCATATGTGATCGGTAACAATGATGGACACAGGAACGACGCATAACTTGATGGAGTTTCACTGGCAGGTTATAACTCGCTGCCTTTAGAAATATAGACATGAGAAAGCTTACGACGGCACTTCCGTACTCAGTAGTACTGCAGTTTAAAAATGATGATGTTAACTGCTGTATTCGTGTGAAGATTTGTGCCCGGTAGGTGAATCGAGTCGGTAAAATTTGATTGTTTAACAACACAGTGTAGTCGAAATCATTGGTAGGTTGTCGACGTTTCGGTCACCACGGGTAACCTTTTTCAAGACTGGTTGTGAAACTAGTCATGGTGTCCGAAACGTCGACAACCCACCAACGATTTCGACTATATTGTGTTGATAAACAATCAAATTTTACCATAACATTTCACATAGTGCTTCGATTTTTCGAGGCCCTCTGAACCGATCTCTGTTCTGGCACATTAGTCGAGGTGCAGTTGTCGTGTTATCAGTAGTGGTACGAGAGAAGTGGAACTAGAAGTAAAGCCCCACGGAAACAAAATCAAAGCCTTCACCTTTGATGACAGTTGTTCACATGGCACGAACTCCAAGCTAATTCTTAACGGTTTACTCCAAGTCATCTCTATTTCCGATGGCACTCATCTACCAATGAATGTAGATTTACCTATACACTCTTATCGTTCGTGCACCTGTTGATGGTTGATGCGTTGTTCAAAAACTGATCACACGATGAACACTCTAGTGTCTGTTGAATCTGTTACATCGGCCTTTCGATTTGTCCACGCCTTTGTGTCTTGAAAAGGTCTTCAGAAATTTCTACCAGGATAATAAGTGTATCAATGGGGTTTGAGTTGAAGGATGTTTCCTGTACAGTTGGTTAAACCTCATCAAGATGTTTCCTCATTACGTGCGTTCTCTAGTCCTTCCAAACACGCTGGGACCACCTTTTTGTTACAGTGGTACTCCGCAGTGTGCCACCACAATTACTTGGACAATGTTTCCCACAACCCATGAGAAGGGGAACACCATAGGTAGGGAGAGAGTGGTTAGTGTATATTGGAAAATGCGTGCACGTAGAGTGCACAGACAACGTTTAAGCGGCCATCGTGTTTCGTGGCACGAGTTCAGATAAACACTGATGTGTTAAACAAATAACCAAGGTTGAATGCCACTAGAGTACACTGACGATGGCTGGGAATACTGGTCTCTAGCACGAGTGCAACCAGATGATAACTTTCCCCGGTCATCACCGAACCTCTCTAATTTGCATACGAACCTGATAAGCGGCTTCGCTTACTCACTGTACTCTTAAATCTTGGATAAATCAAAATGACATCATTTCAACATCTGTCGAAACTGCAAAACCCCAGTTCATAATCAAACGTGCCTGTGTTCAAGACTGGTGGACACAGGTTGATTTGCAGGGAAACCTTGCTGTGTAGGTAGTCAAATTACAAGTTAGTTCACTATGCAGATGTCATGTGCAGCCGTGATTCGGGTAGTGGAAATGATATCAGACTTATGAAATTCCCCTAATTATTCACGAAGTTTTGATTCGATACCTCAGTCACGATTCTTCCTTAAATAAAAATCTCTCAAGGGTCGGTACAAAACCGCTTCAAGGATAGATTACAATGAATCAACGCCAGCAAAAACTCTTCGAAACCTTCGATAAGCCATTATGGTTTGCGCTCCTGCTGGAAACTATTTGCCATCATCTACCATCGTTGGTAGAGAGCCAAGTCACGTATGCAGTCAGTATCTATGCAGCTCCAACACTGAGGATTGAAACAACAGGCCGACGGACAACAGAATAGCTAATCAATGGAGTGGACCTTAGAATGAGGAATGGATCCTGCCTTAGGCCTCAAGTCTTGGTCGCCTAAACCAGTCTGATCAAGGACTTGCACGGAACGACTGGGTACATGGCCCAACAACCCATGTTGCGTGGCAAAAGTATAGGAACCCGCTCATTTTTTCGCGTACGTCCACCCACGTATTCTCTAACAAAACCATATCTAGTCAGTATATCCAAATAACAATTAGAATGAGGAATTTAAAATCTCATAACAAAATAATATCATGATCAAATCAAATCACGATATGCGAGAAATATGGGTAACAAAAGTTTAGGACCCACCTCAGTTGGGCTTCAATAGTCACTACGTAAGACTGTGTGCAACCGCCATTCTACTTAAGAACATCGATACATCTTCTCGGCATACTTCTTACAAGATCGATGATTTTCCCTTGGTCAGTATTTATCCATTCTTGCCTAACAGCGTTTATCAAATCACTCTTTGATTGACAATTCATCCAATTCTTGTACATCGGGCGATTAATTATGCCCCATAGGTTCTCAATCGTGTTTAGACCTGGGCTGCAGAATGGTCACTGCATGATCTTGATCCCATGGTACGACAGTCAATGTTTCGTAATGTATGATCAGTGGAAAGAAGTATTATCATGTTGGAATATGGCCTTATTTTGTAATCTGTTCTAACACACGAATATACACAACGGAATCTTGTATACCCTCAAATATAACTAGCTCACTTTTGTCGTTGGCTCCCCAAACCATCACTGAACTCATGTCGTTGTTTCTTTGGCTAAAAATTCTTCCTTCTTTTCTTATATGATGCTAGTAATAACTCCAGGAGTTCGGTGTAGTAGAGTTAATTCTTTTTTATCAATGAATAAGATATTTATCCTACTAATTTGTCCACGCTGTGTGTGTTTCAGCCTGTGATACGCCTTTTTATTTATGTGGTGGCTTGAGAGAAATGTATCTTTTCACTTCTTTATTTCATCCACGGCGCAGTTCTGGTCTTTCTTTGTAACGTTCTTTTCGAAACACTGAATCCGATCAAAATCCTCAACGCTGTCGAGAAGCATATGCTCATGGAGGCTCAACGAAATATTCTGCGTTCGTCCGATTTCGGTAGTTCTTAGAAGCCCTTTCCGCTTTCCAGACGCACTTCGCTCCTTACATTCCCCACTCCGTAGTGTGACATTTCTCGAACGCTCATTGCTTGGAGATCTCAAGCAAACTGAATCCTGTTTGGTATATTGCAGATATTTCGTCCTTCTCGAAATCTGTAACCTTCTTTCCGTGCGCTGTGAGCTCTGCAGGATGCATAAGTGCAACCAACGCGGATGACCAAATTTGGATTACTAGAATGCATCACGTGCTCCAGTACACATGAATCACGTGATTCCGATTCTCATGGCTTTCTCAGTCACCAAATCTCCAGATCGAATCAATCAGCTTATTGTCAGGCTCAATGGTCCGTCTAGCTCTGCGAAGTTTTCCATAGGACAGTGCACCCTATAAGGTGTTCCATACTTTTGTCATCTTCGTCTTCACTTTTTATGCTCTAATTTGAGTATGGTAAGTGTTTTCGTTCTGAAATTTGGTATGCTGTATCGTATTGTGCATTTGATCTTTCTGATCAGATACGGTTCATTAGAGAATACAGAAGCGGAACTAGGCGTAATAAATGAAGGGGATCCTATTCTTTTGTCGCGCACGGTATATACTCAGTGCGTTCTACCGATAAACTGAGATGATTCGCAGACAGAAAATGCTTCTCACCAGAGCTGGTGGGACAGCTGAAAACATGTCTGAGGTGGGATTCGAACTTGAGCCCACAGTTGAATACAACTGATACTGGTGATCCGTCTGCCTTGTCGCCTGATCATATTTCGAATTACATTGATGACGCCATTTTAATTCAGATGATCTTCATTTCGGATTGCAATATTGTTAGAATGATGTCTAGAGAACCAAAGTAGCCCCTACTACATGAATTTGCCTGTTGACTGTAACCGTGTCTGACGCTTACTTCTGCCATGTACCTGCATCTGTTCAGCATCTGTTCGTCTCTGTATATCTACGCTAAAGGAGACTTGTCTCGTGCGGCTCCTTAGAGGGTAACACTTGCCACGAGTTAGACGGACATATACGTACACAATCACGACTAATTTCATCAGGGCACCTGATTCTTTCCAAGAATTGAAAATTGACAGGTGAAACTCAGAAACAAAACCTGCGTCACTTTTCCGATGATATCCCTATTGTTTGCAGTTCAAAGGCGACGAAACACTTGAAGCCGTTTAAAGAGTACCTGTAACCGAAAGAGCAATGACCTTGGAATTCCCCAAGATTGCTACAACTGGAGGTTTCAATCATGTGATTCTCAAGCGGGTTAAGATCAGCTACCGATGAACACCATACCGTTTTTGAGCTTTCATGATAGAGGATCGCAACAATCATGACTACTGCCTTATTTTGAATTCAGCATTGTTGTCTCCAAGGCGTTATGAATTTATTCTGTCGTCAGAGGCATCCCAATGTAACCCTCAGGGGCAACGCTCCTTGGACGATGGTTGCGCTTGTGTGATCTTCAAAAGCACAAAACTAGGAGAAACTCCGGGAGTCAAGGCTCAGAGAGTGTATCAGCAGGCACGAACACCTAAAGTAAACGAAGAATAAGATAGTAGCCCATAATCTGGCCGTTACACCAAGAAGGAGTATTGAATTTCTTAAACGGAACGGACCTAGCTTGCGATTTTAAGATGATCTAACTGGGCCGTATATCAGGGGGTCCGGAATTCTTGTCGCGGGTGATTTTCTACTTTTTCTAGACAGTTTTCTTCCAATTAGCTATTTTTGGCCAAAATTCGGTAGTTTACCATGAGACCTGTTAGTTTATAACGAAACGTGGAATTCATGGATCAATCCTGAATTCTCGAAAAATAGTCATGTGGCTTAGACCCCCGAAACAAAGTGCAGTCGTGTTCTGTTTCTATCCCTCTGGAGGCAATAATGTAAGCGGGCTCGGGGAGCACAACATCAGAACTACTTCTTGTGAAACTTTACTAATCAGTGAACTGCTTCCAAATAGTGTGGTCTCACTTTATCCCTACTGTTCTGAACAGTCCCATTAACCCCAGGGAGAATTCTGCCCTGAGTGCGAACAATTTCAGTTTATTAGTACAAAATGGATCATTTATTTAAGATGTGCCGTGACCGTAACCAGATCCTTGCCTGCGAATTTATTGGCTCCGTTGTCGTTGACCAGCTCCTTCTCTGGTTGGTTGATCTGGTTACAACCCGACTGGATGACAGTTGGTTCTTGATTGGTCCATCACTCAACTTCGCTGGTCCTAATCTTGTCCTTGATTGTGGACGAGCGATGATAGACTGTCTACCCGCCAAATCATCAATATGCGTCGCGGAGTCCAACCCTGTCCTTGATTCTAGACAGGCCAGGGCGTACTGTCTGTCCACCGAACCAGGACTTCTTCGTTCGCGTTTGGAAATATTCTCACACCCATGAAACGTTTTCATCCTCAACTTTGACCCGAGACGTCGCAGTCATTACAGAAACCTCTTCTTTAGACAATTCAGTTGAGTGATTTCACTTGTATTCTTGAGGTCCAACAACTCTGGAACCTACATTCAGTCCTATCTAACTGTGTCTATCAGTGCGTGCCCCCCCCCCCCCTCCCCCCACTTTAAGTTACCATGCACATTTATTAATCTCCGATCTTCGAGAAAACGAATTCTAGGTCCTAAAAAGCTTTTTACTCCTGCTGCATCAGTTTTTGTTAAGGAATTTATCTTCAGACCTATCGATAGGCAGATCAAAAGTCTGAGCAAAATGTACCGGTGGTATTCGAGTGGTGTAGGGCTTTCGATCACCACATCGTGTGTTGGATATGTTTTGTTTTACCACATCAACGGTTTTTTCTGTTTGTTCAGAAAGTGACTTTTGTTTGGCAAATTGCAAATCGAGCCATCTGATTGGAGCAAGAGGCTTTACAGGCCACCTAATAATGAACAATAATCGAGATTTCCTTGTCGCATGCTGTAACAATATACTGATGACATTTCTCGAAGAACTGATTTCTGACACATCGGTGGTCAGAGGTTTCAATCCCCGCCATCACCTGTTACTTTGGTGGTAGACGGTAATCCACTGTCTTCCGGCTCATTACCACACCCAACTTATTGAGACCTTATGTAGTTATCCACTCCAAATCTCATGGTCTGGTTGCCGGTTATCCCTAATAAAGCAATGGGTCTTTGTGACTCTGGAGTATATACCCCTGACATTGAGCTCATGCGCAAGCGGGAGATAAGAAAATGAACAGCCATCGCATGACGAATCGTCTTACCGCCACTCCTGTGCAAAAACCCATTGTATTTTCGTGTTATCGTTTCTGGCATACTCTCGCGTTTTTGTCTCACGTGTTAACCAATGAGAGGAGATTAGCAGCTGAATTAGGCACCATCATTTGCAATTGGTTATGCAAACTCATGTCGATGGGGAGTTTTGTCCTGTTCCGATGCGGCTGATGTTCCCCTCCATCCTCCTGCTCATATGGTTGTTCTGAGCAGGCTTTCTACCAGGATGGGAGCAAAAGAGCTTGCTGTGAAATTCTCCCCATTTGTGCGAAGTTACGGTATCGCTGCAGTTTTATCCGTTATGAAGCTGGACAGGGTTTCATGAAAGCTGTTTCTGTAAGTGAATGAATAAAATCCCTCCGAAGCTGGAGACCGGTTTTGTGATGATAGTCGGTATCCGGTACTCCACTGTCAATTCGTTCATCCTCATATTAGTACACTATGTATGTATTTTCTACTCACAATAATCGCATCCGTGCCATATGTGTGTGAATGGATTCTGCTCTTAGAAGAGTATTATTTGGAATCGCAACCGTGATTCACCGCTCATAGTTTTATGGTGGTTAGTCGCAGCGAACCTTGAGAAAGACGATATTCCACGGTATCTAGCTAAAACATTTGAAGTAAATGGTATCTATAGATGGATGTACTGAGTCCGTTTGTGAACATTACAGTCGAAGAACACCATCTGAAAGCCTGTAAGCGTCCCACTTTCTGGACCAAAGCTCTTAGCTGCGCAGCATTTATCACTGGCAAACTATTTTGTAAAACATATCTCGAATACTCGAATAGTATTTTCGAGGTACATTTAAAAGTATTTGAAGGTGTCTCATTTCCTTTCACATAAACTATAAATAATGCACCAGTGACGAATTATGGCTCAACTAGCATACCTCTTGGAAAGAAGTCTGTGGTCCAAATCCATTCCGATAATGAAGTCATTACGGTGCCCAGAATCTGACATTTACGCTGCATTTTTTAACTGACCCACTAGAGCCAGGAAGAATGCTTCTATACTCACGAGAAATGTTGTTTTATCAACCAGAAATAATGTTTATATAGGATGCGGATTCTTGTACCCAGTCGTCGCACAAAAATTATAGGTCCACCTGGTGCGTGCGAACAAACCTTCAAATGGGCTGGATTTGAGGCCAAAGACCTTGTTACAGGATTCATCCATCACTCCGTCGATTCACGCCATCCTTTGGCTATCCTGTCGCTGGTGATTCCCTTGTCTCAAACCTTGGGCTCAGTACTGGATGGATACTGGCTTCCTGACTCGTAATGAGACTTGGCTGTCTACCAACGATGAGTCAGTCCATACCATCACACACTGTACATCATACTCTAGTAATGAAATTAGTTTCTCCCTGAAAACAATATACCGCTTCCAGGTTTAATGAAATGAATAAACTTATCAAGATCACATTTGGATTTTTTCTCAGAACTATCCAAATAACGTTGCACCACATGCTGAACGTGAATGAGATCCACTCGCTTAACCACACAGACAGAACACACTCTTCGCATAAAGTCGCACAAAGAGAGATCATTGATTGCTCATTAGTATAAACAATGTATGTGAAAGACAGAAAGATAATTGTGTTGTAGTCTGCCGAATTTCACAGAAACCATGATATGATGGGACTATCTTTGGTTCGGGTCAACTCGGTTCAGAAACGTTTATTAGGTAGTGGTGGAAAAGAAAGTGTAACTTTCAGTGATGGTCTTGATGACACCTTCATAAGCAAAGAAGCTCGTGCATTCAAATCTTTGGGAAATCTTGCTTTAGGCAAAAAAACTACAAGTTAGTACAATGTGGTGAACGCTGTGGGCTAATGTAATTTGGGTGGGTAAACTGTATGATCCATGTTTGAAAATTCCGAGACCCCTCGGTGTAACTCCCTGAATAAGCTGGTAGAACACATGGAAAAGCAAGGCGTGCTAGGCCTCGATGAGTGGGTTCGAATTCCACCGGGTTCAGCCTCAACATTGGAATAAATTCCAAACATCACGCAATACCAACGCTCATCTTATC
This sequence comes from Fasciola hepatica, assembly GCA_948099385.1. Classification (NCBI taxonomy): domain Eukaryota; kingdom Metazoa; phylum Platyhelminthes; class Trematoda; order Plagiorchiida; family Fasciolidae; genus Fasciola; species Fasciola hepatica. Next base: position 7,553,891 of record CANUEZ040000072.1, on the reverse strand, counting down.
AAGGTGATTTTCACGAGCCTATGAGCACTAGACTTGGTGTCTAAGTCGTAAACGTTTCATCGCCAGTCCGAGTGACGTCATAACTTAGTTTGGATATGGCCCTCAGTTCTTCGCTCGCATATCATTCGGTCCTCGAGTAGAATCACCGAGTAGAATATCACTGAGAGCCATCCCAGTTAGCTTAGTGGTAATTTGTGTCTCTCACAGTTATATAGTCCGGGTTTGATTCACACTTGGGATGTACATTGTTGGTGATCCCAAACGAAAAGTGTAAAAGCTGACCACCGCTTCCATGATTTACAATAGTGAGCTAAACATTGACGCGGAAAGGCGTACCAAGAAAGAAAAATAGTTTGAATTGTCCACTGCTAGTACTGACCTTGTAGAGAGTGAATTATTGGCCTTGTTAGCAATTAGTTAGACTCAAAAATACTGGTAAATATATAATCACGCAATTACTTGCGAGTAGTGTGTGGTAAATATACCGGAACCAAACTAAAATTGAGTGGACTGTTACCGCTTATTTCAAACTGTGTCAAACCTCTCTTGATCGTGTTGATCTGCAGTGGATTTCCGTCCCATTCACAAATAATGAAAATGAGAGGTATCATTCACAGTACTAAGTGGTCAGAACAGGGTGTATTCCGTCATACATAACTCAAAAAAAAAGATTTATTTAGAAATTGTTTCGAAACCCCCACTTTTTCGTTCCCCAGTATTTCTGATATTTCGGTCTCGTCAATTTCACTGACTTTTCTTGGTGTTGGCTGTTTGGACAACCGGGAAAGACGGTTATGGAGTCAATTATCCTAAAATTATTTCGTTAAATATTGCCTCTATGCTCAGAATTGTTGGTCTGCTTGGATAAATTGAGTCGCCGCCAAAGAGGGTGTTCAAGTCGGTATGAGAACGCACCTGTAACGATTCGGCGAGCAGTTCACGGTATATCGCACTACGCACCATTGTGACCAACATCCGATGACTCCCGCGTGGCTGCCGCCGAACATCCCGTTTCTTGCACTATAAAAAGTGCACTCTCATGCCTGGAGGTTCACACCGGAGACTCCTGATAATTCAAAGGAGGGAGGCTAATCCATTGTGTGTGCTGAAAGTTTTGAGCAATTCCAACTAATTCTGTCCAGTTCGTATGCGGTCAGTAGCATCAAGGAGTAGTGGACAATGGGAGCTGTGAGCTAATCATTGATAAATTAGTTCTAAATTGAATCCTGCTGAGTTCGTCTATCCAACCGCTATCCCCTTACACTACTAGATGAAACCACATTTGTGGTGCGGTTGAAAGGTGAGTTTATCCCTACACTCTTCTTGGTTTCATTCCACGGCCCATCTGTCATATGTTTAAAAGTATTGTATGCCTTGAATCAGTCCGTAATACTTCAGACAACATTTGAGACTCCAGCCAATCAGCTTATTTTCCGAGAATTAATCATGCAACGATCTAATAAGAAGGCCACATTACAGTTGAATCTGCGAAGCTTGAAGTTGATAGTGAACCGACGTTTCGGAAATGGCGAATATTGCGGTGCGGCCTGCGGGAATTTTAACTGAAGGAGTTTGCCAAGATGAAACAAGACCGTGTTGTTACATGTATAAATTCATCCACTTGGCTACTCCAATCGTAGTGGCAGTGATGAGCAATGCAAAGAAACTCCGAATGAGCGTTGACTATTGAAAGACTCAGAATCCGCTGTAAGAGAGATGCACAACAACTACTGTAGAGCCGCTCCAATTCGCGGGATGCTTGCTCGGCAGTGTGTAGTTCTCGAAGATTAGCACAGCTGATGTATATTTTCAAATTCCACTGCACCCATAATTCAAATCACTAACAACTATAAACCCTCATAGACCACTTGATAGTAGGATTTCTTTTCGTCTGGATTGCTTTTGTCTCCCGGGATTTTTCTGCCTGCATCGACAAGGTAATTCTTGGTATGGATGGGATGATGACATATAAGGATGATGTGTTTATTGTTGGACCCACGAAGGGAGAACAAGATCTCCGAGTGCAACAGCTACTGAAGAGTTTCGTGGAACGAAAGGTAACGATTAAGGGCACTCAGTGCTACTTCGGTGCCGGTTTTCTTGGTTTAACCGTAAATACCGATGGGTACAAGCAGGCTCTTGATTACTTCAGACCGCTGGTCGGAATGAATTCATCTTAAGATCCGGTGCAATCTTGGTAGATCCTTGGATGACTGCCATTTCATTCCCGATTCATCCCGAAATTAGCACCACAAGCGTAGTCATCCTTCTGGCTCACTCGTCGGATTTGTGGCAGGCAGACAAGAAACGTGAAAAGACTTTACGTGGTCTCCTTCAGAATATAGTCGAACGGCTAACACTAGCCCCATTTGTGTCAGCTAGGCGATCAGTGCTAGTATCACAGGTGTTCAGAGTCGGGATTGGAAAAGTCATGGAGCAAAATAGATGACCGGTCATATGCATTTCCTGTTCTCTCATTATCATCAGAGGGAACACTGCCTTACGCGGAGAGAAGCATTGGTCGTGTTTTGGGCACTGCTTTGACTGCATACATACTCATTCAGAAGAACGTTTACCATTCCCACAGATCTTTAAGCTTCTCTGTTCCTGATTAGCGCAAACTAATCAATCAACAAGTCTATAGTCGCCAAGATTCAGCGATAGAGCGTTGCCCTGTCTGCATGTAACCACTATGTTCCGCCCCGAGCCGATGAGATGATCCTTCAAGCTATTCGGCTGTGTTTTCGACCGTCAAAAACAGGTAACAGCGCGGATTGGAATGAAGGTGACCGAAGTACTTTGGGCCTCCGGAGCTCTTCAGTATTCAATTTGATGGAGTAATTTGTCGTGGTGAAGCACTTGTCTTACCGTTGTGGTGACCTCCATCGTTCTAAGAAAATGACCTTTTTGCACTCATTTTCTCTACGACCTTTTCTGACATTTGATATCGACCTCACTGCTTTGTTCGGTAGCGTACATTTTACTGGGCTGACTTTTCCGAGGTTTCCGTCGACCTCGTTTCGAATCACTTTCACTTTCGGTCCGTGCACGCGCTCGTACTTTGCTTTCTGATAAGCCGTTGTGTTCATTTTCGTTCGGCGTATCTCTCGTATCGGAACTGTTTCGGTGCCGCGATATATGGAATACACCTTCGCATCTGTCAACCGACTTGAGTCTTCCGTATTCGTCCGATAGAGGGGATTACGTTGGTATTTTGCCTTGAGGCCCAACGGAAGACTTCTTCGTTAGCCGCGCTGAAACGTCTTCTATACAGCCTCCACTTCGTAAGTCGGTTGTGGATAAATTGCGTAACGGCCATTTGAATGTATAGATGAAATCACTGACTTGACAGATTTCTATGTGGCTAGATTTGGAAGCAGTGAAGAATGGCAAAGAGTATTGGAAGAAGTTCAAATCACGGCAAAAATACTGGCATGAAGGCTAAATTCTGTGGAATCGCGTCCAGTGTGATTTCCGTAGCCCAGTTCTAAACCAGTAGCACGCCTCGTTACTGACAGACTCAATTCAAATGCCCTAAAGTGTTCTTGATAAGTGCACGAACTATTTCGTTTGCAATTCAATTGGTACGAAAGGGATTCGGGATGAATAGTTTCCACAAGCACTTGTCCTCGAAAACGAATATTAATTATTTTCAGCGGACTTGAAATGGTAACTTGACAAAACTGGACGTCGACATCTGCATACGGCGCCATGCTGCCAGTGCTTCAGTAATTCGGCGAAGTATTTGGTAGGCTCACAGAAGAGCAGTCTGGAATCAGTTAACCAGAACACGTTACTTAATTCGGGAGGATTTTTAAAGGTTTTTCTGTTGCAGTGCCGAAATGCGGTGCATTTGTTTACACAAGAAAGCCCAACAACGCTATTGAAAACAAGAAGAGAGAGAGATTATCGCTCGTTTGTCTCGTTCCAGTGACGTCATCTACTTCCGTGGCGAAGAACGTCGACCATCTCATGGAATCATTACCAAACTACTCGGTCAGTCTATGGTGGAGATTGCACATCTGAATGATGTATCAGTACTCTGAGACCATCTCGGTCAAATACACTTCACACTGGTGCAAGCGTATACCGACAAGGGTCTTGTTGAGGTTGGAATCCAACGCAGTCGGTCTGCGAACCTAAATGCCGAACAGCCCCGGTCGCGTCGGTCGGATCCAGTTTGGAGATTGGTACGACAGGAGATTCAGATTGATAAGGAACTGTAGTGGTAAGAACTTTGTGGTGATTCAGTGGTCACTTCATGGACACCGTACCATACGGCTTTGCGACCAGTCACACTGAGAAGCCCCAGCTAATTAGAATCACCGAGACCGGGTACAACAAAAGCCAGCCGTGACTGGATGACTTGTGATCTACCGATTCGTACTTTTATATTACCCGCAATAAAGTGAGCATACTGTTCTGTAACCTTGGACTGTTTGCTATTTAAGCGTAGGCGATTTCGGGTTGGAGTGGTTTCACGGTATCCTCTCAGTTGAAGTCTTTTTTAGCTTGCATGCTTTCAGAACAAAAACGTTACACAGCGTGGCCTTCCAAAACCGGACAAATAATCGTGTCCAACAGATCAGTGGCTAAGGGTCAGAAAAAGGCTGGTTCTTCAAACCCAGTCATTTTGCTTCTGAATAAGACGCACCAATGGATAAATATGGAAAGAAGAATTTTAATGGTGAAAACGTTCGTTAGATGAACGTAGGTGTCTCTTGACGGTGGGACAAGCGACGGCACTTTGTTGGGCTGCTATCGGCCACAAATATTAGCTACCTCCAGCTCAGTGATGATACATCAGCCCCGTTCAGCTTGATCCAATGAATTTATGGGGCTATGTACTGAATCCAAGGGCAGAGTGACTAACAATACACCATCTAAGACAAAAATGAACAAGTCTCACGTGACATATCAGTGGAAGGTCGTTCACAGGCACTTCGATCGCGTTTCCGTGTTGAGTTGACGCTCAACTGGCACCTGTTGGACTAACGAAAGAAAAGCCCATTTCGTGGTATGGGTAGTCGAGAAGTATCATTCAACTGGAAATCTCCAGTGGCTCCTAGGAAAACATTCCTTTTCGTTCTGTGACCTTCCCTCGAATTTCAATTCTAGGTGGGATCCAGTAACCACAATCGTCACGGGCGGCAAATTATAACTAACGATAAAAATATGAGACCCAGGACTAAGGCCACTCTTCAATTGGCTGATGCTAAATTGCAATGGCCTCAGTCGTTCCGGGAAAATGAACAATTTTCGGACGTCATTTGAGATTTATTTTCCAAACCACCTCTTTTGACACATGACTTTGACTACGCCACGTTTGTTTGGTTGTGGGTGTAACTAAGCTCACAATGCATGAAATTCCCGTCTACTTCAAACGGGACACATTTCCAATTTCATGGTGTCCACACACAGGCTGCTTGTTTTTACTTCAACTCTGCGTCGGTTTGCCGTTTGTGTATCTGTCCTATCGGAGTTATTTCAGTATCACGATAAACACACTTGTAATAATCGTATGTATCCGGCCAATAGTACGCAAAGAAATAAGTTGCACCCGAACTACGCGAACTAGCAAAAAGACGAAGCCGGACAAGAACAGAAAGAATGTATTCTGTCGCATTTGGTTGATACTGTAATGGCTAGGTTGTAAGCCGCCATATTCTTGTTCGAGTAATGTAAGTGTTGGTGCCGTTGATACACTTACTGAGCTTTGGCTCATGGAGGTTTTCCTTCTCTTGTGCTTTTGCAGATCGAACAGGCTCAACCCCCCAGCGGGAGATCAGTGCTACTGGAGTGTTACAGTATTAACTCTTTTGTGTACAAAAGTAGGCGTGCACTTATTAGCAGATAACATACTAACCAATCCCAAAGTGACTTCGCAGTATCTAAACGATCTAACAGTCACTGTCCGGCTTCACCTGATTGGTTGAATACTGGAAATGAGGCTATAGCTCAAAGGACCGCGTGTGAAGGCTTTCGAATTAATTCAAAAGTGCCCCAGATCCAGACCGGCATAGGAATGTTAGATATCTGATCAATCAATTGCGCTGGTGAAGTCATGCAGATCTATTCTTCCAAATACCTCAAATCAAAGTGCACAGAGGTGTCCTGGAAGCCAATTGATTGGCAGCCTGAGTTCTGAGCTTGAATAGCTGTGGATTGCACTGTGTAAATGTATAGTAAGGGATTCGGTGACGAGCAACAGCTGCAAACGCTCCCATCTGACTAAAAATACAGGTTCACGAAAACCGTGTGTCAACTAAGATATCACGGAGGTGAACTGCTCATTGTTCCAGACTCAGGAGCTTTGTTTACAACGTTGGCCGAATTACCTGAAGGAATGGTTTACTTGCACTTCATAAATCTGGTATGCTGAGTAGCACAGTGAATAGAGGCAGGTACCGCTGCTGTATCAGAGGTGGGATTTTCAGTGAAAATATTTGCTTCGAAGGAAGTGACTTACTAGGTGAATTTTAGAACATAGACACCTCCCTTAGACCCACCAATTCTGTCTCCTATAATCTAAAAGCGGCTTTTGATTCAGTGGACCAGGGTGCACTATGGTACTACCTATTAATGCAAGGGTGTACCATTAAAGTGAGCTCAAGTCGCGTGCATGCTTTGGGCACCCGAATGTGGATACTCAGCAGATGCATGTTCAGTTCCAAATACGGAATAAGAGGACATACAAAGACCGTCTTGTAATACCAACTTGCTATCGAGGTCATTTCTGAGGTGATAGCTTCAGGCTTTGAGAGAAATCCTTCGAGATGATACTTTTGAGAAAGTGTAGACCTTCATTCAGAAAGGAAACATCTACTTCGGGATCATGTAGGTGTGAAAATATCCCTCGATATCAGTAGTATTGTGTTTCATCTAGATGATAGGACAGGGTTACCCGGGAAGCACACTACCAAGTTCACGACAGTTGCAGCTCATCAAGTATGCGTACTCGGTGCTCTCCTAATCAGTCATTTCTATACCTGAGCTCTTCATAGTTGGTTTGCCACCGTAATCTCATGTCGGTTATATCAAAAATCAAATTTAGAGACCGCGAGTTCTCATTCTGAAGGTTAGTCTTAACTAACCGCCGAAATAACTTTCTAAAGAATCGCCTCGTGGTTCACAAAATGAACTCTTCGTCCATACACTGTGCTAACGATTAGAGTGAGGTTACAAGGATGGATACGGGAATGTGTTAGCCGAGATGACGGTCAATAGGGTGCGATTTGTCAATATGTATCCTACGGGAAAACTTCACACAATAATTGTGAAACTGAGATAGTATTATTGAGGTTAACTGGTTGCCAGGTATGCCACTATCCCTAGACAGATGTTCCATGGATGAGACAACTACTCAAAAGTGTTTTTCAAACCGTTCAAAAAATATGTCAGAAGAGATATAGGGCCTCTGAGATAGAAAGCGGGAGTTAACAAAGTGTCGAACAAGTTAGAGTGGGGTATCAACGAATGAGTCTTAGCACATAAAACGTAATCCGTCCCCTATTCAAGAAGACGGCGATGACAGTTTCAGACCAAGAGAAGTGACGGCAGTGATACTGTCGAGTTACTTATAGCGATTTGAATACTTGCTAGCGAGGCCGGTGAGATATAGCTTCTTCCCAGGGTTCAACCAATCAGATGAAGTCCAGTCTGTACAGCCCAATCATCCGGATACAGTGAAGTTGCTTTATGAATGACAGGTACATTATCTGCTGTTAGTATCACGTCTCCCTTTATATACAAACGGGGTTGTATCGAGTAATAATGGCAGAATATATGCTCCTTACTATCATCCTGTGAGCTCTTGGTGCTCGTCGTCCATATACGAGTCACGTATGGTAGGCGCAAGTATAAGCATGCACGTGAAGACACAAACACGTAGGCAAGTGTGTGAGTCACCGTTGTGTGACAGTGAAGGCGTAAGCCAAGTGTACTGTATGTCTGAGCACGTGACTGTTCAAGGCGAACAGAACACGTTTAAAACACCTCATGCGAGTGCATCCTGGGAGGAAGTTCTACAACAAATTTATGCAAACGGCTGTTGACCAGCAAATTAACTGCACCGTAAGTGTAGGTTACTTAAGTGAATTCCTCTGTCATCCAGGATCTGTGATAATTTGTACCCGTCGGTACAACTTCATGAATCGCTATAGTCAAGGAAAAGCCCTAACCGCTATAGATTTTCCATCAAATGACAACAGGACAGAATGTGAGGGAAGCAGGCTTGCCAAGAATTGAGAGACAGTAAGCGAATTGGTTGGGATCAGATACATCAAGCTGGAGAAGTGGTTTATGCAGTAATAATCTCTGAAACATTTGGAAGGAAACGATTACGCAGGTGTGACATAAAAGGAGATAGTATGGTCATACACTTCTTCAGAAAAATCTGTGGTACCCCTTCAGGATAGCCTATTTTATCAGGGTGAATTTGGACCAGTATTTTGTATACTTTTAAGGGCACAAATAAATGGCTGACAGATTACAGAAAACAGCTGGCGTCGAGGCTCAGTGCGAAAGCTGAGTCACTGACTCCAAAAAATGTTCCGATTGAGTTCTCTAACATCCACCAATGATGATAGATTTCTTGGTCTGGTGGCTTTTCACCATGTGAGAGACTTCGCGGTTCGGCAACTGCTTTCATTCGTCATCAGAGTCCCAGCGTAAACGGCGTTACATTTGTGTGGTTAGATTTGTGCGGTCTGGAAAGAATTATGGCCGAGTAATGAATTCTAGCTTCGTATGGTAGATGTTTTTACGACATAGTTTCTTCAAAAGAAGGGATGGGAAATTATTTTATGGGGACCGCAACAAGCCTGTCCAGGAACTCTCTACAGATCCGTCGAAAATGAAACCCAAATAGGACCGGTACTCAATAGTAGTCGTTGAATATCTCATATGCATGAATTATATAGCTCAAATGTATGAGGATCACGATGGGAACTTGGAGTGAGCTGGGGCATCACGTGATCAGAATGTGAATGTAAGCATTGCTTCACAGCTCTCGTAAGACGCACGCAGTTGACATTTCTGAATTAGTCCAGGGTTGACGAACAATGACTCATGCGAGTGGATCAGTTCTGATGCGTAATAGTTAGAATAAAGAAAAAAAATAATCAGGGCAACACAACACTTACAACTGAGTCAATTTGTGTCCCTTCATCGATCGAGCGTAATTAGATCGGATATGGATGAGAACCTGCCAGCACGAATGGGATAAACTCATTTTCACCATACAATCTCTGTACGTGAACGGCCAAAATCACTGATTTTTCACGAGAGTTCACTACGAAAATGGTATGTGCTAGAAGTGTCTTTTCTGTCCTCTACTGTACAAATTCATATTTGATATGGTCGCATAGATCACCTTATTTTCATATGAAGAGAGCAGGATCGAATTTATCCCAATTGGAATATTGTCATACCTTGAGTACATGGACATTTTCATTTGTCTGCAAGTTTTTCTTGGCATCATAAATAAATGCAGCATAAATGCAATGCTCAACATGTGTTTCGCAACACCAAAAAGTACGATATCTGATAGTGTCAGAACATACGGGCTTAAACGTAGCCCAACTGAAGTTGGGGCACTACAGTATGTTAAATGGTTGGAACTGATGAAATGATGCCCGTAGAAAATGAAATTGGCGGGAAATGTTATAGTGCTACTTTTGTTTGAGTGTGCTCCACAAGGGTACATAAGCGTAGTGATCAAGGCTCTCACCGTCGTTGACCGTGATGGCTGTCAGTGTTGTGGGTGCCACTGTGACTGACGGTTCTGGAACATTTTCTCACTTAGTTCGTGATGCGTACAAGCGTTTAGCAGACTTTGAAAGTAATTGTCGGGTTTAACAAAGGGGCCTTTGACTTCTTTCTATACTTATGTTAGTGTAGTTACTGTGGACTGTATAATTCACCAAGTAAGCATCAGTTATCGAGCATGCTTGAAAGATGAGCCAAAGGTAGAGTTTTGCCGTGCCCGTATGTTTGGTTCATTCCTACAATATCTGGAGAGAATTTAAACATGGCAGATTACGCTGTCATCTTGGTAGCTTAATTTCATCCGGAGATCTGATATGGGATATCGGATTGAGTGTAGCCGAGTATTCAGAAGCGCGTTTGACTTTTTCCCACCTCAGTCATCTGTGACGTCAACTTAACATCCGTGTGTACATCAAGCGTCAATTGTTCACCGTATCCGTTAATCCGGTTTTTCTTTAACTTTCGGAATCGTGGCCACTAACGTTGGAGGAGTGTAGAACCTAAATCTAGCCGGGTTAGCGTATGCATTGAAATAATTCACACTCCAATCTATGCGCACCAAGAATTGAATATGAAGCAGAATGGCTAGTATGTATTCAGTCAGCCTTATCTGCTACACTTTTATTTACCTGTGAAGCTAGGTGTTAAGCTATTCATAGACATTGTAGTGACCAAGTATAAAGCGACCTGGTTGTTTCATGACGATCCGAGTACCTGCGTTTGACTTTGTCTGACTGGACGAATTTTGGACACGAAGCAGTACTGCATCGCATTCCCTGCGGTATCATTCACATCACCACAATGATACACTGAGACAATTGGTATTTGAGCAAAGACATTCTTGGGAACACTGCTTGAATCTAGTGGAAACGCCGTAGCATCAGAGCTCACTTTAGGCACAGAGCTCTAGGTCCATGAAAGAAATCTGTGGGTAAAAGATCAAAGTTCACCTGTCTCAGACATGTGTCACGCATGTTCCCAGCTGGCAATGTTCACTGAGGGGAGTGTTGGATGACAGATGAACAAGGGTCGCCAATCCATGATGTGGAATCGAGGCATGAAAACCCTGGGCAACGGACTGAGTTATGTTGTTTGTGTCGGTCTCTCTGGATGAGTTCAAGAGATCCAGCCACTCGGTTTTTCAGTACTTTGAAGGGTATTCCTACGTGCCGCCATCAATGGTGTCCTTGTATTTAGACGTCTGGCTTATCACTATGATACCCTGCTCGACAAGAGCATAGGACCCCCTCATTTTTCCGCCTAATTCCGCTTCTGTATTCTCTAACAAACCATATCTGACCAGAAAGATCAAATGCATAATACGATACAGCATACGAAATTTCAGAACGAAAACACTTACCATACGCAAATTAGAGCATAAAATGTGAAGACGAAGATGACAAAAGTATGGAACCCTTATAGGGTGCACTGTCCTATGGAAAACTTCGCAGAGCTAGACGGACCACTGAACCTGACAATAAGCTGATTGATTCGATCTGTGGATTTGGTGACTGAGAAAGCCATGAGAATCGGAATCACGTGATTCATGTGTACTGGAGCACGTGATGCACATTAGTGATCTAGGAGACCTTCATCAGCCTTAGTTGCACGTAAACACACTGCAGAATTCATACCGAAATTTGTCTGCACAAAGCCACACGAAAAACAAACGAATATGTTTCTAGAACGGAGAAATATCCGCTTTCTACCTAGTGGGATTCAGTATGCATGAAACCTCCAGGCATTGAGGGATCGAGAAACGTCACACAACGGAGCCTGGAATGTGGCGAGCCGTGTGCTCCTAAAAACGGTAATGGGTGGTCCCAAAATACTATCGAAATCGGACGAACGCGGAATATTTCGTTGAGCCTCCATAAGCATATGCTTCTCGACAGCGTTGAAGATTTTGATCGGATTCAGTGTTTCGAAAAGAACGTTACAAAGAAAGCCCAGAACTGCGCCGTGGATGAAATAAAGGAGTGAAAAGATACATTGCTCTCAAGCCGCCACATAGATAAAAAGGCGTATCACAGGCTGAAACACACACAGCGTGGACAAGTAAGTGGGAGAAATGTCTTATTCATTGATTAAAAAGAATTAGCTCTACTACACCGAACTCCTGGAGTTATTACTAGCATCATATAAGAAAAGAAGGAAGAATTTTTAGCCAAAGAAACAACGACATGAGTTCAGTGATGGTTTGGGGAGCCAACGACAAAAGTGAGCTAGTTATATTTGAGGATATACAAGATTCCGTTGTGTATATTCGTGTGTTAGAACAGATAACAAAATAAGGCCATATTCCAACATGATAATACTTCTTTCCACTGATCATACATTACGAAACATTGACTGTCGTACCATGGGATCAAGATCATGCAGTGACCATTCTGCAGCCCAGGTCTAAACACGATTGAGAACCTATGGGGCATAATTAATCGCCCGATGTACAAGAATTGGATGAATTGTCAATCAATGAGTGATTTGATAAACGCCGTTAGGCAAGAATTGATAAATACTGACCAAGGGGAAATCATCGATCTTGTAAGAAGTATGCCGAGAAGATGTATCGATGTTCTTAAGTAGAATGGCGGTTGCACACAGTCTTACGTAGTGACTATTGAAGCCCAACTGAGGTGGGTCCTAAACATTTGTCACCCATATTTCTCGTATATCGTGATTTGATTTGTTCATGATATTATTTTGTTGTGAGATTTTAAATTCCTCATTCTAATTGTTATTTGGATATACTGACTAGATATGGTTTTGTTAGAGAATACGGGGGCGGACGTAAGCGCAAAAGTGAGTGGGTTCTTTACGTCTGTCGCTCTATGCATGATTATCGACCAAGTACTTATTTTGCACTTTCCACACACATGTTTGTTTATATCTTCTACTGAGGCTTCCACAGACGGGTAGTAACCACGTTTGCGACGCACTGTACATGGACAACAGCTGTCTGAATTACCCTAGATTGATGATGGCCACCGGTATGTTTTCTTGGGGACCCATGAGCAGATGTGTCTAAATTCCTCGGTATGGCCCGGGATGGGTGTCTCAGGCTCGGAATCGGCTACTCATCTTAAACGCATTTCAGAGTGCTCCCAAATGACGGTGCTTCTGTCACAGTCTATCCTGAGGAAGTCCTACTCATGGCTAAACCCTGATTCCAAATCAACCACGGGTGGTGCATGACGTGTACAACACTACGCTCACAAATAGCTGCGGAGCAGTGGTATACTAGGCGCGTAGGATATTTTGCCTCATCCGAAGTGCGTATGAACTGAGCATTCAGTCACCGGCTCCCATTGGTTTCCAGTAGAGGCGAACAAACCATAAAATTGACCGCGGGATCAGCTGGACCAAAGCATCTGCCCTGTAGAATGCTGTTGGCTGCGCAAAGGCAAGAGGTTCTGCCTCGAACAAAAATTTCTACTCTGGACTGTGCAACCGAGTAGTATAATAGTCCCCAAAGCCAACAACCATAGCAGACTGGACCAGTATGATCGACTGCTCTTCCATGCGCACAAAGGAACATTCTCTCACACTGTACACAACCTGTTCTCTTATTTCTACTCCCTTCCCATCTCCTCTTCCATTTCTACACCACACTAGTTCGTTGGTCGACCGTCTCCGCTTTAATACCACGGATAGAAATTCTGTTTGTATTCTCTCTTGTCCTTCTTCAGCTAGCTTCCGAGTATCACCAAAGTCACTACCACCGCCTGATGCCCTGCTTCGTCTATGACGCGCAACCCAACTAGCCACGTTTAAAGTGCGAACCCCACTGCATATAGGAAAACAGGCGGGCTTAGCCCGTAGGCCTGAATCTTTTGTCATCGATATACGTTGCATTCAAGAAACTCGCATTCAAGATTCTTATTCCATAATTCGATTGAGGCCTTCATCTAATCTATCTGTGACCTTTCACCTGAGATTTTCTGGGGACGCTGAGGCTGCGGCTTCTGGTCATGCTGTCGTTGGCATTGATCTCAGTGGGAAAGCTGAGGTGGCGATCCTAGACTGGATTCCAGTGGACGTTCGTTCGTGTGCAGTGCAACTAAGGGGTTCTTGCAAAAAGAGCATTCGCCCCCCCCCTCCCCCCTCCGATAGACACAATCAGTTTGTCATGGAGTATGGACCTACCGACTGTAGCCCAGAGGTAAACTTTATTGTTGAGCTTATTTTTCACTTTATTCAGCACAATGAATTATGTTTGTATATATAGTGAGACAAAGTGAATTGCACAATTTATGCCCAACCGGTTGCTTTATGTTTAGTGTGGAAGGTAGTAAAATGTACTATTTTACTCTGTCTGTTTTTTTTTATACTCGCGAAAGCCGCCAATGAACTACCGATTTTGGGATCCAGAATAAACACATTGATGGCTAGAAATATGCAGCAACTGCAGAAAATATCTTCACTATAATTCATTTATCGTAAATATGGTTTTGACTAAGTGGGCAGTTGGATAGCAGATCATGGTGACTTGATACGCAATTCATGGGATACCGGACAGTGCAGCTTCGCGATCAAATTCAGTGAGAAGCCTCAGCCAACCAGAACTACTGTCACTAGGCAAAACAATAGCTAACAGTGATTGGTTAATCTATGATTTACCAATTGGTACGCTTAGTCAATATATATATATATATATATATATATATATATATATATATATATATATATATATATATGTTCTGCAGTAAATTGAACGAACGACTTCACAGTCTTACTCTTCTTGCTACATGGGCGTATGTATTTGTGGATTAGTGTCACTTGATTACGTCCTGTCAGTTCAAGCATTTCGATCAGTAAACGGACTTCTCATCATTCGTCGACAAGATATCGTTAGAGCAAGCCTGCTTGGTCACGTCGTCTTACCTGTAGGAATAATATAATGGGGTTTGTGTTACGCGCTGGGATCTGCTCCATAAACGTATTCATTCCTGCAAGTGCACCCGTCACTATCATCAGCATCACAGCGGTCACCGTAGTTACCGCCACCTCCACCCTGCGTCCATCAGATTGATGTCCAGAAGACCAGCAAGCAACGAGTGGCTGGGAAACACACGAAAGCGGTAAGCTGAATCCAATGCATTTGTAAAGTAGGCACGATCGAAAGTTCTTACGGTACGTACGTTGGGGAGAGTGAATTCTGTCGTATTAACGCCAAGATAAACAAACATTTTGGGTCAATCGTTTCTGTACAAAGAGTGCTGACTGATGCATCATGATTAGAATAGCCTCATTAAATGCTAATAGTTTCAGTGCTGGATGGCGCAACAATACTTTGAAACACTGGGCCAGGGCTCTGTTGAAGAGAGTTCTGACCAAGCCATGTTTGTAAGCCACTGGAGCGAAGCTGGAGAATTGTAAATAACGTCCGCCTTACGTTGGTTTTTGGTGGATTCTGCGCTGTAGAGTCCCATCTTGACGCCTGGTTAGTAGAGTATCTATTTGAACGACCATCTACCATATAACAAAACAAATTTCGTCTGGATTTCAATGATTCTAGAGGGGAGCTCACCTGATTAAGTAATTGGTTGAATGACCTCATCATCTCGAGGGTTGATGCTGTTCAAGAATACTTAATCGGATTACACAAAAATCGCACTGCAAATCCTTAAGAACAGAGTTTGTCATAAAAAATACAGGGAATCCATGTGATAAGTAGGTATAAAACCAGTCAGCTACACGATCCAGCAGTTTTCCAATTTCTATCAAATACAAATATCCTGGTCAGATTTTGTATGGACAGGTCGTGAGTGATGAGGGATCGGGTTGCACTTGGCCGAAGTCGGTGAACACCCAGTGACTGAATTATAGTCCTGGGGTGTACAAATTCGATTTCTGGATCCGTTCCGGTGGTACTTCTCTGATTTGATGCTCATTGGGTGTGAAGAGCACGTACGGAATTTTACTCCATGCATAACAGCTTCAATCCGGACTTACTATAAATTTGAAATTTAGTATCATCCTTGCTGCGCTATCCATGTTCGTTTGCTTTGTACGCGTATCGATCCCTAATCAGTTGACTCTCCTGAAGTGCACGCACGCACGCGCGCACACACCTACGGTCCTTTCGCATACATGTTTGATGGTACGCATATCTGATAAACGCGTCTGAAATCATACCAAGTCTGATCACTATTAATTGTTTCTTTACCATCGACTGAGATGACTGGGTGCAAACTCTGATTTCGTCAGCACTGCGGCAGACATTCATTCCTTGGAACACGAGTGACCAGGTCCCCAAGGAGTACAGGCAATATGGTATTCACAATGATATCGTTTCTGTTATCAGTACTAACAAATTACAATGTGGTCGTGTAAACTAGTTTAAGGGAGTAGGTGAATTAGCAAACGTCTGCCACTTGAATGTGTGTCTACGCACGCGTAAGTCCTCCGATCTCATATTGATGGTTGGCTCGCACTGAATCCTGGGTGGACCAGTTCCAATGAGACCGGTTACGCGAATCTGAATTGGAATGCACGTAGCCTTCTCCAGTGATCAGACTTTCTATCCCTCCACCGCCTGAAAGTGTACTTGCCTGCACAAGGCTATCACAAATTGTGAATGCTTCACTGTAAACAACTACGATTTGATGTCAATGATTACGAATTTGATTGTGACCGTGTAAGTTTGTTTAAACCGTGCATGCACACAAACACACAAGTGTAACTATCAAGATCTTAGACCGACTGTTGTGAAATCTGATCAGGCGCAACCGAGCTGACGAAGCAAATGGCTAGAATAATTGCAAAAGCTTGACGAGTGATCGCTTCCCGAAGGATCTTCCACAATCTGGGAACTCAACCAATGTATTCGTAATCACATCTTCAGGTCGATAAAATAATTGGCCTCAGAATAGTATGACATTTATGGCCTCTAATGTAGTTTAGTCGTGTTATGCTGGCTGGTGCGGCATACTTGTAGAAATTTCGTAAAAAAGCTAGTCATTTACCAACTTCCCCTTAACATACTGACCCAAATAACGTACACTTGTGCTTAAACTTCGGTACACGAATGATTATCTTCTCAAATCATCTGTTTTTCCATAGGTTTTGATTATAAATAGCAACGAACGGTTGTAGCACAAAATTATACGTAATTTGTTATGGTTTACAATAATTCGAAGGTGATTAGTGAATCACTCAAATTGAATGATCGACAAGACGTTGATTTTCGGCAATCCATAACGATTTTCAGTAACTAGACTTCAATAATGTGTCAGAACCGAGGTCGGTTGGCAGTGTATCAGAAAATCGATGCGCTATGTAAAATGTCATAGTAAAATGTTATTGCTTAATAACACTGCGTAGTCGAAGACGTTGGTAGGTTGTAGACGTTTCGGTCACCACGGGTAACCATTTTCAAGACTGGTTTTACAGCCGGATGATAGACTGCGCTGCTCATAAGTACAAAAACCTTATAAAGTGAACTAAAGATACTGAAGCGGTTCTTTGGAGACATCAAACCCATTTAAAATGCAACCGCGATTCTAATGCTTAAGTGTGCTTTATTTATAAATATGCTTCCGTATTTAGGTCTGCTATCTTAGTGACAGCCGGTATTCAAGAGCTCATTCAGTTCCAGCACCATGTATCTCACTAGCTATAGGTAGCTTTATATCTTAATTCGAATCACCTTTATTTATAGTCACATGAAGTGGGTTACAGTCAGGTGCAGTTTTACTTCAAGATACTCACCCACATCCAGGACAGATAGGTCCGTTTAAGAACTTCTATACGACATATGGGTGACCATCTTCAGTTATCGATTAGGGCAAGTAACTGGTCAATCAAACCTTGGTCCATCTGCTTGATATGTTAGGAATACAGGTTAGCTTCAATTTCTTTAATCGGATGGTTCATAAAGCTGGCTTGTTGGAGTTACCTTAGTTCACCTCCCTCGTGGCCATTTCTTTCCAAGCCGTTTTGGAAACTTGGCACTCAAATGCTCCACAGCTCCGGTCATTAGCTTGTTTGGATTCCCATCTCCTGCCAACTCAACAGGACAACTCACGCAATTATGAGGTCCATCAAAGCCTGTCGTTTTACTCATTTCAATCTTCGAAGGGGAATAGTACCCACAGAGGTCGCGCGCGCATCTATAATATGAGTTCACAAGATCAATCATTATTCTGATAAAATTAACGGAGAATCAGAGTAAAGTATATGATAATGTAATACAATGGGTAATGAGTTCCCTTTTTTTATTCAACCTTCGTCTTCTGTCCCAACTACCTCAATTTGCCCCACCACCCACCCATATTGCTCCCATTGATAACACGCCCGATATTCGCAATGGTTCATTGTCAAATTTTGTCATCGATAATGCGCTGTCTAGTAACTCACATTTTGTCCAGCCTCGTCAGCCTCTGAATCTCGGCTCGTTTAACTTGCGTACTCTCATGCGGGCCGGTCAACAGGCGTGCCTAGCCCTCACAATAGATTCTCTGAAGATTGACGTCTGATGCTTGGGGGAACGCGCATCCAGGATTCGAGCAGTGAGATTCAACTAACTGCTCCTGGAATCTCATCAAGGTATTTTCAGCACACTTCAGGAGACAAAACAGCTAGAGCTGCGGGTCAAAATGGTGTTGGAATAGTCTTGACTGACAAGGCTGAAGCTGCGTTTTAGACTGGAGACCAGTTAATAGTGGTTTATGTACTGCGAGACTAGAGGGATCAGTCGGAGCTCGAAAGCTGTGATAAACGCAGTCTGTTTGTAATCTCGGCATACGCCCCAACAAATGGCAGCTCCGAAACAGCATGATGAGTTCTATGAGGAACTTACCACTCTGGATCGCAGGAGCAAAGGTTACGATATTGTAATTCTAGGAGGTGATTTTATTCCACAAGTTGGCAAACTTAGTAAGTCAGAAGCTTGTTTAGATGGGAGTAGTGCTTTACCCGCTCAGCACACAGATAACGGGGATAGGCTTCTCCAGTTTTGCGAAGACAATCGGTTATTCCTGCCTAGTACACATTTCCGACACAGCTTGCACCGCACAACGACATGGCACTCTAGCGCTACATGTATTCTGAGCCAAATCCATCATATGGCAGATAGATACCGGTGGAGCAGCTCCGTCCTAAACTGCAAATCCTACTGGTTCACTTAAGTAGAGTCGGACTATGCCTTAGTTTTAATGCGATTATCTCTCCAGCTCGATGGTCATCCACGCAAACCGCAAATCCGGTTATCAATGCAGGATACCCCCCCCCATCCACCCGTTAAAAGCAGAATTTAGCACATGAGCTACAATCTACGACGAACAGTGATGTAGGTAAGTGTTGGGCCCACATTCAGCAGTCAATGCACGTGGCAGCAAGTTTCACCTGTGGTCCTAAATTCGATGTCCATGAAAGACACGAGATTTCGCTAGAGTCGTTGGGTATAATGGAACAGAAGCGTCACCTCTCGCACTATAAGGAGATGAATGAGAAAAGATGAACTCTACAGAAGCAAGTTACGAAAGACTTCAGAATGATCGCGAAAATTGGTGGGTCTGAGTAGATGAAGAAATAGAAATAGCAGCTGCTTCGTGAAATAGCCAAAGACCGTTCAAACTTATTAGTGACACCGGTGGACGGCGTGCCCAAGTCAGTGAAACGATTTGCGATAGAAATGGAGAGCCCATTCATGACAAAGAGCAAAGGCTGGACCGTTGGGCCGAATACTTCAAGGAGCTGTTTAGCTGGCCGCGCGCTAATGTAGTTAGTCCGACCTCAGCTACCGCGAATCCTTCGGGAGTATCACTTGAGCTCCCATCTGAAGTAGAAGTAGAGTCCAGCTTTCGATTACTAAAGCGGGAGAGGGCGGCCGGTCTTGAAGCGCTACAACAAGTTCTTTTCAAAATGGGTGATGGTGCTGCAATGAAATCACTTACCACCTTGCTTCGTGAAGTTTGGAACGATGAGCGTATTCCGTTATTATGCAGTGACCCATTCATTGTACCCATCTTCAAGAAATGAATACGCAATTACTGTAGTAATCATCGTGGGATCATCCTAATTTCAATAGTCACTAGGGTAATAGCCTCGATTTAGTTGCACCTTCTTACACCCGCTTGCAAGAGTACCGTCCGCAAACAACAGGAGGAATTCCGCTCAGATAGAGGATGCATCGACCATATTTTTATTCTTCGCCGACTACTTGAAAAGCGTCACACGCACCTCCGACCGACAATCACGGTTTTCTTGACTTGAAAGACGCCTTCGAGTCCGTTGATCAAATGGCGCTTTTCAGTGTTCTTCAGCGAGAAGGTATGCCCCAGAATTTCGTGACTCTTCTGAGACCATTGTACTCTCCTACTTCTCGTCGCCCAAGGGTTTATGGTGAACTATCCATTCGGTTCGAAACAACCAGCGGTGCTCGAAAGGGATGTCCCATTTTTCCGTTCTTGTTCAACTTCATCATGGACGAGATAATGAAGAATGTCTTGCGAAACCTTCAGGATATGGGCGTCGAACTAGAAAATAGTGGAAACTTATCTGACCTAGATTACGCGGAAGACATTTTCTGCTTGTTCGAATGCACGAAACATGCTCAACGTGCACTAGATAGGCTTGGGAGAGCTGTAGCTCCACTCGGCATGCGCTTTGCACCTTCAAAGTGTACAGTGATGTTACAAGACTGGACATCAACTTTCTCAGCTTGATGCTCAGTGGGGAGGAACTAACAATTGTAGACCGTTATAGTTACCTCGACAGCAGCTTGATGATAGATAGAAGTACAGTAGTTGAGGTGATCACTCGGATATCCAAGGCTCGAGCGGCGTACGCTGAACTTAATCATTTGTCGCGCCGATCTGATATTTCACTGAGGTTGAAAGACCGTGCATACTGTGCCTCAGTGCCTTCAGTTTTGTTGTTTGGTTGCGAAACTTGGAGTCTGCGTGCTGAAGATATTCGTCGTCTTGAGGTTTTCGACCACCGATGTTTACGTAGTATCGCTAGGATTGGGTGGAATAGCCGAATAAGAAATGCTGAGGTCAGAAAGCGAGTGTTGGGTACTAATTCAGAGAACGTTCTGTTACAGCGTATCCGACTTAGTAGACTTCGTTGGTTAGGGCACGTGGTACGTATGGCGAACACACGTCTACTATACGGTGCCTTGTTTTCCGCTCCTCCTCAGGAGTGGGAAAAACCCCGTGGATGTCAACAGATGGCTTGGCAATGAGGAATGAGAAAATGTGCAGCAGACTTAGGAAAAGCAGGTACTCCACGTCTTCGTGGTTGGAGTCCAAATGATCCGTCAATCAGTTGGCTGAAAACACTGAAGGATATGTCAGTGAACCGCGAACAGTGACTATCGTGTTGTCACCTTCTGTCGATTCAAAACGACTGATCAATGTGCGTTTGTACAGTTGAACTGTGTATTCCGTGTGTTGGCTACTAGGGCATTCCTTCGTTCTCCCACCCCTGTTAATTCACTCCCAGTCCATTTTGTATACTCATTCTTTCTATTTCATCAGGCGACGAGGCGAGAAAGGCAGTGGTCAGTGGGGCTTGCCCTACTGTTTAACGCTGTACGATGATGATGATGATGATGTGGGCAAGTCAGCCCATTCTGTTGTCCAGAATCCGGCATTCCCGAAGAAACCAGTTGCTCTGAATTACGAAAAAAGCAAGAAATTAGTGCTTGATCGTGCTCATCCTGTGAATTTTTAAATGGCAGAAAAAGCGAAATTTCATCAATTTCACCATGGCCATTCCCAAGATATTCATGCATGTATAAATCATCTGCTGGCGCAAGCTGTTTAATATAGTTTCGTTGATCGGCTCCAAACACATATGGATGATCGGCTGATAGCAGGCACTCACTGTTGCACGGCTACAACAAGGGTTGGTCCTGTTGCCAAACCGTATGCAGCAGAATGTGCTTCATGAATGCGAATAGTACCAGGATATGAATAACGTTACGGGTGCTGCTGATTCGGTCATGTTGTGTGGTTAATATAAGAAGATATCGAAATTGCCGTCATCCTCTTTGAAATCTAATCTGCAGCCGAATACAGAATCCCCAGTGGAGAACTTCACGCGCCTTCGATCTTCCGTGCAGAGTTCAACAGGTAAATGCGATTCTTGTGGTAAAATTTATTCCCACTCAACATGTTGCTTTCACGGTGCTAAAAGCCACAGATTTGGTAAACCGCGCGCAGACAGCCATCCACATACTTTTATAAATCCAGATCTGATTCATCTGAGGACTTTACCATCGTTTCTGTCTCAGGTATGGATGTAGATCGGCAACACCTAACTCGCATATTTCTCAACGGTAGCACGTTCAAAATTATTTTATAGCGGACATCGGCTGCGTCGAATCTTTCGTTCCTATTTCTGTTTTACGTCCTGCCATTCCTGATAATCAACTACACCAGACCGATTACAACCCTACGGAGGATATTCAGTCGAGAAGGTGTTCCGTACGCTTTGGTTACCAACAATGAAAGCCATTTTGCGGTGAAGAAGGTCACTGACTGGCTGAAATCGTTGGGTTGTCACCATGTGCTAACTCCACCTCGACGCCTACAATCCAATGGTGAAGGTGAAAACTTTGTTCGTACCTTGAAGAGTGCGATTGTATCTGTATATGCCAGTACGTTTCATGAACACGACAGGAGTGTTGACAACTTTCTAATGCAGAATCGTAACTCCACCCATTCAACAACCGGAGAGAGCCCAGCCAAGGTGTTTATGAACAGAGTATCGCGTACAAAGTTGCTCAGTTTGGAATCAGCTGAAGTCACTTATCATCGAGGAAGTGAACTGAGACCCCCTCGCGGTATTGGAATTCATGGATCAATCCTGAGTGCTCGAAAAGTTGTCATGTGGCTTAGACCTCCAAAACAGAGTGCAGTCGTGTTCTATTTCTATCCCTCTGGAGGAAATACTGTAAGTGGGCTCGGGGAGCACAACATCAGAAATACTTCTTGTGAAACTTTACTAATCAGTGACCTGCTTCCAAATAGTGTGGTCTCACTTTATCCCTACTGTTCTGAACATTCCCATTAACCCCAGTGAGAATTCTGCCCTGATTGCGAACAATTTCAGTTTATTAGTACAAAATGGATCATTTATTTAAGATGTGCAGTGACCGTAACCAGATCCTTGCCTGCGAATTTATTGGCTCTATTGTCGTTGACCAGCGCCTCCTCTGGTTGGTTGATCTGGTTACAACCCGACTGGCTGATTCGGATCCGGTCGGTTCAGACAACAGTTGGTTCTTGATTGGTCCATCACTCAACTTCGCTGGTCCCAATCTTGTCCTTGATTGTGGACGAGCGATGATAGACTGTCTACCCGCCAAATCATCAATATGCTTCGCGGAGTCCAACCCTGTCCTTGATTCTGGACAGGCCAGGGCGTACTGTCTGGCCACCGAACCAGGACTTCTTCGTTCGCGTTTGCAACTATTCTCACACCCATGAAACGTTTTCACCCACAACTTTGACCCGAGACGTAGCAGTCATTACAGAAACCTCTTCTTTAGACAATTCAGTTGAGTGATTTCACTTGTATTCTTGAGGTCCAACAATTCTGGAACCTACATTCAGTCCTATCTAACTGTGTCTATCAGTGCGTGCCCCCCCCCCCCTCCCCCCACTTTAAGTTACCATGCATATTTACTAATCTCCGATCTTCAAGAAAACGAATTCTAGGTCCTAAAAAGCTCTTTACCCCTGCTGCATCAGTTTTTGTTAAGGAATTTATCTTCAGACCTATCGATAGGCAGATCAAAAGTCTGAGCAAAATGTACCGGTGGTATTTGAGTGGTTTAGGGCTTTCGATCACCACATCGTGTGTTGGATATGTTTTGTTTTACCACATCAACGGCTTTTCCTGTTTGGTCAGAAAGTGACTTTTGTTTGGCAAATTGCAAATCGAGCCATCTGATTGGAGCAAGAGGCTTTACAGGCCACCTAATAATGAACAATAACCGAGATTTCCTTGTCGCATGCTGTAACAATATACTGATGACATTTCTCGAAGAACTGATTTCTGACACATCGGTGGTCAGAGGTTTCAATCCCCGCCATCACCTGTTACTTTGGTGGTAGGCGGTAATCCACTGTCTTCCGGCTCATTACCACACCCAACTTATTGAGACCTTATGTAGTTATCCACTCCAAATCTCATGGTCTGGTTGCCGGTTATCCCTAATAAAGCAATGGGTCTTTGTGACTCTGGGGTATATACCCCTGACATTGAGCTCATGCGCAAGCGGGAGATAAAAAAATGCACAACCACCGCATGACGAGTTGTCTTACCGCCACTCCTGTGCAAAAACCCATTGTATTTCCGTGTTATCGTTTCTGGCATACTCTCGCGTTTTTGTCTCACGTGTTAACCAATGAGAGGAGATTAGCAGCTGAATTAGGCACCATCATTTGCAATTGGTTATGCAAACTCATGTCGATGGGGAGTTTTGTCCTGTTCCGATGCGGCTGATGTTCCCCTCCATCCTCCTGCTCATATGGTTGTTCTGAGCAGGCTTTCTACCAGGATGGGAGCAAAAGAGCTTGCTGTGAAATTCTCCCCATTTGTGCGAAGTTACGGTATCGCTGCAGTTTTATCCGTTATGAAGCTGGACAGGGTTTCATGAAAGCTGTTTCTGTAAGTGAATGAATAAAATCCCTCCGAAGCTGGAGACCGGTTTTGTGATGATAGTCGGTATCCGGTACTCCACTGTCAATTCGTTCATCCTCATATTAGTACACTATGTATGTATTTTCTACTCACAATAATCGCATCCGTGCCATATGTGTGTGAATGGATTCTGCTCTTAGAAGAGTATTATTTGGAATCGCAACCGTGATTCACCGCTCATAGTTTTATGGTGGTTAGTCGCAGCGAACCTTGAGAAAGACGATATTCCACGGTATCTAGCTAAAACATTTGAAGTAAGGGGTATCTATAGATGGATGTACTGAGTCCGTTTGTGAACATTACAGTCGAAGAACACCATCTGAAAGCCTGTAAGCGTCCCACTTTCTGGACCAAAGCTCTTATCTGCGCAGCCCTTATCACTGGCAAACTATTTTGTAAAACATATCTCGAATACTCGAATAGTATTTTCGAGGTACATTTAAAAGTATTTGAAGGTGTCTCATTTCCTTTCACATAAACTATAAATAATGCACCAGAGACGAATTAGGGCTCAACTAGCATACCTCTTGGAAAGAAGTCTGTGGTCCAAATCCATTCTGATACTGAAGTCATTACGGTGCCCAGAATCTGACATTTACGCTGCATTTTTTAACTGACCCACTAGAGCCAGGAAGAATGCTTCTATACTCACGAGAAATGTTGTTTTATCAACCCGAAATAATGTTTATATAGGATGCGGATTCTTGTACCCAGTCGTCGCACAAAAATTATAGGTCCACCTGGTGCGTGCGAACAAACCTTCAAATGGGCTGGATTTGAGGCCAAAGACCTTGTTACAGGATTCATCCATCACTCCGTCGAGTCACGCCATCCCTTGGCTATCCTGTCGCTGGTGATTCCCTTGTCTCAAACCTTTGGCTCAGTACTGGATGGGTACTGGCTTCCTGACTCTTAATGAGACTTGGCTGTCTACCAACGATGAGTTAGTCCATACCATCACACACTGTACATCATACTCTAGTAAGGAGATTAGTTTCTCCCTGAAAACAATTTACCGCTTTCAGGTTTAATGAAATGAATAAACTTATCAAGATCACATTTGGATTTTTTCTCAGAACTATCCAAATAACGTTGCACCACATGTTGAACGTGAATGAGATCCACTCGCTTAACCACACAGACAGAACACACTCTTCGAATAAAGTCGCACAAAGAGAGATCATTGATTGCTCATTAGTATAAACAATGTATGAGAAAGACAGAAAGATAATTGTGTTGTAGTCTGCCGAATTTCACAGAAACCATGATATGATGGGACTATCTTTGGTTCGGGTCAACTCGGTTCAGAAACGTTTATTAGGTAGTGGTGGAAAAGAAAGTGTAACTTTCAGTGATGGTCTTGATGACACCTTCATAAGCAAAGAAGCTCGTGCATTCAAATCTTTGGGAAATCTTGCTTTAGGCAAAAAACTACAAGTTAGTACAATGTGGTGAACGCTGTGGGCTAATGTAATTTGGGTGGGTAAACTGTATGATCCATGTTTGAAAATTCCGAGACCCCTCGGTGTAACTCCCTGAATAAGCTGGTAGAACACATGGAAAAGCAAGGCGTGCTAGGCCTCGATGAGTGGGTTCGAATTCCACCGGGTTCAGCCTCAACATTGGAATAAATTCCAAACATCACGCAATACCAACGCTCATCTTATCAAGGTGATTTTCACGAGCCTATGAGCACTAGACTTGGTGTCTAAGTCGTAAACGTTTCATCGCCAGTCCGAGTGACGTCATAACTTAGTTTGGATATGGCCCTCAGTTCTTCGCTCGCATATCATTCGGTCCTCGAGTAGAATCACCGAGGAGAAAATCACTGAGAGCCATCCCAGTTAGCTTAGTGGTAATTTGTGTCTCTCACAGTTATATAGTCCGGGTTTGATTCGCACTTGGGATGTACATTGTTGGTGATCCCAAACGAAGAGTGTAAAAGCTGACCACCGCCTCCATGATTTACAATAGTGAGCTAAACATTGACGCGGAAAGGCGTACCAAGAAAGAAAAATAGTTTGAATTGTCCACTGCTAGTACTGACCCTGTAGAGAGTGAATTATTAGCCCTGTTAGCAATTAGTTAGACTCAAAAATACTGGTAAATATAAAATCACGCGATTACTTGCGAGTAGTGTGTGGTAAATATACCGGAACCAAACTAAAATTGAGTGGACTGTTACCGCTTATTTCAAACTGTGTCAACCCTCTCTTGATCGTGTTGATCTGCAGTGGATTTCCGTCCCATTCACAAATAATGAAAATGAGAGGTATCATTCACAGTACTAAGTGGTCAGAACAGGGTGTATTCCGTCATACATAACTCAAAAAAAAAGATTTATTTAGAAATTGTTTCGAAACCCCCACTTTTTCGTTCCCCAGTATTTCTGATATTTCGGTCTCGTCGATTTCACTGACTTTTCTTGGTGTTGGCTGTTTGGACAACCGGGAAAGACGGTCATGGAGTCAATTATCCTAAAATTATTTCGTTAAATATTGTCTCTATGCTCAGAATTGTTGGTCTGCTTGGATAAATTGAGTCGCCGCCAAAGAGGGTGTTCAAGTCAGTATGAGAACGCACTTGTAACGATTCGGCGAGCAGTTCACGGTATATCGCACTACGCACCATTGTGACCAACATCCGATGACTCCCGCGTGGCTGCTGTCGAACATCCAGTTTCTTGCACTATAAAAAGTGCAGTCTCACGCCTGGAGGTTCACACCGGAGACTCCTGATAATTCAAAGGAGGGAGGCTAATCAATTGTGTGCTCTGAAATTTTTGAGCGATTCCAACTAATTCTGTCCAGTTCGTATGCGGTCAGTGGCATCAGTGAGTAGTAGACAATGGGAGCTGTGAGCTAATCATTGATAGATTAGTTCTAAATTGGATCCTGCTGAGTTCGTCTATCCAACCACTATCCCCTTACACTACTAGATGAAACCACATTTGTGGTGCCGTTGAAAGGTGAGTTTATCCCTACACTCTTCTTGGTTTCATTCCACGACCCATCTGTCATATGTTTAAAAGTATTGTATGCCTTGAATCAGTCCGTAATACTTCAGACAACATTTGAGACTCCAGCCAATCAGCTTATTTTCCGAGAATTAATCATGCAACGATCTAATAAGAAGACCACATTACAGTTGAATCTGCGAAGCTTGAAGTTGATAGTGAACCGACGTTTCGGAAATGGCGAATATTGCGGTGCGGCCTGCGGGAATTTTAACTGAAGGAGTTTGCCAAGATGAAACAAGACGGTGTTGTTACATGTATAAATTCATCCACTTGGCGACTCCAATCGTAGTGGCAGTGATGAGCAATGCAAAGAAACTCCGAATGAGCGTTGGCTATTGAAAGACTCAGAATCCGCTGTAATAGAGACGCGCAACAACCACTGTAGAGCCGCTCCAATTCGCGGGATGCTTGCTCGGCAGTAAGTAATTCTCGAAAATTAGCCCAGCTGATGTATATTTTCAAATTCCACTGCACCCATAATTCAAATCACTAACAACTTAAACCCTCATAGACCACTTGATAGTAGGATTTCTTTTCGTCTGGATTGCTTTTGTCTCCCGGGATTTTTCTGCCTGCATCGACAAGGTAATTCTTGGTATGGATGGGATGATGACATATAAGGATGATGTGTTTATTGTTGGACCCACGAAGGGAGAACAAGATCTCCGAGTGCAACAGCTACTGAAGAGTTTCGTGGAACGAAAGGTAACGATTAAGGGCACTCAGTGCTACTTCGGTGCCGGTTTTCTTGGTTTAACCGTAGATACCGATGGGTACTAGCCGGCTCTTGATTACTTCAGACCGCTGGTCGGAATGAATTCCTCTTAAGATCCGGTGCAATCTTGGTAGATCCTTGGATGACTGCCATTTCATTCCCGATTCATCCCGAAATTTGCACCACAAGCGTAGTCATCCTTCTGGCTCACCCGTCGGATTTGTGGCAGGCAGACAAGAAACGTGAAAAGACTTTACGTGGCCTCCTTCAGAATATAGTCGAACGGCTAACACTAGCCCCATTTGAGCCAGCTAGGCGATCAGTGCTAGTACCACAGGTGTTCAGAGTCGGGATTGGAAAAGTCATGAGGCAAAATAGATGACTGGTCATATGCATTTCCTGTTCTCTCATTATCATCAGAGGGAACACTGCCTTACGCGAGGAGAAGCATTGGTCGCGTTTTGGGCACTACTTTGACTGCATACATACTCATTCAGAAGAACGTTTACCATTCCCACAGATCTTTAAGCTTCTCTGTTCCTGATTAGCGCAAACTAATCAATCGACAAGTCTATAGTCGCCAAGATTCAGCGATAGAGCGTTGCCCTGTCTGCATGTAACCACTATGTTCCGCCCCGAGCCGATGAGATGATCCTTCAAGCTATTCGGCTGTGTTTTCGACCGTCAAAAACAGGTAGCAACGCGGATTGGAATGAAGGTGACCGAAGTACTTTGGGCCTCCGGAGCTCTTCAGTATTCAATTTGATGGAGTAATTTGTCGTGGTGAAGCACTTGTCTTACCGTTGTGGTGACCTCCATCGTTCTAAGAAAATGACCTTTTTGCACTCATTTTCTCTACGACCTTTTCTGACATTTTATATCGACCTCACTGCTTTGTTCGGTAGCGTACATTTTACTGGGCTGACTTTTCCGAGGTTTCCGTCGACCTCGTTTTGAATCACTTTCACTTTCGGTCCTTCGCCGATTGCACGCGCTCGTGCTTTGCTTTCTGAGAAGTCGTTGTGTTCATTTTCGTTCGGCGTATCTCTCGTATCGGTACTGTTTCGGTGCCGCGATATATGGAATACACCTTCGCATCTGTCAACCAAATTGCGTCTTCCGTATTCGTCCGATAGAGGGGATTACTTTGGTGTTTTGCCTTGACGCCCAATGGAAGACTTCTTCGTTAGCCGCGCTGAAACGTCTTCTATACAGCCTCCACTTCGTAAGTCGGTTGTGGATAAATTGCGTAACGGCCATTTGAATGTACAGATGAAATCACTGAGTTGACAGATTTCTATGTGGCTAGATTTGGAAGCGGTGAAGAATGGCAAAGAGTATTAGAAGAAGTTCAAATTACGGCCAAATTACTGGCATGAAGGGTAAATTCTGTGGAATCGTGTCCAGTGTGATTTCCGTGGCACAGTTCTAAACCAGTAGCACGCCTCGTTACTGACAGACTCAATTTAAATGCCCTAAAGTGTTCTTGACAAGTGCACGAACTATTTCGTTTGCAATTCAATTGGTACGAAAGTGATTCGGGATGAATAGTTTCCACAAGCACTTGTCCTCGAAAACGAATATTAATTATTTTCAGCGGACTTGAAATGGTAACTTGACAGAACTGGACGTCGACATCTGCATACGACGCCATGCTGCCAGTGCTTCAGTAATTCGGCGAAGTATTTGGTAGGCTCACAGAAGAGCAGTCTGGAATCAGTTAACCAGAACACGTTACTTGATTCGGGAAGATTTTTAAAGGTTTTTCTGTTGCAGTGCCGAAATGCGGTGCATTAGTTTACACAAGAAAGCCCAACAACGCTATTGAAAACAAGAAGAGAGAGAGATTATCGCTCGTTTGTCTCGTTCCAGTGACGTCATCTACTTCCGTGGCGAAGAACGTCGACCATCTCATGGAATCATTACCAAACTACTCGGTCAGTCTATGGTGGAGATTGCACATCTGAATGATGTATCAGTACTCTGAGACCATCTCGGTCAAATACACTTCACACTGGTGCAAGCGTATACCGACAAGGGTCTTGTTGAGGTTGGAATCCAACGCAGTCGGTCTGCGAACCTAAATGCCGAACAGCCCCGGTCGCGTCGGTCGGATCCAGTTTGGAGATTGGTACGACAGGAGATTCAGATTGATAAGGAACAGTTGTGGTAAGAACTTTGTGGTGATTCAGTGGTCAATTCATGGACACCGTACCATACGGCTTTGCGACCAGTCACACTGAGAAGCCCCAGCTAATTAGAATCACCGAGACCGGGTACAACAAAAGCCAGCCGTGATTGGATGACTTGTGATCTACCGATTCGTACTTTTATATTACCCGCAATAAAGTGAGCATACTGTTCTGTAACCTTGGACTGTTTGCTATTTTAGCATAGATGATTTCGGGTTCGAGTCGTTTAACTGTATCCTCTCAGTTGAAGTCTTTTTTTAGCTTGCATGCTTTCAGAACAAAAAAGTTACACAGAGTGGTGTTCCAAAACCGGACAACTAATCGTGTCCAACAGATCAGTGGCTAAGGGTCAGAAAAAGGCTGGTTCTTCAAACCCAGTCATTTTGCTTCTGAATAAGACGCACCAATGGGTAAATATGGAAAGAAGAATTTTAATGGTGAAAACGTTCGTTAGATGAACGTAGGTGTCTCTTGACGGTGGGACAAGCGACGGCACTTTGTTGGGCTGCTATCGGCCACAGATATTAGCTACCTCCAGCTCAGTGATGATACATCAGCCCCGTTCAGCTTGATCCAATGAATTTATGGGGCTATGTACTGAATCCAAGGGCAGGGTGACTAACAATACACCATCTAAGACAAAAATGAACAAGTCTCACGTGACATATCAGAGGAAGGTCGTTCACAGGCACTTCGATCGCGTTTCCGTGTTGAGATGACGCTCAACTGGCACCTGTTGGACTAACGAAAGAAAAGCCCATTTCGTGGTATGGGTGGTCGAGAAGTATCATTCAACTGGAAATCTCCAGTGGCTCCTAGGAAAACATTCCTTTTCGTTCTGTGACCTTCCCTCGAATTTCAATTCTAGGTGGGATCCAGTAACCACAATCGTCACGGGCGGCAAATTATAACTAACGATAAAAATATGAGACCCAGGACTAAGGCCACTCTTCAATTGGCTGATGCTAAATTGCAATGGCCTCAGTCGTTCCGGGAAAATGAACAATTTTCGGACGTCATTTGAGATTTATTTTCCAAACCACCTCTTTTGACACATGACTTTGACTACGCCACGTTTGTTTGGTTGTGGGTGTAACTAAGCTCACAATGCATGAAATTCCCGTCTACTTCAAACGGGACACATTTCCAATTTCATGGTGTCCACACACAGGCTGCTTGTTTTTACTTCAACTCTGCGTCGGTTTGCCGTTTGTGTATCTGTCCTATCGGAGTTATTTCAGTATCACGATAAACACACTTGTAATAATCGTATTCATCCGGCCAATAGTACGCAAAGAAATAAGTTGCACCCGAACTACGCGAACTAGCAAAAAGACGAAGCCGGACAAGAACAGAAAGAATGTATTCTGTCGCATTTGGTTGATACTGTAATGGCTAGGTTGTAAGCCGCCATATTCTTGTTCGAGTAATGTAAGTGTTGGTGCCGTTGATACACTTACTGAGCTTTGGCTCATGGAGGTTTTCCTTCTCTTGTGCTTTTGCAGATCGAACAGGCTCAACCCCCCAGCGGGAGATCAGTGCTACTGGAGTGTTACAGTATTAACTCTTTTGTGTACAAAAGTAGGCGTGCACTTATTAGCAGATAACATACTAACCAATCCCAAAGCGACTTCGCAGTATCTAAACGATCTAACAGTCACTGTCCGGCTTCACCTGATTGGTTGAATACTGGAAATGAGGCTATAGCTCAAAGGACCGCGTGTGAAGGCTTTCGAATTAATTCAAAAGTGCCCCAGATCCAGACAGGCATAGGAATGTTAGATATCTGATTAATCAATTGCGCTGGTGAAGTCATGCAGATCTATTCTTCCAAATACCTCAAATCAAAGTGCACAGAGGTGTCCTGGAAGCCAATTGATTGGCAGCCTGAGTTCTGAGCTTGAATAGCTGTGGATTGCACTGTGTAAATGTATAGTAAGGGATTCGATGACGAGCAACAGCTGCAAACGCTCCCATCTGACTAAAAATACAGGTTCACGAAAACCGTGTGTCAACTAAGATATCACGGAGGTGAACTGATCACTGTTCCAGACTCAGGAGCTTTGTTTACAACGTTGGCCGAATTACCTGAAGGAATGGTTTACTTGCACTTCATAAATCTGGTATGCTGAGTAGCACAGTGAATAGAGGCAGGTACCGCTGCTGTATCAGAGGTGGGATTTTCAGTGAAAATATTTGCTTCGAAGGAAGTGACTTACTAGGTGAATTTTAGAACATAGACACCTCCCTTAGACCCACCAATTCTGTCTCCTATAATCTAAAAGCGGCTTTTGATTCAGTGGACCAGGGTGCACTATGGTACTACCTATTAATGCAAGGGTGTACCATTAAAGTGAGCTCAAGTCGCGTGCATGCTTTGGGCACCCGAATGTGGATACTCAGCAGATGCATGTTCAGTTCCAAATACGGAATAAGAGGACATACAAAGACCGTCTTGTAATACCAACTTGGTATCGAGGTCATTTCTGAGGTGATAGCTTCAGGCTTTGAGAGAAATCCTTCGAGATGATACTTTTGAGGAAGTGTAGACCTTCATTCAAAAAGGAACCATCTACTTCGGGATCATGTAGGTGTGAAAATATCCCTCGATATCAGTAGTATTGTGTTTCATCTAGATGATAGGACAGGGTTACCCGGGAAGCACACTACCAAGTTCACGACAGTTGCAGCTCATCAAGTATGCGTACTCGGTGCTCTCCTAATCAGTCATTCCTATACCTGAGCTCTTCATAGTTGGTTTGCCACCGTAATCTCATGTCGGTTATATCAAAAATCAAATTTAGAGACCGCGTGTTCTCATTCTGAAGGTTAGTCTTAACTAACCGCCGAAATAACTTTCTAAAGAATCGCCTCGTGGTTCACAAAATGAACTCTTCGTCCATACACTGTGCTAACGATTAGAGTGAGGTTACAAGGATGGATACGGGAATGTGTTAGCCGAGATGACGGTCAATAGGGTGCGATTTGTCAATATGTATCCTACGGGAAAACTTCACACAATAATTGTGAAACTGAGATAGTATTATTGAGGTTAACTGGTTGCCAGGTATGCCACTATCCCTAGACAGATGTTCCATGGATGAGACAACTACTCAAAAGTGTTTTTCAAACCGTTCAAAAAATATGTCAGAAGAGATATAGGGCCTCTGAGATAGAAAGCGGGAGTTAACAAAGTGTCGAACAAGTTAGAGTGGGGTATCAACGAATGAGTCTTAGCACATAAAACGTAATCCGTCCCCTATTCAAGAAGACGGCGATGACAGTTTCAGACCAAGAGAAGTGACGGCAGTGATACTGTCGAGTTACTTATAGCGATTTGAATACTTGCGAGCGAGGCCGGTGAGATGTAGCTTCTTCCCAGGGTTCAACCAATCAGATGAAGTCCAGTCTGTACAGCCCAATCATCCGGATACAGTGAAGTTGCTTTATGAATGACAGGTACATTATCTGCTATTAGTATCACGTCTCCCTTTATATACAAACGGGGTTGTATCGAGTAATAATGGCAGAATTTATGCTCCTTACTATCATCCTGTGAGCTCTTGGTGCTCGTCGTCCATATACGAGTCACGTATGGTAGGCGCAAGTATAAGCATGCACGTGAAGACACAAACACGTAGGCAAGTGTGTGAGTCACCGTTGTGTGACAGTGAAGGCGTAAGCCAAGTGTACTGTATGTCTGAGCACGTGACTGTTCAAGGCGAACAGAACACGTTTAAAACACCTCATGCGAGTGCATCCTGGGAGGAAGTTCTACAACAAATTTATACAAACGGCTGTTGACCAGCAAATTAACTGCACCGTAAGTGTAGGTTACTTAAGTGAATTCCTCTGTCATCCAGGATCTGTGATAATTTGTACCCGTCGGTACAACTTCATGAATCGCTATAGTCAAGGAAAAGCCCTAACCGCTATAGATTTTCGATCAAATGACAACAGGACAGAATGTGAGGGAAGCAGGCTTGCCAAGAATTGAGAGACAGTAAGCGAATTGGTTGGGATCAGATACATCAAGCTGGAGAAGTGGTTTATGCAGTAATAATCTCTGAAACATTTGGAAAGAAACGATTACGCAGGTGTGACATAAAAGGAGATAGTATGGTCATACACTTCTTCAGAAAAATCTGTGGTACCCCTTCAGGATAGCTTATTTTATCAGGGTGAATTTGGACCAGTATTTTGTATACTTTTAAGGGCACAAATAAATGGCTGACAGATTACAGAAAACAGCTGGCGTCGAGGCTCAGTGCGAAAGCTGAGTCACTGACTCCAAAAAATGTTCCGATTGAGTTCTCTAACATCCACCAATGATGATAGATTTCTTGGTCTGGTGGCTTTTCATCATGTGAGAGACTTCGCGGTTCGGCAACTGCTTTCATTCGTCATCAGAGTCCCAGCGTAAACGGCGTTACATTTGTGTGGTTGGATTTGTACGGTCTGGAAAGAATTATGGCCGAGTAATGAATTCTAGCTTCGTATGGTAGATGTTTTTACGACATAGTTTCTTCAAAAGAAGGGATGGGAAATTATTTTATGGGGACCGCAACAAGCCTGTCCAGGAACTCTCTACAGATCCGTCGAAAATGAAACCCAAATAGGACCGGTACTCAATAGTAGTCGTTGAATATCTCATATGCATGAATTATATAGCTCAAATGTATGAGGATCACGATGGGAACTTGGAGTGAGCTGGGGCATCACGTGATCAGAATGTGAATGTAAGCATTGCTTCACAGCTCTCGTAAGACGCACGCAGTTGACATTTCTGAATTAGTCCAGGGTTGACGAACAATGACTCATGCGAGTGGATCAGTTCTGATGCGTAATAGTTAGAATAAAGAAAAAAAATAATCAGGGCAACACAACACTTACAACTGAGTCAATTTGTGTCCCTTCATCGATCGAGCGTAGTTAGATCGGATATGGATGAGAATCTGCCAGCACGAATGGGATAAACTCATTTTCACCATACAATCTCTGTACGTGAACGGCCAAAATCACTGATTTTTCACGAGAGTTCACTACGAAAATGGTATGTGCTAGAAGTGTCTTTTCTGTCCTCTGCTGTACAAATTCATATTTGATATGGTCGCATAGATCAACTTATTTTCATATGAAGAGAGCAGGATCGAATTTATCCCAATTGGAATATTGTCATACCTTGAGTACATGGAGATTTTCATTTGTCTGAATGAAGACCCAGGTAAGCTTCAAGTTTTTCTTGGCAGCATAAATAAATGCGTCGCAATGCTCAACATGTGTTTCGCAACACCAAAAAGTACGATATCTGATAGTGTCAGAACATACGGGCTTAAACGTAGCCCAACTGAAGTTAGGGCACTACAGTATGTTCAATGGTTGGAACTGATGAAATGATGCCCGTAGAAAATGAAATTGGCGGGAAATGTTATAGTGCTACTTTTGTTTGAGTGTGCTCCACAAGGGTACATAAGCGTAGTGATCAAGGCTCTCACCGTCGTTGACCGTGATGGCTGTCAGTGTTGTGGGTGCCACTGTGACTGACGGTTCTGGAACATTTTCTCACTTAGTTCGTGATGCGTACAAGAGTTTAGCAGACTTTGAAAATAATTTTCGTGTTTTACAAAAAGGGCCTTTGACTTCTTTCTATACTTATGTTAGTGTAGTTACTGTGGACTGTATAATTCACCAAATAAGCATCAGTTATCGAGCATGCTTGAAAGATGAGCCAAAGGTAGAGTTTTGCCGTGCCCGTATGTTTGGTTCATTCCTACAATATCTGGAGAGAATTTAAACATGGCAGATTATACTGTCATCTTGGTAGCTTAATTTCATCCGGAGATCTGATATGGGATATTGGATTGAGTGTAGCCGAGTATTCAGAAGCGCGTTTGACTTTTTCCCACCTCAGTCATCTGTGACGTCAACTTAACATCCGTGTGTACATCAAGCGTCAATTGTTCACCGTATCCGTTAATCCGGTTTTTCTTTAACTTTCGGAATCGTGGCCACTAACGTTGGAGGAGTGTAGAACCTAAATCTAGCCGGGTTAGCGTATGCATTGAAATAATTCACACTCCAATCTATGCGCACCAAGAATTGAATATGAAGCAGAATGGCTAGTATGTATTCAGTCAGCCTTATCTGCTACACTTTTATTTACCTGTGAAGCTAGGTGTTAAGCTATTCATAGACATTGTAGTGACCAAGTATAAAGCGACCTGGTTGTTTCATGACGATCCGAGTACCTGCGTTTGACTTTGTCTGACTGGACGAATTTTGGACACGAAGCAGTACTGCATCGCATTCCCTGCGGTATCATTCACATCACCACAATGATACACTGAGACAATTGGTATTTGAGCAAAGACATTCTTGGGAACACTGCTTGAATCTAGTGGAAACGCCGTAGCATCAGAGCTCACTTTAGGCACAGAGCTCTAGGTCCATGAAAGAAATCTGTGGGTAAAAGATCAAAGTTCACCTGTCTCAGACATGTGTCACGCATGTTCCCAGCTGGCAATGTTCACTGAGGGGAGTGTTGGATGACAGATGAACAAGGGTCGCCAATCCATGATGTGGAATCGAGGCATGAAAACCCTGGGCAACGGACTGAGTTATGTTGTTTGTGTCGGTCTCTCTGGATGAGTTCAAGAGATCCAGCCACTCGGTTTTTCAGTACTTTGAAGGGTATTCCTACGTGCCGCCATCAATGGTGTCCTTGTATTTAGACGTCTGGCTTATCACTATGATACCCTGCTCGACAAGAGCATAGGACCC
Source organism: Fasciola hepatica (assembly GCA_948099385.1). Taxonomy (NCBI): domain Eukaryota; kingdom Metazoa; phylum Platyhelminthes; class Trematoda; order Plagiorchiida; family Fasciolidae; genus Fasciola; species Fasciola hepatica. Next base: position 7,516,756 of record CANUEZ040000072.1, on the reverse strand, counting down.
CTCTCATTTTTCCGCCTAATTCCGCTTCTGTATTCTCTAACAAACCATATCTGACCAGAAAGATCAAATGCATAATACGATACAGCATACGAAATTTCAGAACGAAAACACTTACCATACGCAAATTAGAGCATAAAATGTGAAGACGAAGATGACAAAAGTATGGAACCCTTATAGGGTGCACTGTCCTATGGAAAACTTCGCAGAGCTAGACGGACCACTGAACCTGACAATAAGCTGATTGATTCGATCTGTGGATTTGGTGACTGAGAAAGCCATGAGAATCGGAATCACGTGATTCATGTGTACTGGAGCACGTGATGCACATTAGTGATCTAGGAGACCTTCATCAGCCTTAGTTGCACGTAAACACACTGCAGAATTCATACCGAAATTTGTCTGCACAAAGCCACACGAAAAACAAACGAATATGTTTCTAGAACGGAGAAATATCCGCTTTCTACCTAGTGGGATTCAGTATGCATGAAACCTCCAGGCATTGAGGGATCGAGAAACGTCACACAACGGAGCCTGGAATGTGGCGAGCCGTGTGCTCCTAAAAACGGTAATGGGTGGTCCCAAAATAATATCGAAATCGGACGAACGCGGAATATTTCGTTGAGCCTCCATAAGCATATGCTTCTCGACAGCGTTGAAGATTTTGATCGGATTCAGTGTTTCGAAAAGAACGTTACAAAGAAAGCCCAGAACTGCGCCGGGGATGAAATAAAGAAGTGAAAAGATACATTGCTCTCAAGCCGCCACATAGATAAAAAGGCGTATCACAGGCTGAAACACACACAGCGTGGACAAGTAAGTGGGAGAAATGTCTTCTTCTTTGATAGAAAAATTAATGCGACCAGGCCGAGTAACTGGCGTTATTACCAGCATCATATAAGAAAAGAAGGAAGAATTTTTAGCCAAAGAAACAACGACATGAGTTCAGTGATGGTTTGGGGAGCCAACGACAAAAGTGAGCTAGTTATATTTGAGGATATACAAGATTCCGTTGTGTATATTCGTGTGTTAGAACAGATTACAAAATAAGGCCATATTCCAACATGATAATACTTCTTTCCACTGATCATACATTACGAAACATTGACTGTCGTACCATGGGATCAAGATCATGCAGTGACCATTCTGCAGCCCAGGTCTAAACACGATTGAGAACCTATGGGGCATACTTAATCGCCTGGTGTACAAGAATTGGATGAATTGTCAATCAAAGAGTGATTTGATAAACGCCGTTAGGCAAGAATTGATAAATACTGACCAAGGGGAAATCATCGATCTTGTAAGAAGTATGCCGAGAAGATGTATCGATGTTCTTAAGTAGAATGGCCGTTGCACACAGTCTTACGTAGTGACTATTGAAGCCCAACTGAGGTGGATCCTAAACATTTGTCACCCATATTTCTCGTATATCGTGATTTGATTTGTTCATGATATTTTTTTGTTGTGAGATTTTAAATTCCTCATTCTAATTGTTATTTGGATATACTGACTAGATATGGTTTTGTTAGAGAATACGGGGGTGGACGTAAGCGCAAAAGTGAGTGGGTTCTTTACGTCTGTCGCTCTATGCATGATTATCGACCAAGTACTTATTTTGCACTTTCCACACACATGTTTGTTTATATCTTCTACTGAGGCTTCCACAGACGGGTAGTAACCACGTTTGCGACGCACTGTACATGGACAACAGCTGTCTGAATTACCCTAGATTGATGATGGCCACCGGTATGTTTTCTTGGGGACCCATGAGCAGATGTGTCTAAATTCCTCGGTATGGCCCGGGATGGGCGTCTCAGGCTCGGAATCGGCTACTCATCTTGAACGCATTTCAGAGTGCTCCCAAATGACGGTGCTTCTGTCACAGTCTATCCTGAGGAAGTCCTACTCATGGCTAAACCCTGATTCCAAATCAACCACGGCTGGTGCGTGACGTGTACAACACTACGCTCACAAATATCTGCGGAGCAGTGGTGTACTAGGCGCCTAGTGCGTATGAACTGAGCATTCAGTCACCGGCCCCCAGTGGTTTCCAGTAGAGGCGAACAAACCATAAAATTGACCGCGGGCTCAGCTGGACCAAAGCATCTGCCCTGTAGAATGCTGTTGGCTGCGCAAAGGCAAGAGGTTCTGCCTCGAACAAAAATTTCTACTCTGGACTGTGCAACCGAGTAGTATAATAGTCCCCAAAGCCAACAACCATAGCAGACTGGACCAGTATGATCGACTGCTCTTCCTTGCGCACAAAGGAACATTCTCTCACACCGTACACAACCTGTTCTCTTATTTCTACTCCCTTCCCATCTCCTCTTCCATTTCTACACCCCACTAGTTCTTCGGTTGACCGTCTCCGCTTTAATACCACGGATAGAAATTCTGTTTGTATTCTCTCTTGTCCTTCTTCAGCTAGCTTCCGAGTATCACCAAAGTCACTACCACCGCCTGATGCCCTGCTTCGTCTATGACGCGCAACCCAACTAGCCACGTTTAAAGTGCGAACCCCACTGCATATAGGAAAACAGGCGGGCTTAGCCCGTAGGCCTGAATCTTTTGTCATCGATATACGTTGCATTCAAGAAACTCGCATTCAAGATTCTTATTCCATAATTCGATTGAGGCCTTCATCTAATCTATCTGTGACCTTTCACCTGAGATTTTCTGGGGACGCTGAGGCTGCGGCTTCTGGTCATGCTGTCGTTGGCATTGATCTCAGTGGGAAAGCTGAGGCGGCGATCCTAGACTGGATTCCAGTGGACGTTCGTTCGTGTGCAGTGCAACTAAGGGGTTCTTGCAAAAAGAGCAGTCGCCCTCCCCCCCTCCCCCCTCCGATAGACACAATCAGTTTGTCATGGGGAATGGACCTACCGACTGTAGCCCAGATGCAATCAAAGATACTTTCTACCAAAAGCTCCATCACCTCTTACTCAAAGCAAACCGGACTGAAATTGAAATTTTGACGGGGGATCTAAAAGCTAGAGTTGGTCAGTTGTCATTCAACTAGACGCATCTAGAGGGCCCTTTTTGGCTAGATTCCTGTCGCCTAGAAAACGGGAACAGCTTCTGGTCCTATGACCAGACCGTCTCCTGTTCCTTGCCAGTACGAGCTTCAGACGCTGTAATGGGCGATAATTCAAAACGCTTTCGCCCTCTTCAAGTCAAAAGTTGGTCCAGATCGACCACATCGCCATAAGCTGCAAATGATGGGGTTGCATACAAGACTGCCGCTCGTACTAGAACACCCCCTTGAGTCCTACCAAGCATTAGTTTGCTCTGAGCTATCCACGTGCTTCTTTGGGCGTTCCAAACGTATGCAGCAACGAGGGTTAGCCTACGATAAACTCTCTGATCCATCAAGTCCATCCGTTTTCCAAAACGCGCTAGCTAAAAAGCTAGCTGCAGCCCCACCTGATAACATAAACAACACTGGTCGCTTATCGGTAAAGCTTTGCTTTCCGCCGGCCCAGTAATTTGTGGCCTGTCTCTTCGTGCCCAAAGACCCTGGATTTCTGATGAATCTCTGTATCTTCATGAAGCACGTCAATTTCTCCCGGCTAGAAGCGAGTATAATGAAGCACTTCTCGCACTGAGACGTGCGCATAACGCGAGTCTTCGTAGAGATGGCGCAATCTGGTGGTCGCAACGCCCGTCAGAGATGGAACATGCTGCTTCCATGGGCAATTCCCGTATATTTTCCATCTTACTCGAGTCGCCAGTAGGAGGCCTCTAGGTGTGAATAAAACAATCTGTCGAGCTGACGGTTTGCCAATTCACAATCAAAAGTGGTGTCTCGAAAGATGGGCAGAGCCCTTTCAGATTAAATTTTATCTGGTCCTCAATGTCGGCCTCTCCTAGAGCTCTTCCGGCACAAGTCCAGTGGCCCGTTTCCACGTGTTGTGTCCACAATCGGTAGCAGAACACGTAATGGTGGCTTTGCATTTATTTATGCCACTGTGAACACAAAACCCGGCCGAAGCCGGCGACTAAGCGGCAAACAAGCAAGTGAGTTGGCATGAAGAATTAAACTACTTGTGCCGTCACGCGCAGCAGAGGAAGACCAATCAGTACACTGCAAAATCGATAGATCAATACTGCTGGCGTTAAAGCATGGTTAAAGATCAAGGCAAATTGGGAGTATGTCCATTCATGAGAGGAATATTGATCGGTTGTCCGCGTAGTGTGCGAGATCCTAACCAGACACAACACCACGGATCCATCTACCGAGACGGAGATTCGATAGGAAATCCAGGTCTTAAGAAGTCCCAAATCTCCAAGCTCTGATGGTCTGTCCCCAGCCCTTCTTAAAGATGAAGTGCAGGTCGTTACAGACTTTCAGGTTTTGTTTCCAAATGATTGTTGTCCCTTATCCTTAAGATGGACTCACGCAGTGACTTCGCTAACCATAGGAGTGTAAGATTTATGCCATTAGCGTCGGAGCCGCTTGTCTCTGTCATACTTCAGAGGTTGTACCAGAGGCATGAAGAGCAAACTAACGGGAAGCAAGCTCGGTTTTATGTCGGTCGTGGATGTATCGATCAAATCTTCAACCTCCGATAAATGCTAGTGCACTGTCACAGTTTCTTTTACCTACAGTCATTTTGTTCCTGGACGTGTGAGTTCCCGTTTGACTGATGAGCGCAAGAGTATTGTGATCCGTGGTGAACTGGGCCACATTCGGCTGATCACAAGAATTTATCGATATAATTCATCGAGTTGAAACAGGCTGAACTACCGGTGGCACCAAGTCGGATCGTTTTGCTCTGTTGTCCAAGACAGCCGTCGTCCTTCAGCGACTGAAAGAACTGAGACACTAGCTGCACTTGTAAACAAGGTATCCTATCTGCAAGTGTTTGCTATTCAGTATCAGCGTTTTTGAGGATGGCTTTATTTTGCAGACGTTTAGGGTCACGGATGGTACTATTCCACAAGTCAGGTTTACAATCAACAACTCCACCCTACTGGACGTTGATCACTTCCTGTAATATTCGGAACAGCAGAAATGATGGGGACTATTGAAATCGCTCTTGCTCAGAACAACGCAAACGAAAGTAGCAAGAATACCATGGCTGCGGAATAGCATAATAATTATATTGCTGAAGTGGTTTATAACTATATGGTAAATCAAAGAACATAACTGTTATACTCGACCGATCACAGCAAGCTTTTGTTTTACCTGTTCTCAGCGATTCTGATTGGTTGAGGCTCCTCAGCGTGCGTAGCTACGAAGCTGTAGCTGGACGTGTCACCTGTGATGCCCACCGAATGTCTGCAACTTCACATTGTGCATCGCTTTTATCAACACACCTCGAACCGCGTTCCGTTCGGATGAGCTAGCTTTTCACTCATTTTATACGAAGAGTCAATGGAGCCGATAAAGCAATCTAACGTCCACTAACTCTCAAACTGTAGCTACAACCTCTAGTCGGTCATCATGCCAGATGCTTTGTAATGGATGATTTCATCTCGTTCTCCTACCTAAAAGACATACACACTGATAAAATCGGTAGTTTCACCAGAGTAACGTAGAGAGGATATTTTTTCTAATTATTTTTGACACTATGCTACCTCCATGCTCCAGTGTACCCATCTCGCCGACTTCGGTTATGGATACTCGTTTCGATAGCCGTTAGTTTACTTTGCGTGGAGCTATCTAGTAATTAAAAATCACATCTGTCAACATGGCTACGCTTTGTGAGGAGATAAAAATGAATTTCGTAGCTAAGGCTAAAACTTTATACCTTGTACAAGATGAATAAAACAGAGTACATTATTCCATTGGTATGCTTGGCCCTAGATCTTGCTCACCTCAGCCAATTACTGAAAACCTCTATTAGCGAATCGTTCCAGCTTCAAACGGATGCGACTGATGATCGTGTTCAGAAAAGACATCTACGAAATTCAAGTACCTTTCGCAGAGGTAAACTTTATTGTTGAGCTTATTTTTTACTTTATTCAGCACAATGAATTATGTTTGTATATATAGTGGGACAAAGTGAATTGCACAATTTATGCCCAACCGGTTGCTTTGTGTTTAGTGTGGAAGGTAGTAAAATGTACTATTTTACTCTGTCTGTTTTTTTATACTCGCGAAAGCCGCCAATGAACTACCGATTTTGGGATCCAGAATAAACACATTGATGGCTAGAAATATGCAGCAACTGCAGATGATGAGGTTTTCCGGATAACCGTTGGCCAGCAGCGTTCTTCTAATGAACCGCTCCTCGTTTTGTATTTGATCTTCTGTACAGATTTTCCATACGCTTTTAAAGAGAGTTCTGTTTCGTTAACCTTCTTAACTCCATCCACCAAAACCTCAGTGTATCTCACGAAGAAGAAGGCGATAACAGTTTGTCCTTTCTAGATATTCTATTACCCAGGCGTCAGGATGGGACTCTACAGCGCAGAATCCACCGAAAAGCAACGTGGGGCGGACGTTATTTACAATTCTCCAGCGTTGCTCCGGTGGCTTAGAAACGTGGATTGATCAGAACTCTGTTTAACAGAGTCCAGAAAATCTGTGCAGAAGATCAAATACAAAACGAAGAGCGCTTCATTAGAAGAACGCTGCTGGCCAACGGTTATTCGGAAAAACTCATCAGACAATATCAGAAGCCGAGACTTGTGCGCGAGAAAACAATGAACGTCGAGAAGAAGCAAGTATTTATCACTTTGCCTTTCAAAGGAAATCCTTTATTTAATCAAATAAATTGTAATCTTGAGTCAGCTCTAAGGCACACATACACAGCGGCGCAGTTGCATTTGCTGCAGACAACCAAAAGGTTGTTTTCAAAATCACTCAAACAGTCTTGCTGATACCAATGTCTTACATTTTATCTATCAGTTCACTTGCAGTTGCGGTGACGTATACATTGGCAGGACGGATCGCTGCTTGACTCAACGAGTGTCAGAACACATACCCAAATGGCTGTCAAACTCGATAACTCAAACTGTTCGGGCAATACACAACGACTTGAAACCACCAGCTTCTTCGATTGCAAGATACTTGATTGCATCAGGTCACAAATTTGACCTGACCCAGTGTTTCAAAGCATTGTTGCGCCATCCAACACTGAAGCTATTAGCATTTAATGAGGCTATTCTCATCGTGATGCATCAGCCAGCACTCTTTGTACAGAAACGATTGACCCAAAATGTTTGTTTACCTTAGCGTTAATACGATAGACCTCACTCTCCCCAACGTACGTACCGTAAGAACTGTCGATCATGCCTACTTTACCTTTGCATTTACCATCCAATGCCTTCATCAATTCCGCTCAGTTTGAAAAAACCGTACCAAATATATCCGGTCTACACAGATTTTGATTGCTGACCTTTGCTTGATTGTGACCTTTCGGCTGATCTCCATGGTAACGGTGTGTTAAGCGGTTTGCTGGTAAAGCAAACAAATCAGTTGTTTAAGGTGAACACAGCGGGTGTGGTAAGATCTATATACCGGCTAACGTTACGCTAATTATTTGGACCCGGCGGAAGTGACAAATTACTGAGTGCTTCTCTAATACGCTGTTGTTCGTTTTAGTGAATAACGGTAGTAGTAGTAATAGTGGTAGCAGTAAAGGCAGTAGTAGTGTTAGGGGTAGTAGTAGTAGTAGTAGTCGTAGTAGTAGTAGTAGTAGTGGTAGTAGTAGTAGTAGTAGTAGTAATAGTAGTAGTAGCATTATTAGTATTATTATTATTGGTATTGTTATCTATTATTACTATTAGTAGTAGTGGTGGTACTATCAATAATATTAATGTTAGTAGAAGTAGTAGTAGTAGTAGTAGTGGTAACTGTGTTAGTAGTAGTGGTGGTAGTAGTAGTAATGATAGCAATAGTAATAGTGGTAGCAATAATAAGAGTATCGATAGTAGTTTTGGTGCGACTCAACAATATAATGGCAGTAACTTTGGTGATAAAGGTCAGCATAATCTGGATCAAAATTGAGACTGTTCTCCTCGTCCTTGTGATCATATCAGGGAAAGTCCTGATTGTGACAATGCTGACAATGTTGCTTCGGATGGTGGTAATGATTATGAGAGATACTTTTAGTCCGCTTTTAATGCTTATACGTACTCTGTCATAAAGCCACTCAAACGCAGCAAATAATTCCATATTTTGTAGTCATTTTCACTGGAGTCTATTCTGGGTATACAGTTCATATGATCGTGTAGATAATAGATGACGATGTACCCCGATCATTATAAACCAATTTTATTAGCCTTTGCGTTCTCTTGTGGAACTACTAGATTTCCCTGTGGGTAACAAGTGAGCATTTTTAGATTTACGTTCGGGTAAATATGAAATGAAACGTAATTTCCGTTAAATTAAATTACGGTGAAAATTCTTCCTTCCTTGAGAATTCAAATTATCAACAAATCTCTAATCATTGCACTCTTTTTGCAATTGGAATGAAAGCTGATTGTGCGCCACAGAAAGAAACCGAATGATTCCGTCTATGCGTAATCTTTTTTCTATCATTTGTGGTTTCATGAAGACAAGAAATTATGCGTCTTTGATGTTCGAGTTCAGAGTGGTATAAGCTTACTTCGTGCCACACAGTTTGAAATACCAGTTTAGAGGAAGACATGTAGAAGATGTGGATGATGTTGCACAAATACCCCAATTCTTCATTTGAATTTATCACTAATGTTCGGAGCTTCCGCAGATAGAAGCAGTAGAGCAGGAAACGTAAAAAATTCAGAATGCTAGGTAATCGTAAAGTGTCAAACCTATTTGAGAGGTGAAGAACAGATCAAAGAGCATTCTTTCTCCATAGACATTCAATAACAGGGACGGGATACCCATAGAGAGATCTTGAATGATGACGAAGTGCTTGGGACCCAAACCCAATGCTCGAGGATGAAACGTCATATAATTTTCATTTTATATCCATATGCAAAATCGATGGCGCGGACAGGAAGCGCTTTGGATAATCACGACTTATTTCGATTAGTTGTAAATTAAACTAAAATTTATTGGATCTCATTGGAGAATGAAAATTAACATTCCAGTTCTCACCATACCCATGAGAAACGTGATGCATTATTCGAGCTGTCAAAGATCAGCCGATACCGAAGAATATGGCAGATTAGCTGAGCTTGGTTGACATATTGATTGAATGAATTGATCACAACGACTTTAAATGCATCGCAATTCACAAGAATAATAGTAGTGGCCATTGCTTTATGGATCGATAACTGGAAGACAGTGCACTATCCTGATATCAGTATAGAAAGCACGTGTTTCATGCGCTCAATTCACGGTCAACTGTAAGTGTACTCAAACTGGGAAGTGCTATGAGCCAATGCACTCACAGTTCGTCAAATTTATTTCTGAGATTGTCGCCAATTCAAACGGATGGAATCTTTTAAAAATTCAAGTTGTGGGATCAAAGTCGCAAACTCCCAGAGATAGTTAATGGTGCGTAGTCTGAAAATCCGACCACTTCTTTCTAAATCAGTCCGGCTGCTGGCTTATGCGAGAAAAAGAACCTACCGTGTGACGTCAGACAGCGCGCCGTTAGTCATATCAACAGTAGTAGTATGTCCCGATATGTGGTTATGGAACAGACAGATACGGAAGAAAAGTGTTGTCCAATTTTTTCTTACATGACGTACAGCGTTTTGGAACTGAACCGGCAAAAAGTACATGGGTGCAGTCAGTTGTCAACAGAAATCAGTGACGTCTCATGAACAATGAATTCCCTGCATAGTTGTACTCCGAAAATGGTCCGAAATTAGTGGGTAAGGAGTGCAAGCAATAAGCCAATACTTGAGAGACTTTTGCAGGAACTAAAAGGTTTGTACCACATTCAGCTTGACAAAGAAGTCAGTGTCATTATAACCAAACCAAAGGACAGGTAACCAAGGCAAAAGAAATTGAAAAGGACTCTCATTGGATGCAGACGGAAGAACGGTGCATCACGGAAAACTGTGTCGATTAAAGCCAGAGATTGTTTAGGTAGAAGTTTAAGATTACAAAATTACTGTGAATGCGGCTGAATGGATTGATGACTATCGAAACTGGTGAGACTACGCGAATCCACTCAATACCGGGAACTGGAAAAGAACAGCATGAGGAATCGTGTTGAAGCAAGACCATAAGAAAGATAATATAGATTACCTTCCGCGGAACACTCGAACTTAGTTAGTTCGGATGATTTATCCTATCGCCCAACTATTTCTATGACGATATTTGCCTACTCCTGAGTAGCTAATCTGTATACACAATAAATAACGTACTGCCAAAGATTTACAAACATACAATCCACTGAATAATCCCGTTGCATTATAGAAAAAGGCACGATGGCGAACAAGCTCGTTTTCGGTAACTCCATCCTCCGGCTAATATAGTTATATATATACATATATATATGTATATGTATATATAATGATAGGAATGCATAAATAAATAAAGATTGGTCAATTAATATTGTAGGTGCTTTGCGCTTCGGAAAAGGGTGGGAAGTTGGTTGTTCGTGGTTGGGAAAACTCGGTGTAGAAAGTACATCTGGGGTGGGTAGGCTGCTTCCTGTCACGACTGAAAGGTCGCGGTCGAGGTCACCATGGTTTTGTCTCCCATGTTCCGATCGCGGCCAGGGTAGCTGAAATGATTTGACAAATCGCTTGTGTGAACAAAGCGATGGATTTACCAGCCTAATCGCTACTGCCTCCGCTGTTCCCAAAGTGATTTGACGAACGACCTTCGAAGAACTCACAGGCACTTTGTAAATTATCTTGAAGGCTTCGTTGTCTACTTGGTGTCCTGTCTCGGCAAGGTGCTCTACTATTGCACTAGTTATGGTTCTTCTAGTTCCTGTCCTCAGCCAGGCTGGTTTGTGTTCCTTGATTCTTTGGGACAGTTGCCGTGTCGTTTTGCCTACATAGCTTGCCAAACATGAGCAAACAAATGAATAGGTTAACATGGAGAAGGAAAGGACAGGCATTTTGTCTTTGAGATTCATAGAAATCATTGACCGGCTTGTGAAGTGGGCGCGCAGAGTAGCGGCGGGAAATTTACGGGTGATGGCATCCCTTAGGTGCCGAACTAGTAGTTCGCGTTTTACATCTCCTTTGAAGGGAAGATGCATGTGCAATTCTTTCTTCTTGGCGGTGATTATCAATGGTCGCTTGGGTACTTCCGAAATATTCTTAATTTGATACTGTAAATACCCTCTCTTTTCTTCCGAAAATATGCATTCCTATCATTATATATATATATATATATATATATATATATATATATATATATATATATATAAAACTGTATTGGCCAGAGGATGTAGTTACCGAAAATATACTATCCACCGACCTTGGTGCATTTAGAAATAACTATTTGAACGACCATCTACCATATAACAAAACAAATTTCGTCTGGATTTCAATGATTCTAGAGGGGAGCTCACCTGAGTAAGTAATTGGTTGAATGACCTCATCATCTCGAGGGTTGATGCTGTTCAAGAATACTTAATCGGATTACACAAAAATCGCACTGCAAATCCCTAAGAACAGAGTTTGTCATAAAAAATACAGGGAATCCATGTGATAAGTAGGTATAAAACCAGTCAGCTACACGATCCAGCAGTTTTCCAATTTCTATCAAATGCAAATATCCTGGTCAGATTTTGTATGGACAGGTCGTGAGTGATGAGGGATCGGGTTGCACTTGGCCGAAGTCGGTGACCGCCCGGTGACTGAATTATAGTCCTGGGATGTACAAATTCGATTTCTGGATCCGTTCCGGTGGTGCTTCTCTGATTTGATGCTCATTGGGTGTGAAGAGCACGTGCGGATTTTTACTCCATGCATAACAGCTTCAATCCGGACTTACTATAAATTTGAAATTTAGTGTCATCCCTGCTGCGCTATCCATGTTCGTTTGCTTTGTACGCGTATCGATCCCTAATCAGTTGACTCTCCTGAAGTGCACGCACGCACGCGCGCACACACGTACGGTCCTTTCGCATACATGTTTGATGGTACGCATCTCTGATAAACGCGTCTGAAGTCATACCAAGTCTGATCACTACAAATTGTTTATTTACCATCTACTGAGATGACTGGGTGCAAACTCTGATTTCGTCAGCACTGCGGCAGACATTCATTCCTTGGAACACGAGTGACCAGGTCCTCAAGGAGTACAGGCAATATGGTATTCACAATGATATCGTTTCTGTTATCAGTACTAACAAATTACAATGTGATCGTGTGAACTAATTTAAGGGAGTAGGTGAATTAGAAAACGTCTGCCACATGAATGTGTGTCTCATATTGATGGTTGGCTCGCACTGAATCCTGGGTGGACCAGTTCCAATGACACCGGTTACGCGAATCTGAATTGGAATGCACGTAGCCTTCTCCACTGATCAGACTTTCTATCCATCCACCGCCTGAAAGTGTACTTGCCTGCACAACGCCATCACAAATTGTGAATGTTTCACTGTAAACAACTACGATTTGATGTCAATGATTACGAATTTGATTGTGACCGTGCAAGTTTGTTTGAACCGTGCATGCACACTAACACACAAGTGTAACTATCAAGATCTTAGACCGACTGTTGTGAAATCTGATCAGACGCAACCGAGCTGACGAAGCAAATGGTTAGAGTAATTGCAAAAGCTTGACGAGTGATCGCTTCCCGAAGGATCTCGCACAATCTAGGAACTCAACCAATGTATTCGTAATCACATCTTCAGGTCGATAAAATAATTGGCCTCAGAATAGTATGACATTTATGGCCTCTAATGTAGTTTAGTCGTGTTTTGTTGGCTGGTGCGACATACTTGTAGAAGTTTCGTAAAAAAAACTAGTCATTTATCAACTTCTCCTTAACATACTGACCCAAATAACGTACACTTGTGCTTAAACTTCGGTACACGAATGATTATCTTCTCAAATCATCTGTTTTTCCATAGGTTTTGATTATAAATAGCAACGAACTGTTGTAGCACAAAATTATACGTAATTTGTTATTGTTTACAATAATTCAAAGGTGATTAGTGAATCACTCAAATTGAATGATCGACAAGACGTTGATTTTCGGCAATCCATAACGATTTTCAGTAACTAGACTTCAATAATGTGTCAGAACCGAGGTCGGTTGGCAGTGTATCAGAAAATCCATGCGCCATGTAAAATGTCATAGTAAAATGTTATTGCTTAATAACACTGCGTAGTCGAAGACGGGTAACCATTTTCAAGACTGGTTTTACAGCCAACTGATAGACTGCGCTACTCATAAGTACAAAAACCTTATAAAGTGAACTAAAGATATTGAAACGGCTCTTTGGAGACATCAACACACATTCAAAATGCAACCGCGATTCTAATGCTTAAGTGTGCTTTCTTTATAAATATGCTTCCGTATTTAGGTCTGCTATCTTAGTGACAGCCGATATTCAAGAGCTCATTCAGTTCCAGCATCGTATCTCTCACTAGCTATAGGTAGCTTTACATCTTAATTCGAATCACTTTTCTTTATAGTCACATGAAGTGGGTTACAGTCCGGTGCAGTTTTACTTCAAGATACTCGCCCACATCCAGGACAGATAGGTCCGTTTAAGAACTTCTATACGACATATGAGTGACCATCTTCAGTTATCGATTAAGGCAAGTAACTGATCAATCAAACCTTGGTCCGTCTGCTTGATATGTTAGGAATTCAGGTTAGCTTCAATTTCTTTAGTCGGATGGTTCATAAAGCTGGCTTGTCGGAATTAACTTAGTTCACCTCCCTCGTCGCTGTTTCTTTCCAAGCCGTTTTGGAAACCTGGCACTCAAATGCTCCACAGCTCCGGTCATTAGCTTGTTTGGATTCCCATCTCCTGTCAACTCAACAGGACAACTCACGCAATTATGAGGTCCATCAAAGCCTGTCGTTTTGCTCATTTCAATCTTCGAAGGGGAATAGTACCCACAGAGGTCGCGCGCGCATCTATAATATGAGTTCATAAGATCAATCATTATTCTGATAAAATTAACGGAGAATCAGAGTAAAGTATATGATAATGTAATTCAATGGGTAATGAGTTCCCTCTTTTTTATTCAAACTTCGTCTTCTGTCCCAACTACCTCAATTTGCCCCTCTACCCACCCATATTGCTCCCATTGATAATACGCCCGATATTCACAATGGTTCATTGTCAAACTATGTCATGAATAATGCGCTGTCTAGTAACTCACATTTTGTCAAGCCTCGTCAGCCTCTGAATGTCGGCTCCTCCAGCGTGCGTACTCTCATGCGGGCCGGTCAACAGGCGTGCCTAGCCCTCACAATAGATTCTCTGAAGATTGACGTTTGATGCGTAGGTGAAACGCGCATCCAGGATTCGAGCAGTGGGATTCAACTAACTGCTCCTGGAATTTCATCAAGGTATTTTCTGCACACTTCAGGAGACAAAACAGCTAGAGCTGTGGGTCAAAATGGTGTTGGAATAGTCTTGACTGACAAGGCTGAAGCTGCGTTTTAGACTGGACACCAGTTAATAATGGTTTATGTACTGCGAGACTAGAGGGATCAGTCGGAGCTCGAAAGCTGTGATAAACGCAGTCTGTTTGTAATATCGGCGTACGCCCCAACAGATGACAGCTCCGAAACAGCATGATGAGTTCCATGAGGAACTTACCACTCTGGATCGCAGGAGCAAAGGTTCCGATATTGTAATTCTAGGAGGTGATTTTATTCCACGAGTTGGCAAACTTAGTAAGTCAGAAGCTTGTTTAGATGGGCATTGTGCTTTACCCGCTCAGCACACAGATAACGGGGATAGGCTTCTCCAGTTTTGCGAAGACAATCGGTTATTCCTGCCTGGTACACATTTCCGACACAGCTTGCACCGCACAACGACATGGCACTCTAGCGCTACAGGTATTCTGAGCCAAATCCATCATATCGCAGATAGCTACCGGTGGAGCAGCTCCGTCCTAAACTGCAAATCCTACTGGTTCACTCAAGTAGATTCGGACTATGCATTAGTTTTAATGCGATTATCTCTCCAGCTCCATGGTCATCCACGCAAACCGCAAATCCGGTTATCAATGCAGGATCCCCCCCCATCCACCCGGTAAAAGCAGAAGTTAGCACATGAACTACGATCTACGACGAACAGTGATGTAGGTAAGTGTTGGGCCCACATTCAGCAGTCAATGCACGTGGCAGCAAGTTTCACCTGTGGTCCTAAATTCGATGTCCATGAAAGACACGAGATTTCGCTAGAGTCGTTGAGTATAATGGAGCAGAGGCGTCACCTCTTGCACTATAAGGAGATGAATGAGAAAAGATGAACTCTACAGAAGCAAGTTACGAAAGACTTCAGAATGATCGCGAAAATTGGTGAGTCTGAGTAGATGGAGAAATAGAAATAGCAGCTGATTCGTGAAATAGCCAAAGACCGTTCAAACTTACTCGTGACACCGGTGGACGGCATGCCCAAGTCAGTGAAACGATTTGCGATAGAAATGGAGAGCCCATTCATGACAAAGAGCAAAGGCTGGACCGTTGGGCCGAATACTTCAAGGAGCTGTTTAGCTGGCCGCGCGCTAACGTAGTTAGTCCGACCTCTGCTACTGCGAATCCTTCGGGAGTATCACATGAGCCCCCATCGGAAGTAGAAGTAGAGTCCAGCTTTCGATTACTAAAGCGGGGGAGAGCGGCCGGTCCTGACAATCTACCACAAGTTCTTTTCAAAATGGGTGATGGTGCGGCAATTAAATCACCTACCACCTTGCTTCGTGAAGTTTGGAACGATGAGCGTATTCCGTTATTATGCAGTGACTCATTCATTGCACCCATCTTCAAGAAGCGAATACTCAATTACTGTAGTAATCATCGTGGGATCATCCTAATTTCAATGGTCACTAGGGTAATAGCCTCGATTTAGCTGCACCTTCTTACACCCGCTCGCAAGAGTACCGTCCGCAAACAACAGGCGGAATTCCGCTCAGGTCGAGGATGCATCGACCAGATTTTTATTTTTCGCCGACTACTTGAAAAGCGTCACACGCACCTCCGACCGACAATAACTGTTTTCTTGACTTGAAAGGCGCCTTCGAGTCAGTTGATCAAATGGCGCTTTTCAGTGTTCTTCAGCGAGAAGGTATGCCCCCGAGTTTCGTGACTCTTCTGAGACCATTGTATTCTCATACTTCTCGTCGCCCGAGGGTTTATGGTGAACTATCCGTTCGGTTCGAAACAACTAGCGGTGTTCGAAAGGGATGTCCCATTTTTCCGTTCTTGTTCAACTTCAATATGGACGAGATAATGAAGAATGTCTTGCGAAACCTTCAGGATATGGGCGTCGAACTAAAAAATAGTGGAAACTTATGTGACCTAGATTACGCGGACGACATTTCTGCCTGTTCGAATGCACGAAACATGCTCAACGTGCACTAGATAGACTTGGGAGAGCTGTAGCTCCACTCGGCATGCGCTTTGCACCTTTAAAATGTAAAGTGATGTTACAAGACCGGACATCAACTTTCTCAGCTTGATGCTCAGTGGGGAGGAAATAACAATTGTAGACCGTTATAGTTACCTCGAAAGCAGCTTGATGATAGATAGAAGTACAGTAGTTGAGGTGATCACTCGGATATCCAAGGCTCGAGCGGCGTACGCTGAACTTAATCATTTGTCGCGCCGATCTGCTATTTCACTGAGGTTGAAAGATCGTGCATACTGTGCCTCAGTGCGTTCAGTTTTGTTGTTTGGTTGCGAAACTTGGAGTCTGCGTGCTGAAGATATTCGTCGTCTTGAGGTTTTCGACCACCGATGTTTACGTAGTATCGCTAGGATTGGGTGGAATAGCCGAATAAGCAATGCTGAGGTCAGAAAGCGAGTGTTGGATACTAATTCAGAGAACGTTCTGTTACAGCGTATCCGACTTAGTAGACTTCGTTGGTTAGGGCACGTGGTACGTATGGCGAACACACGTCTACTATACGGTGCCTTGTTTTCCGTTCCTCCTCAGGAGTGGGCAAAACCCCGTGGATGTCAACAGATAGCTTGGCAATGAGGAATGAGAAAATGTGCAGCAGACTTAGGAAAAGTAGGTGCTCTACGTCTTCGTGGTTGGAGTCCAAAAGATCCGTCAATCAGCTGGCTGGAAACACTGAAGGATATGTCAGTGAACCGCGAACAGTGACTATCGTGTTGTCACCTTCTGTTGATTCAAAACGACTGATCAATGTGCGTTTGTACAGTTAGACTGTGTATTCCGTGTGTTGGCTACTAGGGCATTCCTTCGTTCTCCCACCCCTGTAAATCCACTCCCAGTCTATTTTGTATACTCATTCTTTCTATTTCAGCAGGCGACAAGGCGAGAAAGGCAGTGTTCAGTGGGGCTTGCCCTACTGTTTAACGCTGTACGATGATGATGATGATGATGTGGGCAAGTAAGCCCATTCTGTTGTCCAGAATCCGGCATTCCCGAAGAAACCAGTTGCTCTGAATTACGAAAAAAGCAAGAAATTAGTGCTTGATCGTGCTCATCCTGTGAATTTTTAAATGGCAGAAAAAGCGAAATTTCATCAATTTCACCATGGTCATTCCCAAGATACTCATGCATGTATAAATCATCTGCTGGCACAAGCTGTTTAATATAGTTTCGTTGATCGGCTCCAAACACATATGGATGATCGGCTGATAGCAGGCACTCCCTGTTGCACGGCTACAACAAGGGTTGGTCCTGTTGCCAAACCTTATGCAGCAGAATGTGCTTCATGAATGCGAATAGTACAAGGATATGAATAACGTTACGGGTGCTGCTGATTCGGTCATGTTGTGTGGTTAATATAAGAAGATATCGAAATTGCGGTCATCCTCTTTGAAGTCTAATCTGCAGCCGAATACAGAATCCCCAGTGGAGAACTTCACGCGCCTTCGATCTTCCGTGCAGAGTTCAACAGGTAAATGCGATTCTTGTGGTGAAATTTATTCCCACTCAACATGCTACTTTCACGGTGCTAAAAGCCACAGATTTGGTAAACCGTGCGCAGGCAGCCATCCCTATACTTTTCTAAATCCAGATCTGATTCATCTGAGGACTTTACCATCGTTTCTGTCTCAGGTATGGATATAGCTCGGCAACACCTAACTCGCATATTTCTCAACGGTAGCACCGCTCAAAATTATTTTATAGCGGACATCGGCTGCGTCGAATCTTTCGTTCCTATTTCTGTTTCACGTCCTGCCATTCCTGATAATCAACTACACCAGACCGATTACAACCCTACGGAGGATATTCAGTCGAGAAGGTGTTCCGTACGCTTTGGTTACCGACAATGAAAGCCATTTTGCGGTGAAGAAGGTCACTGACTGGCTGGAATCGTTGGGTTGTCACCATGTGCTAACTCCACCTCGACGCCTACAATCCAATGGTGAAGGTGAAAACTTTGTTCGTACCTTGATGAGTGCGATTGTATCTGTATATGTCAGTACGTTTCATGAACTCGACAGGAGTGTTGACAACTTTCTAATGCAGAATCGTAACTCCACCCATTCAACAACCGGAGAGAGTCCAGCCAAGGTGTTTAAGAACAGAGTATCGCGTACAAATTGCTCAGTTTGGAATCAGCTGAAGTCACTTATCATCGAGGAAGTGAACTGAGACCTCCCCGCGGTATTGGGTAAAAGATTGTGTAATTTTTTTGATTTTTATGATGGTTCTGTACATCG
The DNA here is from genome assembly GCA_948099385.1 of Fasciola hepatica. NCBI lineage: Eukaryota > Metazoa > Platyhelminthes > Trematoda > Plagiorchiida > Fasciolidae > Fasciola > Fasciola hepatica. The sequence continues at coordinate 7,498,074 of CANUEZ040000072.1, read as the reverse complement.
TAGGCATTTAGACTAAATTGCTTTTAACATTCCTATTTCTGATGCTATTTCTGAATGCCCTAATTCCGATGTTTCTCAGTCCCTTTCAGAAGAGAACAATTCCAGTGCATCCCGTACCAATACAACAGTATAAGTTCAAAGATCTGAAAGACTACCCCATAGAGAATGGCTGAATTACAGAAGACCGGAAATTCATTTAAGCTATGGCCCATGTGATGACTGTTACCGACATTCCTTGGTGTTGTTTTATTACATCCTGGAATGCTTGCACATAACGATTGCGCAGAGTACAATTTCGAATTGAGTTCCAGTTCAACCGGTGTTCTCATTCCTTCCGTGCGTTTACTTCGGGTCGGAGCATTTGCTGCGTTCGTTGCCATAGTACTAGTTCTCGAGTACAAGTATCTATTACAGCACATTTCCATATCACGTGCATCACAGAAACAGATATTTTGTCTGAATTAACTTCACTGAGCTACAAGGCTTCCGGCCTTATGCAGATAACCTTGTATAAAGTTGAATGTAGATAGAGATTCTGTGTCTGTGAAACTTCGTGTGTTATCTTATAGACTTGGGGAGCCTGCTAACAAAGTTCTCGATACTTTGGTTGCCAATAGAATTCTTGATCCCTTTTCGTCATCAAAGTGGGTAACGCCCATTGTTACTCAGCTGAAGTCTGATGCAGATAATCCAAGAATATGTGGCGGTTATCAAACCAGTTTGAATATGAGGCTTCAGCAACGTATGCTCACTACTGTGAAACCAGAGGACACACAGTCCCGCTTCCATGGATCCAACCACTTCTCACGTATAGGTTTGAAGGATCCCTACTTGCAAATTCCTGTACATGAATATTCCCGTGAGATCTCTAATATCAATACCCCATTCGGTTTGTACGCATATTAGTGTATACTTTTTGAACTGTATTTCTCCAGCCATCTCTCAGTCTGTTATGAATACTATCATTTGAAGTATCGGATCTTAACAAGATTATGTTATTATCTTACATCCCAAAACATCATCCTTACTGTTAGTAGAGTTAAATTTATCGAAGTAAGTGCAAAATTCAAGAACAACATCTGCGTGTCACGATGTGACTGGGTAGTCATGAAACTTCGAGTTGTGTAGCTAGAAAAAGATGAGGGGAATGGTTGCTGTTGCGTGTCCTGGAAGCCATCAGTGAAAAAGTGGGCGTGGTTTTGAATATTATCCACTTCCGGCTCCAAAACAGCGTCAGCATCTGTGTCACTGTTGTAACACCGGATCACACATGAATGACCTTGAACGTCTCAGTCCATTGGGACTGAGGGAGAAAAAATTAAACAGGCCATAACAGTCTCCAAATAGGAGACAAAGCAGAGAGCACAATAGACTCACAACACCTGCCGCAGCACACCCACATACAAGATGACGTCGGACAAGCAATTCACCTGTTCTGTGGATGCAAAAATGCTGCCATAGTGAACCACATTATCTTTTCCCACAGCCCACCAAACAACATCGCCATCGCCGATGGTAAACCGGTTGAAATTGTTGACTCATGTGAGGCGTCGGTTGGTGTGAAGTATTTTAAAAACCCGTGTCAATTTTTCAGTAAACCCACGCGGTCTAACCATCTGTACATATATTCCGTTGACGGTTTGCAAGATGATGTTGTAACACTGTCTGTTAGTAGCATTGTGTGTAAGTGCTTTCCCATAACTTTTGGTAGTCTCCATGTAAGTGTATCTATACTACACACTTTTACCTATTGATATTTCACTTTTTGATGTGCCTGGTACTTGAAATTTTTAATGAATAATAACACCGCGTATTGCCAACTGCTAACTTTTTTAGATGTACTAAGTATTTGTTTTCTTATGTGATAAATCTGTGGCCATCGCCCACAGTAACTGGCTGGTTGATGACAAAAGAGTACTTTGACCCAAGTTGTCCACCTTCCAGGTTTATCAGAGATTCCTGTTGGAGGGTTCAAAATCGGCGGATAGTGTTCCAGATTACGAATTCCATGAGGTATATCACTCAGGTAAATTCGGAGTATACTCTTATGCTGTCAGATAACCTGGAGGATGCAATGGATTTCGAAAGGAAGTTTATCGTTGGAACCGACGGGTCAGCGTCGTCGGATGTCACATTACCGATGATGCCCTTTGCCGGGCGCCATTCCGTCCACCGCAGATGAGATATCACTTCATTCCTTATTCTTCAAGGGTAACCGTTACTTTCACGTCGGGCAAGAGCTCTGAGGAACTCCCTATATCTCAGCGAATTCGTATGAAATCTCCCGTACAATGACCAATGTCTGCAGGACCAGTTTGGACTTGGCCCACTCCTCACCAAGGTGAAGTAAATGCAGCCTTCCTCGTCACGCCTCTACGTAGTCTACCAAAAGTGACAAATGAGGGGAACCGCGGAAGTATGGAGACAGAAGCTGCATTCAACACTCCGAGGTTAGTGGTTTTATAGATCAGGCGATAAGAACATTTGGTATAGCTCGTCTCATCCACTAACCACCAGTCAGTCGGCCGGTCAAATGCAGGACTTCCTACAAAGATGGCAAGGTGATTGATCTATCAACCCCACCGATGATATTCAGACTATATGAAACGTATTCTCTCCTGCTTGAATAGTCCGCGGATCGACCATTCTTGGATAATGGCGAAATTTGACAGTTTCATCAGCCGTGGTGAGTGAGAGGTGGCCTCCACCTTCGAGCCGTTCCAGGCTTACGATGAAGTTCATCTTAATAAGTTGGAAATAGACCTGGAAATAAACAAACATTTTACCTGCCTCGTAAGTTGCATAGTTGATTAGGCCTAAAATGAAGGTGAAAACCCTACGGCGCCATGTTGGCACCGATCTGTGATCAACTATGCGAAGATTGTTGTCTTGTTTAGTTGAAGAAGATCTGGCGCTCCGGAATAATTGGACCGGAACGCCCGGAAAATTATCAATCGGAAATTACCAATTTCCCTACGCTGTGATAGGTAAAGCTTTTTCATCAGTACCACAATTAATTTCACAGAAGTCGTCAAAACGAATACTCGATTCTAAGAGGTACCACCTTTGGATATCGACAGCACCATGAAAAGGTGGTTTACGGACACTCGGGATCGGGGTTTCGGTTATCGGTCTGCCAGGTAGGCTCAAATTCCCCCGTGAAATACACCTAAAACATTTATACTTCATTTGTGCATCACAATTCAATAATTTCACGTTCTTCGTTTACGTTGCAAGGTATGCGAATTATATATATATATATATATATATATATATATATATATATATATATATATACCACCGTTCACATCGCCAAACCATTGTTTCATTTGCACTTCCCCTTCCAGATCTCGCCGGCACACAACATTACATTGGAAGAAAATGTTCAACCTTCTTTTGTACAGTGATTTTCATAAACATTTATCACTTACGGTTACTTCTGAATTTTGTACTCATTGGTGCTTTTAAGTGAGTTTGCTTCCGATCGAGATGGAGCGCTCTAAGAACCGCTTATACATGAGAGGTTATTAACGTACATGGAATATCGATGAAACCGTTATTAGTGAAACAGGAAGTTTGATGCGTTTAGCTAATGCAGTTTCACCACAGTAACTGTGAGCACCCTTGGATAGCGGCTAACAAAGCGTTATTATCTTAGGAATGGGATTTGGAATCTGGAGGTACGTAGAGGGAGGGTATGCACCTCGATTTTTCGCTTACCCACCGTTTACCCTACCGGTACCGTGCCGGTACCGGTAGCGTTTCCGGAAGATCACCGGTATATTACCGGAAAATCACCGGAACTCTACCGGCATTTCACCGAAACCCGTCCGGATCCGGTGTGCTATTAGGGTCGGTGACGAATTGAGGCTTACGATCGTAAGAATCCGGAATCTCGCCGGCCGGGCCACCAGTCCTGTGACCCGACATGACCTGACCTGACAAATACCTACGAACCTCAGGTGTGCGACCAAATGGATTTAACAGTAAGACCCAGAGGTTCCATGTACCGGGGTCCAAACACGATATTCAAAAACGGCTCAAGTTCAAATTCATGTTTCACACAAAAGAACTCAGTTAAAGCGTTGTGCATTGACGAGGTTGGCAAAGTGATGTCGAACGTGATCGCATTCTCTCAGCGTGTAGAACTCTTGCGGGTATCCTCAATATAGATCCTTTACTCCGGACGATGTTCCATCTGGGGGCTATAACTGAAAATTTGATAGAAGTCAACCAAAACAACAATTTTGCTGACTAAGGGCGATTAGAGGGAGCTACGGGGGACTCTTGGGCTAAGACAGCGTGATGGTTGTGTGAGGTGGCTGATGGATGATCAAGTCTGGGGAATTTATGGATAAGAGCAGGTAAGTGACTGTGACCTTAGCTGTAGAACGATTTGACCTGGCCGTAGTGGAGAATGTTGAGTAGAAAGGTGGTAGGAAAGGGCTTTATCTCTGGAGTTTGAAGTTCACGGTCGTAAATATATCCAGATCCTTGACAACATGATATTGACTAAACCAGCGGCCTCCTTAGTTCATGTTTCAACCAAAAAGTACAAATCCTGGCTAAGGTGAAGCTCGTCCAACGATTCTCTGGTCCGTTCACCGAGTAATCGACTTCGCGCGTTCTGGATATTTTCTCGAAACCTCAAGGCAAAGCCCAGTTCAATTCGATGCAGAAACCGAACAAAAACATTGCAGCGCAGGTATTACGAAAGCCTGATGAGTTAAAATATAATTGCTCAGCGATCACGACTACGACAGCGAGCCTCAGTCACTATCCAGCCAAAAGGAAGCGAAAATAGGAACAAAACCCTGTAAAAAATGCACAGTTTACCAAAAAGATTAGGAAGCACAGAATGGTCGATCCGCGGACTATTCAAGCAGGAGAGAATACGTTTCATATAGTCTGAATATCATAGGTGGGGTTGATAGATCAATCACCTTGCCATCTTTGTAGGAAGTCCTGCATTTGACCGGCCGACTGACTGGTGGTTAGTGGATGAGACGAGCTATACCAAATGTTCTTATCGCCTGATCTATAAAACCACTAACCTCGGAGTGTTGAATGCAGCTTCTGTCTCCATACTTCCGCGGTTCCCCTCATTTGTCACTTTTGGTAGACTACGTAGAGGCGTGACGAGGAAGGCTGCATTTACTTCACCTTGGTGAGGAGTGGGCCAAGTCCAAACTGGTCCTGCAGACATTGGTCATTGTACGGGAGATTTCATACGAATTCGCTGAGATATAGGGAGTTCCTCAGAGCTCTTGCCCGACGTGAAAGTAACGGTTACCCTTGAAGAATAAGGAATGAAGTGATATCTCATCTGCGGTGGACGGAATGGCGCCCGGCAAAGGGCATCATCGGTAATGTGACATCCGACGACGCTGACCCGTCGGTTCCAACGATAAACTTCCTTTCGAAATCCATTGCATCCTCCAGGTTATCTGACAGCATAAGAGTATACTCCGAATTTACCTGAGTGATATACCTCATGGAATTCGTAATCTGGAACACTATCCGCCGATTTTGAACCCTCCAACAGGAATCTCTGATAAACCTGGAAGGTGGACAACTTGGGTCAAAGTACTCTTTTGTCATCAACCAGCCAGTTACTGTGGGCGATGGCCACAGATTTATCACATAAGAAAACAAATACTTAGTACATCTAAAAAAAGTTAGCAGTTGGCAATACGCGGTGTTATTATTCATTAAAAATTTCAAGTACCAGACACATCAAAAAGTGAAATATCAATAGGTAAAAGTGTGTAGTATAGATACACTTACATGGAGACTACCAAAAGTTATGGGAAAGCACTTACACACAATGCTACTAACAGACAGTGTTACAACATCATCTTGCAAACCGTCAACGGAATATATGTACAGATGGTTAGACCGCGTGGGTTTACTGAAAAATTGACACGGGTTTTTAAAATACTTCACACCAACCGACGCCTCACATGAGTCAACAATTTCAACCGGTTTACCATCGGCGATGGCGATGTTGTTTGGTGGGCTGTGGGAAAAGATAATGTGGTTCACTATGGCAGCATTTTTGCATCCACAGAACAGGTGAATTGTTTGTCCGACGTCATCTTGTATGTGGGCAGTGGAATCCGGGTTGTCCGAAGTACAACTGCTGGGCAGGACTTCTGGGACCAATAATACTAAATTACAAGTTTAGTAGATAGGATTCAAATGGAAAGCAGGAAAATTTGTCCAGCCTCCCGTGATTAAGAACATCTTTTGGCAGGTGAACTAATAAGTGAACGTTGCATGTAATATTTGAAACACCGCACAAAGAAGAAAATTTTTGAACAAATGTTCTCAAGACAGATTCCGCAAAAGCATCGCATAATATGTACAGAACTGGATGGTACAAAATATAAATAGCAACCAAAAGCAGCATGTAATGCTCATACGCATCTCCGCTCAACAAGCCCTTCAGACAAACAGGTCCCAAGTACAATAAAAATGTGCGGAATTCTGTGGCTTTCTATCGGTCAGAAATATGAACATGGCTACAAAGCCGTTGGTAATCACACAGAGTGGCAGCATGCGAATGGAGCATCCGATTGCCAAGGTCCTCGCAGGCACTTTTATCCAAGCTACCAAATGAATTGCGAGGACCCTGCAATCTGAGATCGAGAAGTTTATTTATCACATCCAAACAGACAAGGTGCACATAATCTAATGGGAATGCCTGAATCGTGTCAGTGGGGAGGGAAACAAAGGGACTCACGCCGATGTGGTGTTTCCGATGCCGCATGGTACGAAATGCCTCGTCGTCACGAAGCTTTCACTTAACACAGGGAAAAGTCATCCTTTTTCCAAATTGCAAGCCTCGTTGGATACATTTATCACAGCCAAAGTAACCGGTCGGACCTTTCACTTGTTTAATGAAACTCCGGGCCGGAGTATCACAGATCACTGACGACAGTTGGCACTTAATGCGCCTGACACCAAACGGTACTCATTTGGTTAACACTATGCTGAACTCCGTCAAGCACTCACCCATGAAAGTTGATACGATGGACGGTTTTGCCACACCGCAATGAAAACCAACGGTGACAACTGGGAGGCAGACGGGCGTGATTGCTCTCACTGCTCATAACTGCTGGCTGCATTGGAGAAGCCGTCAGAATAGTGTCCTCTTGCGCGCATGCCTCACGTTGTTGGCCAAACGGAGCATTCCTTGAAATCATAGAGCCGCATTCGGCAGCCGCATTAATAAGCGAATTCCCTAGAATGAAAGTACCAAGACAACGATTACTCTAACCCGGCAAATCCAACTTGGGGCAACTCAAGCGGTGTTCCCACAGTGTGGCTTCTCCACAAACAGCAAACTTCACAGAACTGAGTTCTTTCTTTTTCATACGATATTTCTTCCACTTATTTATTTCGGCCATTGCAACTGAATAGTATAAAGCAGTTTTCGAAAATGTACCCAACGATTCACAATCACGGATGGAATAATGTGACGCGTGCGACAGGGCAGAACCGATTTGAGATTTAAATTTGGCCTTCACTTGACTGAAACAAAGACCCACGATTGCACCGCAATTCACGGAAATAAATATGAATAAAAATCGCATATTATTACTCACAAGGCTATTTGAAGACTGATTATGTGACTATTCTCATAAATTGTCCACTATTTCTCTGCCCACTTGTTACCGGCATGTTACCGGAATGTTGCGGTGGGCAATGTGTTACTTGAGGAGCTTTGACTGCAAAAAACGATCTTCTTGACACTTTAGTGTTGACGGATTCAGTTTCAGCTTGTAAAGCCAGGTTTACTTCCGGGGGAAGCCGGGATTCTCAATTTGGCGGGGCTGAAAGCCAGAAAGTAGCACGAACACGCACCGGGTTAGACGAGTGGAACATTTCCTGACCCGCAAAACTAGCTGAAATGTAGTATAATGTATGCATAATAAGGAGCAGAAGTAAAGGAGTACGCGGAGGAGCAAGAAAGAAAGACTGTTGGACTAGTGTAAATTTGGTGTGTGGGAGGAATTTCAATGGAAGTGAATGACGAGAGACGTAGCTTGGGTTTCACAGAAGAGCGGGGAATACTGACGGCCAGAACTTGTCTAGGCTGGCCTTGAACTGTGTAAGCTTGTACGAGGACACTACTTCCGCAAGATTTTCCATGCACTAGCCACTCCAAAAAGAATCTATCCCCGATGCTGCATAGCACTCAGGGTTTCTTCAGCTCTAACCTATGTCTCGTCAGGGCCCAGTTCTAATCGAACTCGAAGAGGGTTATGTTAGTCTCTGATACCCCCCCAGCTGTCTAAATGCCTCAATCAAGTCCTCTCTCATCCGCCTCCTCCCAAAGGAGGAAGGTTTTAGGATTGTTGATCTTTCCGCCTACAGGACACTTTGGAGACCTGGGATGGTCTTTGTAAACCTTCTTCGTATGGTACCTAGACCCTGCCGGTCTCTAACCAACGAGGGAGCCCATGCCTGCACAGAGTACTCTCGGGGAGTTCTAACACTGCCTATGTATATTGGGATTAAGACCTGGGGATTTTCAGCATCAGTGGTCCCTCGGAGTTGATAGTCTTGAAGTCTTGAAGTACTACATGGGTTCGGGGCTTTGAGCCCATTTGTCCCGGTTCTCGAGGAAATCTTTGATCTTCTGTCGGATCCACCGAGCTGAAGCGGGAATAAATAAAAGCAGGGGGAGGCGGGGATGGCAGCAAGAATAAAATACACATAAAATCATGCGGTGTCTCACCGTGGACAGTGCGTTAAGCGGAGTGGGGGTGCGACATTCATGGACATGTATGCAATAAAAGACATCCATTTCGCTTTTATGACAAGGAATTATTAGGAGAGACCCAGGTAGAGGTCTAGATTTTTCTTGAAGATAGTTTTGTTCTGCCAGAGAACAATATTTTCCGGAAGTGCATTTCACAGAGTGATAGCACTCTAGCTAAAAACGGTAATCCTTGGTGAAGTGCGTGGCCTCGGTTTGAAAACCTTTCTGCTGTGACCACGGAGAGAAGAGGCTGAACAGACGGAGAGGAAGCAATCGCTTTGACCTAAATCAAAAAGGTGGAACATCAAAAACAGATCACCTCTTACGCGTCTGAAGCCAAGGGGATAGAGGTTGAGGAATGAGAGGCGGACGGGATAAGGTAGGTGAAATAGACCCCTTTCTACTTTGGTGGAGGCCCTCTGAACTATTTCTAGGATCTCACGGTCTCGGACGAGACCAGAAAGCGCCCTATTAGCCTTGCTGGCTGCGGCGGCATATTAGGCTTCCGGTTTAGAGGTCTCATGGATAAATACCTCTTCTTCCTTCATTATAGAGATCCGTGCTATCTCGCAATAATAGTGATGCCCAGAGTCGGAGATGATTTGTCTGCTACAATGTTGACTCAATTACGCAGCCAAAACGTTTACCGACAGTAGCTCCCTGAAAATAACCTTTTTGCCCTTCGATTAAAGGTGCTCAGCTTCACCTAATTCCCCCGTCTCCGGCTAGAAATCAGCGGTTTTGTCGTGCTTTTATTGCCTTTTTCTCGTACACTCGTGTCTTACCACACAGATTAATATTCCTCAATAACCAAGACACACTGATCTGCGCATACGCTCGTGGTAAGTTAAGACCCCATTCCACTTCTGGTTTCTCTTGCCCCCAAGGAATACCAGCACGTTGGCGTTCGCACCAAAAAGCCTCACCTCAACTCAGAGTGCCTTCTTTCCTCTTCATTATGCTTGCCGTCCTTGCCCACAGCTGATGCAACGACCAGACCGCCGGCTTTCCCTTTTTCAGATTCCTCTTCTTGATCCTACCCTCCTCTATTGTCTTATTCCTGGTTCTCAAATGAGCCCCCTCTCCTCATCCACCACTTACCAACTAAATTATTTTGCACCCCGGCTAAGCCCACGCCTTATATCTCCCTACGTCTCTATTATTATCCGGCTACCCCATAAAACTACAAGTCTCCATCCCCTGATCTTCTATAGATTGGCCCGCTGGCCGTCAGATAAGAGAATTTTCATTGTCTGGTTTCTATTAGAACGATAACCGTAACTTACAGCTAGAAAAATCCCCGGACTGCCACATCCCTGCTTTCTTTCAGATCATACTGGTTACTCGGGTAGCCATCAGCCAACTCGACGGTACTTCCGGATTACCGTACGGACCAAACGATTTGATCAGTCAGATTGGCAGTGGTTCAAACCCATACCCACGCCTGCAGACGTTATATGGGACACCTTACATGGCTGACCAGTGATTACAACCCTATAACCGGAGTTACAATCCTTCACGAAAGTCTAACCGGATCGCAGAGTGGATTCCTGACACCAATCATCACCTTACGCACGCCCAAAATCTATTTCCTTTACCCCATATAATTAGTTGTTTTCATTCCGCGTTGCGTTACGAAATCGATGACCGGAATCTAGCCCTCACCGCGGCTTTCCTAGCCTACTCTGCTCAGTTCGGCAACCTAGCCCCATTTTGTCCGCTACCTTCACCATTCTACCTGCCATCACCTGCAACCAAAGCCTTAAGAAAGAAAAATATCAGCTATCTATAGACAACCAAAATCTGGTCAAAAATTTCTTTTACCACGTATACAGAAAATTTTATCTTTACATTCTTCCAACTTCTGCCCGATCGCATCAATAGCTTTTGTCTCCAATAGTCTGTCTCTTCGAGGGCTTCTCTTTGAAAGTCCGTTCTGCGTCCATACACCATTCATGCCCTTCAAACGTACACCGCATTCTTTGTGAAGTTTTTTTACCTTCGTGTGAATTTCTTTATAACACTGAAATCACTTTTAAAAAAAGGTCAACCTTATTATCACTTCTGGCTAACCTGCATTTATTTCATAGGCTCCCATCACAATTAGTTACCCAATGTTGCATCAATCTTCAATGTCCAGCTGGCATCTCTGGCTGCACTTTGCTAACTACATGTGGACTTTATTTTCTCCGTGTTTTGGTAACTGCCTCACCCGGTCACGCGTTGGTGATCATCCAAATATCTAGTAGTTACACTCTCGCGTCCTTTCTTGGACGCCCTGACCCGTCGCAGCCGGTTTTCGGCACACTTGAGGCACATTGCGTATTGTTCACGCCTCAACCCGCTGTCTATGCTGTGCAGTCCAAAGCTTGTTGCTTTACTTTTCCCTGGGATTACTGCACCTTCCTAACACTCCCCAGTGTCACAAATATCAGCATTCCCACGTTAGTCCAACTATCCATAACGCCTCCGAATTCGGAGCTGGTTTACAATTACCGCGTTCACCAACTTCGCTTTGGTTTGCCAAAACCCTCTCAGCTCTATTGTTTCATTTTTGCTACTGTGTGATTCTTAAAGTTCAAAATCGTGAATATCCCACATTGTTGTGTACTGTTGTATTCACTGTTCATGCCTTGTGCATGTTTCTTGACCACGGACCAGAAGCGTACCATTATCATCTTTGTCATCGTCACCTGAATCCAGGTTTGGTGTAACACCAGTGGACAGCAGCTGCCTACACTTGTTATTGGTAAGCGGCGGATTATAGGGTGCTGACCACATGCGTAAAGCATTCAGGTCGAATTGGGCTTTGATATCAGCCGGACTTCCAACAATCTTGACATCGTCTGTGGCGAAGCCGCAAGGAGACCCTAGCTCTCTCGCCAAGTCGTTTATGAAAACAGGGAACTGTGGTGGTCCTAAGAAGGATCCCTGTGAAACCCCACCTCTGGCTTCCGTGAACGATGAGGTGGAGTCCGCCGCCCTGACGGAACCCCTGGGTTCTCAGGCAATCCCTCAACCATCTCATTAATGGGACATACATTTTTGTCTGCCAGTTAAGGGATGAGAAGACGAGTAATCATACGCCTGGAGGTCTGGGTACCACACCCCTACCCGGTCACTCCTGTCCAGGCTTCCTGTCACTTCATCCAGGAAGGTAAGTGGGCCCCTGAGACATAACATCCTTGGCGAATCCGCTCCGCTCCACTCTAACTAGGTCACGGATTTTCAGGTAACGGGCAGCTTCACACCTGATGCATCACCAGATGTATTTTAATACAACTATTAGGAGATTTGCCGGGTGATAAGATGAGATTAGGTCTCTTCATCTACTCCTTTGAATCAGGAAAACATGTGAAACTCTCCAGTCCTCTGATGTCCTCCCCTCTTTGATGGTAATGTTTTAGTGCTTCTGGATATGGGGTAATTACCTCTACCAGTGGCCGCAGAATATCTGGATGAATTTCACCAGGCCTCTCGGCTTTAGGCTGACTCAGGCCGTGGAGAGCTGACTTCATCCCCACCAAGTATGATCGCCACTTCTGACAGTTTGTACAGCTGGCTAATGGGACGCTGTAGCTATTGGCCTGGGTCTTCAATAAAGAAAGTTCGGAAGTATTCCAGAAGCTTATCAAATCCCCGTCCTGGATTGATGGCGCTGTCCTCTGTTGGTTTGGGAGCCTCCAGCAGCCGCCTTCTTCGTCCCTCGGACTGTGAATAGTTGAACTATGCTTTGGGCGAAGTTTTGCTTCTTTGCGAGAGCCAGCTGTAACCCGACTTTATCCGCCTTTTGTATCCCTAATGCCGAGTTTCGCAATCTCAAATGCCTCAGATTTCTGGTGTTTTCATGGTTTTTCCGGAAGCATTTCCAAGTCTGGGACTTCTTTTGCTGAGCCTTAGTCACCGCACTCGCCCATCACAAAGGAGGTTCCTTCATCCCACCCTCAAGAGCCGGGAGAATTCACCACCTTAAAGAATTAGATTACGTTGTTTATGATTCCACACGCCATCTACTTTGCTGGATGGACAAAAGTAGCTTAACTGCTGAGCCTTCAACACAACTTTGTTAACATCTTTCAGTCTGAAATTTATCCCCCACTCGTCAGGAGGCTTTCCGTGACCCACTGAATAAACGAACAGCGAAGTATTATGGTGACTTTTACCGGGGGCTGCAGTGATCCCAGGTCCCGCAAGTCGACTGAATACTTGGCCATTAAGACATCCGTTATACTGGGGCTATGCCCGTCCTCCAGTGTGAGATGGCAAGCTTGCTGAAAAAGGGTCTTTTCGTGGACCGCACCAATGAGATCATGGCCCAGATAAAACCCTTGCAACCATCCACTTTCCGAATCCACTTCTGAGGCTTTAGGTCCTCGACTATTAAGGTTTGATTACCCTTACCAGTGGCTTTTTGCTTGTAGTTCACGAGGCACGTGCTTTCTGTTGCAGTCTCTGAAAGACTGCGGAGGCCCCGGATAAGGGAAACTTTCTGATCCTTAGAAGTGACTGTGGCAGAAACCACCTGGATACTGGGTGTCCTCAGACAGGTGCCCTGGATTTTCCGTAGATCTTTAGCTGCTAGCAACGGTACCACTCGGCCCACTCCGCCACCCTCCCTGTCTAGCTTATAGTTAGAATACCCTGAGTGCCAAAGTGGTTTCGTGTAAGCTTTGTCCTTTACCTATGTTTCGCAGAGAGCAATACGATCTGCTTTGGTGCTCCTAACTTGAAGTTCTTTTCGCCTGTTGCATACAATACAGTCATTACCGTAGAGTATAAGTAGACCGCTTTACACTCCTGAGCAGCTTCTGTTACTAGAGATTCCGCCATCGAGCTTCGGGAGCGAGTGCTGCCCCCATTTTTTGCCACCGAAGCTGGCAGCTGGATGGCGGAGGGACTGTGACTTTGCTTTAGTCTGCCACAGTGTCCCTTTTCCAACCATTTGAATCCACTTTGTAGAGGGCCCCTGTAAAGTACTCTCCTGAGGGCTCAAGTTCCGGTCACACCGAGCCAGGTGAACTGTCTGGAACGTTTGGCGCTTGGGTGAGCACCCGTTTTCGACTGTCAGCTTTGGGCATCCTGTCCCTTTTGCTGGGTCTGAGAAGCTGTACTTATTCTCAGTAACTTCGCCAGGTTCAGTTTGAATATGCCTGCCAGAGGATGGGCGGATTTTCTCTGCTCCTGCCAAGAAAACATCTCTATAAATACGATTCCCGAATTATACCCAAACGGGGCTTTCCTAACTTCGGTTCCCCTGTAAGTCAAGCTTTCACTTTCTTAGCCGCGTGACCCGTTTTAGTAACGCGTTCTGCGGGATACCTAAGTATCTTGGGAGATCTACAACGTGCTGACTGAGTTTCCCTTACATCGGTTTGATGCTCTACAGGGTAATTCGTGAATGCCCTTAATTTGCCACACTCATTTGCCTGCTCACAGCTATCTCGGAATATGACCTGGCCGTGATACCGCCCTGGTTAGGGGTCTGGACCTCATCCCGGAGTTTCCTATAAAAAATCCCACTTTCTCATCCCGGCTGTGTCCCACATTTGGGTTACTCCGTTCTATGTTTCGGCCTTTACCTGGCCCAGTGGCTTCTATGGGGGCGATTTTAGAATGACTTTGCCTGCAGCAACCGTCACATGCTTGGCCAACCCACTTTAGCATCTGGCGTTTCCCATGCACATGCAACACTCCAGCCGATAGTTTGCTGCTATTTTCGTGGAGCCGCGGTTTGCAGACGTCACATCTTACGTCATCGTGCATTTCGTGGCCACAGCCCTCTCTGCCGCAGGGGAAATATGACGGTGGGCGTGAACCCAAGTTACCTTTTGCAGCCTGGCTTTCAAGGGCTGGTCTGGTAGGCACCGAAAAATATGCACGGTAGAGATGGACCAGAAAGGAAAAGTTCCTAGAACAGAGACAGTCTAGAGCGGTGCAAAATTAGAGTAGCTGCGGAATATGGTGATGGTATCGGACAAGTAAAGCGCCAGAAACCACAGCGATACTTGCACTGGAAAGCCGCTTACCTGGAAATTTGTCAAAGCTAGCTGCATTTCCCTCGGGCATTTCTTCTGATACTGCACCCGGTAGATCCAGTGTGGCTGTTTCGGTTCCAAATTCCGTCCAGCCGGGTGCAATGTGGATGGGAGTAATAATTGGCGGCCCCCTGGTAAATCGGCCTTGATGTGATATTTTATTGGGCTACCTGAGTGGATTTTTCAGTGAAGAAGACTCTTTTGTTGCTTCCACTTTTCTAACCAGATTTCCGAAGCTTTATCCAGGGACACCCCTAAGGGCTGCTCGAGGAGCAGCTGTTCGCGACTCATTACCACAAAGGTATCTCACCAAGATAGCAAGGATAAGAACGAGGAAAGTGAACCCCTCGACCGCGGAAATGATGGTGGCCGCAAAACAATACCAGCAAGATGGCGGTGGGAGAGGGTAGTCCAAAATCTGTCACGAAAATACATAGAAGTATCGGATGATGAATTTTCAATCAACCACGATATTACATCGACCGCCGAAGTTCCCCCTGGTGGCAAGCAACCCAGATAAGCGTCCGACTAAGGCTCCCTTACCTCCCCCCCCCCGCTCCCGAGACTCTGAAGTTCACAGGGTACAGCGGTACGCCCGGTAACCCCTTCCCTTGAAGTGTGCGAGGATTTACAGCAATGCGCCCGCACACCTTCTAACTTAGTAACCCCGGTGCCAGTCGGCCTCCTCAAGCAAGCACGCCTTCCTCACGACTTTGCACACAGTCCCCTTCGCCTCTGGTTTCTCTCACCTCGTCCAAGGAAGGTCTCCATGCCTTTACTACGCCCCCAGTCATGGGATAAATCAAGAGCGTATTATGGCACACAGCTCTGGTTCTCCGTGTAACGGCCCCCAAAAGCCCTTAGAAATCTGAATAACGGCCCAAAAGCTGCCCTAGGTTTTCTGACATTTCCCGAATGACGGCAAACACGTTTCCTTTATCTCTAGCCCCGGAGATGGGGTCAACATTGGGAAGTCGTTAGCGTCGTAATTGCGAAGAAAGGTAGGCCAGCCGATCGAACATCCTGGTCCTTTTTCTCCGATGTACCTCGCGAGGTAAAGTCACCCGAGATTTCTTCCGACCTCATGAGTAGCTATTGAGATGCAGTAGAGAATTCGTGTATAAGCCTCAACCTGCTGTCGACAAAGGTGCCAAAACCAGTAGATTTCTTTTCTTTTCAGTGCTTTCTGCCATGGAATCCGTCCAATACCAGGTGTGGCCAGACAGCCCCGGTAAAAACCAAGACACACTGATCTGCGCATACGCTCGTGGTAAGTTAAGACCCCATTCCACTTCTGGTTTCTCTTGCCCCCAAGGAATACCAGCACGTTGGCGTTCGCACCAAAAAGCCTCACCTCAACTCAGAGTGCCTTCTTTCCTCTTCATTATGCTTGCCGTCCTTGCCCACAGCTGATGCAACGACCAGACCGCCGGCTTTCCCTTTTTCAGATTCCTCTTCTTGATCCTACCCTCCTCTATTGTCTTATTCCTGGTTCTCAAATGAGCCCCCTCTCCTCATCCACCACTTACCAACTAAATTATTTTGCACCCCGGCTAAGCCCACGCCTTATATCTCCCTACGTCTCTATTATTATCCGGCTACCCCATAAAACTACAAGTCTCCATCCCCTGATCTTCTATAGATTGGCCCGCTGGCCGTCAGATAAGAGAATTTTCATTGTCTGGTTTCTATTAGAACGATAACCGTAACTTACAGCTAGAAAAATCCCCGGACTGCCACATCCCTGCTTTCTTTCAGATCATACTGGTTACTCGGGTAGCCATCAGCCAACTCGACGGTACTTCCGGATTACCGTACGGACCAAACGATTTGATCAGTCAGATTGGCAGTGGTTCAAACCCATACCCACGCCTGCAGACGTTATATGGGACACCTTACATGGCTGACCAGTGATTACAACCCTATAACCGGAGTTACAATCCTTCACGAAAGTCTAACCGGATCGCAGAGTGGATTCCTGACACCAATCATCACCTTACGCACGCCCAAAATCTATTTCCTTTACCCCATATAATTAGTTGTTTTCATTCCGCGTTGCGTTACGAAATCGATGACCGGAATCTAGCCCTCACCGCGGCTTTCCTAGCCTACTCTGCTCAGTTCGGCAACCTAGCCCCATTTTGTCCGCTACCTTCACCATTCTACCTGCCATCACCTGCAACCAAAGCCTTAAGAAAGAAAAATATCAGCTATCTATAGACAACCAAAATCTGGTCAAAAATTTCTTTTACCACGTATACAGAAAATTTTATCTTTACATTCTTCCAACTTCTGCCCGATCGCATCAATAGCTCTTGTCTCCAATAGTCTGTCTCTTCGAGGGCTTCTCTTTGAAAGTCCGTTCTGCGTCCATACACCATTCATGCCCTTCAAACGTACACCGCATTCTTTGTGAAGTTTTTTTACCTTCGTGTGAATTTCTTTATAACACTGAAATCACTTTTAAAAAAAGGTCAACCTTATTATCACTTCTGGCTAACCTGCATTTATTTCATAGGCTCCCATCACAATTAGTTACCCAATGTTGCATCAATCTTCAATGTCCAGCTGGCATCTCTGGCTGCACTTTGCTAACTACATGTGGACTTTATTTTCTCCGTGTTTTGGTAACTGCCTCACCCGGTCACGCTTTGGTGATCATCCAAATATCTAGTAGTTACACTCTCGCGTCCTTTCTTGGACGCCCTGACCCGTCGCAGCCGGTTTTCGGCACACTTGAGGCACATTGCGTATTGTTCACGCCTCAACCCGCTGTCTATGCTGTGCAGTCCAAAGCTTGTTGCTTTACTTTTCCCTGGGATTACTGCACCTTCCTAACACTCCCCAGTGTCACAAATATCAGCATTCCCACGTTAGTCCAACTATCCATAACGCCTCCGAATTCGGAGCTGGTTTACAATTACCGCGTTCACCAACTTCGCTTTGGTTTGCCAAAACCCTCTCAGCTCTATTGTTTCATTTTTGCTACTGTGTGATTTTTAAAGTTCAAAATCGTGAATACCCCATATTGTTGTGTACTGTTGGGCATCCTGTCCCTTTTGCTGGGTCTGAGAAGCTGTACTTATTCTCAGTAACTTCGCCAGGTTCAGTTTGAATATGCCTGCCAGAGGATGGGCGGATTTTCTCTGCTCCTGCCAAGAAAACATCTCTATAAATACGATTCCCGAATTATACCCAAACGGGGCTTTCCTAACTTCGGTTCCCCTGTAAGTCAAGCTTTCACTTTCTTAGCCGCGTGACCCGTTTTAGTAACGCGTTCTGCGGGATACCTAAGTATCTTGGGAGATCTACAACGTGCTGACTGAGTTTCCCTTACATCGGTTTGATGCTCTACAGGGTAATTCGTGAATGCCCTTAATTTGCCACACTCATTTGCCTGCTCACAGCTATCTCGGAATATGACCTGGCCGTGATACCGCCCTGGTTAGGGGTCTGGACCTCATCCCGGAGTTTCCTATAAAAAATCCCACTTTCTCATCCCGGCTGTGTCCCACATTTGGGTTACTCCGTTCTATGTTTCGGCCTTTACCTGGCCCAGTGGCTTCTATGGGGGCGATTTTAGAATGACTTTGCCTGCAGCAACCGTCACATGCTTGGCCAACCCACTTTAGCATCTGGCGTTTCCCATGCACATGCAACACTCCAGCCGATAGTTTGCTGCTATTTTCGTGGAGCCGCGGTTTGCAGACGTCACATCTTACGTCATCGTGCATTTCGTGGCCACAGCCCTCTCTGCCGCAGGGGAAATATGACGGTGGGCGTGAACCCAAGTTACCTTTTGCAGCCTGGCTTTCAAGGGCTGGTCTGGTAGGCACCGAAAAATATGCACGGTAGAGATGGACCAGAAAGGAAAAGTTCCTAGAACAGAGACAGTCTAGAGCGGTGCAAAATTAGAGTAGCTGCGGAATATGGTGATGGTATCGGACAAGTAAAGCGCCAGAAACCACAGCGATACTTGCACTGGAAAGCCGCTTACCTGGAAATTTGTCAAAGCTAGCTGCATTTCCCTCGGGCATTTCTTCTGATACTGCACCCGGTAGATCCAGTGTGGCTGTTTCGGTTCCAAATTCCGTCCAGCCGGGTGCAATGTGGATGGGAGTAATAATTGGCGGCCCCCTGGTAAATCGGCCTTGATGTGATATTTTATTGGGCTACCTGAGTGGATTTTTCAGTGAAGAAGACTCTTTTGTTGCTTCCACTTTTCTAACCAGATTTCCGAAGCTTTATCCAGGGACACCCCTAAGGGCTGCTCGAGGAGCAGCTGTTCGCGACTCATTACCACAAAGGTATCTCACCAAGATAGCAAGGATAAGAACGAGGAAAGTGAACCCCTCGACCGCGGAAATGATGGTGGCCGCAAAACAATACCAGCAAGATGGCGGTGGGAGAGGGTAGTCCAAAATCTGTCACGAAAATACATAGAAGTATCGGATGATGAATTTTCAATCAACCACGATATTACATCGACCGCCGAAGTTCCCCCTGGTGGCAAGCAACCCAGATAAGCGTCCGACTAAGGCTCCCTTACCTCCCCCCCCCCCCGCTCCCGAGACTCTGAAGTTCACAGGGTACAGCGGTACGCCCGGTAACCCCTTCCCTTGAAGTGTGCGAGGATTTACAGCAATGCGCCCGCACACCTTCTAACTTAGTAGCCCCGGTGCCAGTCGGCCTCCTCAAGCAAGCACGCCTTCCTCACGTCTTTGCACACAGTCCCCTTCGCCTCTGGTTTCTCTCACCTCGTCCAAGGAAGGTCTCCATGCCTTTACTACGCCCCCAGTCATGGGATAAATCAAGAGCGTATTATGGCACACAGCTCTGGTTCTCCGTGTAACGGCCCCCAAAAGCCCTTAGAAATCTGAATAACGGCCCAAAAGCTGCCCTAGGTTTTCTGACATTTCCCGAATGACGGCAAACACGTTTCCTTTATCTCTAGCCCCGGAGATGGGGTCAACATTGGGAAGTCGTTAGCGTCGTAATTGCGAAGAAAGGTAGGCCAGCCGATCGAACATCCTGGTCCTTTTTCTCCGATGTACCTCGCGAGGTAAAGTCACCCGAGATTTCTTCCGACCTCATGAGTAGCTATTGAGATGCAGTAGAGAATTCGTGTATAAGCCTCAACCTGCTGTCGACAAAGGTGCCAAAACCAGTAGATTTCTTTTCTTTTCAGTGCTTTCTGCCATGGAATCCGTCCAATACCAGGTGTGGCCAGACAGCCCCGGTAAAAACCCTTTTAAATACTTCGCCTGCTTGGACACCCAGCACCGAGGCAGACGACTCCGGCTTTGGTGTTGTAAAAGGTTTCAAGAGAATTACGCGAGACTCACTGAATAGCAATACACTGTAGGGTGGTTTATCTACCGGGACCCTCCAGGCATAAGCAACTACCCAGTAATCGATTTCGGATTCGTCACAAAATGCACGGTTTTCGGTCCGGCCAGCCCCATGTTGGCCTTCGCTACGCACGCCTCTGGAGATTTCATAAGTGTCTAGACCCCGAACGAGGCACACCCAATCGTGCCGTTGGTAGCTTCCTATATTATTCAGAGGCTGATCCCAATCCAACTTTGCCCTACACAACCTTTGCAAAGGCGGTTTTGCGGGTGGGCACAGTGGCACAACCAGGCCTAAAGGATCACATCAGTAACTCAAGTTTGACAATATGCCTCTTCTATTTGTTGATTTATCGAGTAATCAAAAATCGTTACTTTTATTTATTTATTACTTTTTACCCATTGGATCAAGCATAGCGTACCTGAAAGACGAAAGAGGTTTCTTGATTCACCGTCCGCGGTTGGAGGTCAATGGAGGAGGCAGTATGTTGAGGGTGTAGAGGTGGCCATCTTCGTTCATACTTCTAACACGTTTATTGTTTAACTGAACGCTGACTGCCAAGCGCGGTTGCCATTTGACCGTTGCTCTTGCGCAAGCTCTCACGCACGCTCCCAAATACACGCTAGCCACTATCTCTCCCAATCGCTTTCTCGTTCTCACGTGTCGTGGAAAATGCTGTTCTGGTTAACACAGCCTTTGGTTAACGCAATAAAGTCAGCTTCTTATCCATACTCACCACGCGAGATTCGCCACTTAGACTTTGTCTCACAGTTTACTGTGGACATACGACACGTCTCTGGGGTACTTAGCCACGTCGCCGACTCCTTATCACGCGTATTTCAACTAAGTCTGTCTTTGACGCCTAACAATAACTTGGAAACAATGGCACCGGCCCAAACTATGGACCTTGACATCAAACAACTTCGACAGAACGGTTCTTTGAGCTTGATCACAGTACCTGTCTCAACTTCCCAGAATATCGTCGTGTGCGACGTGTCGCAAGATCGCTTTAGGCCAGTGGTTCCTGCTGCCCACCGTTATCCCACTTTCCTGACACTTCACAATCTGGCTCACTCGGGTGTGTCGGCCTCAGTGAAACTGATAGCTGAGCGTCTCGTTTGGTACAACGTCAAACGAGATGTCCGTCAATGGGCTCGTGCTTGCCTGCAGTGTCAACGTGTTAAGACCTACAGGTACACTAAGGCGGCGTTAGCCACGTTCCCAGAACCTGAAACACGTTTTCATCATGTGCACGTCGACCTCGTAGGACCACTCCCACCTTCGCTTGGGTACGTTTACATACTCACATGCGTGGATCGTTTTACTCGCTGGCCGCAGGCCATTACTATCCCTCGTCCCACCTCGGAAGGGGCCGCGAAAGCTTTTCTGACCAGTTGGGTTTGTCATTTCGGTTGCCCGGCAATTGTGACCACCGATCGCGGTCCACACCTTGACGGCGCTTTCGGCAGCCTACTCGCTACGCTCGGTTGCCAACGCGTTAAGGCGAAAGCTTACCACCTTCAGGCCAATGGTATGGTTGAGCGTTTCCACCGGCAACTAAAAGCCGTCCTTCGAGCAAACGGTAACCCCCTGTGGAGTGGAACACTACCATTAGCACTCTTAAGCCTACGTAGTACCGTTACGGAGGAACTACACACAACGTCTGCCGTACTAGTATGTGGCTGTACACTTCGTATGCTTGGGGAGTTGGTACCCCCCTCACCAACCATGACTTTCGACTGCGGTGACTATGCTCAGCGCCTTACGCAGCACATGCCAGTGCTCAAGGCCAGTCGGCCCCACGAAAAGCAGCCTACAAGTCATGTAACAACTGCGCTAGAAACCGCTACCCACGTATTCCTTCGCATCGATGGCGTTCGATCATTACCACAAGCGCCATACACTGGCCCGTTTCGGGCGATAAAATTTAGGGCAAAAACATCTGTCACAGACATCAGCGGATGACTCGACACCGTATCCACCGACCGTCTCAAGCCTGCCGTCATGGAGTGCGAGCCACCCGGCCAATTTACACCTGTTCAAGCCCCTCAGTCACCCTCATCGAGGGAGTTATTACGCGAACCACCCCCAATTACGCCTAGTGAGGACTCGGCAGCTAGTCCATCAGATTCTCCAACCATGCCCACAAGGCGAAGTAGCCGTGGCAGTCGCCAACTACGAAATTCCTCCCGTTTCGCCGATTTCGTGGCGATTTTTACAACCGACTGTTAGCAATAAATTGGGAAGTTCACCATGGATTTACCAACCAACAGGCCCGAGAAGTTACAATCGGTAGTTATGATTCCATTTTTTTCTGGTCTTCTATCGACTACAACAACACCGAACATCGTTTGTGTGTTGTTATTACGGTCCAACATCCGCCGGCGCCCTCAGGCGCTATTTCGCTCCAGCTTACCTTGCCCTCTCTCAAAAGGATCTACACAGTCACATTGGCTTCATCCGTAGCCTCGCTGACTCCCGTGCACGTTCAAGGAGCCAACCACCCACTGGACAATGGGACGAATAATCAGCCTGGTACTGGAGACGACAACTGGACGCCCTTCTGGATGGACTTGACGCGGCATCTTCCGGCTTGCATGTATATGAGACTTTTGGGCACCAAAACACAGTTGGACCTAAACAAATCGGACCTCGAGAGTGCAGGCACCGTTAAACTAATCAGCAGTCCTTCGGCGTCACCAACAATATGACGGACGAGCTAGGAGGAGTTCCTGGACAACCAATAATTCCGGTCTACCATAACAATCGAAGCCCAACTCCGTCGGACTTCTAGGAGGAGGCCCCTGTAGGGGTGGCCATCTTCGTTCATACTTTTAACACGTTTATTGTTTAACTTAACGCTGACTGCCAGGCGCGGTTGTCATTTGACCGTTGCTCTTGCGCAAACTCTCACGCACGCTCCCAAATACACGCTAACCACTATCTCTCCCAATCGCTTTCTCGTTCTCACGTGTCGTGGAGAATACTGTTCTGGTTAACACTTTCGTACAATGCCGCACATTAGAGTAACGTGCAGGGTGTCCAAGCAGTATGAAGGACCGAGGTACGCCTTTACTAAGGAAACCGCGAAGAAGGGTATAATCAACCTTACAAGGGCTGTGTCAGCTCGGCGCGGCCACCGGGTCACAGACTTTAGTATGATCGGCGTATGGGACTGGGGGGACCTGGGTGCTGGTCCTGGAGAATTCGATGGGGTGACATCAGACGGACTGTGTAGCGAACGTTTGAGCAATGCGTGGCCAAATTCGCAACGGATCCCGAAATCAAAAGACGATTATCCGTGATATTCTACGATACTAGATTATTACAATAAACAATGACATAAACAATATACAAACCTCAAGAATACGATCACAAGGACTCAACAACGAGAAACCGAATAGCAGCGTGTGAGCAGACAGCTCGTGCGTCACGCAGGTCCTGAACAAGGATGTGCCAAGGGAGCGCTCTGGGCGCGAACAAACAACAATTGGTCCAGAAAAACAACCAGTTCGTAAAGACAAGTCAATAGTGTATGGAAATGAGTGATGTTGGGAAAAAAAACACTGAATCGCGAGGGAAAAAGGGGGATTTTTCACGACCGGCTGTTACAGACTGGACTCAGCCAGAAAGGCTGGTTTAAGTAGGTCCGCAGCAACCATATCCTTTCTGCCATTGTGGTTGAGGACGAATGTTTTCTCTAGGCGGCGTAGGACACTGTGGTGGTCGGAGTAAACGGGTTGTGGAGGAGCGCGTGCCTCTGTCCTGAGGAAAACGTGCTTACAGTCTTGGAAGTGTGGGTGCACGTAAACCTTCGTGCTTCGTTCGCGAGCCGCGTGAAAGTGTAACTTACTCACCTGGTGCGTTCAACTGGCGGCGTAATCAACGTAGTCAAAAGTGACGACGGACTTTGGGGCTACCATGTCTCCATGAAGTCGAAGCGAGCAACCGAGTGTGAGTTTGGCTGATGTGGTTTGTAGATCGGCCTTAGGAGCCTTACGGGAGTCTAAAAGTAATTCCCGCCAGTCCGAATCTTTATGAGCTGCTAGGGCTGCTTTGGGTTGCCGATGAAAACTTTCTAACGTTTTGTTTGCTGACGGGTGGCCAGCGGTGGTGTGAATACGACGTGTGCCCTAACGATGTGGCAGACTGCCGAAGGCTCCCTCGGAATGCAAGCCGCTGTCTATGGTAACCACTACTGAACAACCAAAAGCTGCCACAGTATTCCAAGAAAGCTCGGGCGATTGTTTCGCTAGCTGCATTGCACAGAGGAGCGGACAACGGCCATCCAGCGAAATTGTCTACGCAAGTAAGGAGATATATACTGCCCTTTGACGAAGGCAACGACCCTACTAGGTCTACATGCACGTGTTGGAAACGGGAGTCGGTGGGCGGAAATTTCGATGGAAGGCTTCTTGTGTGCCTATGCACTTTTGACTGTTGACATCGGATGCGCCTACGGGCCCGTGCAGTGACATCACGTTTCATGTCGTGCCAAACAAAAAGGTCACCGACGAGTTCAGCGGAGGCCCGTACACCCGGGTGGGACAACCGTGTAAGGTTGTGAAAACCCGTCTCCTAGAACCTGGCGGTTCTACTGGCCTTGGATGGCCTTTGGACATGTCACTCACTATGTAACCTCTGGCTGAAGGATTGGGATCCGACTGGAGCCACAGCGACGGGGTGCTATGGAGATTTTTACCCCAAGATCTTGTGCTTGAGCGAATGCGATAGCTTTGAGGCTGGTCGATCCGAGGGTGCTTGGGTCCAGGTTGTGAGTGCGAGATAGAGCATCTGCGGCAGGACTATCGACTCCTGAGATATGACGTACATCACTCGTATACTGAGTAATGTAATCCAGGTGTCTAGACTCTCTGGGGGGAGGTATCCACCTGTGGTGGCGCGCAATGCGTGGATGATCGGTTTATGGACGGTTTAGACTGTGAATTCGCGTCCCGCTAAGATGTGTCTAAAGTGACTGGTGCTTAGGCAGATAGCGAAAATTTCGCGGCCAAAGGTGCTTCGCTTGGATTCTGCCAGTTGTAATTTTTGGATAGGAATGCAACGGGTTGTCAGTTGTCGGCCAGGTATTGTTGCAGCACCGCGCCAACGGCTTTGTCCGGTTCGTCTATGGCTAACGCATTTGGGGAAGTTGGTTTCAGGTGTGATAGAAAGACTATGTTTCTGATAGCTTGCTTCAGCATAGCAAGTGCGTTTCGTGCGGTTTCTGTGAAAACCAGCTGCTTCGCATTGCCTTTTAGCAGGTCTGTAAGGGGCTGCATTAGTTAGGCGCATTGTTGAATGAGGCGGTAGAAGTTCATCAAACCCTCGAAACTCTGTAGTTGCTGGGATGACGTAGGTTCTGGGCAGTCCAAGATTGCCTGCACCCTGTCCTGCAGTGGTATGATCACTGCGAAAGATACCTCGCGGCCTAAGAATTCGATGGCGTCAACGCCTATTCCACATCTAGTCGAGTTTACTGTGACCCCGTGTTGTGATTGGTGGTCGCAAAGAGTACGTAGATGAGCTGGACGTTCTGTCTTAGACAAGCTGGCAATCAGGACAATGTCCAAATAAGAGAACGCAAAATCCAAGCCACAGCATAGCATATAGATGAAACGCTGGAAAGTTTGCTCGGCTTCGCTAGGTCCAAAGGGCACTCGTAGAAACTCGAAAAGACCTAAGGGAGTCGTTAAGGCTGTTTTGGGGATGTCGGCCCCAGCCACTGATATTTGGTCATATGCCCGCACTAAATCTGTTTAACTGAAAATTATCTCACCAGCCGAACTAGCTGTGAGGTCCGTGAAGTGAAGAATAGGGTATCGGTCAGGAGTAGTCACTCGGTTGAGTGAGAGGCAGTCCCCGTACTGTCTCCAGTCGTCGGGCAACTTCTTTGAGACCATGTCTAGGGGTGATGCCCACGGAATTTTGGTAAGCCGCACAAATCCCAAATTGGGTGCATGTCGAAACTCGGAGCGGGCTACACGGAGCTCATCTGAATCCAACCTGCGGGGTCTAGAGTAGACCGGGGGCATTTATGTGACTATGTGATATGGCACTTCAGAGCTGACTGGAGGCAGTTTATTGTTTGGGTGGACAAGAATAAGGTACTCACTGAACATACTACCGAATTCTGGTTTGGAAGTAGGAAATGGCGTGGGGATAGTTGGCGGCCGAGCTCGGGTCAAGAAATTAACAACTAAATTTTGATGTGACTCGATCTACTAGCTGTCGCTTACCGGGATCAACTAATAGACCTTGACTTTCTAAAAAGTCTAAGCCGAGAACAGCCTGGTGCACTTGGGCTACGACGAAAACCCACGGGAAAGGACGACTCGGGCCAAGGTCTAGGGTTAGAAATTTACTGCCGTATGGTGGAAGCGAAGTGCCTTTGGCGGCTTGCGGTGTCGTAGCTGTGAGGAAGACAGAGGACCGTTTTGAAACAGGTATCATACTGACCGGTGCTCCCGTGTGGATTAGGAAAAGCGTACCGGTGGTTTCGTCTTGAACGTAAATGAGGCGACTATAAACAGAGGTGCAGTACAGCTTGTCATCTGGTAGGAGTGGAAATTTCAGCGCCTCTCGCATTTTCGAGCTTGAGGTCCGAAACGACGTTGGAGGTAACACCTGCCGAACCGGAGATTTGGCTTCAGAGCACAAATTGTGAAATGACAGCCGGCTGGGCTCTGTATGCGAAGGCTGCTGAGGGTGCACTCTTGTTTTTCAACCAACTAAATCAAAAAGCAAACCTCCTAACGTAAAGTTAGGAGGATTTGCTACTGGGTGTATTGTGATCGGTGGTTTTTGAGGTAGTGTTAACGACACCATCAAGCGAGGCAGCCATGGCGGTGCTGAAAACGTGAGACTGTGAGGGAGGTGGGTTTGCATTGTCCGGGGCTTTTGGTGAAATCCTGGAGCAGTGAATGAATAGCAGCAATTATCCCAAGTCTGGAGAACAAAAGAACTCAACAGTCTGAAGTATGAATCGCCGTAATTATTTTGTCTACGTAATCCAAGGTTGCATGTAAATATGTGTGAACGTAGTGGCGTAAAAGCATAATAATGAATAACTGCATTAAGGACAATCATTACACCCACCACGGCTCGAATGAAGCTGGGGGTTCTGTAGTCTTTGAGTGGTTGTGTGGCCAGGCATTCAAAAAGTCTCAAAACAGGTTCACTGGGTACTTCCGAATCAAAACCAACGTGTGTATCAGCAGGAACTTATAGCGCACTACTCTGTCTATGTGGTACACTAAGTTAATTTCAACAGTATCTAAGACGACACTAGCAAACTAAGATGGGCGGAGAAGTTTGTTGTGGTAAAAGGCCAAAAGGGTGTGCATATTAAAAAAATAAAACGAAACAAAAAATGTGACACAAACTCACAGTTGCTCGCGGTTCTCGTGATCAGGAAATGAGCGTCAAAGAGCCGATATCCGCCGATATCTTCAGTTCAGTTCGGTCTGACAGCCATTCGTTGAACAAAACAGGATGGTATTGAGAATAGTGCCAAGTGACGCCGTGGTAGCTTCTATAGAAGCTACCACGGCGTCACTTTTGTAAAATGATTTGTTTCTCACAGTAAGGTTCGACCGATATAACTCCAAGACACTCCAAATCAGATGAGGCCGTGCCAGAATGGAAGGTTTATTGACAGTCCTTTTTGTATTGCGTGGTGATGATTTTCAGAAAGGTGTGTGTATTTTACAATAAAACGTCGGTACAACAAGGGAGTGTTGCACCAAGGGACGTTGAAAATCATGAAAAAGGTCGGAAATGTACAGGTACCTACAAACTTCCGGAACTCGGTAGTGAATTTGGTCAATATGTCTCCGGTGCTCCGACCCGTCATCCATATCCGAAATTCGTACCATGCGATTACCAAGTTGTCCCAACACAATTCCAGGTGCGGGTCGCCGGTAGTTTTGTGCAGGAAAGTGAAATTTTGTCTTATAAATGATGTAATATGCATTTTGCATTCAAATTCGTTAGATAAAATGTCGTTCTGTATCCAAGAAATAGATACCCCTGTTGAGTTCCGTGTAAGAAGAAAGTCTTTGTTGCATCAGTAGGAGGTTAAAAATGTAGACATGTATTGCGCAGGCAAATATCAATGTTAATCGTACAGTTATTCCGCGTTTTTTCGGTCTCATTACGGCATACTTGTAAGGTATTCCTTGAGGCTGCATATTAATAGGCCTGATAGTTAGTTTCCATCGGACCTTTTATCTACTAATGGTATTTTTGCGCACACAAGTTTGTAGACCCTGCATGTTTGTGTAATGTGTACAATGACTGTTGTTACTATTACGTTTTACCTAATGGACTTAGAATAGCCTGTTGGTGGAATCGAAAGCTTTTTCCTTTCCACTGTGGACCCAATCAAAGTCTGTTGAACGTCCATCAGTTTCCATTGTAGTACGTTAATCTGCGACGAACGTGGCATGCATCCTTTGTGTGCACTCACGATATCATTGAAACGCATAATGAAAATGATGCATATGACGTACGAATAACTACTCATTTAACAGTATTGTGGCCAAGGTTTAGGTAATCCGTGATACGTGAGTATCGTAATGGTGATGAATGTGACTTACGTGCAACGTAGAACGTATACTAAGTAACGTGAGAATAATAATGGATTACACCCCCTAACCAACAGCAGAATGAATGGAAGATGTGTATGAGGAAGTGCAAATACATGTTTACGGGTCTGCAACCATTGGAATATGTATGTGTATATAATCGTCTGTAGCATACGTCAGCATTGATGACGCCAATGATATTGTTTCCTCAATACGAGGTTCACTTTCAAGATCGTCCCAGTTCTGTTTGCTGAGGCTTAACTGCCAAGCTTACATGGGACGCGACTGAAAGCCGAGGGTTTATTGTGACCGATCTGTAAATGGACGTTTGTAGTTTGAGGTGCAACCGAAATGATATGCGCAACTGACCGACTAATGAAGTTCAGGTACCGGCTTCTGCACCATGTGCTGGTAGATTGTACGGCACACCTCCACACTTGGTTTGCTGAAGGATAAAATGTTGATATACATTATATATATATATATATATATATATATATATATATATATATATATACGTCTTACACTGTTATTACGGACGCGTCTCCTACCGGTATCGGCGCCGTGCTAGAACAATAGGGTCATCCAGTTTTGTGCATTTTTAGCCGACTCAGTGCCGCTGAACGCGGCAACGTGAGGCACTGGATATTTACTGGGCCGTTACTCGTCTGCACAATTACGTGTTCGGTACTCACTTCATCATTACCACTGATCACGAAGCAGTGAAGTTTATCTGTAATCCCCACCGGTCATTGTCTAAATCCTCGGCAGCCATGGTTCAGAGCTGGAGTGTTGCTTTATTGGCATGCTCTTACGACATTCAGCATTGCAAAGCACAACCTATTCCACATACGGACTACTTGACTCGCTACGCCATTTCCGAAGAACCTTCTACTGCTGACTGTTAGCATACGCAGCCACTACCTGTTAGTCGGCCTGATCTGGTTCGTGAAACGAAGGCGTACTACCATGCCATCATATCTTGTGTTCGACATGAGTGGCGAGAAAATGTTCAGCGTCGATTTGCTGGTTTCGATAGACGACGCGAAGAAATTGCGGTGACGTGTGATGGTATTTTGTGTTGCAACGACAGAATCATTGTACCTCCTACATTGCGGGCTGCGGTTCTGCAAGAATTGCATTCTGGAAACCTAGACTTTGCGAAAATGAAATCCCTTGCCCGTCTCACTTGTTGGTGGCCAGAGTTGAAAGACGACCGGCGCAGAAATGCTAAAAACTGTAGTGACTGTCTCAATAAACTTCACATACAGCCGTCAAAATGGAAGCCGTGGCCTATTTCCGCACAGCACTGACAAGGTGGTCACGCTGAAAAATGTGACCAAATTTTTGGACAGGCACTACGCCGTCGCAGTTATTGATTCCTACTCCCGATGGTCGGAGGTATAATTCACCAATTCACCCAATACTGATTTCACGATTACATCCTTACGGAGGATATTCAGTCGAGAAGGTGTTCCGTACGCTTTGGTTACCGACAATGAAAGCCATTTTGCGGTGAAGAAGGTCA
The DNA here is from genome assembly GCA_948099385.1 of Fasciola hepatica. Classification (NCBI taxonomy): domain Eukaryota; kingdom Metazoa; phylum Platyhelminthes; class Trematoda; order Plagiorchiida; family Fasciolidae; genus Fasciola; species Fasciola hepatica. Next base: position 7,467,801 of record CANUEZ040000072.1, on the reverse strand, counting down.
CTGACTGGCTGGAATCGTTGGGTTGTCACCATGTGCTAACTCCACCTCGACGCCTACAATCCAATGGTGAAGGTGAAAACTTTGTTCGTACCTTGAAGAGTGCGATTGTATCTGTATATGTCAGTACGTTTCATGAACTCGACAGGAGTGTTGACAACTTTCTAATGCAGAATCGTAACTCCACCCATTCAACAACCGGGGAGAGTCCAGCCAAGGTGTTTAAGAACAGAGTATCGCGTACAAATTGCTCAGTTTGGAATCAGCTGAAGTCACTTATCATCGAGGAAGTGAACTGAGACCTCCCCGCGGTTTTGGGTAAAAGATTGTGTAATTTTTTTGATTTTTATGATGGTTCTGTACATCGTAGGCATTTAGACTAAATTGCTTTTAACATTCCTATTTCTGATGCTATTTCTGAATGCCCTAATTCCGATGTTTCTCAGTCCCTTTCAGAAGAGAACAATTCCAGTGCATCCCGTACCAATACAACAGTATAAGTTCAAAGATCTGAAAGACTACCCCATAGAGAATGGCTGAATTACAGAAGACCGGAAATTCATTTAAGCTATGGCCCATGTGATGACTGTTACCGACATTCCTTGGTGTTGTTTTATTACATCCTGGAATGCTTGCACATAACGATTGCGCAGAGTACAATTTCGAATTGAGTTCCAGTTCAACCGGTGTTCTCATTCCTTCCGTGCGTTTACTTCGGGTCGGAGCATTTGCTGCGTTCGTTGCCATAGTACTAGTTCTCGAGTGCAAGTACCGATCATAACAAATAGGTTTGCGGTAGACAAGTACTCAGAAACTATGAGCGCAACCTACGCACCGCATATGATTTTGTTTTTACTAAATTCTCACTCACGTTTCACATGGTAAAAAGAGGCCGACGGGTTCAGGTTATACAAAACCACTAAAGGGAAACAAGCGTGGAATTCGGCCATCTCACCTACCTGTGTCCTCGTTTTGAATCGTCACGATCATTGACGGTGGTAAACCGACGGTTAATGTACATGTCTTTCATCTCTATAAACGGGCACCTTCCTAAACCGCGAACAGTTTGAAAGAAGGGTAGCGAACAGTCTCCGGCGACGTTTTTCCACTGAAATATTTGACATCTAGAATACTTGCACGATTACAAACTTCCCCGATGTGCTTCAAGTCCGATAGGGTGAGATTATTGATGGTTTGTGCTCAATGTGTTTAGCTTTATAGGAAACGTTTTTCTGTTGTGCTCCACTACTGACTCTCCCCATGCTTTATTGCGTCTTCTCTTGAATGCCACATTGAGTGTTGGTATCTTATTCAAGTGAACAGGCTCCGTTCTGAGTTTCTAATTGAAGTTAGCGCTTCTAACGAAAATAATCCGCCATGTATTCATTATATAAATAAGTCTATAGTTGAACTGATTTGCGTTGCAATTTGAAAATATTCATGACTGCAAGATATGGCCATTTTCGTTTCGCGCCTAACGCTGGCTGTAGATTTGTCGAAAACCGGTGAAGTTTTTCTAGTTTTGGCCTTCATCTCAATGTTTTTAAGAATTTACCAGAATATCTTCTTGTTGGATAGTTTCAATATTCTTTCATTGTACTTTATCGTTCATCCCTCGGATGATATCATCATCGAAGCCGGATGTTTTAGCTCATTCTCGCCTCGTTACCAAACTTAAATGAATAGTGTGGAATAAACCGTGTTTGTCAACGAAAGGATTCTGCGTTGGGTCTTCCACAGTTCTTTCGCCGGCCTGTTGGCTTTGAAGGATATCATCTATCTCCCCCTTCGTCCGTTATAAATTAGTGGGTTATTTTAGTTCTGACCATATGTTTTCCTTCGTCAGAGCAAAAAAATCCATATTTATCGAATTACGTTTGCATGCCCTCGATTTCACTGTCAGTTATTGGTGGTAAAACGGATTTTTTCTTCTGCGAGTCCGTCATCAATTATAATCTTGTTGTTGAGCCGCAAGGTAATGAAGTATCGTTTCAGTATGGTTGTATGGTCTTTCTTTGTTTCGGGAAGGCACATATATGTCTGTCGCTTGAGCCTATGCTGCGGCAGGTGTTGTAAGTCTATTGTGCTCTCTGCTTTGTCTCCTATTTGGAGACTGTTATGGCCTGTTTAATTTTTTCTCCCTCAGTCCCAATGGACTGAGACGTTCAAGGTCATTCACGTGTGATCCGGTGTTACAACAGTGACACAGATGCTGACGCTGTTTTGGAGCCGGAAGTGGATAATATTCAAAACCACGCCCACTTTTTCACTGATGGCTTCCAGGACACGCAACAGCAACCATTCCCCTCATCTTTTTCTAGCTACACAACTCGAAGTTTCATGACTACCCAGTCACATCGTGACACGCAGATGTTGTTCTTGAATTTTGCACTTACTTCGATAAATTTAACTCTACTAACAGTAAGGATGATGTTTTGGGATGTAAGATAATAACATAATCTTGTTAAGATCCGATACTTCAAATGATAGTATTCATAACAGACTGAGAGATGGCTGGAGAAATACAGTTCAAAAAGTATACACTAATATGCGTACAAACCGAATGGGGTATTGATATTAGAGATCTCACGGGAATATTCATGTACAGGAATTTGCAAGTAGGGATCCTTCAAACCTATACGTGAGAAGTGGTTGGATCCATGGAAGCGGGACTGTGTGTCCTCTGGTTTCACAGTAGTGAGCATACGTTGCTGAAGCCTCATATTCAAACTGGTTTGATAACCGCCACATATTCTTGGATTATCTGCATCAGACTTCAGCTGAGTAACAATGGGCGTTACCCACTTTGATGACGAAAAGGGATCAAGAATTCTATCGGCAACCAAAGTATCGAGAACTTTGTTAGCAGGCTCCCCAAGTCTATAAGATAACACACGAAGTTTCACAGACACAGAATCTCTATCTACATTCAACTTTATACAAGGTTATCTGCATAAGGCCGGAAGCCTTGTAGCTCAGTGAAGTTAATTCAGACAAAATATCTGTTTCTGTGATGCACGTGATATGGAAATGTGCTGTAATAGATAATTGTACTCGAGAACTAGTACTATGGCAACGAACGCAGCAAATGCTCCGACCCGAAGTAAACGCACGGAAGGAATGAGAACACCGGTTGAACTGGAACTCAATTCGAAATTGTACTCTGCGCAATCGTTATGTGCAAGCATTCCAGGATGTAATAAAACAACACCAAGGAATGTCGGTAACAGTCATCACATGGGCCATAGCTTAAATGAATTTCCGGTCTTCTGTAATTCAGCCATTCTCTATGGGGTAGTCTTTCAGATCTTTGAACTTATCCTGTTGTATTGGTACGGGATGCACTGGAATTGTTCTCTTCTGAAAGGGACTGAGAAACATCGGAATTAGGGCATTCAGAAATAGCATCAGAAATAGGAATGTTAAAAGCAATTTAGTCTAAATGCCTACGATGTACAGAACCATCATAAGAATCAAAAAAATTACACAATCTTTTACCCAAAACCGCGGGGAGGTCTCAGTTCACTTCCTCGATGATAAGTGACTTCAGCTGATTCCAAACTGAGCAATTTGTACGCGATACTCTGTTCTTAAACACCTTGGCTGGACTCTCTCCGGTTGTTGAATGGGTGGAGTTACGATTCTGCATTAGAAAGTTGTCAACACTCCTGTCGAGTTCATGAAACGTACTGACATATACAGATACAATCGCACTCTTCAAGGTACGAACAAAGTTTTCACCTTCACCATTGGATTGTAGGCGTCGAGGTGGAGTTAGCACATGGTGACAACCCAACGATTCCAGCCAGTCAGTGACCTTCTTCACCGCAAAATGGCTTTCATTGTCGGTAACCAAAGCGTACGGAACACCTTCTCGACTGAATATCCTCCGTAAGGATGTAATCGTGAAATCAGTATTGGGTGAATTGGTGAATTATACCTCCGACCATCGGGAGTAGGAATCAATAACTGCGACGGCGTAGTGCCTGTCCAAAAATTTGGTCACATTTTTCAGCGTGACCACCTTGTCAGTGCTGTGCGGAAATAGGCCACGGCTTCCATTTTGACGGCTGTATGTGAAGTTTATTGAGACAGTCACTACAGTTTTTAGCATTTCTGCGCCGGTCGTCTTTCAACTCTGGCCACCAACAAGTGAGACGGGCAAGGGATTTCATTTTCGCAAAGTCTAGGTTTCCAGAATGCAATTCTTGCAGAACCGCAGCCCGCAATGTAGGAGGTACAATGATTCTGTCGTTGCAACACAAAATACCATCACACGTCACCGCAATTTCTTCGCGTCGTCTATCGAAACCAGCAAATCGACGCTGAACATTTTCTCGCCACTCATGTCGAACACAAGATATGATGGCATGGTAGTACGCCTTCGTTTCACGAACCAGATCAGGCCGACTAACAGGTAGTGGCTGCGTATGCTAACAGTCAGCAGTAGAAGGTTCTTCGGAAATGGCGTAGCGAGTCAAGTAGTCCGTATGTGGAATAGGTTGTGCTTTGCAATGCTGAATGTCGTAAGAGCATGCCAATAAAGCAACACTCCAGCTCTGAACCATGGCTGCCGAGGATTTAGACAATGACCGGTGGGGATTACAGATAAACTTCACTGCTTCGTGATCAGTGGTAATGATGAAGTGAGTACCGAACACGTAATTGTGCAGACGAGTAACGGCCCAGTAAATATCCAGTGCCTCACGTTGCCGCGTTCAGCGGCACTGAGTCGGCTAAAAATGCACAAAACTGGATGACCCTATTGTTCTAGCACGGCGCCGATACCGGTAGGAGACGCGTCCGTAATAACAGTGTAAGACGCATATATATATATATATATATATAATGTATATCAACATTTTATCCTTCAGCAAACCAAGTGTGGAGGTGTGCCGTACAATCTACCAGCACATGGTGCAGAAGCCGGTACCTGAACTTCATTAGTCGGTCAGTTGCGCATATCATTTCGGTTGCACCTCAAACTACAAACGTCCATTTACAGATCGGTCACAATAAACCCTCGGCTTTCAGTCGCGTCCCATGTAAGCTTGGCAGTTAAGCCTCAGCAAACAGAACTGGGACGATCTTGAAAGTGAACCTCGTATTGAGGAAACAATATCATTGGCGTCATCAATGCTGACGTATGCTACAGACGATTATATACACATACATATTCCAATGGTTGCAGACCCGTAAACATGTATTTGCACTTCCTCATACACATCTTCCATTCATTCTGCTGTTGGTTAGGGGGTGTAATCCATTATTATTCTCACGTTACTTAGTATACGTTCTACGTTGCACGTAAGTCACATTCATCACCATTACGATACTCACGTATCACGGATTACCTAAACCTTGGCCACAATACTGTTAAATGAGTAGTTATTCGTACGTCATATGCATCATTTTCATTATGCGTTTCAATGATATCGTGAGTGCACACAAAGGATGCATGCCACGTTCGTCGCAGATTAACGTACTACAATGGAAACTGATGGACGTTCAACAGACTTTGATTGGGTCCACAGTGGAAAGGAAAAAGCTTTCGATTCCACCAACAGGCTATTCTAAGTCCATTAGGTAAAACGTAATAGTAACAACAGTCATTGTACACATTACACAAACATGCAGGGTCTACAAACTTGTGTGCGCAAAAATACCATTAGTAGATAAAAGGTCCGATGGAAACTAACTATCAGGCCTATTAATATGCAGCCTCAAGGAATACCTTACAAGTATGCCGTAATGAGACCGAAAAAACGCGGAATAACTGTACGATTAACATTGATATTTGCCTGCGCAATACATGTCTACATTTTTAACCTCCTACTGATGCAACAAAGACTTTCTTCTTACACGGAACTCAACAGGGGTATCTATTTCTTGGATACAGAACGACATTTTATCTAACGAATTTGAATGCAAAATGCATATTACATCATTTATAAGACAAAATTTCACTTTCCTGCACAAAACTACCGGCGACCCGCACCTGGAATTGTGTTGGGACAACTTGGTAATCGCATGGTACGAATTTCGGATATGGATGACGGGTCGGAGCACCGGAGACATATTGACCAAATTCACTACCGAGTTCCGGAAGTTTGTAGGTACCTGTACATTTCCGACCTTTTTCATGATTTTCAACGTCCCTTGGTGCAACACTCCCTTGTTGTACCGACGTTTTATTGTAAAATACACACACCTTTCTGAAAATCATCACCACGCAATACAAAAAGGACTGTCAATAAACCTTCCATTCTGGCACGGCCTCATCTGATTTGGAGTGTCTTGGAGTTATATCGGTCGAACCTTACTGTGAGAAACAAATCATTTTACAAAAGTGACGCCGTGGTAGCTTCTATAGAAGCTACCACGGCGTCACTTGGAACTATTCTCAATACCATCCTGTTTTGTTCAACGAATGGCTGTCAGACCGAACTGAACTGAAGATATCGGCGGATATCGGCTCTTTGACGCTCATTTCCTGATCACGAGAACCGCGAGCAACTGTGAGTTTGTGTCACATTTTTTGTTTCGTTTTATTTTTTTAATATGCACACCCTTTTGGCCTTTTACCACAACAAACTTCTCCGCCCATCTTAGTTTGCTAGTGTCGTCTTAGATACTGTTGAAATTAACTTAGTGTACCACATAGACAGAGTAGTGCGCTATAAGTTCCTGCTGATACACACGTTGGTTTTGATTCGGAAGTACCCAGTGAACCTGTTTTGAGACTTTTTGAATGCCTGGCCACACAACCACTCAAAGACTACAGAACCCCCAGCTTCATTCGAGCCGTGGTGGGTGTAATGATTGTCCTTAATGCAGTTATTCGTTATTATGCTTTTACGCCACTACGTTCACACATATTTACATGCAACCTTGGATTACGTAGACAAAATAATTACGGCGATTCATACTTCAGACTGTTGAGTTCTTTTGTTCTCCAGACTTGGGATAATTGCTGCTATTCATTCACTGCTCCAGGATTTCACCAAAAGCCCCGGACAATGCAAACCCACCTCCTTCACAGTCTCACGTTTTCAGCACCGCCATGGCTGCCTCGCTTGATGGTGTCGTTAACACTACCTCAAAAACCACCGATCACAATACACCCAGTAGCAAATCCTCCTAACTTTACGTTAGGAGGTTTGCTTTTTGATTTAGTTGGTTGAAAAACAAGAGTGCACCCTCAGCAGCCTTCGCATACAGAGCCCAGCCGGCTGTCATTTCACAATTTGTGCTCTGAAGCCAAATCTCCGGTTCGGCAGGTGTTACCTCCAACGTCGTTTCGGACCTCAAGCTCGAAAATGCGAGAGGCGCTGAAATTTCCACTCCAACCAGATGACAAGCTGTACTGCACCTCTGTTTATAGTCGCCTCATTTACGTTCAAGACGAAACCACCGGTACGCTTTTCCTAATCCACACGGGAGCACCGGTCAGTATGATACCTGTTTCAAAACGGTCCTCTGTCTTCCTCACAGCTACGACACCGCAAGCCGCCAAAGGCACTTCGCTTCCACCATACGGCAGTAAATTTCTAACCCTAGACCTTGGCCCGAGTCGTCCTTTCCCGTGGGTTTTCGTCGTAGCCCAAGTGCACCAGGCTGTTCTCGGCTTAGACTTTTTAGAAAGTCAAGGTCTATTAGTCGATCCCGGTAAGCGACAGCTAGTAGATCGAGTCACATCAAAATTTAGTTGTTAATTTCTTGACCCGAGCTCGGCCGCCAACTATCCCCACGCCATTTCCTACTTCCAAACCAGAATTCGGTAGTATGTTCAGTGAGTACCTTATTCTTGTCCACCCAAACAATAAACTGCCTCCAGTCAGCTCTGAAGTGCCATATCACATAGTCACATAAATGCCCCCGGTCTACTCTAGACCCCGCAGGTTGGATTCAGATGAGCTCCGTGTAGCCCGCTCCGAGTTTCGACATGCACCCAATTTGGGATTTGTGCGGCTTACCAAAATTCCGTGGGCATCACCCCTAGACATGGTCTCAAAGAAGTTGCCCGACGACTGGAGACAGTACGGGGACTGCCTCTCACTCAACCGAGTGACTACTCCTGACCGATACCCTATTCTTCACTTCACGGACCTCACAGCTAGTTCGGCTGGTGAGATAATTTTCAGTTAAACAGATTTAGTGCGGGCATATGACCAAATATCAGTGGCTGGGGCCGACATCCCCAAAACAGCCTTAACGACTCCCTTAGGTCTTTTCGAGTTTCTACGAGTGCCCTTTGGACCTAGCGAAGCCGAGCAAACTTTCCAGCGTTTCATCTATATGCTATGCTGTGGCTTGGATTTTGCGTTCTCTTATTTGGACATTGTCCTGATTGCCAGCTTGTCTAAGACAGAACGTCCAGCTCATCTACGTACTCTTTGCGACCACCAATCACAACACGGGGTCACAGTAAACTCGACTAGATGTGGAATAGGCGTTGACGCCATCGAATTCTTAGGCCGCGAGGTATCTTTCGCAGTGATCATACCACTGCAGGACAGGGTGCAGGCAATCTTGGACTGCCCAGAACCTACGTCATCCCAGCAACTACAGAGTTTCGAGGGTTTGATGAACTTCTACCGCCTCATTCAACAATGCGCCTAACTAATGCAGCCCCTCACAGACCTGCTAAAAGGCAATGCGAAGCAGCTGGTTTTCACAGAAACCGCACGAAACGCACTTGCTATGCTGAAGCAAGCTATCAGAAACATAGTCTTTCTATCACACCTGAAACCAACTTCCCCAAATGCGTTAGCCATAGACGAACCGGACAAAGCCGTTGGCGCGGTGCTGCAACAATACCTGGCCGACAACTGACAACCCGTTGCATTCTTATCCAAAAATTACAACTGGCGGAATCCAAGCAAAGCACCTTTGGCCGCAAAATTCTCGCTATCTGCCTAAGCACCAGTCACTTTAGACACATCTTAGCGGGACGCGAATTCACAGTCTAAACCGTCCATAAACCGATCATCCACGCATTGCGCGCCACCACAGGTGGATACCTCCCCCCAGAGAGTCTAGACACCTGGATTACATCACTCAGTATACGAGCGATGTACGTCATATCTCAGGAGTCGATAGTCCTGCCGCAGATGCTCTATCTCGCACTCACAACCTGGACCCAAGCACCCTCGGATCGACCAGCCTCAAAGCTATCGCATCCGCTCAAGCACAAGATCTTGGGGTAAAAATCTCCATAGCACCCCGTCGCTGTGGCTCCAGTCGGATCCCAATCCTTCAGCCAGAGGTTACATAGTGAGTGACATGTCCAAAGGCCATCCAAGGCCAGTAGAACCGCCAGGTTCTAGGAGACGGGTTTTCACAACCTTACACGGTTGTCCCACCCGGGTGTACGGGCCTCCGCTGAACTCGTCGGTGACCTTTTTGTTTGGCACGACATGAAACGTGATGTCACTGCACGGGCCCGTAGGCGCATCCGATGTCAACAGTCAAAAGTGCATAGGCACACAAGAAGCCTTCCATCGAAATTTCCGCCCACCGACTCCCGTTTCCAACACGTGCATGTAGACCTAGTAGGGTCGTTGCCTTCGTCAAAGGGCAGTATATATCTCCTTACTTGCGTAGACAATTTCGCTGGATGGCCGTTGTCCGCTCCTCTGTGCAATGCAGCTAGCGAAACAATCGCCCGAGCTTTCTTGGAATACTGTGGCAGCTTTTGGTTGTTCAGTAGTGGTTACCATAGACAGCGGCTTGCATTCCGAGGGAGCCTTCGGCAGTCTGCCACATCGTTAGGGCACACGTCGTATTCACACCACCGCTGGCCACCCGTCAGCAAACAAAACGTTAGAAAGTTTTCATCGGCAACCCAAAGCAGCCCTAGCAGCTCATAAAGATTCGGACTGGCGGGAATTACTTTTAGACTTCCGTAAGGCTCCTAAGGCCGATCTACAAACCACATCAGCCAAACTCACACTCGGTTGCTCGCTTCGACTTCATGGAGACATGGTAGCCCCAAAGTCCGTCGTCACTTTTGACTACGTTGATTACGCCGCCAGTTGAACGCACCAGGTGAGTAAGTTACACTTTCACGCGGCTCGCGAACGAAGCACGAAGGTTTACGTGCACCCACACTTCCAAGACTGTAAGCACGTTTTCCTCAGGACAGAGGCACGCGCTCCTCCACAACCCGTTTACTCCGACCACCACAGTGTCCTACGCCGCCTAGAGAAAACATTCGTCCTCAACCACAATGGCAGAAAGGATATGGTTGCTGCGGACCTACTTAAACCAGCCTTTCTGGCTGAGTCCAGTCTGTAACAGCCGGTCGTGAAAAATCCCCCTTTTTCCCTCGCGATTCAGTGTTTTTTTTCCCAACATCACTCATTTCCATACACTATTGACTTGTCTTTACGAACTGGTTGTTTTTCTGGACCAATTGTTGTTTGTTCGCGCCCAGAGCGCTCCCTTGGCACATCCTTGTTCAGGACCTGCGTGACGCACGAGCTGTCTGCTCACACGCTGCTATTCGGTTTCTCGTTGTTGAGTCCTTGTGATCGTATTCTTGAGGTTTGTATATTGTTTATGTCATTGTTTATTGTAATAATCTAGTATCGTAGAATATCACGGATAATCGTCTTTTGATTTCGGGATCCGTTGCGAATTTGGCCACGCATTGCTCAAACGTTCGCTACACAGTCCGTCTGATGTCACCCCATCGAATTCTCCAGGACCAGCACCCAGGTCCCCCCAGTCCCATACGCCGATCATACTAAAGTCTGTGACCCGGTGGCCGCGCCGAGCTGACACAGCCCTTGTAAGTTTGATTATACCCCTCTTCGCGGTTTCCTTAGTAAAGGCGTACCTCGGTCCTTCATACTGCTTGAACAACCTGCACGTTACTCTAATGTGCGGCATTGTACGAAAGTGTTAACCAGAACAGTATTCTCCACGACACGTGAGAACGAGAAAGCGATTGGGAGAGATAGTGGTTAGCGTGTATTTGGGAGCGTGCGTGAGAGTTTGCGCAAGAGCAACGGTCAAATGACAACCGCGCCTGGCAGTCAGCGTTAAGTTAAACAATAAACGTGTTAAAAGTATGAACGAAGATGGCCACCCCTACAGGGGCCTCCTCCTAGAAGTCCGACGGAGTTGGGCTTCGATTGTTATGGTAGACCGGAATTATTGGTTGTCCAGGAACTCCTCGTAGCTCGTCCGTCATATTGTTGGTGACGCCGAAGGACTGCTGATTAGTTTAACGGTGCCTGCACTCTCGAGGTCCGATTTGTTTAGGTCCAACTGTGTTTTGGTGCCCAAGGGTCTCATATACATGCAAGCCGGAAGATGCCGCGTCAAGTCCATCCAGAAGGGCGTCCAGTTGTCGTCTCCAGTACCAGGCTGATTATTCGTCCCATTGTCCAGTGGGTGGTTGGCTCCTTGAACGTGCACGGGAGTCAGCGAGGCTACGGATGAAGCCAATGTGACTGTGTAGATCCTTTTGAGAGAGGGCAAGGTAAGCTGGAGCGAAATAGCGCCTGAGGGCGCCGGCGGATGTTGGACCGTAATAACAACACACAAACGATGTTCGGTGTTGTTGTAGTCGATAGAAGACCAGAAAAAAATGGAATCATAACTACCGATTGTAACTTCTCGGGCCTGTTGGTTGGTAAATCCATGGTGAACTTCCCAATTTATTGCTAACAGTCGGTTGTAAAAATCGCCACGAAATCGGCGAAACGGGAGGAATTTCGTAGTTGGCGACTGCCACGGCTACTTCGCCTTGTGGGCATGGTTGGAGAATCTGATGGACTAGCTGCCGAGTCCTCACTAGGCGTAATTGGGGGTGGTTCGCGTAATAACTCCCTCGATGAGGGTGACTGAGGGGCTTGAACAGGTGTAAATTGGCCGGGTGGCTCGCACTCCATGACGGCAGGCTTGAGACGGTCGGTGGATACGGTGTCGAGTCATCCGCTGATGTCTGTGACAGATGTTTTTGCCCTAAATTTTATCGCCCGAAACGGGCCAGTGTATGGCGCTTGTGGTAATGATCGAACGCCATCGATGCGAAGGAATACGTGGGTAGCGGTTTCTAGCGCAGTTGTTACATGACTTGTAGGCTGCTTTTCGTGGGGCCGACTGGCCTTGAGCACTGGCATGTGCTGCGTAAGGCGCTGAGCATAGTCACCGCAGTCGAAAGTCATGGTTGGTGAGGGGGGTACCAACTCCCCAAGCATACGAAGTGTACAGCCACATACTAGTACGGCAGATGTTGTGTGTAGTTCCTCCGTAACGGTACTACGTAGGCTTAAGAGTGCTAATGGTAGTGTTCCACTCCACAGGGGGTTACCGTTTGCTCGAAGGACGGCTTTTAGTTGCCGGTGGAAACGCTCAACCATACCATTGGCCTGAAGGTGGTAAGCTTTCGCCTTAACGCGTTGGCAACCGAGCGTAGCGAGTAGGCTGCCGAAAGCGCCGTCAAGGTGTGGACCGCGATCGGTGGTCACAATTGCCGGGCAACCGAAATGACAAACCCAACTGGTCAGAAAAGCTTTCGCGGCCCCTTCCGAGGTGGGACGAGGGATAGTAATGGCCTGCGGCCAGCGAGTAAAACGATCCACGCATGTGAGTATGTAAACGTACCCAAGCGAAGGTGGGAGTGGTCCTACGAGGTCGACGTGCACATGATGAAAACGTGTTTCAGGTTCTGGGAACGTGGCTAACGCCGCCTTAGTGTACCTGTAGGTCTTAACACGTTGACACTGCAGGCAAGCACGAGCCCATTGACGGACATCTCGTTTGACGTTGTACCAAACGAGACGCTCAGTTATCAGTTTCACTGAGGCCGACACACCCGAGTGAGCCAGATTGTGAAGTGTCAGGAAAGTGGGATAACGGTGGGCAGCAGGAACCACTGGCCTAAAGCGATCTTGCGACACGTCGCACACGACGATATTCTGGGAAGTTGAGACAGGTACTGTGATCAAGCTCAAAGAACCGTTCTGTCGAAGTTGTTTGATGTCAAGGTGCATAGTTTGGGCCGGTGCCATTGTTTCCAAGTTAATGTTAGGCGTCAAAGACAGACTTAGTTGAAATACGCGTGATAAGGAGTCGGCGACGTGGCTAAGTACCCCAGAGACGTGTCGTATGTCCACAGTAAACTGTGAGACAAAGTCTAAGTGGCGAATCTCGCGTGGTGAGTATGGATAAGAAGCTGACTTTATTGCGTTAACCAAAGGCTGTGTTAACCAGAACAGCATTTTCCACGACACGTGAGAACGAGAAAGCGATTGGGAGAGATAGTGGCTAGCGTGTATTTGGGAGCGTGCGTGAGAGCTTGCGCAAGAGCAACGGTCAAATGGCAACCGCGCTTGGCAGTCAGCGTTCAGTTAAACAATAAACGTGTTAAAAGTATGAACGAAGATGGCCACCTCTACACCCTCAACATACTGCCTCCTCCATTGACCTCCAACCGCGGACGGTGAATCAAGAAACCTCTTTCGTCTTTCAGGTACGCTATGCTTGATCCAATGGGTAAAAAGTAATAAATAAATAAAAGTAACGATTTTTGATTACTCGATAAATCAACAAATAGAAGAGGCATATTGTCAAACTTGAGTTACTGATGTGATCCTTTAGGCCTGGTTGTGCCACTGTGCCCACCCGCAAAACCGCCTTTGCAAAGGTTGTGTAGGGCAAAGTTGGATTGGGATCAGCCTCTGAATAATATAGGAAGCTACCAACGGCACGATTGGGTGTGCCTCGTTCGGGGTCTAGACACTTATGAAATCTCCAGAGGCGTGCGTAGCGAAGGCCAACATGGGGCTGGCCGGACCGAAAACCGTGCATTTTGTGACGAATCCGAAATCGATTACTGGGTAGTTGCTTATGCCTGGAGGGTCCCGGTAGATAAACCACCCTACAGTGTATTGCTATTCAGTGAGTCTCGCGTAATTCTCTTGAAACCTTTTACAACACCAAAGCCGGAGTCGTCTGCCTCGGTGCTGGGTGTCCAAGCAGGCGAAGTATTTAAAAGGGTTTTTACCGGGGCTGTCTGGCCACACCTGGTATTGGACGGATTCCATGGCAGAAAGCACTGAAAAGAAAAGAAATCTACTGGTTTTGGCACCTTTGTCGACAGCAGGTTGAGGCTTATACACGAATTCTCTACTGCATCTCAATAGCTACTCATGAGGTCGGAAGAAATCTCGGGTGACTTTACCTCGCGAGGTACATCGGAGAAAAAGGACCAGGATGTTCGATCGGCTGGCCTACCTTTCTTCGCAATTACGACGCTAACGACTTCCCAATGTTGACCCCATCTCCGGGGCTAGAGATAAAGGAAACGTGTTTGCCGTCATTCGGGAAATGTCAGAAAACCTAGGGCAGCTTTTGGGCCGTTATTCAGATTTCTAAGGGCTTTTGGGGGCCGTTACACGGAGAACCAGAGCTGTGTGCCATAATACGCTCTTGATTTATCCCATGACTGGGGGCGTAGTAAAGGCATGGAGACCTTCCTTGGACGAGGTGAGAGAAACCAGAGGCGAAGGGGACTGTGTGCAAAGACGTGAGGAAGGCGTGCTTGCTTGAGGAGGCCGACTGGCACCGGGGTTACTAAGTTAGAAGGTGTGCGGGCGCATTGCTGTAAATCCTCGCACACTTCAAGGGAAGGGGTTACCGGGCGTACCGCTGTACCCTGTGAACTTCAGAGTCTCGGGAGCGGGGGGGGAGGTAAGGGAGCCTTAGTCGGACGCTTATCTGGGTTGCTTGCCACCAGGGGGAACTTCGGCGGTCGATGTAATATCGTGGTTGATTGAAAATTCATCATCCGATACTTCTATGTATTTTCGTGACAGATTTTGGACTACCCTCTCCCACCGCCATCTTGCTGGTATTGTTTTGCGGCCACCATCATTTCCGCGGTCGAGGGGTTCACTTTCCTCGTTCTTATCCTTGCTATCTTGGTGAGATACCTTTGTGGTAATGAGTCGCGAACAGCTGCTCCTCGAGCAGCCCTTAGGGGTGTCCCTGGATAAAGCTTCGGAAATCTGGTTAGAAAAGTGGAAGCAACAAAAGAGTCTTCTTCACTGAAAAATCCACTCCGGTAGCCCAATAAAATATCACATCAAGGCCGATTTACCAGGGGGCCGCCAATTATTACTCCCATCCACATTGCACCCGGCTGGACGGAATTTGGAACCGAAACAGCCACACTGGATCTACCGGGTGCAGTATCAGAAGAAATGCCCGAGGGAAATGCAGCTAGCTTTGACGAATTTCCAGGTAAGCGGCTTTCCAGTGCAAGTATCGCTGTGGTTTCTGGCGCTTTACTTGTCCGATATCATCACCATATTCCGCAGCTACTCTAATTTTGCACCGCTCTAGACTGTCTCTGTTCTAGGAACTTTTCCTTTCTGGTCCATCTCTACCGTGCATATTTTTCGGTGCCTACCAGACCAGCCCTTGAAAGCCAGGCTGCAAAAGGTAACTTGGGTTCACGCCCACCGTCATATTTCCCCTGCGGCAGAGAGGGCTGTGGCCACGAAATGCACGATGACGTAAGATGTGACGTCTGCAAACCGCGGCTCCACGAAAATAGCAGCAAACTATCGGCTGGAGTGTTGCATGTGCATGGGAAACGCCAGATGCTAAAGTGGGTTGGCCAAGCATGTGACGGTTGCTGCAGGCAAAGTCATTCTAAAATCGCCCCCATAGAAGCCACTGGGCCAGGTAAAGGCCGAAACATAGAACGGAGTAACCCAAATGTGGGACACAGCCGGGATGAGAAAGTGGGATTTTTTATAGGAAACTCCGGGATGAGGTCCAGACCCCTAACCAGGGCGGTATCACGGCCAGGTCATATTCCGAGATAGCTGTGAGCAGGCAAATGAGTGTGGCAAATTAAGGGCATTCACGAATTACCCTGTAGAGCATCAAACCGATGTAAGGGAAACTCAGTCAGCACGTTGTAGATCTCCCAAGATACTTAGGTATCCCGCAGAACGCGTTACTAAAACGGGTCACGCGGCTAAGAAAGTGAAAGCTTGACTTACAGGGGAACCGAAGTTAGGAAAGCCCCGTTTGGGTATAATTCGGGAATCGTATTTATAGAGATGTTTTCTTGGCAGGAGCAGAGAAAATCCGCCCATCCTCTGGCAGGCATATTCAAACTGAACCTGGCGAAGTTACTGAGAATAAGTACAGCTTCTCAGACCCAGCAAAAGGGACAGGATGCCCAACAGTACACAACAATATGGGGTATTCACGATTTTGAACTTTAAGAATCACACAGTAGCAAAAATGAAACAATAGAGCTGAGAGGGTTTTGGCAAACCAAAGCGAAGTTGGTGAACGCGGTAATTGTAAACCAGCTCCGAATTCGGAGGCGTTATGGATAGTTGGACTAACGTGGGAATGCTGATATTTGTGACACTGGGGAGTGTTAGGAAGGTGCAGTAATCCCAGGGAAAAGTAAAGCAACAAGCTTTGGACTGCACAGCATAGACAGCGGGTTGAGGCGTGAACAATACGCAATGTGCCTCAAGTGTGCCGAAAACCGGCTGCGACGGGTCAGGGCGTCCAAGAAAGGACGCGAGAGTGTAACTACTAGATATTTGGATGATCACCAACGCGTGACCGGGTGAGGCAGTTACCAAAACACGGAGAAAATAAAGTCCACATGTAGTTAGCAAAGTGCAGCCAGAGATGCCAGCTGGACATTGAAGATTGATGCAACATTGGGTAACTAATTGTGATGGGAGCCTATGAAATAAATGCAGGTTAGCCAGAAGTGATAATAAGGTTGACCTTTTTTTAAAAGTGATTTCAGTGTTATAAAGAAATTCACACGAAGGTAAAAAACTTCACAAAGAATGCGGTGTACGTTTGAAGGGCATGAATGGTGTATGGACGCAGAACGGACTTTCAAAGAGAAGCCCTCGAAGAGACAGACTATTGGAGACAAAAGCTATTGATGCGATCGGGCAGAAGTTGGAAGAATGTAAAGATAAAATTTTCTGTATACGTGGTAAAAGAAATTTTTGACCAGATTTTGGTTGTCTATAGATAGCTGATATTTTTCTTTCTTAAGGCTTTGGTTGCAGGTGATGGCAGGTAGAATGGTGAAGGTAGCGGACAAAATGGGGCTAGGTTGCCGAACTGAGCAGAGTAGGCTAGGAAAGCCGCGGTGAGGGCTAGATTCCGGTCATCGATTTCGTAACGCAACGCGGAATGAAAACAACTAATTATATGGGGTAAAGGAAATAGATTTTGGGCGTGCGTAAGGTGATGATTGGTGTCAGGAATCCACTCTGCGATCCGGTTAGACTATCGTGAAGGATTGTAACTCCGGTTATAGGGTTGTAATCACTGGTCAGCCATGTAAGGTGTCCCATATAACGTCTGCAGGCGTGGGTATGGGTTTGAACCACTGCCAATCTGACTGATCAAATCGTTTGGTCCGTACGGTAATCCGGAAGTACCGTCGAGTTGGCTGATGGCTACCCGAGTAACCAGTATGATCTGAAAAAAAGCAGGGATGTGGCAGTCCGGGGATTTTTCTAGCTGTAAGTAACGGTTATCGTTCTAATAGAAACCAGACAATGAAAATTCTCTTATCTGACGGCCAGCGGGCCAATCTATAGAAGATCAGGGGATGGAGACTTGTAGTTTTATGGGGTAGCCGGATAATAATAGAGACGTAGGGAGATATAAGGCGTGGGCTTAGCCGGGGTGCAAAATAATTTAGTTGGTAAGTGGTGGATGAGGAGAGGGGGCTCATTTGAGAACCAGGAATAAGACAATAGAGGAGGGTAGGATCAAGAAGAGGAATCTGAAAAAGGGAAAGCCGGCGGTCTGGTCGTTGCATCAGCTGTGGGCAAGGACGGCAAGCATAATGAAGAGGAAAGAAGGCACTCTGAGTTGAGGTGAGGCTTTTTGGTGCGAACGCCAACGTGCTGGTATTCCTTAGGGGCAAGAGAAACCAGAAGTGGAATGGGGTCTTAACTTACCACAAGCGTATGCGCAGATCAGTGTGTCTTGGTTATTGAGGAATAGTAATCTGTGTGGTAAGACACGAGTGTACGAGAAAAAGGCAATAAAAGCACGACAAAACCGCTGATTTCTAGCCGGAGACGGGGGAATTAGGTGAAGCTGAGCACCTTTAATCGAAGGGCAAAAAGGTTATTTTCAGGGAGCTACTGTCAGTAAACGTTTTGGCTGCGTAATTGAGTCAACATTGTAGCAGACAAATCATCTCCGACTCTGGGCATCACTATTATTGCGAGATAGCACGGATCTCTATAATGAAGGAAGAAGAGGTATTTATCCATGAGACCTCTAAACCGGAAGCCTAATATGCCGCCGCAGCCAGCAAGGCTAATAGGGCGCTTTCTGGTCTCGTCCGAGACCGTGAGATCCTAGAAATAGTTCAGAGGGCCTCCACCAAAGTAGAAAGGGGTCTATTTCACCTACCTTATCCCGTCCGCCTCTCATTCCTCAACCTCTATCCCCTTGGCTTCAGACGCGTAAGAGGTGATCTGTTTTTGATGTTCCACCTTTTTGATTTAGGTCAAAGCGATTGCTTCCTCTCCGTCTGTTCAGCCTCTTCTCTCCGTGGTCACAGCAGAAAGGTTTTCAAACCGAGGCCACGCACTTCACCAAGGATTACCGTTTTTAGCTAGAGTGCTATCACTCTGTGAAATGCACTTCCGGAAAATATTGTTCTCTGGCAGAACAAAACTATCTTCAAGAAAAACCTAGACCTCTACCTGGGTCTCTCCTAATAATTCCTTGTCATAAAAGCGAAATGGATGTCTTTTATTGCATACATGTCCATGAATGTCGCACCCCCACTCCGCTTAACGCACTGTCCACGGTGAGACACCGCATGATTTTATGTGTATTTTATTCTTGCTGCCATCCCCGCCTCCCCCTGCTTTTATTTATTCCCGCTTCAGCTCGGTGGATCCGACAGAAGATCAAAGATTTCCTCGAGAACCGGGACAAATGGGCTCAAAGCCCCGAACCCATGTAGTACTTCAAGACTTCAAGACTATCAACTCCGAGGGACCACTGATGCTGAAAATCCCCAGGTCTTAATCCCAATATACATAGGCAGTGTTAGAACTCCCCGAGAGTACTCTGTGCAGGCATGGGCTCCCTCGTTGGTTAGAGACCGGCAGGGTCTAGGTACCATACGAAGAAGGTTTACAAAGACCATCCCAGGTCTCCAAAGTGTCCTGTAGGCGGAAAGATCAACAATCCTAAAACCTTCCTCCTTTGGGAGGAGGCGGATGAGAGAGGACTTGATTGAGGCATTTAGACAGCTGGGGGGTATCAGAGACTAACATAACCCTCTTCGAGTTCGATTAGAACTGGGCCCTGACGAGACATAGGTTAGAGCTGAAGAAACCCTGAGTGCTATGCAGCATCGGGGATAGATTCTTTTTGGAGTGGCTAGTGCATGGAAAATCTTGCGGAAGTAGTGTCCTCGTACAAGCTTACACAGTTCAAGGCCAGCCTAGACAAGTTCTGGCCGTCAGTATTCCCCGCTCTTCTGTGAAACCCAAGCTACGTCTCTCGTCATTCACTTCCATTGAAATTCCTCCCACACACCAAATTTACACTAGTCCAACAGTCTTTCTTTCTTGCTCCTCCGCGTACTCCTTTACTTCTGCTCCTTATTATGCATACATTATACTACATTTCAGCTAGTTTTGCGGGTCAGGAAATGTTCCACTCGTCTAACCCGGTGCGTGTTCGTGCTACTTTCTGGCTTTCAGCCCCGCCAAATTGAGAATCCCGGCTTCCCCCGGAAGTAAACCTGGCTTTACAAGCTGAAACTGAATCCGTCAACACTAAAGTGTCAAGAAGATCGTTTTTTGCAGTCAAAGCTCCTCAAGTAACACATTGCCCACCGCAACATTCCGGTAACATGCCGGTAACAAGTGGGCAGAGAAATAGTGGACAATTTATGAGAATAGTCACATAACCAGTCTTCAAATAGCCTTGTGAGTAATAATATGCGATTTTTACTCATATTTATTTCCGTGAATTGCGGTGCAATCGTGGGTCTTTGTTTCAGTCAAGTGAAGGCCAAATTTAAATCTCAAATCGGTTCTGCCCTGTCGCACGCGTCACATTATTCCATCCGTGATTGTGAATCGTTGGGTACATTTTCGAAAACTGCTTTATACTATTCAGTTGCAATGGCCGAAATAAATAAGTGGAAGAAATATCGTATGAAAAAGAAAGAACTCAGTTCTGTGAAGTTTGCTGTTTGTGGAGAAGCCACACTGTGGGAACACCGCTTGAGTTGCCCCAAGTTGGATTTGCCGGGTTAGAGTAATCGTTGTCTTGGTACTTTCATTCTAGGGAATTCGCTTATTAATGCGGCTGCCGAATGCGGCTCTATGATTTCAAGGAATGCTCCGTTTGGCCAACAACGTGAGGCATGCGCGCAAGAGGACACTATTCTGACGGCTTCTCCAATGCAGCCAGCAGTTATGAGCAGTGAGAGCAATCACGCCCGTCTGCCTCCCAGTTGTCACCGTTGGTTTTCATTGCGGTGTGGCAAAACCGTCCATCGTATCAACTTTCATGGGTGAGTGCTTGACGGAGTTCAGCATAGTGTTAACCAAATGAGTACCGTTTGGTGTCAGGCGCATTAAGTGCCAACTGTCGTCAGTGATCTGTGATACTCCGGCCCGGAGTTTCATTAAACAAGTGAAAGGTCCGACCGGTTACTTTGGCTGTGATAAATGTATCCAACGAGGCTTGCAATTTGGAAAAAGGATGACTTTTCCCTGTGTTAAGTGAAAGCTTCGTGACGACGAGGCATTTCGTACCATGCGGCATCGGAAACACCACATCGGCGTGAGTCCCTTTGTTTCCCTCCCCACTGACATGATTCAGGCATTCCCATTAGATTATGTGCACCTTGTCTGTTTGGATGTGATAAATAAACTTCTCGATCTCAGATTGCAGGGTCCTCGCAATTCATTTGGTAGCTTGGATAAAAGTGCCTGCGAGGACCTTGGCAATCGGATGCTCCATTCGCATGCTGCCACTCTGTGTGATTACCAACGGCTTTGTAGCCATGTTCATAATACTGACCGATAGAAAGCCACAGAATTCCGCACATTTTTATTGTACTTGGGACCTGTTTGTCTGAAGGGCTTGTTGAGCGGAGATGCGTATGAGCATTACATGCTGCTTTTGGTTGCTATTTATATTTTGTACCATCCAGTTCTGTACATATTATGCGATGCTTTTGCGGAATCTGTCTTGAGAACATTTGTTCAAAAATTTTCTTCTTTGTGCGGTGTTTCAAATATTACATGCAACGTTCACTTATTAGTTCACCTGCCAAAAGATGTTCTTAATCACGGGAGGCTGGACAAATTTTCCTGCTTTCCATTTGAATCCTATCTACTAAACTTGTAATTTAGTATTATTGGTCCCAGAAGTCCTGCCCAGCAGTTGTACTTCGGACAACCCGGATTCCACTGCCCACATACAAGATGACGTCGGGCAAGCAATTCACCTGTTCTGTGGATGCAAAAATGCTGCCATAGTGAACCACATTATCTTTTCCCACAGCCCACCAAACAACATCGCCATCGCCGATGGTAAACCGGTTGAAATTGTTGACTCATGTGAGGCGTCGGTTGGTGTGAAATATTTTAAAAACCCGTGTCAATTTTTCAGTAAACCCACGCGGTCTAACCATCTGTACATATATTCCGTTGACGGTTTGCAAGATGATGTTGTAACACTGTCTGTTAGTAGCATTGTGTGTAAGTGCTTTCCCATAACTTTTGGTAGTCTCCATGTAAGTGTATCTATACTACACACTTTTACCTATTGATATTTCACTTTTTGATGTGTCTGGTACTTGAAATTTTTAATGAATAATAACACCGCGTATTGCCAACTGCTAACTTTTTTTAGATGTACTAAGTATTTGTTTTCTTATGTGATAAATCTGTGGCCATCGCCCACAGTAACTGGCTGGTTGATGACAAAAGAGTACTTTGACCCAAGTTGTCCACCTTCCAGGTTTATCAGAGATTCCTGTTGGAGGGTTCAAAATCGGCGGATAGTGTTCCAGATTACGAATTCCATGAGGTAGATCACTCAGGTAAATTCGGAGTATACTCTTATGCTGTCAGATAACCTGGAGGATGCAATGGATTTCGAAAGGAAGTTTATCGTTGGAACCGACGGGTCAGCGTCGTCGGATGTCACATTACCGATGATGCCCTTTGCCGGGCGCCATTCCGTCCACCGCAGATGAGATATCACTTCATTCCTTATTCTTCAAGGGTAACCGTTACTTTCACGTCGGGCAAGAGCTCTGAGGAACTCCCTATATCTCAGCGAATTCGTATGAAATCTCCCGTACAATGACCAATGTCTGCAGGACCAGTTTGGACTTGGCCCACTCCTCACCAAGGTGAAGTAAATGCAGCCTTCCTCGTCACGCCTCTACGTAGTCTACCAAAAGTGACAAATGAGGGGAACCGCGGAAGTATGGAGACAGAAGCTGCATTCAACACTCCGAGGTTAGTGGTTTTATAGATCAGGCGATAAGAACATTTGGTATAGCTCGTCTCATCCACTAACCACCAGTCAGTCGGCCGGTCAAATGCAGGACTTCCTACAAAGATGGCAAGGTGATTGATCTATCAACCCCACCTATGATATTCAGACTATATGAAACGTATTCTCTCCTGCTTGAATAGTCCGCGGATCGACCATTCTGTGCTTCCTAATCTTTTTGGTAAACTGTGCATTTTTTACAGGGTTTTGTTCCTATTTTCGCTTCCTTTTGGCTGGATAGTGACTGAGGCTCGCTGTCGTAGTCGTGATCGCTGAGCAATTATATTTTAACTCATCAGGCTTTCGTAATACCTGCGCTGCAATTTTTTTGTTCGGTTTCTGCATCGAATTGAACTGGGCTTTGCCTTGAGGTTTCGAGAAAATATCTAGAACGCGCGAAGTCGGTTACTCGGTGAACGGACCAGAGAATCGTTGGACGAGCTTCACCTTAGCCAGGATTTGTACTTTTTGGTTGAAACATGAACTAAGGAGGCCGCTGGTTTAGTCAATATCATGTTGTCAAGGATCTGGATATATTTACGACCGTGAACTTCAAACTCCAGAGATAAAGCCCTTTCCTACCACCTTTCTACTCAACATTCTCCACTACGGCCAGGTCAAATCGTTCTACAGCTAAGGTCACAGTCACTTACCTGCTCTTATCCATAAATTCCCCAGACTTGATCATCCATCAGCCACCTCACACAACCATCACGCTGTCTTAGCCCAAGAGTCCCCCGTAGCTCCCTCTAATCGCCCTTAGTCAGAAAAATTGTTGTTTTGGTTGACTTCTATCAAATTTTCAGTTATAGCCCCCAGATGGAACATCGTCCGGAGTAAAGGATCTATATTGAGGATACCCGCAAGAGTTCTACACGCTGAGAGAATGCGATCACGTTCGACATCACTTTGCCAACCTCGTCAATGCACAACGCTTTAACTGAGTTCTTTTGTGTGAAACATGAATTTGAACTTGAGCCGTTTTTGAATATCGTGTTTGGACCCCGGTACATGGAACCTCTGGGTCTTACTGTTAAATCCATTTGGTCGCACACCTGAGGTTCGTAGGTATTTGTCAGGTCAGGTCATGTCGGGTCACAGGACTGGTGGCCCGGCCGGCGAGATTCCGGATTCTTACGATCGTAAGCCTCAATTCGTCACCGACCCTAATAGCACACCGGATCCGGACGGGTTTCGGTGAAATGCCGGTAGAGTTCCGGTGATTTTCCGGTAATATGCCGGTGATCTTCCGGAAACGCTACCGGTACCGGCACGGTACCGGTAGGGTAAACGGTGGGTAAGCGAAAAATCGAGGTGCATACCCTCCCTCTACGTACCTCCAGATTCCAAATCCCATTCCTAAGATAATAACGCTTTGTTAGCCGCTATCCAAGGGTGCTCACAGTTACTGTGGTGAAACTGCATTAGCTAAACGCATCAAACTTCCTGTTTCACTAATAACGGTTTCATCGATATTCCATGTACGTTAATAACCTCTCATGTATAAGCGGTTCTTAGAGCGCTCCATCTCGATCGGAAGCAAACTCACTTAAAAGCACCAATGAGTACAAAATTCAGAAGTAACTGTAAGTGATAAATGTTTATGAAAATCACTGTACAAAAGAAGGTTGAACATTTTCTTCCAATGTAATGTTGTGTGCCGGCGAGATCTGGAAGGGGAAGTGCAAATAAAACAATGGTTTGGCGATGTGAACGGTGGTATATATATATATATATATATATATATATATATATATATATAATTCGCATACCTTGCAACGTAAACGAAGAACGTGAAATTATTGAATTGTGATGCACAAATGAAGTATAAATGTTTTAGGTGTATTTCACGGGGGAATTTGAGCCTACCTGGCAGACCGATAACCGAAACCCCGATCCCGAGTGTCCGTAAACCACCTTTTCATGGTGCTGTCGATATCCAAAGGTGGTACCTCTTAGAATCGAGTATTCGTTTTGACGACTTCTGTGAAATTAATTGTGGTACTGATGAAAAAGCTTTACCTATCACAGCGTAGGGAAATTGGTAATTTCCGATTGATAATTTTTCGGGCGTTCCGGTCCAATTATTCCGGAGCGCCAGATCTTCTTCAACTAAACAAGACAACAATCTTCGCATAGTTGATCACAGATCGGTGCCAACATGGCGCCGTAGGGTTTTCACCTTCATTTTAGGCCTAATCAACTATGCAACTTACGAGGCAGGTAAAATGTTTGTTTATTTCCAGGTCTATTTCCAACTTATTAAGATGAACTTCATCGTAAGCCTGGAACGGCTCGAAGGTGGAGGCCACCTCTCACTCACCACGGCTGATGAAACTGTCAAATTTCGCCATTATCCAAGAATGGTCGATCCGCGGACTATTCAAGCAGGAGAGAATACGTTTCATATAGTCTGAATATCATAGGTGGGGTTGATAGATCAATCACCTTGCCATCTTTGTAGGAAGTCCTGCATTTGACCGGCCGACTGACTGGTGGTTAGTGGATGAGACGAGCTATACCAAATGTTCTTATCGCCTGATCTATAAAACCACTAACCTCGGAGTGTTGAATGCAGCCTAAAATGAAGGTGAAAACCCTACGGCGCCATGTTGGCACCGATCTGTGATCAACTATGCAAAGATAATTGTCTTGTTTAGTTGAAGAAGATCTGGCGCTCCGGAATAATTGGACCGGAACGCCCGAAAAATTATCAATCGGAAATTACCAATTTCCCTACGCTGTGATAGGTAAAGCTTTTTCATCAGTACCACAATTAATTTCACAGAAGTCGTCAAAACGAATACTCGATTCTAAGAGGTACCACCTTTGGATATCGACAGCACCATGAAAAGGTGGTTTACGGACACTCGGGATCGGGGTTTCGGTTATCGGTCTGCCAGGTAGGCTCAAATTCCCCCGTGAAATACACCTAAAACATTTATACTTCATTTGTGCATCACAATTCAATAATTTCACGTTCTTCGTTTACGTTGCAAGGTATGCGAATTATATATATATATATATATATATATATATATATATACCACCGTTCACATCGCCAAACCATTGTTTCATTTGCACTTCCCCTTCCAGATCTCGCCGGCACACAACATTACATTGGAAGAAAATGTTCAACCTTCTTTTGTACAGTGATTTTCATAAACATTTATCACTTACAGTTACTTCTGAATTTTGTACTCATTGGTGCTTTTAAGTGAGTTTGCTTCCGATCGAGATGGAGCGCTCTAAGAACCGCTTATACATGAGAGGTTATTAACGTACATGGAATATCGATGAAACCGTTATTAGTGAAACAGGAAGTTTGATGCGTTTAGCTAATGCAGTTTCACCACAGTAACTGTGAGCACCCTTGGATAGCGGCTAACAAAGCGTTATTATCTTAGGAATGGGATTTGGAATCTGGAGGTACGTAGAGGGAGGGTATGCACCTCGATTTTTCGCTTACCCACCGTTTACCCTACCGGTACCGTGCCGGTACCGGTAGCGTTTCCGGAAGATCACCGGCATATTACCGGAAAATCACCGGAACTCTACCGGCATTTCACCGAAACCCGTCCGGATCCGGTGTGCTATTAGGGTCGGTGACGAATTGAGGCTTACGATCGTAAGAATCCGGAATCTCGCCGGCCGGGCCACCAGTCCTGTGACCCGACATGACCTGACCTGACAAATACCTACGAACCTCAGGTGTGCGACCAAATGGATTTAACAGTAAGACCCAGAGGTTCCATGTACCGGGGTCCAAACACGATATTCAAAAACGGCTCAAGTTCAAATTCATGTTTCACACAAAAGAACTCAGTTAAAGCGTTGTGCATTGACGAGGTTGGCAAAGTGATGTCGAACGTGATCGCATTCTCTCAGCGTGTAGAACTCTTGCGGGTATCCTCAATATAGATCCTTTACTCCGGACGATGTTCCATCTGGGGGCTATAACTGAAAATTTGATAGAAGTCAACCAAAACAACAATTTTTCTGACTAAGGGCGATTAGAGGGAGCTACGGGGGACTCTTGGGCTAAGACAGCGTGATGGTTGTGTGAGGTGGCTGATGGATGATCAAGTCTGGGGAATTTATGGATAAGAGCAGGTAAGTGACTGTGACCTTAGCTGTAGAACGATTTGACCTGGCCGTAGTGGAGAATGTTGAGTAGAAAGGTGGTAGGAAAGGGCTTTATCTCTGGAGTTTGAAGTTCACGGTCGTAAATATATCCAGATCCTTGACAACATGATATTGACTAAACCAGCGGCCTCCTTAGTTCATGTTTCAACCAAAAAGTACAAATCCTGGCTAAGGTGAAGCTCGTCCAACGATTCTCTGGTCCGTTCACCGAGTAACCGACTTCGCGCGTTCTAGATATTTTCTCGAAACCTCAAGGCAAAGCCCAGTTCAATTCGATGCAAAAACCGAACAAAAAAATTGCAGCGCAGGTATTACGAAAGCCTGATGAGTTAAAATATAATTGCTCAGCGATCACGACTACGACAGCGAGCCTCAGTCACTATCCAGCCAAAAGGAAGCGAAAATAGGAACAAAACCCTGTAAAAAATGCACAGTTTACCAAAAAGATTAGGAAGCACAGAATGGTCGATCCGCGGACTATTCAAGCAGGAGAGAATACGTTTCATATAGTCTGAATATCATAGGTGGGGTTGATAGATCAATCACCTTGCCATCTTTGTAGGAAGTCCTGCATTTGACCGGCCGACTGACTGGTGGTTAGTGGATGAGACGAGCTATACCAAATGTTCTTATCGCCTGATCTATAAAACCACTAACCTCGGAGTGTTGAATGCAGCTTCTGTCTCCATACTTCCGCGGTTCCCCTCATTTGTCACTTTTGGTAGACTACGTAGAGGCGTGACGAGGAAGGCTGCATTTACTTCACCTTGGTGAGGAGTGGGCCAAGTCCAAACTGGTCCTGCAGACATTGGTCATTGTACGGGAGATTTCATACGAATTCGCTGAGATATAGGGAGTTCCTCAGAGCTCTTGCCCGACGTGAAAGTAACGGTTACCCTTGAAGAATAAGGAATGAAGTGATATCTCATCTGCGGTGGACGGAATGGCGCCCGGCAAAGGGCATCATCGGTAATGTGACATCCGACGACGCTGACCCGTCGGTTCCAACGATAAACTTCCTTTCGAAATCCATTGCATCCTCCAGGTTATCTGACAGCATAAGAGTATACTCCGAATTTACCTGAGTGATCTACCTCATGGAATTCGTAATCTGGAACACTATCCGCCGATTTTGAACCCTCCAACAGGAATCTCTGATAAACCTGGAAGGTGGACAACTTGGGTCAAAGTACTCTTTTGTCATCAACCAGCCAGTTACTGTGGGCGATGGCCACAGATTTATCACATAAGAAAACAAATACTTAGTACATCTAAAAAAAGTTAGCAGTTGGCAATACGCGGTGTTATTATTCATTAAAAATTTCAAGTACCAGACACATCAAAAAGTGAAATATCAATAGGTAAAAGTGTGTAGTATAGATACACTTACATGGAGACTACCAAAAGTTATGGGAAAGCACTTACACACAATGCTACTAACAGACAGTGTTACAACATCATCTTGCAAACCGTCAACGGAATATATGTACAGATGGTTAGACCGCGTGGGTTTACTGAAAAATTGACACGGGTTTTTAAAATATTTCACACCAACCGACGCCTCACATGAGTCAACAATTTCAACCGGTTTACCATCGGCGATGGCGATGTTGTTTGGTGGGCTGTGGGAAAAGATAATGTGGTTCACTATGGCAGCATTTTTGCATCCACAGAACAGGTGAATTGCTTGCCCGACGTCATCTTGTATGTGGGCAGTGGAATCCGGGTTGTCCGAAGTACAACTGCTGGGCAGGACTTCTGGGACCAATAATACTAAATTACAAGTTTAGTAGATAGGATTCAAATGGAAAGCAGGAAAATTTGTCCAGCCTCCCGTGATTAAGAACATCTTTTGGCAGGTGAACTAATAAGTGAACGTTGCATGTAATATTTGAAACACCGCACAAAGAAGAAAATTTTTGAACAAATGTTCTCAAGACAGATTCCGCAAAAGCATCGCATAATATGTACAGAACTGGATGGTACAAAATATAAATAGCAACCAAAAGCAGCATGTAATGCTCATACGCATCTCCGCTCAACAAGCCCTTCAGACAAACAGGTCCCAAGTACAATAAAAATGTGCGGAATTCTGTGGCTTTCTATCGGTCAGTATTATGAACATGGCTACAAAGCCGTTGGTAATCACACAGAGTGGCAGCATGCGGATGGAGCATCCGATTGCCAAGGTCCTCGCAGGCACTTTTATCCAAGCTACCAAATGAATGGCGAGGACCCTGCAATCTGAGATCGAGAAGTTTATTTATCACATCCAAACAGACAAGGTGCACATAATCTAATGGGAATGCCTGAATCGTGTCAGTGGGGAGGGAAACAAAGGGACTCACGCCGATGTGGTGTTTCCGATGCCGCATGGTACGAAATGCCTCGTCGTCACGAAGCTTTCACTTAACACAGGGAAAAGTCATCCTTTTTCCAAATTGCAAGCCTCGTTGGATACATTTATCACAGCCAAAGTAACCGGTCGGACCTTTCACTTGTTTAATGAAACTCCGGGCCGGAGTATCACAGATCACTGACGACAGTTGGCACTTAATGCGCCTGACACCAAACGGTACTCATTTGGTTAACACTATGCTGAACTCCGTCAAGCACTCACCCATGAAAGTTGATACGATGGACGGTTTTGCCACACCGCAATGAAAACCAACGGTGACAACTGGGAGGCAGACGGGCGTGATTGCTCTCACTGCTCATAACTGCTGGCTGCATTGGAGAAGCCGTCAGAATAGTGTCCTCTTGCGCGCATGCCTCACGTTGTTGGCCAAACGGAGCATTCCTTGAAATCATAGAGCCGCATTCGGCAGCCGCATTAATAAGCGAATTCCCTAGAATGAAAGTACCAAGACAACGATTACTCTAACCCGGCAAATCCAACTTGGGGCAACTCAAGCGGTGTTCCCACAGTGTGGCTTCTCCACAAACAGCAAACTTCACAGAACTGAGTTCTTTCTTTTTCATACGATATTTCTTCCACTTATTTATTTCGGCCATTGCAACTGAATAGTATAAAGCAGTTTTCGAAAATGTACCCAACGATTCACAATCACGGATGGAATAATGTGACGCGTGCGACAGGGCAGAACCGATTTGAGATTTAAATTTGGCCTTCACTTGACTGAAACAAAGACCCACGATTGCACCGCAATTCACGGAAATAAATATGAGTAAAAATCGCATATTATTACTCACAAGGCTATTTGAAGACTGGTTATGTGACTATTCTCATAAATTGTCCACTATTTCTCTGCCCACTTGTTACCGGCATGTTACCGGAATGTTGCGGTGGGCAATGTGTTACTTGAGGAGCTTTGACTGCAAAAAACGATCTTCTTGACACTTTAGTGTTGACGGATTCAGTTTCAGCTTGTAAAGCCAGGTTTACTTCCGGGGGAAGCCGGGATTCTCAATTTGGCGGGGCTGAAAGCCAGAAAGTAGCACGAACACGCACCGGGTTAGACGAGTGGAACATTTCCTGACCCGCAAAACTAGCTGAAATGTAGTATAATGTATGCATAATAAGGAGCAGAAGTAAAGGAGTACGCGGAGGAGCAAGAAAGAAAGACTGTTGGACTAGTGTAAATTTGGTGTGTGGGAGGAATTTCAATGGAAGTGAATGACGAGAGACGTAGCTTGGGTTTCACAGAAGAGCGGGGAATACTGACGGCCAGAACTTGTCTAGGCTGGCCTTGAACTGTGTAAGCTTGTACGAGGACACTACTTCCGCAAGATTTTCCATGCACTAGCCACTCCAAAAAGAATCTATCCCCGATGCTGCATAGCACTCAGGGTTTCTTCAGCTCTAACCTATGTCTCGTCAGGGCCCAGTTCTAATCGAACTCGAAGAGGGTTATGTTAGTCTCTGATACCCCCCAGCTGTCTAAATGCCTCAATCAAGTCCTCTCTCATCCGCCTCCTCCCAAAGGAGGAAGGTTTTAGGATTGTTGATCTTTCCGCCTACAGGACACTTTGGAGACCTGGGATGGTCTTTGTAAACCTTCTTCGTATGGTACCTAGACCCTGCCGGTCTCTAACCAACGAGGGAGCCCATGCCTGCACAGAGTACTCTCGGGGAGTTCTAACACTGCCTATGTATATTGGGATTAAGACCTGGGGATTTTCAGCATCAATGGTCCCTCGGAGTTGATAGTCTTGAAGTCTTGAAGTACTACATGGGTTCGGGGCTTTGAGCCCATTTGTCCCGGTTCTCGAGGAAATCTTTGATCTTCTGTCGGATCCACCGAGCTGAAGCGGGAATAAATAAAAGCAGGTGGAGGCGGGGATGGCAGCAAGAATAAAATACACATAAAATCATGCGGTGTCTCACCGTGGACAGTGCGTTAAGCGGAGTGGGGGTGCGACATTCATGGACATGTATGCAATAAAAGACATCCATTTCGCTTTTATGACAAGGAATTATTAGGAGAGACCCAGGTAGAGGTCTAGGTTTTTCTTGAAGATAGTTTTGTTCTGCCAGAGAACAATATTTTCCGGAAGTGCATTTCACAGAGTGATAGCACTCTAGCTAAAAACGGTAATCCTTGGTGAAGTGCGTGGCCTCGGTTTGAAAACCTTTCTGCTGTGACCACGGAGAGAAGAGGCTGAACAGACGGAGAGGAAGCAATCGCTTTGACCTAAATCAAAAAGGTGGAACATCAAAAACAGATCACCTCTTACGCGTCTGAAGCCAAGGGGATAGAGGTTGAGGAATGAGAGGCGGACGGGATAAGGTAGGTGAAATAGACCCCTTTCTACTTTGGTGGAGGCCCTCTGAACTATTTCTAGGATCTCACGGTCTCGGACGAGACCAGAAAGCGCCCTATTAGCCTTGCTGGCTGCGGCGGCATATTAGGCTTCCGGTTTAGAGGTCTCATGGATAAATACCTCTTCTTCCTTCATTATAGAGATCCGTGCTATCTCGCAATAATAGTGATGCCCAGAGTCGGAGATGATTTGTCTGCTACAATGTTGACTCAATTACGCAGCCAAAACGTTTACTGACAGTAGCTCCCTGAAAATAACCTTTTTGCCCTTCGATTAAAGGTGCTCAGCTTCACCTAATTCCCCCGTCTCCGGCTAGAAATCAGCGGTTTTGTCGTGCTTTTATTGCCTTTTTCTCGTACACTCGTGTCTTACCACACAGATTACTATTCCTCAATAACCAAGACACACTGATCTGCGCATACGCTTGTGGTAAGTTAAGACCCCATTCCACTTCTGGTTTCTCTTGCCCCTAAGGAATACCAGCACGTTGGCGTTCGCACCAAAAAGCCTCACCTCAACTCAGAGTGCCTTCTTTCCTCTTCATTATGCTTGCCGTCCTTGCCCACAGCTGATGCAACGACCAGACCGCCGGCTTTCCCTTTTTCAGATTCCTCTTCTTGATCCTACCCTCCTCTATTGTCTTATTCCTGGTTCTCAAATGAGCCCCCTCTCCTCATCCACCACTTACCAACTAAATTATTTTGCACCCCGGCTAAGCCCACGCCTTATATCTCCCTACGTCTCTATTATTATCCGGCTACCCCATAAAACTACAAGTCTCCATCCCCTGATCTTCTATAGATTGGCCCGCTGGCCGTCAGATAAGAGAATTTTCATTGTCTGGTTTCTATTAGAACGATAACCGTTACTTACAGCTAGAAACATCCCCGGACTGCCACATCCCTGCTTTCTTTCAGATCATACTGGTTACTCGGGTAGCCATCAGCCAACTCGACGGTACTTCCGGATTACCGTACGGACCAAACGATTTGATCAGTCAGATTGGCAGTGGTTCAAACCCATACCCACGCCTGCAGACGTTATATGGGACACCTTACATGGCTGACCAGTGATTACAACCCTATAACCGGAGTTACAATCCTTCACGATAGTCTAACCGGATCGCAGAGTGGATTCCTGACACCAATCATCACCTTACGCACGCCCAAAATCTATTTCCTTTACCCCATATAATTAGTTGTTTTCATTCCGCGTTGCGTTACGAAATCGATGACCGGAATCTAGCCCTCACCGCGGCTTTCCTAGCCTACTCTGCTCAGTTCGGCAACCTAGCCCCATTTTGTCCGCTACCTTCACCATTCTACCTGCCATCACCTGCAACCAAAGCCTTAAGAAAGAAAAATATCAGCTATCTATAGACAACCAAAATCTGGTCAAAAATTTCTTTTACCACGTATACAGAAAATTTTATCTTTACATTCTTCCAACTTCTGCCCGATCGCATCAATAGCTTTTGTCTCCAATAGTCTGTCTCTTCGAGGGCTTCTCTTTGAAAGTCCGTTCTGCGTCCATACACCATTCATGCCCTTCAAACGTACACCGCATTCTTTGTGAAGTTTTTTTACCTTCGTGTGAATTTCTTTATAACACTGAAATCACTTTTAAAAAAAGGTCAACCTTATTATCACTTCTGGCTAACCTGCATTTATTTCATAGGCTCCCATCACAATTAGTTACCCAATGTTGCATCAATCTTCAATGTCCAGCTGGCATCTCTGGCTGCACTTTGCTAACTACATGTGGACTTTATTTTCTCCGTGTTTTGGTAACTGCCTCACCCGGTCACGCGTTGGTGATCATCCAAATATCTAGTAGTTACACTCTCGCGTCCTTTCTTGGACGCCCTGACCCGTCGCAGCCGGTTTTCGGCACACTTGAGGCACATTGCGTATTGTTCACGCCTCAACCCGCTGTCTATGCTGTGCAGTCCAAAGCTTGTTGCTTTACTTTTCCCTGGGATTACTGCACCTTCCTAACACTCCCCAGTGTCACAAATATCAGCATTCCCACGTTAGTCCAACTATCCATAACGCCTCCGAATTCGGAGCTGGTTTACAATTACCGCGTTCACCAACTTCGCATTGGTTTGCCAAAACCCTCTCAGCTCTATTGTTTCATTTTTGCTACTGTGTGATTCTTAAAGTTCAAAATCGTGAATATCCCACATTGTTGTGTACTGTTGTATTCACTGTTCATGCCTTGTGCATGTTTCTTGACCACGGACCAGAAGCGTACCATTATCATCTTTGTCATCGTCACCTGAATCCAGGTTTGGTGTAACACCAGTGGACAGCAGCTGCCTACACTTGTTATTGGTAAGCGGCGGATTATAGGGTGCTGACCACATGCGTAAAGCATTCAGGTCGAATTGGGCTTTGATATCAGCCGGACTTCCAACAATCTTGACATCGTCTGTGGCGAAGCCGCAAGGAGACCCTAGCTCTCTCGCCAAGTCGTTTATGAAAACAGGGAACTGTGGTGGTCCTAAGAAGGATCCCTGTGAAACCCCACCTCTGGCTTCCGTGAACGATGAGGTGGAGTCCGCCGCCCTGACGGAACCCCTGGGTTCTCAGGCAATCCCTCAACCATCTCATTAATGGGACATACATTTTTGTCTGCCAGTTAAGGGATGAGAAGACGAGTAATCATACGCCTGGAGGTCTGGGTACCACACCCCTACCCGGTCACTCCTGTCCAGGCTTCCTGTCACTTCATCCAGGAAGGTAAGTGGGCCCCTGAGACATAACATCCTTGGCGAATCCGCTCCGCTCCACTCTAACTAGGTCACGGATTTTCAGGTAACGGGCAGCTTCACACCTGATGCATCACCAGATGTATTTTAATACAACTATTAGGAGATTTGCCGGGTGATAAGATGAGATTAGGTCTCTTCATCTACTCCTTTGAATCAGGAAAACATGTGAAACTCTCCAGTCCTCTGATGTCCTCCCCTCTTTGATGGTAATGTTTTAGTGCTTCTGGATATGGGGTAATTACCTCTACCAGTGGCCGCAGAATATCTGGATGAATTTCACCAGGCCTCTCGGCTTTAGGCTGACTCAGGCCGTGGAGAGCTGACTTCATCCCCACCAAGTATGATCGCCACTTCTGACAGTTTGTACAGCTGGCTAATGGGACGCTGTAGCTATTGGCCTGGGTCTTCAATAAAGAAAGTTCGGAAGTATTCCAGAAGCTTATCAAATCCCCGTCCTGGATTGATGGCGCTGTCCTCTGTTGGTTTGGGAGCCTCCAGCAGCCGCCTTCTTCGTCCCTCGGACTGTGAATAGTTGAACTATGCTTTGGGCGAAGTTTTGCTTCTTTGCGAGAGCCAGCTGTAACCCGACTTTATCCGCCTTTTGTATCCCTAATGCCGAGTTTCGCAATCTCAAATGCCTCAGATTTCTGGTGTTTTCATGGTTTTTCCGGAAGCATTTCCAAGTCTGGGACTTCTTTTGCTGAGCCTTAGTCACCGCACTCGCCCATCACAAAGGAGGTTCCTTCATCCCACCCTCAAGAGCCGGGAGAATTCACCACCTTAAAGAATTAGATTACGTTGTTTATGATTCCACACGCCATCTACTTTGCTGGATGGACAAAAGTAGCTTAACTGCTGAGCCTTCAACACAACTTTGTTAACATCTTTCAGTCTGAAATTTATCCCCCACTCGTCAGGAGGCTTTCCGTGACCCACTGAATAAACGAACAGCGAAGTATTATGGTGACTTTTACCGGGGGCTGCAGTGATCCCAGGTCCCGCAAGTCGACTGAATACTTGGCCATTAAGACATCCGTTATACTGGGGCTATGCCCGTCCTCCAGTGTGAGATGGCAAGCTTGCTGAAAAAGGGTCTTTTCGTGGACCGCACCAATGAGATCATGGCCCAGATAAAACCCTTGCAACCATCCACTTTCCGAATCCACTTCTGAGGCTTTAGGTCCTCGACTATTAAGGTTTGATTACCCTTACCAGTGGCTTTTTGCTTGTAGTTCACGAGGCACGTGCTTTCTGTTGCAGTCTCTGAAAGACTGCGGAGGCCCCGGATAAGGGAAACTTTCTGATCCTTAGAAGTGACTGTGGCAGAAACCACCTGGATACTGGGTGTCCTCAGACAGGTGCCCTGGATTTTCCGTAGATCTTTAGCTGCTAGCAACGGTACCACTCGGCCCACTCCGCCACCCTCCCTGTCTAGCTTATAGTTAGAATACCCTGAGTGCCAAAGTGGTTTCGTGTAAGCTTTGTCCTTTACCTATGTTTCGCAGAGAGCAATACGATCTGCTTTGGTGCTCCTAACTTGAAGTTCTTTTCGCCTGTTGCATACAATACAGTCATTACCGTAGAGTATAAGTAGACCGCTTTACACTCCTGAGCAGCTTCTGTTACTAGAGATTCCGCCATCGAGCTTCGGGAGCGAGTGCTGCCCCCATTTTTTGCCACCGAAGCTGGCAGCTGGATGGCGGAGGGACTGTGACTTTGCTTTAGTCTGCCACAGTATCCCTTTTCCATTCATTTGAATCCACTTTGTAGAGGCCCCCTGTAAAGTACTCTCTGTAGCAACCGGTCGTGGAAAATCCCCCCTTTTTTCCCTCGCGATTCAGTGTTTTTTTCCCAACATCACTCATTTCCATACACTATTGACTTGTCTTTACGAACTGGTTGTTTTTCTGGACCAATTGTTGTTTGTTCGCGCCCAGAGCGCTATTTTGGGACATCCTTGCTCAGGACCTGCGTGACGCACGTGCTGTCTGCTCACACGCTGCTATTCGGTTTCTCGTTGTTGAGTCTTTGTGATCGTATTATTGAGGTTTGTATATTGTTTATGTCATTGTTTATTGTAATAATCTAGTATCGTAGAATTATCACGGATAATCGCCTTCTGATTTCGGGATCCGTTGCGAATTTGGCTACGCATTGCTCAAACGTTCGTAACAATACTCAATAGATCTATTTGGAACGAGGAAAATTCACGCAAAATGCCAAGGAAAGGATCAAAAGCAGTCGAACCCGGACAGGAAGTAATACGGCAAGTCTCTGGGGAGGTTTTGGGTACATATGATTCGTTAGTTAATGCTAGGTCGCCTAGTCCTGTCAGTGCTAGCTCATGTGTTATTGAAAGCAATATTGATCGTAAGGATGTTGATCTATATAAGCTGAGAATAATAGAACTAGAGCAACAGTTACTTTCGGCTAGACTACAGGCGCATGAAGCAGAGAAGTGTACACATAAACAGCGAGAGTATAGGACCAGTGACTTCGACACTTCCGATAGGTTAGAGTGCAACAAGGTAGGGAACCCCACGCAGGTCGCCGACTACAAACCACCATCGATCGATCTGCCTAGAGTGGAGTTAACGGTTTTCGACGGGCGAGATGAGCAATATTGCAAGTTTGTCAAACAGTTCGAGACGTTCGTTGAAAACAAGGTAACCGACCCTGGGCAAAGGCTTCTCTAACTTACTCACTACTGCCGAGGCCGAGCGCGAGAAGCTATCGACGGATGCACCATGCTCGATCCAGAACAAGGCTACACAAGGGCAAGAAAGATTCTGAGAAGAATTCTGGGAAGAATTTCTGAACACCTTGAAGAAATTAGGAGACATAAGAAACCCACGATGTTTGACCCCTGGCCATACGACACGGACTGGAGAACTACATGCCTTTTCCGATGCATCCGAAGTCGGTTATGGAGCTGTGGTGTACGGACGATGGCGCGCAGGAGATGGACAATATACCACGAGGATCCTGTTCGCCAAAGCCCGCGTTGCTCCACTGAAGTCGGTCTCAATCCCACGCCTTGAACTCAGCGCAGCCGTGTTGGCAGTCAGGGTGGTGCAAGCTGTGAAGAGATGTTTCGATCTCTACATTTGGTCGGTGAGCTTTTGGACGGATTCAACGATAGTACTTTACTACATTAACAACGTCCGGAGCCGGTTCAGTACTTTCGTTGCTAACCGGCTCACGATTATCCACGATGAATCGGCCACGCACCAGTGGAGTCATGTCAGGTCTGGCGATAATCCGGCCGACCTGTGCTCCCGAGGTGCGAACAACTTCAGGCAACTGGACACGTGGACGAGAGGGCCGAACTTCCTGCAATTGCCCAAACAGGACTGGCCCGTGTTCGAATTAAAAACCCCTACGGAATTGGAACTGGAGATCAAAGGCGTAGTGATAGCAACCAACGTTGTCGAAGCGTCGCCCATTTTATCGCGACTGGTCAGGTTTTCCTCCTGGATGAAGACGCTTCGTTCGCTAGTTTGGTTAACCAGGTTCAAGATAAGTTTACTAGTCATGAAAGGGCTACGGCCCTCAGGTCGGATACGGGTCGGCCCGATAGATCCCGATGAGCTACAAGCGGCAGAGTACGATATTTTCAGAATGATACAACGCGAGGCTTTCGCCCAAGAACTCAAGAGGGCGGAAGAAGTGGGGCTGACCAATGAAGACATGCCATCTCCAAGAGGCGAGCTGAAGCGTTTAAACCCCAAAATCATCAACGGACTGCTGCGGGTGGATGGTAGGCTGACCAACGCCCACCTGAACTTCGACATAAGGTATCCTATACTGCTGCCTGCGAGACAACCTGTAGTAGAGCTAATGATTCAACACGTCCACGCCGTGGAGGGACATGCCTGGGAAAGTCACGTGACGAGCGTCATCCGAAAGCGTCTTTGGTTGTTGAGAGGACGAGAGACTGTAAAACGCGTGATCCGACGGTGTGTGCAATGCAGGAGACGCAATGCCACAGCAGGCAAACAACTCATGGCCCCGCTACCAGAATGCAGGGTAACTACGGGCTGGTGGCCGTTCAGTGACACCGGGTTGGACTATTTCGGGCCCTTATGGATCAAGTGCGGGAAAAGATTAGAAAAGCGATACGGATGTATCATGACGTGCATGAAATCACGTGTGGTACACCTAGAAGTCGCACATTCGATGACGACCGATTCGTTTCTACGGGCCTTGCAAAGATTTATCAACCGAAGAGGCGTACCGGCCGATATATACTCAGATAATGGATCGAACTTTGTGGGCGCTCAACGGGAATTGCAGCGTTGGCACAAGAACATAAACAGAGACGAACTGCAGAACCGAACCGTGGCCTACGGCATACGCTGGCATTTCAACCCCCCACAGGCCAGTCACCGAGGCGGCATATGGGAACGCATGATCCGGTCCGCCAGACGGATATTGCTGTCAATCATGGAGCAGCAGCCGCCCGACGACGAGACGCTGAACACCGTCATGACTGAGGTGGAGCGAATCCTGAACAACCGCCCCCTGGTTCCAGTATTGAACGGCGACCCCACCCACCTGGCGCTCACCCCGAACGACTTATTGACGTTAAGGTCGAACGAGGGTTTCCAAGGGCCGGTAAACCTTCGTGGGAGCTACCTCCACGGGTGGAAGCAAGCGAACTATCTGGCCAAGGTCTTCTGGAGGCGCTGGCTACGGGAGTACCTACCGGATTTGCAGACTCGACAGAAGTGGCTGGCCAAAACAAGACCATTCAAAGTTGGGGACGTGGTTATGATCGCCGACGAACGCGCACATTTCAGCGCTTGGTCTTTGGGAGTAGTTATGGAAACCATCAAAAGCACTGACGAAATGATAAGAACGGTGAAGGTGAAGACAGCTAACGGAGTGCTCATTCGTGACATACGCAGTATTAACCTACTCGAGAGCGAAGATGGAGGAGCTGATAACCCTGAGGCCTAGTAAACCTTTTTCACACCAGTAATCGAGGTGGATAAAGAAACACCATGTATACCACACAATCTCCGTCAAACACGTTAAGGTGCTCGCGGTCCTTTCGTTGACATCACAGAAGGTTCTTTCCGATATGTGGTGATGAGTGCGATTCCATTATACATCCCGATACATACACGCAGGCACGACGCACTCTACATCCCGTAAAACCATCATACGTGTGACAGTGTTCTTTGTTTGCCTTTTGTTGACGCTACCGAATGCCCCTTCCATATGTGGAATTAGCGGAGCTCAGGTCACACATACATGCTACATTTTACTCGTTTTCTTGCCACGCGGTCTTTTGTTGACATTGCAGAAAGTCCTCCTTTGATGTGTAGTCATACCTGTGATTTCATTGTAACCCCGGCACACACACGCACACACACACACACACGCACACACACGCACACACACACACGCGCACACACACACACACTCAAGCACGTACATCCAGGACCGGACGGCCCCTTACGAGGACAACGTCTATGTGACCATTCACGCCCGCCATCGGTCATTTGGTCTTGTGGAAGATGTAGACTAGCCTCACGTCTATGTATCCAGTGGATTAGGTGCGACCAGTAGTAGAACGTTGACGACGAGCATTAGACGCGCGCACTGACAGCAGGTCCTAGGCAGGTAGGAAGAATCAGTACCTTTATACCGAACCTTTGACTTTGCTAAGGATCCAGGAGGATTTTGGTGGGCGGTGTAACAACCGGTCGTGGAAAATCCCCCCTTTTTCCCCTCGCGATTCAGTGTTTTTTTTCCCAACATCACTCATTTCCATACACTATTGACTTGTCTTTACGAACTGGTTGTTTTTCTGGACCAATTGTTGTTTGTTCGCGCCCAGAGCGCTATTTTGGGACATCCTTGCTCAGGACCTGCGTGACGCACGTGCTGTCTGCTCACACGCTGCCATTCGGTTTCTCGTTGTTGAGTCTTTGTGATCGTATTATTGAGGTTTGTATATTGTTTATGTCCTTGTTTATTTTAATAATCTAGTATCGTAGAATTATCACGGATAATCGCCTTCTGATTTCGGGATCCGTTGCGAATTTGGCTACGCATTGCTCAAACGTTCGTAACACTCTCCTGAGGGCTCAAGTTCCGGTCACATCGAGCCAGGTGAACTGTCTGGAACTTTTGGCGCTTGGGTGAGCACCCGTTTTCGACTGTCAGCTTTGGGCATCTTGTCCCTTTTGCTGGGTCTGAGAAGCTGTACTTATTCTCAGTAACTTCGCCAGGTTCAGTTTGAATATGCCTGCCAGAGGATGGGCGGATTTTCTCTGCTCCTGCCAAGAAAACATCTCTATAAATACGATTCCCGAATTATACCCAAACGGGGCTTTCCTAACTTCGGTTCCCCTGTAAGTCAAGCTTTCACTTTCTTAGCCGCGTGACCCGTTTTAGTAATGCGTTCTGCGGGATACCTAAGTATCTTGGGAGATCTACAACGTGCTGACTGAGTTTCCCTTACATCGGTTTGATGCTCTACAGGGTAATTCGTGAATGCCCTTAATTTGCCACACTCATTTGCCTGCTCACAGCTATCTCGGAATATGACCTGGCCGTGATACCGCCCTGGTTAGGGGTCTGGACCTCATCCCGGAGTTTCCTATAAAAAATCCCACTTTCTCATCCCGGCTGTGTCCCACATTTGGGTTACTCCGTTCTATGTTTCGGCCTTTACCTGGCCCAGTGGCTTCTATGGGGGCGATTTTAGAATGACTTTGCCTGCAGCAACCGTCACATGCTTGGCCAACCCACTTTAGCATCTGGCGTTTCCCATGCACATGCAACACTCCAGCCGATAGTTTGCTGCTATTTTCGTGGAGCCGCGGTTTGCAGACGTCACATCTTACGTCATCGTGCATTTCGTGGCCACAGCCCTCTCTGCCGCAGGGGAAATATGACGGTGGGCGTGAACCCAAGTTACCTTTTGCAGCCTGGCTTTCAAGGGCTGGTCTGGTAGGCACCGAAAAATATGCACGGTAGAGATGGACCAGAAAGGAAAAGTTCCTAGAACAGAGACAGTCTAGAGCGGTGCAAAATTAGAGTGGCTGCGGAATATGGTGATGGTATCGGACAAGTAAAGCGCCAGAAACCACAGCGATACTTGCACTGGAAGGCCGCTTACCTGGAAATTTGTCAAAGCTAGCTGCATTTCCCTCGGGCATTTCTTCTGATACTGCACCCGGTAGATCCAGTGTGGCTGTTTCGGTTCCAAATTCCGTCCAGCCGGGTGCAATGTGGATGGGAGTAATAATTGGCGGCCCCCTGGTAAATCGGCCTTGATGTGATATTTTATTGGGCTACCGGAGTGGATTTTTCAGTGAAGAAGACTCTTTTGTTGCTTCCACTTTTCTAACCAGATTTCCGAAGCTTTATCCAGGGACACCCCTAAGGGCTGCTCGAGGAGCAGCTGTTCGCGACTCATTACCACAAAGGTATCTCACCAAGATAGCAAGGATGAGAACGAGGAAGGTGAACCCCTCGACCGCGGAAATGATGGTGGCCGCAAAACAATACCAGCAAGATGGCGGTGGGAGAGGGTAGTCCAAAATCTGTCACGAAAATACATAGAAGTATCGGATGATGAATTTTCAATCAACCACGATATTACATCGACCGCCGAACTTCCCCCTGGTGGCAAGCAACCCAGATAA
Organism: Fasciola hepatica; assembly: GCA_948099385.1. Taxonomy (NCBI): domain Eukaryota; kingdom Metazoa; phylum Platyhelminthes; class Trematoda; order Plagiorchiida; family Fasciolidae; genus Fasciola; species Fasciola hepatica. The sequence goes on along the minus strand of CANUEZ040000072.1, from coordinate 7,425,855 downwards.
GCGTCCGACTAAGGCTCCCTTACCTCCCCCCCCCGCTCCCGAGATTCTGAAGTTCACAGGGTACAGCGGTACGCCCGGTAACCCCTTCCCTTGAAGTGTGCGAGGATTTACAGCAATGCGCCCGCACACCTTCTAACTTAGTAACCCCGGTGCCAGTCGGCCTCCTCAAGCAAGCACGCCTTCCTCACGTCTTTGCACACAATCCCCTTCGCCTCTGGTTTCTCTCACCTCGTCCAAGGAAGGTCTCCATGCCTTTACTACGCCCAGTCATGGGATAAATCAAGAGCGTATTATGGCACACAGCTCTGGTTCTCCGTGTAACGGCCCCCAAAAGCCCTTAGAAATCTGAATAACGGCCCAAAAGCTGCCCTAGGTTTTCTGACATTTCCCGAATGACGGCAAACACGTTTCCTTTATCTCTAGCCCCGGAGATGGGGTCAACATTGGGAAGTCGTTAGCGTCGTAATTGCAAAGAAAGGTAGGCCAGCCGATCGAACATCCTGGTCCTTTTTCTCCGATGTACCTCGCGAGGTAAAGTCACCCGAGATTTCTTCCGACCTCATGAGTAGCTATTGAGATGCAGTAGAGAATTCGTGTATAAGCCTCAACCTGCTGTCGACAAAGGTGCCAAAACCAGTAGATTTCTTTTCTTTTCAGTGCTTTCTGCCATGGAATCCGTCCAATACCAGGTGTGGCCAGACAGCCCCGGTAAAAACCCTTTTAAATACTTCGCCTGCTTGGACACCCAGCACCGAGGCAGACGACTCCGGCTTTGGTGTTGTAAAAGGTTTCAAGAGAATTACGCGAGACTCACTGAATAGCAATACACTGTAGGGTGGTTTATCTACCGGGACCCTCCAGGCATAAGCAACTACCCAGTAATCGATTTCGGATTCGTCACAAAATGCACGGTTTTCGGTCCGGCCAGCCCCATGTTGGCCTTCGCTACGCACGCCTCTGGAGATTTCATAAGTGTCTAGACCCCGAACGAGGCACACCCAATCGTGCCGTTGGTAGCTTCCTATATTATTCAGAGGCTGATCCCAATCCAACTTTGCCCTACACAACCTTTGCAAAGGCGGTTTTGCGGGTGGGCACAGTGGCACAACCAGGCCTAAAGGATCACATCAGTAACTCAAGTTTGACAATATGCCTCTTCTATTTGTTGATTTATCGAGTAATCAAAAATAAAAAGCTAAACAACCGGATCTAACGTCCCACCGTGCTCCTAATGCTGGCTTACAATTAGAATCCAGGTGAGGCGGGGGAAGGGAAAGGCTCTGCACACTTAGTGTCATGAAAAACGTCTCTAACTCAGATAGAGTATATGTTCGTTTCCTCAGCTTGAACCCAGCCTTCATCGGTCATCCGGTCATCTCCTCCATGTTTCTATAAGCCTCGCCACGGGCAGCGAATGACTGGGGGTATTCGCCCACGTAGAAGTTGCAGCTTACCGCGCCCAGTGTGGCTTGGCTGTGACCCTCTTGGATTCGACGGACTGCTTGTTGTGGTGCAGAGTTGGCACAAGAGGGTGATAAAGTTGCTCCGAAATTATACACAGTCATTTAATTCTCAAGGGGTTCGGCAGATAGGTCTCTAGTTGGCCACCACAGGAACCGAAAAGCCCCTCCGTCACCTTCAGGAACCTTCACTTCCGTGAACATTTCCCCCAAACCAGCTGTTACGGCGATCCGATCTTTTTCGAAATCACTGTAATGTTTTTATTGGTTAAACAGTCGTATCAGGACCTCGATACAGCATGTCATTAAACAATCTGCCGTTGTGTTTGCAGCGCTGTCCAAGACTACACGCAGCCTATCAGGTGGCTTGGCAGGTACCGCCTTAGTTGGTACCTGTTGTTTTCCGAATTTAGTAAGCAGGAGAAGGGCACGCTTGTAGAGGTAAACGTGTATTCGGTACAAACGTACGGCAGGCACAAGTACAGGCAAGCACGTGAAAACACAGCCGAGTCTACCAGGGCGTGAGTCAGTCGTGCATATAATGGGAAATGTAAGACAACGGTACAATCGGACCGCGTCGTGCAAGGTCGCGCAACACGTGATACACTCTGATTGGTCAATGCCGTCCGGGACGAAGCACGGCGAACGTCAGCTGTTTACGTGCGTGTGTGTGCATGCAAGATCGTCTGTCTGAGCACATGCCTGTTCAGGCCGAACACAACAGTACCCAAGCCCCAGTCGCTGCTTGGAGGTGGTTGCTGCATACCCTTTTTCTATTGGCATTTCCACCAATTGGATGTATTTGCCACGTAACTGATCATCACAAGACAGTTGCCGCCCAAAATGTCGCAATCGTGCTGAAGGAGATACATTATTATGGGGCCCCGTCTTTGCAGCTTTCTTCCACGGCAGGGGAACCACAAAGTGTCCATCTTCGAGCCACGTGCTTGATTGCACGAAGGCAAAAACCTTCGAGTCCTCCATCAGCAGACCATTATTCAAAGACTGCGAATCTGCTGAATCCGCGTTGTAAATCCCTGCTTATTGATCTGTCAACCCAGGGTAGCTTATTGAAATGCAACTGACGGAAATCCACTTGTAAGCTGAGTATTTGGAAGGTCCGATTTCTACCCAAACCACCAACGTGCGCACTTCGTGCAGTTGCTTCTGGCCGCCGATCCGCTGTTTCCGAACCTAATGGGCTTCCGGCCAGTCGCATCCGACCAGCCCCAGTACTTACCTATCACCCTGTTCAACTGGCAGATGGGCAGTTTGCGGCCATCGCTTTATTCTCTCAGACCTCTCACTAGCCGGTCTGGCCTAGGATAGGTCTTTAACTGCTGCTGCTTGCTGCACGCTCTCGGACCCCTTTTCGTCCGTTAAAACACTTGGAAGGCATCACGGATTCAACTGTTTGCCGTGGTTCCGCTAAAGGCTTTTATTGTCATCCGATCGCTTCGCTGCCCCAGGCTCGGCTGGTTCACTACTTCCTCCATAATGGGGGTTGTGTCGGATCCACTGTCCCGCAAGGCGTACCCGCTCACAACCTGGCCTTTAGCTCTCAGTGCAACCGGAATCAAACCTAGAGATGCATTACCACCTTGAGATTTAGCTGACGTGCAGAAACTCGCTCTAGCTCTGGGCGGCGGGGGTTCGACACCCGTTGCGACTAGGTGAGGCAGCTGCTGGTGTCAGCCTAAACAGCCTTTAAAGTCACACCTGGATTTGCTTTACTAGCCCTTGCTTGGTGACTTCCTTTAGTGCACACAAACATAGACCCTTTTTCTACGCTTTTTCCCGTCTCTCCATGTCTTCCTTCTACAGGAATTTGGGACATGTCTCCACTTCGAGTCATTCCATACACACATCATACTGCTTAGTGCAGCCATCATTACCTTGTGTCACCAGGTTCACACAGCGACTTTGTCCAGGATAGCTGATGCCCGTAGGCGAAATCTGGTCAGGCCCAATGTTCCTCTTATTTCGCCCTGCCAACTGCTCGAAGCGAAGGCGACTTATTCTGGTCATGGATGATACGGGTTCTCTCGTTTACTCGAACTCAAGTTTTGTGTCGCCTTGGGTCTTCGCCCAGTCGCACTGAAGGACGTACGGCAAATGCTTCACCATACTTTTGGGGGGTTCCTTAGGAGTTTAGGACAGCTGTATACTCCATCTGCTACAAAGCTTTCCTGCAGCTGTCCATACGAAAGGCCACGATCGAAAGTCCATCGGAGTCTATTGGCTTAGCATCAACAGCCAGTGAACGTGAAACCAGAACGCAAAAAATCAAATCGCTTAGAGTCACTGAGACCCATTACCATACTGAATTCCCACAAAGATATCTCACCAAGATAGCATGAGTGAAATTGAGAAAAAAGATCGCCTCGATCGCGGAATGGATGGTGGCCACAAGACAACATCTTCAAGATTAAGGTCGAAGAGGTCAGTCCAAAATCCGTCACGAAAATATATAGAAGTAACAGGTGATGTAATCTCAATCTTTCAGCATGTTAATCTGTGAAATAATATGTGATAACCCTCTCAGTCTTTGGAAAAGTTTTGGGTGCTATTGGCTTTGTTGATATTGCTAGATCCACTAATCGCTTCAATATTAAATCAATTTGATGATATTCGCATGTATACAGAATGAAAGTCGTAGAACCAGGGCATCAAGTGCTGTTAGCTGCTGTTTACTAGAGGAAACGCCTCGGCGATCCAGCAAGAAAACCAAGCAGTTTGCAATATCAGCATCACGGTGGCATTTTGGCCCTATATATGGCATTGAGACTGCCTAAGACTACGGGTAATGCAGCATTCGACCTGTCAAGATTGGAGTTTAATCCTTTCGATAGGCTGCGTGAACGATCCTGCAAATTCACCAGGCATTAGGAAATCAAACCACATACCGACGAAAGGAGAAATAACACTTCAGCCTCTGATGTTTCTCGAATGTTGGCCACTCTGGGGATTTAGCATAAAACCCATATTCATCATTCCATGCAAAGAACTTCAAAACCGGGCTTCTGAACGGCTGCGCTGCTCACCTCATGTGAACTGCATGTTCGATGGCGCAACAAATTCACTTTTGCAAGAGTGGAAAATATTAATCTGAAATCGGTGTCTATGCATAACTAAGAAATGGCTGCAGTGGTATTAGCTCTGCAGGTAGTGACAGTCCGGACAGAACACTTCGGTACAGCCAAATGAAGCGCCGCATACCGGACGGATCCTGAAGTTGTATTACCAGAGAAAAAACAGGAAATGCCCGCAAAAAATCAGAGAGCTCGGTCTAAAATTAGGGAAAAGCTGTGGCTGCTATGAAAAGGAGTTCGAGGAACCCTGTCCCATTCACCAACATCCATATTACAAACAACACTGTTCCATTTGTACAAACTATCTTGACCGTAATTCCGATTGTCTGTTTCATTGCTCTAAATCTTTGTCACAAGTCAGACTCTCGCTGTTGCCTAGGGCGTAGGTCGCTCAGCTTGAACATTATTGGGATTGGGCTTGGTAACCTTATCCTCTGTTTCCAACCTTTTGCTTTAATTCAGCTGCAGTAGTTGATTTGGTGTTCAATTTGGAGCATAAGAGCCCGAAATGGACGCTATTGAGGGTTGGCTATTCCAAAGTTTCTTAGTTTGTTGTATATAGTACCGTGGCTGTTTGGAATCGGCTTTATTTTGAGTTGTGTCGAAATTGGTTGCTACGTGTCGCTCGGACGTTCCATTGGCTGGGCTTCACAGTACTGAATACTCTTGGCGACCTCTGAGAAAATAACTTATGCGCCCTTTCAGTAAACCTTTCCTGGTCCAAGGACAGTGCCCTGCAGGTGAACCAAACTCTTTTGCCCGTAGGTGCTGGTCATGGTTTTTCGCTCAGGCTCTAGTGCATCAGGTTACTCCAGGGTCAGTTTAGTTTCCCATGGAGCTAGAGCTGATTTGAGGGAGATCCAGGGTGCGGAACAACCAGAGCTAGACGAGCGATGTAAGCTGCGCGAGATGAGGAATCAGAAAGAAATGGCGAAGCTTTGTTTAGTATCCGCCGAGAAGGAAGAAAATCTAGTCACCACAGATTAAGTCATGGGTAAAGTATTGACCGTTAAACATCTATCTCGCTACCTGGGTGATCGCCTTGTACAGAACTATGAGCCGCGAACAACTCCCATGGTTCCAGTAACGGAACCTGCGGGGATTTGTCTTTTGAATTTATCCAGATTGGAATCGACTGTTCTTTAAAGTTCTGGAGGCTTGTGAAAGGGTTCAAATGCCACTTCGGAGGTGGAGTTGGAGACGATGGCAAGCAAGGGACGGTCAAAGGATGCGATTTCAGTACGTGCCATGTGGCTCCTAGGACTAGCATGCAACAGGGCTGGTGAATTCCTAAAGGATTTTCATAAACGAGACCACGTAGTGGCTCGTTCACTTGCTGACGGCCTACTGCAAGGTTTGAAGCTTTTGGTGGAGGATCCGGATACCCTGACCATGTTGTCATTCAAAATGCTTAAATGTGAGGTAGAGCCTACACAGATCAATTGAATGTCAGACGGTAACTCATCGCAGACCATGGAACGGAATGCACGAGTGCTACCAATGCATCTCCAGGATTTATGGACTGGGACCATTGACGGCGTTTTGGGGAGAAAGGATGAACCCAGGTTCCAAGTTATCTGGTATTAGGCGTCCCTTGAGGCACGGATTGCTCGAGTTAGGTTTGGTAAACTGGCTGCCGATAGCAGGGCTCACGAGTATTTCCGGTCATGTAAAAGCAGGCAATATTTGCGAAAACCGCACCTAAAAGCGGCTCTGTTCACGCCGAAGCAGGGTAGTTTTTGTTGGTCGCAGCTAGTAGATGCTTGGTGTGCCATGGGACAGAAGCATTTGAGGAACGACGCCCTTTCCTGACTTGTGGCATACCCGGTCGTTGGACATTTGGTAAGGAAATCGGGACTTGTTTTTCATGTCTCATGTGGGAAAATCTGTCTAACCACTGTCCTGTATCCAACATGTTTGACATCAGGTTGTCACAAGTGGCACCACCCTGTGCTGCAGGGTGCATGATAGCCACTTTTCAACCAAGTTGGACAATTTTCAACGCAGGGGCTGCAGCTGGATAAGGTGAATACGGACGTTGCAGGGAAACCTTTCCAGTGGACCGATAAATTTGCGGCTAATCCTAGGTCAAATGCAATATCAGTACATGAATGCCTGCACCTCACCGGATGGCGGGTCCGATTAGGCTTTGATATAAAATGACCTTACGGAACTGGTAGGCCTGAGGGTATCCCCTTCCTCGCTTTCAATTTCGACCGTGAACGGGACTACCACTTTGAATCAGGGAATAACGGAGCTGCCATTGAGCTCGTTGTTAGGAAGTGATTTCGTGAATACAGAACAAGATGTCTGTGTTGGTAGGCTGCCAATTCGAGAAGTACAGTACTGCTCACGCGCTTACTTTTCATCCTGGCCTTAAATATATTGCTTCCAAAGGTAGAATCTTGAAGGTCTGAGAGTGCGAATCTTAACAGATGTCGACATTCCAGAAGCACACTGGGCGGTAGAGCAAAAATGCGAAAAAAAGCCTATGCCTTGCGGACGACTTCAGGATGGATTACTCTTGGTCCAACAAACCAGGAACCACTCTTTGTGAGGATGGCAATCCACACTAAGATGAGAATCGATCACTCAAAGGAACAGATCGATCGAATATACAACACCGATTCGTGCCATGCAGGTGCTTTGGAAAACAGACTTTCGATGTGGTTGCCAATGTCATAACCCTGTTGGACGGGCACTACGAAGTTGCACTTCCATGGAGGAATGCTGTGGTCAGGCTTCCAAATACTTACGTTTTGGTCATAGATAGAATGAATGGCTTGAGTAAAGAATTGCGCGTGATTCTGAATTCTCGGGCAAATGCTCCACAATAATGGAGGGTTATTTGTCCAGGGGCTACCCCAGTTAGTGTCCGATACGCACTTAAAGATGTATTTTGAGCCCAAGGCGCACTTACTACATAACTCGAGGACAAGCCCCGAGAACCTAGCAGGCTGGAGGTGGCGTTTGACTGTGCGGCCGCATTCCGGGACTCTGTTTGAGTGACTACTTACTAGAGGGACCGGACAAGACAGCAAACACAGTCGGAAAGCTGCTTCGTTTCCAGAGGGAAACAGTAGCATAAGCTGGGAACTTTGGAGACATTTTTATGCACGTTCAGGTGCTGGCAGGAGACAGAGGAGCACTGAGGTTCCTGTGGCGAGAAAAAGGTCAACTAGTTGTTAATCTGGTTGAATATCAAATGAATACTCACTCTTTTAGTGCCGCTTCCTTCCCATTTCGTGCCAGTGTCGCGTGACGTCTCACGGCAGACGATTTTGGGGGAGACAGTATGAGGATTACGTCTCCAGGGCCAAGCGGGCTGGCTTACATGTAGAGGACTGTGTTGTGTCCTTTCCTACGCTGGAGAATGAGCTTATGCTATTCAGACGACTGAATTACTATCACGTGATGGTTCCCGACTTCATGAATGGGTGTGTAATCGTAAGGAGGCGCTGGAATTTTTGCCAAAGTCTGAGTTGGCCCATCCCACTATGGAAATCGACGTTCGCTTGCCAGTGCCGGAGAGGATGCTGGGATTGGAGTGGAACGCCGTAGAAGACACTTTCTAGTTTTCATTTACAGTGAGCGAAAAACCTCAAAAAAGGCGTGGCTTGTTGTCCATGACGTTGTCTTTGTTCGACCCACTTGGGTTGGTTTTACCTTTCATTTTTCCAGGAAGGGTGCTGTTGCAACCACTATGTCGCTTGAAGCCTGGTCGGGTTGACCCAACCGGGCAAAAATACTTAATTTGCTGGAATGAATGACTGAGGTTTAAGGAACATTTTTGCACATTTGAAGTTCAGCGTTGATTTCTCACACCTGACCCATGAACAGGAGTTCACTGCTTAATGTGTTTATTGAAGCATCTGAAGCTGTCTATAAAGAGGAGGCGTATCTCAAAATAGTTTCAAAGAAAGTAGCCCCCTACTGTCCCCTATGGTTCTCCAAATCACGGGTAGCCCCTCTGAAGACCGCGAAGGTTCCTTGATTGGAGTTAGCCGCAGCAGGCTGGCAGTCAGACTCTCGGATTCTTATAGAAGAAACTCGAGACAGGACTTACTACTGGATGGACTGTCCTATAATTTTGCGCTGCGTAAGCAATTCTAAAACTAGATTTAGTAAGTGCTTCACGGATAGCCTGGCTGAGGTCCACCAGAAGTCTGAAACCCTGGCAGTGGCGTCATGTCAGATCGGAGGCTAATCCCGCAGGCATGGGAACAAGAGGCACAACATCACCGAGTGATATCAGTTGCTGATTTGAAGGTCACCACCTCTTGATGAACGATGAGACCCTATGGCCTACCAGTTCTAAGGTTACTAAAACACCCCTGAAACTGAAGTTAAAGCAGCCTTCGAGTACGATTCTCACAATGTTGCAGGATACGTGGATGGGCTAACTTGTGACTGGGTACTCCAGCTGGTTTCACTTGCCGACACCGGTAGCGTAGCTAACTCGTCTTAAAACATAAATTACAGTCACGAGAGGTGATAGCTTAGATTCAGGATTGACAATGGGGCCGCTGAAGTTATACGATATTGCTAAAGCGGAGGAGAGTGCTATTCTCATTATGCAAGTCAAGGCCTATGGTGAAGAGCTAAAGTGTTTACGGGACAGGAATGCTAATTTGTGCACTTGCGGATCTTCGATGAACAAGATGCCATTGAAACTCAATCCAGCTTTAGGAAATAGACTAGTTTGTCTTTGAGGACAAATAAATACTCTAATCAGCTTCAGGGCATGAAAAATAAGGTCATAGTACTCGAGGCTCATCCGATTACGGACTCGATAATTCGATGGCAACACGCCACGGAAGGACGCACAGGACCAGCCCAGTTACTCGCAGGGTTCGCAAAATATTTTGGATTGTATAAGATGAAGCTGTTGTCAAGCTCGTGCTAACAGGATATAATAAGTCTCGAAAGCATTTGGTAGTCGTTGGCAGACAGAACATAGCTCTTCTACCTACCATCAGAGTCCAAAAATGTTGTTTTCTCTTTAAGTATGGCAGAATAAATTACTTCAGTCCGTTTGCGGTGAAGCTTGATCGCAGCATAGAGAAACGACAAAGACGCACCTGCAACTGCCTCTAGACGAGTGCAGTGCACATTGGAGTTTTATATTCTCTGACCACGGATTCACTCATCATGACACTACTGTGTTTCATGTCGAGGGGAGGTTCACAGTCCCGGATTTTTATAAGTAGCGGTGCAAACTTTGTTAGGGCTGAAGGGGAATTGAATAGCCTAACGGAAAACTGTTAGGGTGATAAGACTGTTCACAGATTGTTGCAGTGGGGTGTGCAGTGGCACTTAAACCCCTCCCGTGCTGGTCGCCGTGGTGGCCTATGGGAGACCACAATGCGCTCGGTTAAGGGAGGACTTCGTTCAGTTTATTACTAAAAGCCGACGACTGGTGAAATGTTGTTGACCGTTTTCACGGAAAGTAAACAGATAGTAAACAAACGACCGCTAGTACCCGCAACATCGGACTGCCGTGATTTGTCAGTACTCGCGCCCAGTGAACTACTTATCCTGAAGGCAAATTCACAGAATATTCTGACGAATTCGTTGCAAGATGGTAAGGTTTATCACCGGAGGCAGAAAGACTACCTCGTCACTTTGTTTTAGAAGAGATGGGTCTAGAAGTATCTTCCGCCATTACAACTGCAGCGGAAATGGATAACCCCAGAAAGCAATTTCAGATCAAGTGACCTGGTGTTACTCGTTTCGGAGATCTCGCCGCGTGGTCGGAGGCCCATCAGAGTTATCGAAAGTACGTCAACTTCGAAAGAAGGCCTAATATGAACAGCAAAATTGTGAAATGTTGGAGGACTAGTGCTCCGGGACATTAGAAAGACTCGTCTTATTGCAGGTAAACTGGAAACTCGTGGCCCAAGTTAAACAGGTAAAGGAGGGTCGTTGGATCTGCCTAACCGGAAGGGACAACTGAGAAATGACCCAATCGTCCAAATTAAATCTGCCATTGACGGCGATCAGTTTGAGGTGCTGGGGAACCGCGGGGTGAACCGATTCGTGAGACCAACCACACTCAGTGGAGCAAAGTGTGAAGAAGTTCAGGAAACCCTGTCCCATTCACCAACATCCATATTACAAACAACACTGTTCCATTTGTACAAACTATCTTGACCGTAATTCCGATTGTCTGTTTCATTGCTCTAAATCTTTGTCACAAGTCAGACTCTCGCTGTTGCCTAGGGCGTAGGTCGCTCAGCTTGAACATTATTGGGATTGGGCTTGGTAACCTTATCCTCTGTTTCCAACCTTTTGCTTTAATTCAGCTGCAGTAGTTGATTTGGTGTTCAATTTGGAGCATAAGAGCCCGAAATGGACGCTATTGAGGGTTGGCTATTCCAAAGTTTCTTAGTTTGTTGTATATAGTACCGTGGCTGTTTGGAATCGGCTTTATTTTGAGTTGTGTCGAAATTGGTTGCTACGTGTCGCTCGGACGTTCCATCGGCTGGACTGTACGGGCTCAGTTTTTTAGCTAATTTTAGAACTCCGTGTGAGTAGATAGAGCAGGCTACTGACTACCCAGGGCAAAATGATCCGTTTTTACATTCAGCTTGTGTTTTTCACAACTTCAATTAGGTTTCGCTTTCCTTAAGCACAACGAAGGCGTGCTCAGTTTGCGTTTTCTACGCAACTTGTACATGGAAGATAAAACAGTGATTCCTCAAAAGACCTCACGGCCCGGTAAAAAGTGTTCATTTTTCAGAATCACCTAGATAAATTTCCCTGGTTTCTGAAGGAATCCGTTTATTAGCTGTTTATTAAGTATTTGTTGGTACATCCTCCGTGTGAAGAAGCAGTGGTGGCGGTCAATCGGTTGTCATCGTGAACCTTGGACAATAACGATCCGAGCTCCATCCTTTCCACCCTCGGTCACTTTCCCATTAGGCTTTCTTTTATTGTCTGTGTATTTATGCGTGGATTGTTGTGAATTGTTGTTACATAAACAGTAAAGTAATTAATGATTACTAGGAGGGGTGTTATTCTTGCACACTTCTTTTTGAATTGGCGTTAGATCAATTTCTGTGTTGGTGTGTTTTCTGATACGCTCCACGGTACAATCATTTTCGACGCTGATTTATAATACGAAATGTATTTTCACTTTTACCGATCTGGTGTCAACTTTGTAGGATTCCTCTGCTTTTCAGTCCTTTTGATTCGCGTAGTGTCTCACTGTAATCTAAAATATGTATTTACATTCAGTTTGTCTAGAGAACTTTCGCTCACATCACTTCGACCCCTGCCGAGACAAATGGTCTACCGACTGCAAAATACCGCTTAACCTGTTGCAGAGTAAAGTTTTACCCTGGAATCTCCACATTCTAATCGTATGACTAATTATGTGCTTCCATCTTCTGATGGTCAAACTATTTTTAAATTTTTCAGTAAAATCTGAAGATGATGTGCCACGAATTGTGGGAATGGTGGATAAGATGGTCTCGCAATCTACAGAAGAAGCAGCCAACTCAGAAAGTTGGCAGTCTTGGGCACTGGCAGTAAATTAAATGCGGGTAGAGTAGGAGCCATAACCACGTCCTGAGTAGTTAACACCAAATTTCGCGGAAGGACATGTGCCTGCGGCGTAAAAGATCTATACTGAAAGTATCCCCATATGTTCCACACGCCTAGTGAATTCAACCGCCTTCGACATCCCTCAGCTAATCTCGTCCATGCACAACACTTTACTCTTTTGTCTGTTTGTGTGAAAAATGTGAATTTGAAATTCAGACGCTCTTGAATGTCGTGCTAGGACCCCGGCGGATTGGGCCTCCGGGTTTTACTGTTTGCTCCACTTGGTAGCGTACTTAAGGCCGGTGCGTCTTTGTACTTGTGTGATTTTTGATTAAGCTCTGTAGGAAACCCGAATCAATCTTTTTCTTGTTTTGAGATTCGCATGAACTGGCTCCGCGTTGCTCGAATTAATAATAATAGTAATAATAATAATAATATCAGCAATTTGATCTGGGGCAAGCTGCATGCCTTCTCAATAGCCGAATCAAATAACGGACTCGAGGTCAGTATGGCTCCACTGTACAAAATGGGCAAACGTGTAAACTCCTAGCGTGAGTGAAAGATATGATACATTGGACTAGAAGCGTAAAGCCTTCCGGTAAAATTAAAGGTCATGTTCAGGTACCTGATTCGCCCGGAGTGGTTAGAAATGGCTAAAACTACGCACGATAGACATGAAGCAGACAAAATTAGAAGGCTTCAGTGGGGAATGGAATAGAAAAAACGAAACTTTCAGAGTCAGCAGTCGTAAGATGTAGACGTGGAAGAGATGGGTATGACTGGAAGTCGGTCGAGGAAGGAGGACAACGAATCAGCAGTAAAGTAAGGTTGATCAACCAGCCAACTGGTATTGACTGTGGAAAGGCAACTGAAAACTACCCTCCATCCGAAAACGATTGCAAGTCAGGAGTGAGGCTGTAAAAAGTGAAGGAAACTGAGAGGAAAGTTAAGTTGGGACAATAAATACTTTTAAAAGGGTGGCAAATAATGAGATCGGGCATGGCCAAACGACTCTACAGGTAAATGGTGACACTGGAATGACGATAATGTCAACAAAGGTATGTACGGAGAACAGTCCATAAAAACGACTAAAGGTGGGTTGATCACTCTTTTCCTTCGTAGGACGTTCAGGGAATCTATACATATAAAAGCCAGCTGTAAGAATTAAGTCCTGGAGGGCAAAAGTGGAGAGGACTGGTGCCTCATGAGATTAGGATGATAGAATGAAATATTTCAAAAAGAATGGTCAGTTAAACTATTGTTAGCAGAAGATATCCACGAGTCAGATCATTGACAACTGATAAAATACGAGGTGGTTTTCAAGCACCGAAGGTCAACCGGGGTCCGTTTTACGGGGAAGCACGGCGACAGTGGAATATGTTAGGCGATGTAATAAAGTGGTGAAGATTTATTTTCGAGAAAGGGGATGCATACAAGAAAGACTGGCAAAACAGGGAGACCCCGCAGCAGTAAACATCGAACGAGATGAATGAAGAAGTGTCCAGAAAAAAGAGGTATATAATCCTTCCTATATTTCTTGTTTTTAGGTGGATCGCTGGGTGCCAGTATATGACAGACTCTGCTGGATGAGTTAGGACACGGTGAACTGGCGCTGAATGGACACGGTGCTTTCCAGGATCGGAGAGGGTCAATGAAGAATCCTAATAGGGGTGACCAGTCAATCCGAAGAGGGGGAGAAAAATTCGTAAATCAAAATACGTCACAGCTGAATGGAAACGGAAGTAGCTTTCAGAGGGTGGTGTCAACTGGAGTTTGTACTACTACAATGCATGGAGGCCGCGGGAGGGGTAATAAATGCTATGATAATGGTTGAAGCTTTCTCCGATTTTAAAAAAAGAGAAGGAAAAGCATTTGAAACGGGCTGGTCAGTGATGACGATTAGATGGCTTGGAAAGCATTATAGAGGGGTTGTACCCGGGGGCGAAAAACGATGATGCAAGTATCGGAAATCGTCAATGTAGAGCAAGATGCACGACATTTTAGGCTGAAACAAGTATGATAAAAAACGTTGCTGGGTATACAAGTAATTAGTAACTATGGCGATACTTACACGTATTGAAAGCGAGCACAGCAATCAATGAGACGAAGGTAAGCCATGCCTAGAGATGCTCGCGTGGAACTGGGTAGTTAAGAGATCAGAAGTTAGCGACCTTCAAGCAGTGCCAGCTGGAGGAGCCAGCCTTGCGCTAGACTCCGCGTGAGTCACAGCTATCTCAAATAGAGCAGAGCGTAGTCATTTCAAACGAATTGAAAACTAGTAAAAGATTGATTCGTAGTTTCCACGGCACTAAATTGAAATTCACGGAGAGTAGAAATATATGCAGACCTCAAGTATGCTACCAGAGAGGCTCAACTGCTAAACCCAAAGGTTCAATGACTGTGGTCCAAGTACGACAGTTAGCAAAAGTTCGATGCCAAATTCCAATGTCTTGTATCGGAAAACTCAGTCTATATGGTACATTAAGTTTTGCGAACAATATCTGGGACGACCATAGCAAACTAAGATAGGCATAAGAGTGTGTCGATATAAAAGGCGAAAAGGGTTTGCACATTAGAGGTTAAAGTGAAACAAAAGGTACGACACAAGCTCACAGTTGTCCGCCGTTCTTGTGATCAGGATGTGAGCAGCAAAGAGCCAATATCCGTCAACATCTCCATTCAGTTCGGCCTGACACCCATTCGTTGAACAGATCAGGATGGTATCAGGATGAGTGCCAAGCAACCCCGTGAAAGCTTCATGCACTGATATACGGGACAGAGAACCATTAGGGTTTCCAGACTGCCTCGCGCTGGGTTACTTGGCGTTTTATTTCATTTTGTGCCCCATACCTATTCAACTTGACCCATTTGTCTCGAACAAATGCAAAATTTACGGAGTCCCAGTTCCCCATAAGTCGTGCAGAGAGGTAAAACAAAAATTCACCAAGATTTCCTTGAACGTTTCAACTGAGGCTTATTAGCTGAAGTCTCGTTGTGAAATTAGTCCGGACAAGGGGAGGGACATCTATTCACATTCTGTAGAGTATGGCTTGTCAAATATTTCGTACACAAATAACTCCGAAGTATTCTGGTAGCTGTCAGTATTCGGCCAATTTCCTTTTTTCATGTGTGTTGTAATGCTGTCCATCGTACACTTGTTTTCGAAGCTGATTTATAATCCGAAACCGATTTTTATTTCTTCCAGAAAATTCGGTGTGTTAATCTTATGCAATTCTACCTTTTTTGTCCTTTCATCTTTACTCGGTACCTCAGCCACTCGAAAGCTGCTGTAGTATGCGAGATGAAGTGTCTTCCGCGGGGGTTGCACGTGTACGATTTGCAAAGACAGAAAGAAAACTCGGTAAGCCGGAGCTCAGTAAGTGCATCAAAAAGCATCAACCCTTACACTGATAAAGACCGGAGCGGAGATCTGTCTGAGTGCATTACACTGCTCCCCCAAAAGAAGGAACACTGTCCTCAGTGTGTGTACATTATTTTGGCTGGTCAGCTAACACGTTCTGTCGGTGGGGTTTTTGTGAAGTGCTAGATGACAGGGATCCGGGCAGGGCACAACAAAGTTTCTTTGTTTTGGAATCTTTTAGCCAAGCCATCACCAAAATTTTGACTCTATTGTCATTTGTGGTCATCAGGGGTTCCTTCAGGACCCTCACGACACCGAGCATCCATCCACCGAAAACGTTTTGCCTGGGGGACAATTTCCGACGTTGGGCTGCCGATGCCGAGGATTATATAAAAGCTTTTCCTCCCAACGAGAGCCACAGAGCTCTCCAATCGTTGCTGGATGGTGAAGCAAAGGATATCGCACAGGACACCAGGATCCTTGATGAAGAGATTACGGCCGCTCCTTTCGTACGCCTGAGCCTAACAGAGGAGCCGGACATAATGACGGTGCGTCTTCAGTTCTAGTCCCGTGTCCAGTTGCCAGGAGAGCGCTTTAGCGAATTTGTGCGGCAGCTTCGGAATTTGGCCCGCGATTCCTTTCCAGACCTGGACTTGGCGGCCCAGGAGAATAAAGTGCGGGTGAAAAATCACCGTTGGGGTACGTCACCGAACCTTGGGGATGAAGTTCCGCAAACGACCCTAGATAACAGTCCAAGAGGCACTCGACGTTGGACGAGAGGTGGAGCAATAAGAAAGACTTTTCCACGATCAGCAAATCGGTCTGCCACAGTCCACAGTCCACCTCCTCAAAGTAGACCAAAATGGAGCAGCCCACCGCCATGAGTATGGGTACAGCCCTATTGCACCAATCACGACTTCCGACCACCGCCAAGGAGGACGAGTCACGGTGACTTTGTCTACTGCAGATGCTTTGGAAAAAAGCCCGAGCCTGTGGGCATAATCGAGTCGGTGAGTCTCGCGGTTTCCCATCTGTTGTTCTTTTATGCCAATTCAGTCATAACTGTACAAATTCTCGATTCATACTGATAAGCGTAACGATAGGCGGGAGAGGGGTACAGGCTTTAGTGGACTCAGGGGTGGCGTGCTCAGTGTAATGAACGTTTGAGCAATGCGTAGCCAAATTTGCAACGGATCCCGAAATCAAAAGACGATTGTCCGTGATATTCCACGATACTAGATTATTACATGAACAATGACATTAAAAATATACAAACCTCAATAGTACGATCACAAGGACTCAACAACGAGAAACCGAATAGCAGCGTGTGAGCAGACAGCACGTGCGTCACGCAGGTCCTGAACAAGGATGTGCCAAACTGGCGCTCTGGGCGCGAACAAACAACAATTGGTTCAGAAAAAACAACCACTTCGTAAAGACAAGTCAATAGTGTATGGAAATGAGTGATGTTGGGAAAAACACTGAATCGCGAGGGAAAAAGGGGGATCTTCCACGACCGGCTGTTACACTCAGTAATAAGGGGGAATATCGTGCCACTCCGCATTACCATCGACCCCACAGCCAATATTAGCTTGGTAGCAGCTAGCGGAGAGCCTATCCAAACCACCGGGTTTGTACCCGTTACTATCGATCTCGGGAATCGGACGGTGACCCAACAAGCAACTGTGGCACAGCACCTGCCGTGGAATGTAATTTTGGGAGTAGACTTCCTCTCCTCGCATGGGGCCGTAATTAACTTGCCACAAACATGCATCTCTATAGAAGGCAACCCTGTACCCTTCCCCGGTCACATTCCAACTACTCCGGAACTATTAAGCACGGCACCTATGGATATGTTAGAACGACTCTGCCTCACCCGGATTCGGTGTAAATTGAAGCAAGACAAAAGCTGAAGTTAACCCTTGCGGATTTTACGGATATCTTCGCGTGGGACAAGAAGGAGACCGGTAAAACCGGGGCGGTCAAACACTATATAGACACCGGCGATAGCCATTCTGTCCGTCCAGCACCTAACCGCATTCCAATTCACCATCAGCATCCGTTAGAAGACATGACTGACGATATGCTAGAGAGAAAAATTATCCAACTATCACAATCACCCTGGGCATCCCCTATCGTACTCACAAAGAAGCAAGACGGCTCCCTACTCCTCTGTGTCGACTACCGCCGCTTGAAGGCCATTACTGAGGGAGACTCATTTCTGCTCCCCAAAATCGATCAGACTCTCGATGCATCGGGTGGTGCAAAATCTTTCACTACCCCGGAACCAGCAGCAGGCTACTGGCCAGTCGAAGTCCATCCAGAGGATCGCTGCAAAACGGGGTTCTTTGTTCCATCCGGTTTATACGAAATTCAGACAATGCCTTTTAGACTAGCCAACTCCCCTGCAAATTTCCAAGGGTTAAAGAATATTGCCCTTAGCGGGTTGGTCCCGGGTAAATGTCCTGTCTATCTCGATGATATCATAGTCCACAGCCGCAACTTAGACGAACACCAAGCCAACTTACGAGAAGTATTAAATCGTTTCAGAAATCTGGGCCTGAAATTGAAACCATCCAAATACCATTTACTGCAACGGGACGTTGGCTTCCTAGGTCATATATTTTCCGGAGATGGCCTCCAATGCGACCCAAGTAAAACCGAGCAAGTCCGTTCGTGGCCGGTGCCCACCTCGAATGACGAAGTCCGAAGTTTCTTGGGCTTAGCATCATATTATCGCCGATTTGTGGCCAACTTCGCCAAAGTAGCGGAACCTCTAACTACTCTTCTACTGAAACAAACTCAATTCGTCTGGTCGGAAAGAAAAATCATGCTTTCGAAGATCTTCGGAGTAAGTTATGCTCAACACCTATTTTGGCGTACCCAGACTGTTCCCCGAGAGCCGAATTATTCATCTTGGACACCGATGAAAGCGACAACTCAATCGAAGCGGTATTTTCTCAACAGCAACCCAGGTCAGCGGAACTCGTTATCGCATATGCAAGCCGTACTTTGTCAACAAGTGAGCTGAACTGCTGTATAACCCGAAAAGAAATTTTGGCCCTGGTACATTTCCTGAAACAGTTCCGACCCTATCTCTTGGGGAGTAGGTTCCTTGTACGTACCGACCACAAGTCCCTGTTATGGCTGCAGAATTTTATCGATCCGGGAGGACAGCTGGCAAGCTGGCAAGAAACGCTGCAGGAATACGACTTCACGTGTGAACATCTCACCGGCCGACGACATGGTAAAGCAGATGCGCCGTCTCGTCGTCTCATACGAAACCATGGCGACTGTCCTTCCTGCGTCACACCGATCACCTTCGCTATCTCGCTCCAGGCTCCCGAATTTACCAAATGGGCCACTCTGCAGTCCCATGATTCCGATCTAGGGTTGGTGTACTACCGGTTAGCTCACAACGGCCCTCGACCATCCTCACCTGAGATGGCCGCCTCAAGCTACTTCGCTCGTTGCGTCTGGGCACCGTGGCCACATTTGAAGATAGTCGACGGGGTGATGTTCTTCCAAAATGGCCCCGACTATACGCGCCGGATCATTGTTCTCAGGGGAGCCGTCGACACCGTACTATCACGGCTACACGAGGAGTTAGGCCACTCGGAAAGAAACAAGCTCCGGGACGCAGTCCGTCGTAGATTCTGGTGGACACACATGAAACGAGATATCGCAATGTTCTGTAATGACTGTGCTGAATAAGGATGCATTAAAAAACCCCGACCTACCATAAGGGCACCACTACAGACAATGTCATCCGGGTTCTCAAATGAGATGATTGGACTGGATCTGATCGGGCCGTTATCCCGGACACGTGCTGGCAACCGGTATGTCCTTGCTATGGGAGATTACTTTACCAAATGGTGTGGAGCAATTCCACTACCCAGCCCAGATACCTGGATGGTTGCAAAAACCATTTTCACGGTTGGATCGCTAGGTGGGGCGTTCCATACCACCTTCATTCGGACCAAGGCTCTGCACTTGAGAGTGCCCTCTTTCGCGAGATGTGCCACATCTTGAACATAAAAAACGCGTACCTCGCCATATCATCCTCAGAGTAACGCCTTTGTTGAGCGCACGAACCTAACGCTGAAAGGATTGATAAAACAATTCATACTCCGTGAAACGGTGGATCAATGGGACACAGCACTCCCTCGCTGCTTACTGGCTTATAGGGTAACAGCACAAAAATCGACCGGGCAAACCCCCCACGGTATGGTCACCGGAACTGAGCTCCAACTGCCATCTGACCCGCGTTTATCAACGGCTGCACCTCAGACACTATATGCATCCCCATTTATTCGGCGAATGCACGCTAGCCTCTTCCGTGCCCACGAGCTCGCCCGCCAACATTTACAGTCTGCACAACTTCACCAGAAGGAGTTCTTCGATCGCCGTCAAAAGACACACATTTCATCCCGGAGACTGTGACTGGCTGTTAGATCCTGTGCCCCCCCCCCCCAACTAGTCTCTATGAAGTTCCACTGCCCCTGGACAGGATTTGGTTGAACGCACGACTTGTGGACTCAATTCCCGTCCAGCGAATAAAGACGCAGAACGACAGCGATTGATGGTTTTTGTACTTGTATTGATTGCCCTGTATGAAGTACAGGAGAAGGGAGGCTGATCTAGCTAATCACCAGAGCTGATGAGCTGGAGCGCGCCTTGCCGTTTTGACGTAGTGTGACGAAGGTTCTTCTTCTTTTTCACGTGTTCTTATTTTCACACCGGTGGACTTAAACAAAGCGCGCCTGAGCTCTAAGCTCGCAATTGTATTTTATTGAATTTGGTGTCTGCGAAGCCGCTACATCAGTCCCCCTCCAGAAGGACGACCGATTAGGAGAACTTCGACCTAAGAGAGCGTCGTGAGTTGAGCCAAAAACCAGCTGAATAGTTCCAGCTGGAAAAGGTTTGTGCTCAGCACCTCTAAGGTGATCTAAGGACCTCTGGGCCATATATAGCCGAAGAGAAGGTTACTCACGCGTGAACTGGTGGGGTATCCTCTCCCCGTGCTCTCTATCTAGAAACCTTAAGTGGGGATAGGGACGTGCCAAACCATGCACAAGGCACGTAGGCAACAACAACAACAACAAAAAATGGTAATGTTCATATAGTGACACATGTCCATTGTTAGTGGTGTGCCAGATCCTTCCTAGGTAAACAACGACTGACCCTAGAAGAGATAAGAAAAACTGGATACAGTATGCAATCAAAAGGGGAAATCTATGTAAGAACAATAAAGTCAACGAATCGTGCAGGGAAACGAACATGCCTACCAGACCTGGTGGAACGTGATGGGGGGTCGACCTGTGACCTACGCGTGCTGGAGCTAGATGTTGTTGGGGTCGGGCAAACGTCTGTGTTTTTACCATCGACGGGCAACGGCGTAGGCTGGGTTTCCGAGTCGACGAACGCTGGCTTAAGGCGATCGATGCTGACGGTTTCTTGCCGACCATTGAGATCGATGATGAACGTTTTTTCTAAACGCCGAATGACTTTGTGCGGGCCAGAATAAGCTGGAGTCAACGGGCGGCGGCTCGGCGTACGCAGAAAAACGTGCGTGCACGTATGTAGGTGATTGGGAATAAACGACGGCCGATCTGTCGAACGGACAGGAATACCAATCTTCTGACGCATGTAGATCATGAGACGTTGAGTGTAGTCTCCAAGGTTGGGGAAAGGTGCGCTCACCTTGGGTGCGACAAATTCACCAGGGAGACGAGCGGTGGTGCCGAATGTCATGGACGCAGGTGTGCAGGGAGTGTCGCTGCGCAACGTATTGCGAATGCCCAATAAAACCAGTGGTAAGACGTCCATCCACTGAGGATTGTTGTGAGCACTGAGCGAAGTTTTGAAGTGCCGGTGAAAACGTTCGACCAAGCCATTTGCCTGGGGATGATAAGCTGTGGTGCGAATACGCTTAGTGCCAGTCAGTTGGAGGAGATTTTCGAAAGTGGCAGATTCAAACTGAGCTCCTCGATCGGTGGTTACTGTGGTAGGACAACCAAAGCGGGAAATCCAGTGTTCCATGAACGCACGGGCGACAGTTTCACTGGATACATCCGGAATGGGTATGGCCTCGGGCCAACGAGGGAAACGATCAATACAAGTGAGTAGATAGATCATACCTCGGGATGGTAGCAAAGGTCCCACAATGTTGACGTGCACGTGAGCGAAACGGGCGTCTGGAGTCTCAAAATTTCCGACTGGACTGGTGGTGTGTCGCTGTATTTTGGCTCGCTGACAAGCAATGCAGTTACGTGCCCATTGACGAACGTCGCGATCCATGTTTGGCCAAACAAATCGGGCACGGACTAGTTTGCATGTGGCCTTGATACCCGGATGGGATAGACCGTGCAACACATCGAAAATTAGACGGCGATGTGAAAGTGGTACGATTGGCCTTGGGTGATCCAAGGTGGTGTCGCAGAGGATAGTGCCAGCAGATGACGGAAGAGGCAAAGCCCGCACTCGGAGACTTGTATCGCGAATGGTTTGTTGAAACTCAGGATCCTGCTGGCTTTGTGCCAGGTCCTCGAGATTGATACCGAGAGCAGCGGGCTACCCGAGACTGTGGATCCTGGAAAGAGTATCTGCAGCCACATTAGCTGACCCGGAGATATGACGAATGTCGGTAGAAAATTGAGATATGAAATCCAGCTGGCGAATTTCTCGTGGAGAATGACGATCAGACGCGTTGCGGAAAGCATACAGTAGTGGCTTGTGATCTGTGAAAATGATGAATTCCCGTCCTTCCAGAGCGTGGCGAAAGTGACGTATGGCGGTGTAGACGGCAAGTAACTCACGACCAAACGCACTGTATTTGGATTCTGCGGAAGACAGGCGGCGTGAGTGAAAAGCCAGAGGCTCCCAGGCGCCGTCCACGGCCTGCTGGAGAACGCAGCCAAGTGCGACATCGGAAGCATCAACAGCGATACTGACGGGAGCATGGGGATCCGGATGACGGAGAAGAACCGCAGACGACAAGGCCTGTTTGAGCTGAGAAAAGGCCTCCTGGGCTTGATCGGTCCAGATGAGGGTTCGTTGTTTGCCCCGCAAAAGATCAGTGAGCGGTTGCATCAGGGTGGCGCAGTGTGGGATGAACCGGCGGTAATAATTGACAAAGCCGTTAAAACGTTTAAGCTGTTTGAAGGACTGTGGAAGTGGAAATTCAGCAATATCGCTGACCTTGGTTTCAGCCGGACGAATGCCGTTGGCGTCGATGATGTGACCGAGGAAGAGCAATGACGGCTTCCCTAATTCAGTCTTGGCGGCATTGATGGTAACACCGTGCTCTGTTAACCGCTGAAAGAGCTGTCGAAGATGAAGCTGATGTTCGTCAACGCTGGGGCTAGCGACAAGAATATCATCGATGTAAGCGTGAACGAAGGGCAGTCCGCGGGTAACACCGTCAATAAACCGCTGGAACGTTTGGGACGCGTTGCGCAAGCCAAATGGCATACGGAGAAACTCAAATAGACCAAACGGAGTGGTAACGGCGGTTTTTGCAACGTCCTCGTCGGCGACCGGAATTTGATGATAGGCCCGGACCAGGTCGATTTTGCTGAAGATGGTGGATCCAGCCAGAGCAGACGTGATATCATGAATGTGAGGCACAGGATATCGATCTGGCGTTGTGACCTGATTGAGGCGACGATAGTCACCACACGGACGCCAGTCGCCCGAAGTTCTCTTCGGCACCATGTGCAATGGAGAGGCCCACGGGCTGTTCGAAGGACGGATGATGCCTAGGTCCAGCATTTTCTGGAATTCAAGACGAGCGACGGCCAGTTTGTCTGGGGCTAGGCGACGCGGACGGGCAAAAACAGGAGGTCCAGCGGTACTGATGTGATGTACAACAGCCGAGCGCACCATGGGTAAGTGGTTTGCCGGTCCGGTTAGAGACGGAAACTCTGCTAAAATTTTGGCGAAGGTATCGTTGGCGATAGGAGCTACGGACGGTCGAACAACGTTGACCAAGCAGACAGATCCGACAACAGCACAATGAGTCACAGGGTCGGTTAACTTACGAGAAGCGGGATGTAACGAAAGGTTGAAATGATGCAGAAAATCAACTCCTAAGATGGGCTGGGAAACGTCAGCAATGACAAAAGTCCACTGAAAAAAACGACGCAACCCCAGATCTAACTTGAGACGCCTAGTACCAAAAGTGGATATACGAGACCCATTGGCGGCCTGAAGCTCTAAAGTTTGCCGGTGCTGACGATCAGAAGGGTTAGGGGGAGCGACACTGATCTGTGCGCCAGTGTCAATCAAAAACTGACGGTGGGAGATGAGGTCCTTGATAAATAGAAGACGGCAGGGTGTAGGGAGGCCAACGAGCGCTGCCGTACCTACACGTTGGCCGACGAGTTTCCCTGGTTGTCGTGGAACGTGCACGGGGGTGTACACTTCCTGGCGCTGGCACGATACTGGCGGTGATACCAACACCATGTCCAAGTGTGTGCATCGGGAGAGGATGGCCTAGGAGGACTGCGAGCGGCAATAGGCCGACGGGTGCGAGTTGGGGAGCGGCTACGACGTGCCGAACGTGAAGACTGAATAGCGGTCACGTCCGCCCGAAGGACACTGAGTTGTGCAGCTAAATCTGTGAGAGTCGCCTCCGTAGTGGTTGTGGACGAACGAACACACTGACCAATTTGGGCGGAGGCGGTTTCCATAAAGCGGTCCGCCGCCAAAGCCAGTCTGTCTAGTGAGACTTCATCTACGAGAAGGGCCAGAGTGCATTGCGATGTTGGGGTAGCTGCTGCATCCACAATTCTCGCAACATCATGTCACCAACTTGGATGCCCTTGGCCAGCTGTCGCATACGACGCAGAAGCTGTGAAGGCTTCTGGTCACCGAGGGAAATGCCACTAAGCAGCTGACGAAGACGGTTTGAGTCGGAGACCCCGGTGCAATCTAAGATAGCCTGGCGAAGCATATCATAAGGCTTGTCCGTGGGTGGGTTGGAGATGATATCCTCGACAGCTTCAAGAATATTTAAAGGAAGTTCGGCAGTGAGATGCACATACTTCTGTTGCTGGGAGGTGATTCTGGAGGCAGCAAACTGTGCTTCCAGATGAGTCAGCCAAAGAGAGGGATTACCCGGAATGAAAGGTAACGCTTTCACTGGGCGCGCAATAGAGAGCGTTTCAGGCACCGCAGGGTCAGACATAGTTAACTTAGCGTCATCCATATCAAATAGACAGCAAAATAAATATACGATGGCTGATCGAAATTAACACCAAAAAAGGCTCAATACGTATGTGCACAACGAAAACAAAAGGAACGCTGAAGGGCACGGACGATATAATAAATCAATAAAAATTAATAATAACTTGGAACGGGCTCACCAATTTGGTCGAACGCACGACTTGTGGACTCAATTCCCGTCCAGCGAATAAAGACGCAGAACGACAGCGATTGATGGTTTTTGTACTTGTATTGATTGCCCTGTATGAAGTACAGGAGAAGGGAGGCTGGTCTAGCTAATCACCAGAGCTGATGAGCTGGAGCGCGCCTTGCCGTTTTGACGTAGTGTGACGAAGGTTCTTCTTCTTTTTCACGTGTTCTTATTTTCACACCGGTGGACTTAAACAAAGCGCGCCTAAGCTCTAAGCTCGCAATTGTATTTTATTGAATTTGGTGTCCTTCTACCTTTCAGAAGTGAACACACTGTATGAGCCGAGAGGCGTGGACGACTGTCAAGACCAAACCCTCCATGCTCATGAATAAACATCCACATAATAAAATGAACCCTGGACTCTCTCTCTTCCCCTTGCCCTTGGAACCCTCGCGCTGTACATTTCGCTCTGTGGCTTGTGGAGCGGATTAACTCGTCAATATACGTTATCTGTCGACTGTGCTTCTACTGTGTGTTTCTTGCTGTGCAGATTTACCGGTACTCTATGTGTGTGGTGCCGCCTGGTGACAAGCGAACATCTAAATTTCTGAGTGACTCAACGACATTGCTACCCATTTCAGACGGCTAACGCCCTGGACTGTCGTGCCACTTGGATCCTCATTTTGTCCGACTTGCTGGTGATGTGAGTGTCATTTTTGTGTTCCTAACGAACCAGGATACTACACTGCATCTATCTTCAACTTCTGAGCGCAAGTTTGTAAACAAAGCTGATTTAACCAGCTGTTGTAATAGCTTCCCGCTGAGGATACTCAGCCTAAGCTGGTGCAGCGGTGTTCTACCATAAAAATTCTATATTCTGATGGTACTTCTGACTGTGTACCTCGATGTTCCGATTATTGTGCCAATTTCAGGCTATGCGGCGGGATTGCCGATCGACTCCCCATGGGTTATGCAAATAATAACTATGACGGAAACATGTTTTGCACGAAGCTAACACAGGAAGTTAGTGACCACAGACACTCGCATTAGGTTATGGGTATGAAGGGCGAGAAACATGACCCCCTCCCGGATCTTGGACACGTAATTTTGCTGAAGGATTTTGATCAGCGGCGCAAAAACATAATGAAAATTCTTCCATATGTTGAACTTGCCTTGTTAATGTCCTTGTGTTTACCAATAACATGCTGGGCTCCTCCATACACAGCAATTTTGCACTCCATTTTGTTTGTGAGAGACTGCAGGTGCCTGCACTTTTCGTCATTTTTCTGTGTTTCTCATCGTCCTTTGGTGCAACACTCTTTTGCTCTACCGAAATTTGATTATAAAACGAAACAAGCACTTTTTTGAAAGCCAACATCGAGCAATACAAAGGGCTTCCAAAGAATCTTTCATTCTGACATGGCCTCACATTCTGACCTACAGTGTCTCGGAATTATTTCAACCACAACGAACTGCGGGAAACAAAATATTTTAGAAGCTCCAACGAAGTTGCTTGGCACTCATCCTGATACCATCCTGATCTGTTCAACGAATGGGTGTCAGGCCGAACTGAATTGAGGATGAAGACGGATATTGGCTCTTTGCTGCTCACATCCTGATCACAAGAACGGCGGACAACTGTGATTTTGTGTCGTACCCTTTGTTTCACTTTAACCTCTAATGTGCAAACCCTTTTCACCTTTTATATCAACAAGCTCTTATGCCTATCCTAATTTTCTCTTGTCGTCCTGGCTGTTGTTGACAATAAGTTAGTGTGCCAAATTGACTGATTAGTACAGTTCTAATTTCGGGTTTGAACCTTAAGCACTTTCATTGTTGTTTCCTCTTACGAGTAAGTAAAACGGCCCGATGTTCCACGATTTCCTTTATTGTTACACAATTGTAGGTTTCGTCTAATGTGCGGAGCTCAGAACGATGTTGGTAAATATTCATTTTGCCTTGTAGCCACTCTAAAGCCCTACAATAATGCAGCCACTCTGAGTCTGTTGATACTGACTCCAGCCCAGTAATTATTGCCTTGGCAAGGGGTACTTGGCTTCGCTTCCGGCCATGCAGTTCCTACTAGGCACCTTCGCCTGACACTTGGTCGGCCAATTTCAAATTACTTTGCGTGACCTGCTGATATCCAACTTTTAACTGGGCTTCCCAAAAAGGTTTCTTTGGATACATCAAAAGCTTTCGGGCCACTTCTCTATGTTCTGATAGGCAGTTTGAAGGTAGTCACCTTGGTAGAGCAACTCTGTGTTGCCCGTCTTGAAGGTTTGTCTTTGAGTTCACCATTGACATCACCGACCAACCTTCTTTTGAGTGGACTTCACTTTTCTGAGCTACTCCGACGGATTCAACATCAAACATTCAATGGGTCCTACATAAGAACTTTACCCAGCAACCGCTTAGCAATTTACCGGTGCTCATTGTGGGAATTCGTTCATCAGGCACCCGAGAAGTGTCAAGCTCAGCGTCGTTCGCGTAGCGAATGGATCCTGTCGATTGCCTATAACCTGTTCAAGCATCAAAATTAGTCCCTGGTACATTTCACAGAAGGGTATATCAACTTGGGGGCTAGATACTTATGTAGTGTGCATACTGATTTCTTCTACTATCTCAGCTCTCATTTTTCGGCACCTATCCGGTCTACTTTCCGTCAGCGATTCACGGTCGACACAGCCACAGCCGTTTCAGACCATCCCCACGCAGACCGCCAGTCGATCGCCCACACAGTCATTTCTCTTTTTGGTGTTTGATGTGGCCCAAACCGTCACACGCTCAGCCGAAGTCGTCTTACAAACATGCATGAACATTGCTGACGGTTGATTCCAATCCTGCCCTTGTGTGGATAGGCAATTGACTGTTGCCTAGCCAAGGCAGGAGATGCCGCCAAGCCAACGCGGTATCATGTTGTTCTCTCGCTCTTGTATGTTTGGCTTACAAAGGGAATATTAAATCCACCACAACTCCCCGGCTTTCATGTCCTTGAGATGAGACCATCACGTGGCGATTGATCCAGTAGGGTCGACTGGTATCATTTGTAACCTGTCTGATGCAAAGGCTTTCATAATGTCTACAGTCTCTCAGTCGGTCAAAGATAGCAACTGCAAGGTCAGCCTCTTCGAGTTGTTAGCATGACTCCACGCAACCGTGCCGATGGTGGGAAAAAGGCTGGCCGACTACCTCACCACTTCCTTTAGGCTCGCTTACTCAACGGAGTATCTGACTTCGTGTCCAAAAGTGCCATGACCCACTTCAATCCTTCAGGGGTCACGACGCCCACGGGTACGATGCCTAACCTAACCGACTTGTGATTATCACGTCTCATTTAACAGGCTGTCCTGGGTCCATCCGGCTGAGTAGGCCTATTATTTCGAGGGCCGTGTAGTAACGGGTGACGGTTACTCACTCATCCGTTCTGGTCACACTCCGCTTCAAAGCGGTATCCAGAGGTTCCGTGAGTGTTACCCAAAAACAAAGCTCGAGCCGATACCTCTTGCTGCGAACCATCCATTGGGTACACCCATCCCATGAAAGATTAGACAGTCTGGAAACCGATGGGGAGAGTTTCATGGTTTGCTTTAATTTGAAATCTCGGGCTCTGGACTTATCGTGTGCATGTTAGCCACAGACTGGGTTCAGTCATAGTCCTTCCGTACAATTTGAATCGATGTTGATTTCGTCCCATCGGCCTGCAACTCTGGCATATGATTTGTCCAAATCGGTTGTTGGCAATGCAGGATTGATGATCTATGAAATCCGTCGCACGGTCGGAAGTAGATTCTCTCCCCGACATACTAAGTTTTTCAGCTTCCTCTGCCCATCGGCTCTGTAAATCAATAGGTAGACATCGTAAAATGCATTCGTGTGTGTGCAGCGCTTTCGAATCAAGCTGTCTGCGGGTCGAATGCCAGAACCCCGTCAGCTCCAGGCGGTTTCAAGGGTCTATGTCCGTCAGTTACAATACCATTTCGATGTTGATATCATGAAATATATGGTTTCCCCTCTGGCTTGCTAAGATGAGTTCCTTGGTTAAAAGGCACTATTTTCTTTCTAGCTAATAGCAGCTGGCTCTACGAATATTACCACCTTCAAACTCTCCGTGATTAAAAGCGTATGACCAGGCACTGATAAACCTAGTGGATTTAGCGTTATCCAGAGAACCGATAACGTCCGAACCATCCCCAAAGGCTTCCTGAGTTAATTCCTGTTTTCTCGTGAAGTCCTTTTTCCTCGTCTGGGCTTTTCGAAAGAGTTTTCTTGTCCAGGTTCAACTTGAGTTTTGTAACTCAATTCTCGCACATAAGGAAAAGCTAAACCAATTCAAACAAATCCCGAAACTGGAAAAAGATCGATTCGTAGTTTCCACAGTACTAAATTGGAATTTTCGAGGTGTAAATGTTCACACTGAACTCAAGAATGCAGCCAAACAGACTCAACAGCAAAACCCAAAGGTTCAAAGACCCGTGGCTCAAGCTCAACAGTATGGAAGTAAACGGAGTTCCGTATGGGAAGGACGATCTATACTAAGTGGCACTTGATGTAATAAACAGTCAGAACGAGGAAATATACATCACTTTTTCTACGTTCCACGGTTGTTCGAAATGCCCATCCACAGGGGCAAATAACAATACTGTGATGGAACGGACGGAACCGATATTCAGACGCACACGCACACGTAGGTGTCTTGATGGAATCAACAATTCAGGCTATTTGGCCACCACCATAGTTACACCAGCTTTTCGCGCCACACAGCTCCCTCCTTTATTAGGCACCATCCCGATGCCCGGCCAAACAACCACGATTGGGTGCCCCTAATTCCGGTCCGACCTTTGTCACGATTCCGCCAGCCTGCTTCCGAGTAAGGGCATTGGGGCTGAACATCAATTTTAGTTGAATAAAGCGAACCGGTCGTTGGTTTGACTAGAAGCGAATAACACAGGTTTTCTGAGATTATCTTTAATACTACGCAAGGATCTTCCCACATTTTGTTGAACTTGGCACAGGTTTTTATCGGCATTGTCTCGGATGGTGAGAAAGCTTTATTTCCACCTCTGAAAGAGAGCTGTGTATGCAATACTCATCTTATTCTCTCTGTCTTCGAGGACTTTGTTGCAAATGTTGTCAGGCCAGCGTATGCGCCCCTAACAAGGCTTCTTCCAGATTGACCGCGTAACCTGAAGTCTATTGTGATAACCAGCCCACACAGGGTGTTCGCAAATAACAAGGTACTCGCGCTTCCTTCCCTGTCCACGGCAAATGGGGCTTATTACCAGTGAATGAATGAACCGCGCACCAAAACGCCATTACGCGTTGTTTTGGTGCCTGATCCCAGTGCGACACACGTTTGAGCGATGCGTAGCCAAATTCACAACGGATCCCGAAATCAAAAGGCGATTATTCGTGATATTCTACGATACTAGATTATTACATGAACAATGACACCAAAAAGATACAAACCTCAATTATGAGATCGTAAGGACCCAACAAACGTGAACCAAATCGCGGCGTGCGAGCAAGGAGCACGTGCGTCACTCAGGTCCAGAACAAGGATATGACAAAGTAGCGCTCTGGGCGCGAACAAACAACAATTGGTCCACAAAAACAAACAGTGTGTAAAGACACGTCAATGGTGTGTGCAAGTGAGTGACGTTAAGAAAAACACTGAACTGTAAAGGTTTTAGGGGATTTTCCACGGCCGGTCGTTACACCCAGTGACCCGTCTCTTCTACAAAGGATTTGATCATTGCCTCGAATATCCGGTTAGTCCGTTCGAATAATCCATTGCCTTCAGGGTGGTAGAGAGTGGCGTGACTTTTGTCGATTTGTAGCAGTTTGCATGGTTCAAACACTAAATTTCCGGAACTGCTCCTCCTATCCGAGAGCAACTGACCGAGTGCGCCCCATTTGCAGGTCCAGCCGTCGAAAATTGCCTGAGCTACTGCTGCTGCCTATATGACCGGAAAAGCAGCAACTTCTGCCCATTTCATGAAAAAGTCTATCATGACGATGGTATATTTGTTTCCCTGCTCGGTTTCGGGCAGTGGTCCCATTACGTCGGTTCCCTCAATTTCTTTGGGGTAACCAGTCTTTACTGGGACCATGGGTGCTCGCCTATCCAGAATGGGGTCTTTCATCTCGCAGCCCACTTGGCAACTCCTGCAGAAGCCCTTGACTCCCGTTCTCTGGTGTGGCCACCAGTACCTTACACGTTCTGCGTAGTACACTCGGCTTTTCTCTGGGTATCCGAGGTGGCAGTGAAAGTTACCTAGCACCCTTCTCGATTGCGAGTGTGGCGCCGCTAGTTTTTGCATTTATCCCGGTCCATAATGTATGAACAAAAGGCCACCGATACACATTGTGCTATTCCACAGGCATCTTGCTTTCTAACTAGTCCCCAACATTCCCTATTCGGTTGGGTGAGTGTCATTATCCTTCAGGCGCTGGTACACGGTTGCAAGTTTCGGGTCTTGCGCCTGGATTCTTTCCTATTTGGGTCTTTCGCCGAAGGTAACCAGGGCCACTTCCGAAAGGCGGGACTGGCATTGTCCGCGGTCTCCGTGCGGCCGGAGTGACAAACCTTCTGCTTTCCCATGAGATTTGCCGGGTCGGTGGAGACAGACGAATGAGTGTTTCTTAAGGTATTCTTGCCATCTCGCGACTTGCCCTTCGAGGTCTTTGAAATTTGTCAACCACAAATACGGGCGTTATCTGTCTGTCCAGGAAATGACGGCCCAAAAGAAATGTCGATGGTGGCACACAAATTAGACGAACGCCAGCATCTCCCTCTGGGCCGCGCAGTGATTCTGCTTTCGCTTGCTTAAGGTTCGGCTGCCAAATTAGACTACGTGTTCGACTCCTTGCAGGCCCCTTTGGGACAAAACCACATCAGTGCCCTTGTCTGAAGCATCGGCTTCCAGGATGAATTCGCCAGAGGACTCCGGCTTGTCGGGAAAGGCCACAATATGTGTCATGGATAGCCGAAGGCGCAGTTCTTCAAAAAGTGGTTGCTGCCTCTCGGTCCATTCGAATGTCTGATTGTACTGCAGGAGGCAGTTGAGTGATGCTGCTATTGTTGCGAACCTCGGAATGGACCGGCGATAGTAAGAAGCCAGTCCACGAAAACTGCGTACTTCAACACTGGACGGAGTGGGCCGCATTCCAACCTTTTCCGTTTTCGACTGATTAGTTTGGATTCCCGAAGCCGACAGTGCGTGTCCCAGGTAGGCCACCTCACATAGCAACAGATAGCACTAGGAAGGTTTGAGTTTTAGGTCTACCTAACGCGGCTTTTCGAACACCTAGGTTAAGTTTTGTATGTGCTCGTCTGGTGCCCTTCCTTTGACAACAACATCGTCCAGGTACACGAGGCAACACAGAGGAGTCAGGTCCCCCAGTACTGTGTGCACCAGGCGTTGGAAACTTGCTGGGGCTTTTGTTAATCCGAAAGGCCCTGGTTGAAACACTTATAGACCGCTGGGTGCCGCCAGTGCCGTCTTTTGTCGACCCCGCCCCTCATCTTCCACGTGCCAATAGCCGGATGCCAGATCTAATGTGCTGAACCTCATCGAACGCCCTAGGGACTCCAGCAGCCCAGCGATGTTTGGCAGCGGGAAGGGGTCTTTTCTCGTCACTTGGTTCGGCCTTCGGTAATCCAGGCACAGCCTCAACGACCCTTCTTTCTTCTTCACTAGAACTACCGATGGGGCCATGGCGAGTTTAGGGGTTGAAGCTACATTACTGTCCAGCGTTTATTGAATTAACTTCTCCACAGCCTCGTAACGGGATGGAGTCTTCCGCGCTCGCATTTTATTGGGAGGTGGATTATCGAAGTCAATATTACTTTGGACTGCTCCAGTGTGACCCATTTGAGTATTTCCTCACGCAAGGACATCCCAGTACCTACGTATCAAGGTGGCCAGTTTACCACCCATCAGTTTAAAGGCATCCGACGATTTCAGCAAGATATCAACAGTTTCTTCAACTCCCTTGCTAGACGCAGGGGTTGCCACCAAAGACGTTTTATGGTTGCGAGTCCTTGTGAAAGGAATAGAACACCGCATCCTGTGTAAGACTCTGTTGTGTAGATCCATTACGCTACGGAAGGTTTCCAGCAGGTATATGCCTGCAGTAACGTCGAAGGCCAGTCCCCGGACTTCCACCAAGTCTTGAAACTTCATCACCCCCCTCCAGCTCTACGGTAACTGTCACCGTACTTAGTGTGGCCAGAGTGTAAAAGCCGGTCGTGGAAAATCCCCCTTTTTCCCTCGCGATTCAGTGTTTTTCCCAACATCACTCATTTCCATACACTATTGACTTGTCTCTACGAACTGGTTGTTTTTCTGGACCAATTGTTGTTTGTTCGCGCCCAGAGCGCTACTTTGGCACATCCTTGTTCAGGATTTGCGTGACGCACGTGCTGTCTGCTCACACGCTGC
This sequence comes from Fasciola hepatica, assembly GCA_948099385.1. Taxonomy (NCBI): domain Eukaryota; kingdom Metazoa; phylum Platyhelminthes; class Trematoda; order Plagiorchiida; family Fasciolidae; genus Fasciola; species Fasciola hepatica. The sequence continues at coordinate 7,392,589 of CANUEZ040000072.1, read as the reverse complement.
TATTCGGTTTCTCGTTTTTGAGTCCTTGTGATCGTATTATTGAGGTTTGTATATTGTTTATGTCATTGTTTATTGTAATAATCTAGTATCGTAGGATATCACGGATAATCGTCTTTTGATTTCGGGATCCGTTGCGAATTTGGCTACGCATTGCTCAAACGTTCGTAACAATACTCAATAGATCTATTTGGAACGAGGAAAAATCACGCAAAAAGCCAAGAAAAGGATCAAAAGCAGTCGAATCCGGACAGGAAGTAATACGGCAAGTCTCTGGGGAGGTTTTGGGTACATATGATTCTTTAGTTAATGCTAGATCGCCTAGTCCTGTCAGTGCTAGTTCATGTGTTAATGAGAACAATATTGATCGTAAGGATGTCGATTTATATAAGCTGAGAATGCTAGAACTAGAGCAACAGTTACTTTCGGCTAGACTACAGGCGCATGAAGCAGAGAAGTGTACACAGAAACAGCGAGAGCATGAGACCAGTGACTTCGACACTTCCGACAGGTTATGGTGCAATAAGGTAGGGAACCCCACGCCGGTCGCCGACTACAAACCACCATCGATCGATCTACCTAGAGTGGAGTTAACGGTTTTCGACGGGCGAGCTGAGCAATACTGCAAGTTTGTCAAGCAGTTCGAAACTTTCGTCGAAAATAAGATAACCGATCCCGGGCAAAGGCTTCCGTACCTGACCCACTACTTTCGAGGCCGAGCAAGAGAAGCTATTGATGGGTATACCATGATCGACCCAGAACAAGGCTACACAAGGGCAAGGAAGATTCTGAGGGACTTGTTTGGCCAACCTTTCAAAGTAACCCGTAACATAATAGAGGGCTTGATGGTAGAGGCAAAAAGGGCCAAGGGCGATGTCTACACGATGGCAGACCTGGTGATCAAGAGGCAGAACTGCTCAATAGCCCTCGGCCATTTGAGTTACAGGGCTGACCAAGATGCAATGAACACTTTGGAAGGCATAGTCCGTCACCTCTCTCCCGAACTACAGGGTCGGTGGGCGGAAGAAGCTGAACGGATAAGCCGAGGCGACAGAGAAGCCAACTTCGAAGACCTGACTGAATACTTAGACAGGCAGACGAAGATAGCTGACAGCAGATTCGGCCGACTCATCCGGGACAGCAACCGAGCAAACAAGCCCGGTACTAGCCAAGTCCAAACCCCTGTACGGGAATATCCAAAGTACCAGCCTTGGACCAACACACACGTCATTTCACGAGATGCTACGGCGAAACCAAATTGCAGATCCTGTGGTACTAGCCATGGCCTACCAGAATGCCCCAAGTTCGGCAACGCCACAATAGACGAACGGTGGGGAATGGCGAGGATGGCAGGAGCATGTTTTATCTGTCTCAACACCACGCATCGGGCAGCAGCCTGTAGAACAAGGAATCGATGTGGTTACGAGGGCTGCACGGGCAGACACCATCGGCTGCTGCATCAGGCGAGAGTAACCATATCCGAGGCGAGTGCCAAGCCCAGCGTGATTTGTTCAACTTCACAATCTGCCAGTAAACCGGTACGTTTAGGCGTAGTGGCCGTGGGAGTAGTGACTCCGACTGGGATAGTCAAGGCGTTGGCTTTCGTTGATAGTGGATCCGACACCACCTTAGTGAAAGAGCGGTTTGCCGACAAACACCAACTGGCTAAAGGTGCGACGTCGTTAGCAGTGAGCACGGTGGGCGGAACACAGGTAATGACTGCCGGTAGATTAAGGCTGTAACTCATCTCTCTAGACACTAACGAGGAAATTGAACCAACGGAGGCATTCACGTTAGCGGATCTCCCCATGCGAGCACCAAGGTCGGTGAACGCAATCTTGACTCGGTGGCCCCACCAGCAGGATATAATCGTTGTAGACTGGGAAGATGATGAGGTGGATCTCCTCATCGGCTGCGACGTGCCAGAGGCGCATTGGGTGCTTGACCAAAGAGTTGGCGACCGCCAGGCACCTTATGCCGTACGCACGGCTCTGGGATGGATGTTATACGGTCCAGTAGGGGTACGCGGTTCCGTGAATTACTTGTCCGCCGAAACGGACCGCATAGAGTATCATCTGCAACGGCTGTATGAAAAGGAGTTTCATGACATTGGAGACGAAAGACCGACGTTGTCTCAAGAGGATCGCTTCGCTCTACAAACGGTGCGGCAAGGCACTAGAGGCCTCAAAAAAACAGTTCGAGGTTCCCCTCCCATGGCGCACACCGGTCGACCCGTGGACTGACAACAGAAATCATGTTCTCCAACGATTACTACGACTAAAAGAACGCTTCGTTCGAGACCAGAATCTGTGGGAACCATACGCTGATTTGATGAAGCGAAACGAGACCCTCGGTTACGTTGAAAAGGTGCCTGTTAACACCGACAGCAAAAGGGGTATCTGGTATCTGCCTCACCACCCGGTTATCAACCCCAAGAAACCCAATAAACTGCGCGTGGTTTTCGACTGTGCGGCCAAGTTCCAGGGCAAGTCGTTAAACGATCGCCTACTACAGGGGCCTGACTGGACCACTCCACTGATCGATGTTTTGTGCCGTTTCAGAGTGGGTAAAGTGGCTTTGTCTGCTGACATTAGGGAAATGTTCCATCAGGTGAAGATTCCGGTAGGGGAACGAGATGCTTTGCGTTTCCTGTGGTGGGAAGGGAGCGACCGGGACAACGCAGTGGTGAATTATAGGATGACCGTCCACTCATTCGGAGCCATATCGTCACCATTTTGTGCAAACTACGCCCTCCGAGAATCAGCGAACAAACATGGCGATCTAGTACATTGGACGGTGATAGAAAGCGTCAGCAGGAGCTTCTACGCCGACGACTACCTTGGGCCATTCGATGATGTGGAATCAGCTCTAGAGCAGTTCAGGGGTCTGACGAGATTGCCGGAAGAGGGCGGCTTCCATCTAACTAAACGGATGTCGAACGCTTCAGAAGTGCTGGAGGTCATCCCGTATCACGAAAAGGCCGAAAGGGTAAGAGATTTGGACGGCTCTCCACTTCCTATCGAGCGCACCTTAGGAATACAATGGGACGCGGAAACGGACGATTTTGTTTTCGAACTGAACGTTCCCGAGCTGCCAATAACCCGTCGTGGCATACTATCTGCCGTCTCAAGTTTGTTCGACCCGCTCAGTTTAGTCTCACCATGGCTGCTACCCGGAAAGATCTTGCTGCAGCGGCTGTGCCGTAAGAAAGTTGATTGGGACCAGTCACTGGACCGAGGGGACCGGCTGGACTGGGAAGAATTTCTGAACACCTTGAAGAAATTAGGGGACATAAGAAACCCACGATGTTTGACCCCTGGCCATACGACACGGACTGGAGAACTACATGCTTTTTCCGATGCATCCGAAGTCGGTTATGGAGCTGTGGTGTACGGACGATGGCGCGCAGGAGATGGACAATATACCACGAGGATCCTGTTCGCCAAAGCCCGCGTTGCTCCACTGAAGTCGGTCTCAATCCCACGCCTTGAACTCAGCGCAGCCGTGTTGGCAGTCAGGGTGGTGCAAGCTGTGAAGAGATGTTTCGATCTCCACATTTGGTCGGTGAGCCTCTGGACGGATTCAACGATAGTACTTTACTATATCAACAACGTCCGGAGCCGGTTTAGTACTTTCGTTGCTAACCGGCTCACGATTATCCACGATGAATCAGCCACGCACCAGTGGAGTCATGTCAGGTCAGGCGATAATCCGGCCGACCTGTGCTCCCGAGGTGCGACCAAATTCAGGCAACTGGACACGTGGACGAGAGGGCCAAACTTCCTGCAATTGCCCAAACAGGACTGGCTCGTGTTCGAATTAAAACCCCCTACGGAAGTGGAACTGGAGATCAAAGGCGTAGTGATAGCAACCAACGTCGTCGAAGCGTCGTCCATTCTATCGCGACTGGTCAGGTTTTCTTCCTGGATGAAGACGCTTCGTTTGCTAGTTTGGTTAACCAGGTTCAAGACAAATTTACTAATCATGAAAGGGCTACGCCTCTCAGGTCGGATACGGGTCGGCCCGATAGGTCCCGATGAGCTACAAGCGGCAGAGTACGATATTTTCAGAATGATACAACGCGAGGCATTCGCCCGAGAACTCAAGAGGGCGGAAGAAGTGGGGCCGACCAATAAAGACATGCCATCTCCAAGAGGCGAGCTGAAGCGTTTAAACACCAAACTCATCAACGGACTGCTGCGGGTGGATGGTAGGCTGACCAACGCCCACCTGAATTTCGACACAAAGTATCCTATACTGCTGCCTGCGAGACAACCTGTAGTAGAGCTAATGATTCAACACGTCCACGCCATGGAGGGACATGCCTGGGAAAGTCACGTGACGAGCGTCATCCGAAAGCGTCTTTGGTCGTTGAGAGGACGAGAGACTGTAAAACGCGTAATCCGACGGTGTGTGCAATGCAGGAGACGCAATGCCACGGCAGGCAAACAACTCATGGCCCCATTACGAGAATGCAGGGTGACTACGGGCTGGTGGCCGTTCAGTGACACCGGGTTGGACTATTTCGGGCCCTTATGGATCAAGTGCGGGAAAAGATTAGAAAAGCGATACGGATGTATCATGACGTGCATGAAATCACGTGTGGTACACCTAGAAGTCGCACATTCGATGACGACCGATTCGTTTCTACGGGCCTTGCAAAGATTTATCAACCGAAGAGGCGTACCGGCCGATGTATACTCAGATAATGGATCGAACTTTGTGGGCGCTCAACGGGAATTGCAGCGTTGGCACAAGAACATAAACAGAGACGAACTGCAGAATCGAACCGTGGCCTACGGCATACGATGGCATTTCAACCCCCCACAGGCCAGCCACCGAGGCGGCATATGGGAACGCATGATCCGGTCCGCCAGACGGATATTGCTGTCAATCATGGAGCAGCAGCCGCCCGACGACGAGACGCTGAACACCGTCATGACTGAGGTGGAGCGAATCCTGAACAACCGCCCCCTGGTTCCAGTATTGAACGGCGACCCCACCCACCTGGCGCTCACCCCAAACGACTTATTGACGCTAAGGTCAAACGAGGGTTTCCAAGGGCCGGTAAACCTTCGTGGGAGCTACCTCCACGGGTGGAAGCAAGCGAACTATCTGGCCGAAGTCTTCTGGAGGCGATGGCTATGGGAGTACCTACCGGCTTTGCAGACTCGACAGAAGTGGCTGGCCAAAACAAGACCATTCAAAGTTGGGGACGTGGTTATGATCGCCGACGAACGCGCACATTTCAGCGCTTGGTCTTTGGGAGTAGTTATGGAAACCATCAAAAGCACTGACGGAATGACAAGAACAGTGAAGGTGAAGACAGCTAACGGAGTGCTCATTCGTGAAATACGCAGTATTAACCTACTCGAGAGCGAAGATGGAGGAGCTGATAACCCTGAGGCCTAGTACACCTTTTCACACCAGTAATCGAGGTGGATAAAGAAACACCATATATACCACACAATCTCCGTCAAACACGTTAAGGTGCTCGCGGTCCTTTCGTTGACATTACAGAAGGTTCTTTCCGATATGTGGTGATGAATGCGATTCCATTTTACATCCCGATACATACACGCATGCACGACGCACTCTACATCCCGTAAAACCATCATACATGTGACAGTGTTCTTTGTTTGCCTTTTGTTGACGCTACCGAATGCCCCTTCCATATGTGGAAGTAGCGGAGCTCAGGTCACACACACATGCTACATTTTACTCGTTTTCTTGCCACGCGGTCTTTTGTTGACATTGCAGAAAGTCCTCCTTTGATGTGTAGTCATACCTGTGATTTCATTGTAACCCCGGCACACACACACACGCACTCACACATACACTCAAGCACGTACATCCAGGACCGGACGGCCCCTTACGAGGACAACGTCTATGCGACCATTCACGCCCGCCATCGGTCATTTGGTCTTGTGGAAGATGTAGACTAGCCTCACGTCTATGTATCCAATGGATTAGGTGCGACCAGTAGTAGAACGTCGACGACGAGCATTAGACGCGCGCACTGACAGCAGGGCCTAGGCAGGTAGGAAGAATCAGTACCTTTATACCGAACCTTTGACTCTGCTAAGGATCCAGGAGGATTTTGGTGGGCGGTGTAACAGCCGGTCGTGGAAAATCCCCCTTTTCCCTCGCGATTCAGTGTTTTTCCCAACATCACTCATTTCCATACACTATTGACTTGTCTTTACGAACTAGTTGTTTTTCTGGACCAATTGTTGTTTGTTCGCGCCCAGAGCGCTACTTTGACACATCCTTGTTCAGGACCTGCGTGACGCACGTGCTGTCTGCTCACACGCTGCTATTCGGTTTCTCGTTGTTGAGTCCTTGTGATCGTATTATTGAGGTTTGTATATTGTTTATGTCATTGTTTATTGTAATAATCTAGTATCGTAGGATATCACGGATAATCGTCTTTTGATTTCGGGATCCGTTGCGAATTTGGCTACGCATTGCTCAAACGTTCGTAACAACTGGTGTGAAAAAGGTTTACTAGGCCTCAGCGTTATCAGCTCCTCCATCTTCGCTCTCGGGTAGGTTAATACTGCGTATGTCACGAATGAGCACTCCGTTAGCTGTCTTCACCTTCACTGTTCTTGTCATTCCGTCAGTGCTTTTGATGGTTTCCGTAACTACTCCCAAAGACCAAGCGCTGAAATGTGCGCGTTCGTCGGCGATCATAACCACGTCCCCAACTTTGAATGGTCTTGTTTTGGCCAGCCACTTCTGTCGAGTCTGCAAAGCCGGTAGGTACTCCCGTAGCCAGCGCCTCCAGAAGACTTCGGCCAGATAGTTCGCTTGCTTCCACCCGTGGAGGTAGCTCCCACGAAGGTTTACCGGCCCTTGGAAACCCTCGTTTGACCTTAGCGTCAATAAGTCGTTTGGGGTGAGCGCCAGGTGGGTGGGGTCGCCGTTCAATACTGGAACCAGGGGGCGGTTGTTCAGGATTCGCTCCACCTCAGTCATGACGGTGTTCAGCGTCTCGTCGTCGGGCGGCTGCTGCTCCATGATTGACAGCAATATCCGTCTGGCGGACCGGATCATGCGTTCCCATATGCCGCCTCGGTGGCTGGCCTGTGGGGGGTTGAAATGCCATCGTATGCCGTAGGCCACGGTTCGATTCTGCAGTTCGTCTCTGTTTATGTTCTTGTGCCAACGCTGCAATTCCCGTTGAGCGCCCACAAAGTTCGATCCATTATCTGAGTATACATCGGCCGGTACGCCTCTTCGGTTGATAAATCTTTGCAAGGCCCGTAGAAACGAATCGGTCGTCATCGAATGTGCGACTTCTAGGTGTACCACACGTGATTTCATGCACGTCATGATACATCCGTATCGCTTTTCTAATCTTTTCCCGCACTTGATCCATAAGGGCCCGAAATAGTCCAACCCGGTGTCACTGAACGGCCACCAGCCCGTAGTCACCCTGCATTCTCGTAATGGGGCCATGAGTTGTTTGCCTGCCGTGGCATTGCGTCTCCTGCATTGCACACACCGTCGGATTACGCGTTTTACAGTCTCTCGTCCTCTCAACGACCAAAGACGCTTTCGGATGACGCTCGTCACGTGACTTTCCCAGGCATGTCCCTCCATGGCGTGGACGTGTTGAATCATTAGCTCTACTACAGGTTGTCTCGCAGGCAGCAGTATAGGATACTTTGTGTCGAAGTTCAGGTGGGCGTTGGTCAGCCTACCATCCACCCGCAGCAGTCCGTTGATGAGTTTGGTGTTTAAACGCTTCAGCTCGCCTCTTGGAGATGGCATGTCTTTATTGGTCGGCCCCACTTCTTCCGCCCTCTTGAGTTCTCGGGCGAATGCCTCGCGTTGTATCATTCTGAAAATATCGTACTCTGCCGCTTGTAGCTCATCGGGACCTATCGGGCCGACCCGTATCCGACCTGAGAGGCGTAGCCCTTTCATGATTAGTAAATTTGTCTTGAACCTGGTTAACCAAACTAGCAAACGAAGCGTCTTCATCCAGGAAGAAAACCTGACCAGTCGCGATAGAATGGACGACGCTTCGACGACGTTGGTTGCTATCACTACGCCTTTGATCTCCAGTTCCACTTCCGTAGGGGGTTTTAATTCGAACACGAGCCAGTCCTGTTTGGGCAATTGCAGGAAGTTTGGCCCTCTCGTCCACGTGTCCAGTTGCCTGAATTTGGTCGCACCTCGGGAGCACAGGTCGGCCGGATTATCGCCTGACCTGACATGACTCCACTGGTGCGTGGCTGATTCATCGTGGATAATCGTGAGCCGGTTAGCAACGAAAGTACTAAACCGGCTCCGGACGTTGTTGATATAGTAAAGTACTATCGTTGAATCCGTCCAGAGGCTCACCGACCAAATGTGGAGATCGAAACATCTCTTCACAGCTTGCACCACCCTGACTGCCAACACGGCTGCGCTGAGTTCAAGGCGTGGGATTGAGACCGACTTCAGTGGAGCAACGCGGGCTTTGGCGAACAGGATCCTCGTGGTATATTGTCCATCTCCTGCGCGCCATCGTCCGTACACCACAGCTCCATAACCGACTTCGGATGCATCGGAAAAAGCATGTAGTTCTCCAGTCCGTGTCGTATGGCCAGGGGTCAAACATCGTGGGTTTCTTATGTCCCCTAATTTCTTCAAGGTGTTCAGAAATTCTTCCCAGTCCAGCCGGTCCCCTCGGTCCAGTGACTGGTCCCAATCAACTTTCTTACGGCACAGCCGCTGCAGCAAGATCTTTCCGGGTAGCAGCCATGGTGAGACTAAACTGAGCGGGTCGAACAAACTTGAGACGGCAGATAGTATGCCACGACGGGTTATTGGCAGCTCGGGAACGTTCAGTTCGAAAACAAAATCGTCCGTTTCCGCGTCCCATTGTATTCCTAAGGTGCGCTCGATAGGAAGTGGAGAGCCGTCCAAATCTCTTACCCTTTCGGCCTTTTCGTGATACGGGATGACCTCCAGCACTTCTGAAGCGTTCGACATCCGTTTAGTTAGATGGAAGCCGCCCTCTTCCGGCAATCTCGTCAGACCCCTGAACTGCTCTAGAGCTGATTCCACATCATCGAATGGCCCAAGGTAGTCGTCGGCGTAGAAGCTCCTGCTGACGCTTTCTATCACCGTCCAATGTACTAGATCGCCATGTTTGTTCGCTGATTCTCGGAGGGCGTAGTTTGCACAAAATGGTGACGATATGGCTCCGAATGAGTGGACGGTCATCCTATAATTCACCACTGCGTTGTCCCGGTCGCTCCCTTCCCACCACAGGAAACGCAAAGCATCTCGTTCCCCTACCGGAATCTTCACCTGATGGAACATTTCCCTAATGTCAGCAGACAAAGCCACTTTACCCACTCTGAAACGGCACAAAACATCGATCAGTGGAGTGGTCCAGTCAGGCCCCTGTAGTAGGCGATCGTTTAACGACTTGCCCTGGAACTTGGCCGCACAGTCGAAAACCACGCGCAGTTTATTGGGTTTCTTGGGGTTGATAACCGGGTGGTGAGGCAGATACCAGATACCCCTTTTGCTGTCGGTGTTAACAGGCACCTTTTCAACGTAACCGAGGGTCTCGTTTCGCTTCATCAAATCAGCGTATGGTTCCCACAGATTCTGGTCTCGAACGAAGCGTTCTTTTAGTCGTAGTAATCGTTGGAGAACATGATTTCTGTTGTCAGTCCACGGGTCGACCGGTGTGCGCCATGGGAGGGGAACCTCGAACTGTTTTTTTGAGGCCTCTAGTGCCTTGCCGCACCGTTTGTAGAGCGAAGCGATCCTCTTGAGACAACGTCGGTCTTTCGTCTCCAATGTCATGAAACTCCTTTTCATACAGCCGTTGCAGATGATACTCTATGCGGTCCGTTTCGGCGGACAAGTAATTCACGGAACCGCGTACCCCTACTGGACCGTATAACATCCATCCCAGAGCCGTGCGTACGGCATAAGGTGCCTGGCGGTCGCCAACTCTTTGGTCAAGCACCCAATGCGCCTCTGGCACGTCGCAGCCGATGAGGAGATCCACCTCATCATCTTCCCAGTCTACAACGATTATATCCTGCTGGTGGGGCCACCGAGTCAAGATTGCGTTCACCGACCTTGGTGCTCGCATGGGGAGATCCGCTAACGTGAATGCCTCCGTTGGTTCAATTTCCTCGTTAGTGTCTAGAGAGATGAGTTACAGCCTTAATCTACCGGCAGTCATTACCTGTGTTCCGCCCACCGTGCTCACTGCTAACGACGTCGCACCTTTAGCCAGTTGGTGTTTGTCGGCAAACCGCTCTTTCACTAAGGTGGTGTCGGATCCACTATCAACGAAAGCCAACGCCTTGACTATCCCAGTCGGAGTCACTACTCCCACGGCCACTACGCCTAAACGTACCGGTTTACTGGCAGATTGTGAAGTTGAACAAATCACGCTGGGCTTGGCACTCGCCTCGGATATGGTTACTCTCGCCTGATGCAGCAGCCGATGGTGTCTGCCCGTGCAGCCCTCGTAACCACATCGATTCCTTGTTCTACAGGCTGCTGCCCGATGCGTGGTGTTGAGACAGATAAAACATGCTCCTGCCATCCTCGCCATTCCCCACCGTTCGTCTATTGTGGCGTTGCCGAACTTGGGGCATTCTGGTAGGCCATGGCTAGTACCACAGGATCTGCAATTTGGTTTCGCCGTAGCATCTCGTGAAATGACGTGTGTGTTGGTCCAAGGCTGGTACTTTGGATATTCCCGTACAGGGGTTTGGACTTGGCTAGTACCGGGCTTGTTTGCTCGGTTGCTGTCCCGGATGAGTCGGCCGAATCTGCTGTCAGCTATCTTCGTCTGCCTGTCTAAGTATTCAGTCAGGTCTTCGAAGTTGGCTTCTCTGTCGCCTCGGCTTATCCGTTCAGCTTCTTCCGCCCACCGACCCTGTAGTTCGGGAGAGAGGTGACGGACTATGCCTTCCAAAGTGTTCATTGCATCTTGGTCAGCCCTGTAACTCAAATGGCCGAGGGCTATTGAGCAGTTCTGCCTCTTGATCACCAGGTCTGCCATCGTGTAGACATCGCCCTTGGCCCTTTTTGCCTCTACCATCAAGCCCTCTATTATGTTACGGGTTACTTTGAAAGGTTGGCCAAACAAGTCCCTCAGAATCTTCCTTGCCCTTGTGTAGCCTTGTTCTGGGTCGATCATGGTATACCCATCAATAGCTTCTCTTGCTCGGCCTCGAAAGTAGTGGGTCAGGTACGGAAGCCTTTGCCCGGGATCGGTTATCTTATTTTCGACGAAAGTTTCGAACTGCTTGACAAACTTGCAGTATTGCTCAGCTCGCCCGTCGAAAACCGTTAACTCCACTCTAGGTAGATCGATCGATGGTGGTTTGTAGTCGGCGACCGGCGTGGGGTTCCCTACCTTATTGCACCATAACCTGTCGGAAGTGTCGAAGTCACTGGTCTCATGCTCTCGCTGTTTCTGTGTACACTTCTCTGCTTCATGCGCCTGTAGTCTAGCCGAAAGTAACTGTTGCTCTAGTTCTAGCATTCTCAGCTTATATAAATCGACATCCTTACGATCAATATTGTTCTCATTAACACATGAACTAGCACTGACAGGACTAGGCGATCTAGCATTAACTAAAGAATCATATGTACCCAAAACCTCCCCAGAGACTTGCCGTATTACTTCCTGTCCGGATTCGACTGCTTTTGATCCTTTTCTTGGCTTTTTGCGTGATTTTTCCTCGTTCCAAATAGATCTATTGAGTATTGTTACGAACGTTTGAGCAATGCGTAGCCAAATTCGCAACGGATCCCGAAATCAAAAGACGATTATCCGTGATATCCTACGATACTAGATTATTACAATAAACAATGACATAAACAATATACAAACCTCAATAATACGATCACAAGGACTCAACAACGAGAAACCGAATAGCAGCGTGTGAGAAGACAGCACGTGCGTCACGCAGGTCCTGAACAAGGATGTGTCAAAGTAGCGCTCTGGGTGCGAACAAACAACAATTGGTCCAGAAAAACAACTAGTTCGTAAAGACAAGTCAATAGTGTATGGAAATGAGTGATGTTGGGAAAAACACTGAATCGCGAGGGAAAAGGGGGATTTTCCACGACCGGCTGTTTCACCAGTATTCGAGGTGGATAAAGAAACACCATATATACCACACAATCTCCGTCAAACACGTTAAGGTGCTCGCGGTCCTTTCGTTGACATTACAGAAGGTTCTTTCCGATATGTGGTGATGAATGCGATTCCATTTTACATCCCGATACATACACGCATGCACGACGCACTCTACATCCCGTAAAACCATCATACATGTGACAGTGTTCTTTGTTTGCCTTTTGTTGACGCTACCGAATGCCCCTTCCATATGTGGAAGTAGCGGAGCTCAGGTCACACACACATGCTACATTTTACTCGTTTTCTTGCCACGCGGTCTTTTGTTGACATTGCAGAAAGTCCTCCTTTGATGTGTAGTCATACCTGTGATTTCATTGTAACCCCGGCACACACACACACGCACTCACACATACACTCAAGCACGTACATCCAGGACCGGACGGCCCCTTACGAGGACAACGTCTATGCGACCATTCACGCCCGCCATCGGTCATTTGGTCTTGTGGAAGATGTAGACTAGCCTCACGTCTATGTATCCAATGGATTAGGTGCGACCAGTAGTAGAACGTCGACGACGAGCATTAGACGCGCGCACTGACAGCAGGGCCTAGGCAGGTAGGAAGAATCAGTACCTTTATACCGAACCTTTGACTCTGCTAAGGATCCAGGAGGATTTTGGTGGGCGGTGTAACAGCCGGTCGTGGAAAATCCCCCTTTTTCCCTCGCGATTCAGTGTTTTTCCCAACATCACTCATTTCCATACACTATTGACTTGTCTTTACGAACTAGTTGTTTTTCTGGACCAATTGTTGTTTGTTCGCGCCCAGAGCGCTACTTTGACACATCCTTGTTCAGGACCTGCGTGACGCACGTGCTGTCTGCTCACACGCTGCTATTCGGTTTCTCGTTGTTGAGTCCTTGTGATCGTATTATTGAGGTTTGTATATTGTTTATGTCATTGTTTATTGTAATAATCCAGTATCGTAGGATATCACGGATAATCGTCTTTTGATTTCGGGATCCGTTGCGAATTTGGCTACGCATTGCTCAAACGTTCGTAACACAGAGGCCCCCATTTGAGATGCACAAAAGTCCCTTCAAAATAATGAAGTCAACTTATTTCTTTTCACAGTTTCTGGCGGGTATTCATCGATTAGATAACGTGCGGCTCCGATATCGCCCAAATCGTGTACTCGTAGGTCATCCAATATCGCGGGTACCATAGGGTAGGGTTTTCTACTCGCAGTTTCAATCCAAGTAGGAAATTGCTCACCCTACGTGGTACTGTTTTGCACACCTGAAGCGGCCCTTGTTGACCCCTCCCCTAAGGCTGAGCGAAACGAATCCCCCCCCCGAGTACTGTATCTACCACAAATCCTTCTTGGAGGGCCACCCCAATTCGTAGTAGAATTACAACTGCCACTAATGCAGTAATGTCTTTGTCGGTAAATCAGGGATAGTGGGTGGGCTGCGCAGCAACTTATTGGCTGGTTACATGCTTATAACGCCTCTAATTTTGCTGCAAATCTTGGAGCTTCCTCCAGTGTTGGTGGGGTTCGAGGCACGAACTCCTCTCGAATCCTGGGAGAGGTGTTTCGCTTCTGCAACTGTTGGTAGATGACGTTGTCAAGCTCATTGACTGGCCACTGTGGTAGGGCCTTTTACACCAGTTGGGGCAGCTCTGTTGCAAATTCCAGTATCGATTCACCTGGCTGCTGTCCCTTTTCATAGAACTCCAGTTATCTATCAGCAGTGAGTCCGGGAAGGAAGGTTCCCGCTTTCCACGGAGCTTCTCAAAGTTGCTTTTGCAGTTTACAGTTCACCATCTTGGCATCGACGACTTAGTCGTAAGCTGCTCCCTTCAGGATACTAAGCAAAATATCCTCCTTCTGTTCCACAGGGAAGTGTTTCAGGTACCCCTTCCCGACCCGGCCTTCTCACTGGCGACAGTGGTCTCCGACTCCAAGTGTGTTAGAAACGGGAAATGGGGGCTGTCCTGGGGCAGTCCGTTCTGCCAGCAAGCCCATCGATCCTGAGGCCTGCGAGAGGGCGTCTACTGGCCATATGGGCACCGCAACCCTCTCTGTAGGATTCGTTTGCACCTGTGGTAATCACCGGATCTGGGTTTGCGATGACTTTGGCCCGATTTTCATGACAGACTGACGGTTCGGAGGCAGAGTCGCAAATTGTAGAATAAAACGGAGGTCCTCATAGGAATGACAGTTTGTATTAGATGGCACCTGATGTAATAAACAGTTAAAACGAAGCAATAGACATTACTTTTTCGACGTTCTACGGTTGTTCGAAATGTTCATCCACAGGAGCAAATAACAACACTGTGATGGAAAGGACGGAACCGATAGTGAGGCGCACACACACGTAGGTGTCCTGACGGAATCACAATTCAAGATATTTGGCCACTACCACAGTTACGCCAGCTTTTTGCACCACAAAGGTCGGAAACTGTCCAAGACCAAATTCGAGTGTACCATACAAATAAAAAAGGTGCAAATGTGTGGTGTATAGAGGAGCTTATCAAATTATTGTTATTACAGTCACATCCACAATGCACGTGTCATATTTGGAAGGATTTTCAGTATTTTTTCTTTACCCCGTTATAGCCATATTTTCGACATCCTGTACATGCACACTGTGCTCTATTTGCATCTTGGCCTTTCCGGTAAAGTTGAGACTTCCACTGCGAATTGGATCGCTGGTTCCCTTGGATTTCGCCGACACATTGAAGGCGAAGTTTTTCTGTCGGCCTGCTTACTTTTTTGATTGAGCCCAGGCGAGGGCCCGTCAACCATTGCTTGACTCATGTTAGTATTTACTGCATCTTCTGCGTTCCGTAATGAGACTTTTGTTAGCAGTTCCATGTTCGGCCAACATTTTACCTCGTCTCACAACGGAAGTTGAGGCCGCTTCGCATTTGCCGGGTAAACCGTTTTCATTTTATTTCAGTGTAACTCTGCCCAGGTTTGCTGTACTTTTAATGAAACTTGCTACGCTTGCCTTTTAAATTTGCGAATATTTTATCTTGGTGATTAATGTTGCACACTATGATTTTGTTTTTGTGCACGCTCTCGACCAAGATCGGGAAAAGTGCCACCAGTATTATTATAATTACTAAGGTTATCAAGATTAATAAAGCCTTGTCATCTGGATGGGCGATCGCATGTGTCCAGGATAAAGGAAATGATGGGTAACAGGGGAGACTTGAGTGCTGTATCGGACAATGGGACGGTTAGGTACTTTTTCTGCGTGCCTCAGTCAGAGAATCTGTTGTTAACTAAATATAGTGAGATTTTGCTTGCTGGTGCGGCCCACTAGCTAAATCGCTGTGGACAGGCATTGCGGCTCTCGATGTCAGTAGATGGTAGTGGTTTAAGTAAGTCTTTCTACCGCACCATTCTTCTGAATAAAAGTGGCTAGGGTTACAGGTGTGCCCATGGTGAGACGAAAGGCCTGCTTCCTGTTACCCTTGGAACTGAAATCGTTGTTGTAGACGGAGGTGCAGCACTGTATTGGGCTTTTCGCCAGAAGTGCCTGGCAACTAGCCTACTCTTTTATCAGTTCTTAGTGCTTAGAGACTTGAAAAGGCATTACCTTTAACCTAGCAGCAAACCTGTAGACGACAAGTGGCACATCCATCAGCAGAAGCGAAGCATGGTCTGTACTTCCTAGAAGGTACTTCTCGATAAGCCGAAGGAGGCAAGCAACAGCCGTATCACCAAGCCCTTTGTTTACCTTAGTCATACTTGGTTGCTCTGCGAGGAAATACGGGCTGGATATGGTTCCAAGTTGGCCACTTCTTGCTGTACCTTCATCGAGAACAGGGTGAAAGACGGGAACAGGTACTTGAAGGCGAGATTGCCTGTGGAGTCCTCTCCGGAGGATTTTTTACTCAGATTCCAAAGCCACTTGAGGAATCGGAGGAAACAGTATATCACCGAATTGGGATACAGTTGATGAGCTCTTCTAAGTCATCAGACGGGATGGAGCTGTACGCAAGTTACTTACTCCGATTTAATGGTTTCGCCCTTGAAGCCTTAAAGGAGCACATACTGAGTGTGCCGTGCACCCGTCCATTTTTCAAACTGTGGTTGTTACCCTACGGCCACACTGTCGCGATCGCCCAGGTAAGCAATTGAATAAAAATCTGCCCACCATATTCCTCGCTCTTCCATTGTCTTTCGGAACACTTTCGAACCTTTATAGTATATTTCTTGACCGTGGTCAATACGCATGCACAAGGCAAGATCAAAGTATACAGCAGTACATGTCAATGTGAGGTATTCACAGATTCTAAGTTTATAAATCACACAGCAACCGAAATACACCAGTCAAGTCATGTAGTGTTTGAGTGAACAAAAGTTGTTATGGTTGAGGCGGGAATTCCGAATCGGTTTCGAAATCGCTGGAGGGCGGTGTGGATAGCTGAACCGTCGTGGGATTGCTGGTATAAGCGACAAATGGACGGTCACTAACGAGTAACCGGACGGAAGAGATGCCAAAGAACATTGTTAGAAGTAAAGCAAGCGTGGGGCTTTCAAAGTGCAGTCAGAGATACCAGCGGAATATTGGACACTGATCCAGCATTGGGTAACTAATTGTGGAGGAAGCATGTGAAATAAAGGCAAGTGAGTCAAAGGTGACAACAAAACGGACCTTTTGTGCAGGTGATTACAGTGCCATATGGAAATTCAAATGAAGGCGAAAAGCTTCGCAGGGACTTTAGTGAATGGTGTATGGACATATAACGGACTTTTAAAGAGAAGAAAAGCCGTCAATGAAACGGATTAGTGGAGACAAAACGTCAATGGCTCGGCTAGGCAAAAGTTGGAAGAGTGTAAATATTTTTTTTTGTTTGTGATAGAAAATTGTTAACCAAATTATGGTTGGCTGCAGATGGCTGGTATTCTGTTTCATAAAGACCTTGGTTGCAGGTGGTGGCAGGTAGGATGTTGAGGGAAGCAGGTAAAAAAGGTCTGGTTTGACGAAGTTGACAGCTGCGAAGGCTGGGTTCCGGCCATTGGTTTCGTACTGCAACACGGGAAGAATTGAACTGTTGGGTTGGATTATTTGGTAATAGGCGTTGAGCGGATGTGTTGATGGTTGGTATCAGGAATCACCTCTGCAATCCGGTGAGACTTTCATGAGGTTTTGTTAATCCGTGTACGGTGCCCCATGTAACGTCAGCGGGCGAGAGTATAGGTTTAAACCATTGATCAAATCGTCCAGTCCTTACGGTAATCCGGAATAAACGTCGATTCGGCCGATGGCTACCCAAGTAACCAATGCAATCTGGAAGAGATCAGGAGTGCGGCAGTCTGGAGAGTGTTCCAGCTGTGGGTTATGATTATCGTTTTTATGGAAGCAAGAAAATGAAAATTTTGTTATCCGAACAGTTAGTTATCGTTTGACTAGTGGACCGGTCTATTAGGGATCCCTAGACGGAGACTGGTAGCTTTCTAGGGTAGTTGGGTGATAGTAGAGATTTGGGGCGATATCAGGTAGGCGGTGGATGAGGAGAGGGTGTCCGTTAGGGAACCAGGAATAAAACAATAGTAGATGGTATGGTCTGGAAAAAGAATGAGAAAATAGGAAGATAACAGTCTGGTCAGTTCACCAGCTGTGGTCGAGGACGGCAAACAGTAAAAAAGTAGAAAAACACTGAGTGTAAAAATGAGGATTCTTCATGTGGGGGCAAACGTGCTGGTATTAGGCAGGGGCATACGGATTCCGGTTGGAATGGGGTCTCAACTTGCCATGAGCATATGCGTAGAGAAGTGAAGCCTAGTTATTAAGGAATGGTAATCCGTGTGGCAAGGCTTCAGTGTACGAGAAAGGCGCAAAAAAGCAGGATGGGACGGCTGAGTTCTAGCCTGAGCCAGGAATTAAGTGAGAGCAAGCACCCATCGCTAAAGGACGGAGCGGTTTTATTTATATATATGCAAATTGTGTTGTAAAATGGCACAATCTAGTTAGGAAGGGGGACAAGTGAGTGGAGCATACCCAAGGTATATATATATATATATATATATATATATATATTGATGTATAGGTGGGTGCGATCATCGGACGGGTCATGCGAAAGCGGTCGGACGCAAAAGACTATGGCAAGAAAAGTGAGATAGAGTGACGCAGCTGAAGATCAACGGTTAACGGAAAGAAGAACAAAAGTTAAGCACGGGCTCATCGGTGCGGCGGATTCCAAAGGCACATTGAGGCCATGAAACGTGAGACTAAAAGGGAAACGCCTAAGTGTGGCTAAAACTTTCAATGGGAAAGTTAGTATTTCGCCTGGAGTAGTCATTGAGGAGGAGTAAAGACCAAGTTCTGCATGAAATTACAGAAGAACCTTAGCTGGTGGATAGGGTGGGAGCAGAAATGGTAACGTCATAACTGGGTGTTGAGTTCAGTTAGTGAGTCACGCTAAGTGGGATGAATCAGACTGGATTTTCCAGTTCGAAATCGCAGAGGTGGTGAGGGAAGTATATATGGTGGGACCTGGTGCGGAAGAGAGGCATTGTAGGCTAAGAGATATCGAGGAGCGTTGAGTTACTCACCGTGCTTGTGTTAATAATTATAGGACAGTAGTGAGTATATATATATATAGTATATAAAAATGTTATATATTTACACATATATGTATATATATGAATAGGTATATATATATATATATATATGTTAACAGGTGTATATATATATATGCATATATATGTATATATATAAATGTATAAAGCTGAGAGGAGCTGAAGCCAGGATAAATAAGAGGACCAAGGAGTGAATTAGTGGGTGGTGGGACTTAATGTCTTAGGATCCAGCACCACTGGGTAATTTGGTGCAGGGGGAAAACATCATTGGCTAAAACCTTCAGCTAGAGAAGAGTTGTTTTACATGGCTGCCCTAGTACTATATGGCGAGGGAGGCAGTAATTGTTTAGACATGGTTGTGGAAACCGACTAGTGGATTAGATGAGGCAGGGATGTATAGAGGTTAGGTGATGGTAGGTGAACGTGGGTGAGTAGCGAGAACCGGCAGGCATCCAGATATTTATAGTTGTAAACGACAAAAACTATCCTTCTGCAATGTGGGTTATACGTAAAAAATAATAATAAATGGTAAGCCTATCGTCTGTCGTTAGGCAGAAAATGGTAGGTTTGGAATATGGTGCCGTGATCCTAGTTGTTGAACCCGTTTTTGAAGGCCAGCTCGACGGATAGCAGGGAGCGGGAGGAGAGACTGAAGCTAGGGTTCTAAAGTTCGATGCCTTCTTCATAGGCTTGATCCTCAGATATGCTGGCGTTAGTCAAAGATAACATATGACTAACGGTAAGTTGTGATTTTAGGGCATGGCTGAACTGGGTTATTGACGCACATTTGCGAATGGTCCGAGGCAGCTTATTCCAAAGCTTTGAATATTTAATGAGAAAGAAGTTGGATCTGATTGCCAGCCTGCAATGTGGGATGGTCAGACTGAAGTCTCTGTGGCGCAGAGGGTAAGATGAGGGTAGGGAAAACTGCATAGAGTTGGTAGAAGTGAACGCAGAGCAATGAATAAGTCTGTATAGAAAACACAAGTTAAGCTTGACATGTCTAAGCCATACGGGGTCAAGTTTTAATAGAATGCATCGCTCTTTATAGCTCAGTGGAGAGAAATATCCCATTAGCTTCTTGGTGAAGGTGCGCTGGACTTTCTCCAGGCGTATTCTGTCAGATTTAGACATTCCTGAGAAGATTATAGGGCAGTATTCGAGGTGGGGTCTAGCATGGGATTGGTATGTAAGGAGGATACTATGTTTCATTTTAAATGATCTGAGAACTAGGCCTATTATCTGTCTGGCCCTGGCCGTCTGAAATGAGACATGTCCCGAAAATTGTAGATTGTTAGTGTATCGAAGCCCAAGATCCTTCACTGATGAGCTTGGGGCGATTGGTACTTGGTTCAGTGACAGAGTTCCGAGGGGGACTTGACATCTGTAGGTTGTGTAGAAGCTTTTAGATGTCGAGAAGCACATTTGCCATGAAGTGTACCATTGATCAAGTTTCTCAAGATCACTACCTATTTCAGACAGTGCTGTGCTCAAATCTTGATGGCGGAAATCATACACGATTTTGATGTCGTCGGCGAAGAGGAAAGGTGTGCCATGTCGCACAATCGAAAAAATGTCGTTAATATAAAGTAAGAAAAATAGCGGACCAAGTACACTTCATTGTATGACTCCACTAGTGACAGGCGCCGGTTGCGATAGATGACCATTAGCATATACAACCTGGGTTCGATCCCACAGGTAAGAAGTGATCCATGATAAAAGCGGGTCATGGATACCATAGGCCCGGAGTTTTGTTAACAATCGGGAGTGAGGAACTCGGTCAAATGCCTTGGTCATATCGAGGTAGATGAAAATCATAGATTTTCCGTCGTCAGCTGCCGTGGTCACTAGGTTGAAGAAATCAAACTGGCATGTGGTACAAGAACGTGACTTTAGGAAGCCATGTTGGCCGCTGTGAATGAGGTTATGGGAAGTGAGATAATCGGACATCCGCTGTTTAATCAAACGCTCCATTATTCTGGCAGCTAAAGGGGTATGGTTGATAGGACGATAATTTGAAGGGTCATGCACTGGAATTTTTTTTGTGGATAGGAATAATGGTTGAAGTTTCCCACTGGGATGGGAAAATGCCATTTTTAAGGAATAAGTTGTAGAGATTCATAAAGATAGCAGCGATGTCAGTTCCACCAAGATGAAAGAGTGCTGGGGGGATGCCGTCATAGCCAGGGCGGGAGGAGGGTCTAACACGCAGCAGCAGGTGGGTCACATCGTTCAAACTGAATTCAGTGTCAGAGAGAACTTGCTCGGTGATGAGGGGTACGGGTGGCGGGTTTACAGTGGCGTCAATGGTCATGGATTCTGAAAAGAAGGTTTTGAGCGCCTCAGCGATTTCAGCTGCAGATTTAATATGCGTGCTGTTTCCCAAAATTAGATAAGGTATCCCTGTATGCTCTCTCTGATTTCTGCTCTTCAGCAGTCGGGACAATCGGTACGATCTATCGAAGGAATTCAAGGCCGAAAGCTCCTGCTTTCTCAGCAGTTCATTAGTCTTAAGACTGATGGTGACAGAGAGAGAGTGAAGTTGCAATAGTATGGAGAAGTCCTTGGTTTTATTGTAGATCTTCTGCAGTTTTGCATGTTTATTTTGCAGCCTTGTTTGGTAGGAGCCGCGAGCTTGAGAACGGTTGGTCCCGATGGTGGTGATTGCTGACAAGCAGCTATGTAGCTTATGGTAGAGTACGTCACTGGCGAGCTGAGTGTTGTGCTGTAGGAAGTAGTCATCCCAGTTGAGGGATCGAAGCATAGGCTTGAGGTTCATCCAGTTGATCGTGTGCAGGGGCTGTTGAGATGAGCTACATATGGGGTCTATTGGTCCGGCTGTGAATTCGCAAGATACCATTCTATGGTCACTGCCTGGGAAAGGGTTGAGGGCGGTAGTCATCACGTCCGACAGGCCAATGGTAAATATCAGGTCTAGTATGCTGTTACCTCTGGTTGGTGTCATTACGTGCTGGACCCAGCGCCCTGCGCGTATGGTCGAAACGAAGCTCGTGAAGTATTGGGGTGATGACATGGTGTCCCAGAAGATATTAGGTGCATTGAAATCGCCAGCAATGATTTTTGACGAGGAGGGTAATAGTGCAAAGTGGTCAAAGGCTTTGACTACGTGGGCGAGGTCCGTGGTGTTTGAATTGGGTGGTCGATAAACGCAGCCGATATGGAGTGGAGAGTTGGCCAGAAGAACCGTTACCCATATTGAGTCCTGAATTGAGTCCAGTATTGGATCAGAGAGAGGAATTGTAGGCAAGCTGTTTTTAACGTGGATTAGACAGCCTCCTCCACGACGACGAAGATTTTTCATGAAGGTTTGATAACCAGCAATAGAAATTTGGTCCAATGGGACAGAATCATTTAGCCAGGTTTCGGTTATGACAATGATGTCGAAGTCGGAAGACAGTACTATATTACGGAGAGTATGGGTTTTATTCAGTAATGAGCGAGCGTTAATGAGAAGCAAGTTAAGTGCAACTGTACCGTCATGGTGTGGAGTGGGAACAACCATCTGCGGATGTTGATGGCTAACACTACCGAGGTGGTAAACGTCATTAAGTGGACTCATAACGACAGGGTTGTCGTGTATAGAAGTGAAGGAGTCTAAACAGGGGTTAGAAGTGGGGAGCCGGCATTGTGAAGAAGGGGTGAAGCTGGGTTGGAGGGGTGCCGTCAAGAAAAAATTGATCGTTTGGGGAGGTGGGATTTCCGGGGTGGTTGAAGTAGCCAGGTGGGGGGTTGGATGCTGAGGTAATGGGTAACGGCAAGTGAGATGGCAGAAAGTAGTGGTGACTGGGTTCAACGGGGTACGCAGGGAGCGGGTAGTTGCCGCTTGACCAGGACCGACGAAATAACTGTAGTTGGTTGGGCTGGCACATCCTGTGTTCAGGAAAGGGCGCGGAGCTAGACAATTGAGGCCATTGGTTATAATTCGACTGGGGGTTACTTATTTGTATCATTGGAGGAGAGAGAAATTGGTTACGGAGGTTCGACGGGAGATGCTGGCGCTCAGCCAGATGATTGGAAAACTGTTTCGGGAAACTTGGAGAATATGGTGTGTTTGATCCCGATGCATGATGATGCGCTACTCGGTGGCCGTTTTCGCCTGTATTGTAGAGTGCAGTTGGGAGGACCTTGTCGATTAGCCGAGGTACCACGCTAATACAACGAGGTGGGGTTGGCTGCTTTAGAGTGATGCAGGGTTGCGTCCTGCTTGCCAACAAGTATGATTTATTTGGGGTGCACTTGGAGTTCTTGGTGGGGGTTCTAAATGGGATTCTGAGAAGACTTACGGGGGGGAATACGGGAGTAGCCGGAGTAGCTAAAAGCTGTGGGGGGTCACAGAGTCCTGTCTGCCGATGGGATGATTGGCCACATAGTAGATCATGCCTTTTATGAACGATCTGTGTTCGCAAGACGGTGGGACATGAGTTATAGCAGGACGGGCTGTTGGCAACAGACTTCCCCGGAGTCTTTTTCGGTGGTGAGACGGTGGGCAGTAGGCTGGCATTAGCAGCGGCAGGCTTGGATGCACGGGACTTTGGTGGCCCTGGGCTAATAGTGGGTTTGGCATGGATATCGTTGCCGTTTGAAGAAGCGGAGTTTGATGGTAGAGGGCAGGGCCGTTTACTAGGGGGATGTGCTGGAGATGGGGTCAGGTCTAGGTCAACCAGAGTGGTGCAGACAACTGAGGGCTTTTGTGTTACGGGGTGGCTCGACAAGCAGCGAGAAGACGCGGCGACTGATATTTCAGCCACAGGTTGGGCTGGTGGAGCCAAGGCACTTTTTAGTGATCGAAAAACCTCTCTTTGGAGGGGCGTTTTATCCGGTTGTATTCTTATTCTTTTGAATGGGGTGGAATTGGCAATGATTTGCCAACTAGTTATGAATTCTCTAGCTGTTACTTCGTCAGCGAATTGGAACTTTAAAGGACAGTCAGTGCGTTGTGATTTTTTGCGCAGTCGAGTGCAATAGCACCTGTGGTGTGCCATGTTGCAAGCATTCAGGATGGCGAGTTTGGTTGACGGCAGGGGTAGTTGATCAGGGATGTTGAAAACTATCGCGTTTTTGGAGTTGGCTATACGCTTATGAACTTCCGTCGCAACTGAGTCTAAGAAGCGGCCCGCCATGACTAGGCTCTGGCGATTAGCAATAGGCGTGGGCTCCATTATGCTAGATAAAGGGGATATCTTTAATAGAATATCATCGATGGACTGGATCTGGTTATGCAGGTCCGCCACTCTTTGATCTACTTCGTTAATCTTCTTGTTGACTACGTCATAAACATCAACGAGAGGTACTGAGCATGGACGGAGTGCAGACTGAGGTTGAGTGTTCTTGGTTTTTTTGAGCCTAACGGTACGAATTGCCTGATTTGCACCCGGGACCTTGGCACGTTTACGCAGGCCCTTTGGAGCTTCCATAGGTAGTTCGGTAGATGATGTGAAGAAGAGGGAAAGGTTATGGGTCAGCAAGTTGAACTTTTCGAGAGTGTAAAGCTACGTAGAAAATTTTGGGTATCTTTCTTACGCCTTTCTAGCTAAATGACAGACAGTTATAAGCTTCATAAACATAAAAACCAAACATAACCTAGGGAAAATAGAGGCCCGGTGTAGCGCAGCGGAAGCTGTATGATTGGTTCGTTGTCTCATCCGGAGGCCGATAAATGGGGATGGTTTCGTTTTTGTGCGGTATTACTATCCGTACAATGATCGCTTTTGGTAAATTTCGCGGTAGCTGCCGTGAGAATACTGGTTTTCCCTAGGGGTTTCACTACGGGCAGTTCAGCTATAAATACAGATGTTTCGTTCAGTTTCATGGAAAAAGCTTCTTTTGTTATTTTATTCCATAGGCTTGGTCATTCGAGGTCAGCACGGAAATGCATTCCACCAGGTTGTATAAGCATGTACTTACATGAATATTGTTTTATTCATTTATTTAAGAACAATATACACGTATGATTACATATAGGAATGCATGTACATTGTAAAACTCTTTTGAGCAATAAGGAGCCGAATTCGAACGAATCCCGAAACCTGAATGCGATTGATCAGTCAATTCTGTGATGATGGCTTACTAGATGAACTATAACGTAAAACCTAAACGAACCTCATTTAAGCGATCTTACAGACTCGAAAAACGAGAAGCAAGTTGCCGCTTGTGAGAGATAAACACGTGCGTCAGGCATGCCCAAAATAAGATATGACAAGGCAGGGAGTCGGATGCGAACAAATAAAGGTTGGTTCACAAAAACAAAGTGTACGGAAACACGCAGGTAGTGTATGTGAGCGGTCGATATCAAGGAAACACGAAATTGTAGTCTCTTTGTAGGATTTTCCAAGACCGTTCAATATACCGCCCACCAAAATCCTCTCGAATCCCAGCGGAGTCAAGGGTTTGAATAAGTGTACTGATTCTCCCTACCTACTAAGGTTCTGCTGCCAGTGCGCTTAACTAATACTTCTGATGCCAGCATTCTACGTCTTTGCCAGCTTCACTGGTAAACGAGGAAATGTGAACAATATGGCAAGCTTTGCCTGAGCTCGTGGAGCAGATACCAAAAGCCACAATTTTGGTTCATAGAATTGTTGTGTAGGGGACACAGCGCGGTTACGCTTTCCGGGGTTTTAAGTAGTCTACCGGGTTACCGTCGTGCCGGTTGGTCCATCTTTTCTCCTCCAGCAGGCCGATACTGCGCACGCTGCAAGTCAGAATTCATTTGGTAATCTTCAATTTGACATTTCTCGTCAGTTCTTCAGAGCTGCTGGGGATTCTCGTGACAAAGCCCAAAGGCAAGGAGCTGAAATGAGCAAGCTCTTCAGGGATCACATCGCATCGCCAACTTTCAGTGGTCTTGCTTTGGTTAGCCACGTCTGTCGAGTTTGCAGGACCGGTAGATATTCGCACGTCCGTTGCTTCCAAAACCGCCGGCCAGATAATTCGCCAGCTTCCATGTGGGATCCGGCCACGGAGGTTCTTTGGCCCTGAAAACCCACCTTCGACTTTAACGCCAGTAGGTCGTTTGGGGCGAGCTCCAGATTGACCGTGTTGCCAGTAAACACTAGAACTGGGGATGGTTGTTCAAGATTCCTCCGACCTCGGACCTGAAAGTGCTCAGCGTCTCACCATCGGAGGGTTATTGTTCGATTATCGACAGTGACATTCGTCTGGTGGACCTGATCAGGCGTTCTCACACGCCACAACGGTGCCTGGCCTGCGGGGTTTCAGGTGCCATTGGATACCATAAGCCGCGGTTTGGTCCTGCAGCTCGTCTGTGTTTATGTTTTGGTTCTGAAGCGGCTGTCCTCCTTGGGCGCCCACAGCATTCGACCCACTGTCGGAGCAGATATCTGCGGGTATGCCTCCTTGATTGATAAAGCTTTGCAGTGCTCGGAAGGAGGAGTAGGTGGTCACTGAATGTGTGACTTCTAAGTGCAACACAAGCGACTTCGTGCACCGGTATCGTCTTTCCAGCTTTTTTCCACACCTGACCCTCAAGGGTCCGGAACGGTCCAGTCCGAAGTCACCGAACGGCCACCACCCCGGGTTCAATCCACATTGCTGCAGAGGAGCCGCGTATTATAAGCCCGCTACAGCAGTGCGTCTGCTACAGTGTACACGACGTTGAATCACGCGTTTCACAGTCGCTCTCCCCTCAGTATCCAAAACCCCTTCGAATGTCAACGGTCACGTGGTCTTCCCCGGCGTGTCCCCGTACGGCTAGTATGTGTTGAGTCATCCGTTCTATCAAACGTTGTCTAGCCGGTGGTAGTATGAGGTACTCCGCGTCAAAACCCAGGTGGTGTTTGGTCAGCGTACCATCTACCCGCAGCAATCCAATAACGAGTTTTGGATCCGGAAGGTGCAGGCTACTTTTTGGAAGCTATGTATTTTGCCGCGCCGCTCCTCCGGCATTCTCGAACTCTCAGGAAAAGGCCTCAAGCTGTATAATCTTGAACAAACCACACTTTTCGGATGGTAGTTCATCAAGGTTTATCTGATCCACTCGTACGCAGCTGGATGGATGGGCCTCTTTCATCACCGAAAATGCCTCCCGAGCCTGGCTAAAAAGCTACTGGCTTAAACGTCTTTGCCTAGGAGAAAAGCCTGGTTAACAGTTGCAAGATGGATGGCTACTTGGCGGCTGTCACCGTCATCACCGCGCCTTTAGTCTCCATTTCCCATTCTAGAGACGGCTTTGGCTCGTAAACAGGCCAGTCTTGTTGAAGCAAGTGCAGGAATTTCGGCCCTTCTGTCCACATGCAAATTGCCGGGAGCTGGTCGTACTTCGAAAGCACAGATTGGCTGGGTTGTCGACAGACTTTACATGTTTCCACTGGTTCGTGGCATTTTCGTCGTGGATGAACATGAGCCGGTTGGCAACGAAAGAACTAAAACGACTCCTAAAGTTTCTCATGTGGTACGGCACACTCGTCGAATCCATCCAAAATCTAACTGGCCAGCTATAAAAGTCGAAACATCTGTTTACCGCTTGTACCGCCCTTACTGCCAACACCGCTGCACTGAGCTCCAGAAGCGGGATCGAGACCGATTTCAATGGGGCAAAACCAGTTTTGTAGGACAGGGTTCCAGTGGCGTATTGTCCATCACCAAGCATCATCGTCGGTATACCACGGCAGCGTAACCGATTTCAGAAGCGTCAGAAAACGCGTATAATTCTCCCGTCTGTGCTGCGTGACCAGAAAGCAGGCGCCGTGGAATCCGTATGCATCGTGGTTTCTTTAAAATGATCAGCAATTCTTCCCATTCTAGCCGTTCTTCTCGGTCCGGTGGCTGGTCCGAATCGGTTTTCTCACGGCAGAGCGGCTGCAGCACAATCTTTCCTGGTGACAGTCAGCGAGAGTCGAAACCAAGCGGATCGACCAGGCTAGAGAAAGCTGGGAGTATACCATGACAAGTGACCTGTGGTTGGGGAATTTTAACTAGGAAGCGAAGTAGTCCATTCCCGATTTACTTTATATTTCGGGGGTGTGCTCAATGGAGAGAGGAGACCCGTCCAGACCTCCAGCTCTTTCCGCCCTCTCTTGGTGCGAAACGGCTTCCAGCACTTCCGATGAGTTCAACATCCATTTTGTGAAATGGAAACCGGCCTGCTCTAGCAGTTTTGGCAGACACCTAAATTTAGTTTGGGCCGAATGTAAATAATAATACTCATGACAAGGGTATATCTCACCACCTTTGTCGAGTGGCACGCATGAAAGCGCGATCAAAGTTTACAATATCGCTCAATAAGATGAAAAATTCGCAAATTTTAAAGAAGGATTGGGACATTACAGCCACAGAGCGAGAAGGCTCGGGAAATTTAGATGAAGCAAAGCACAACGGAGTACACGGTGAGTATGAGTCAATTTCGAGTCGACTGCGGAAATAGTAAGGAATTGGTCAGACGTAGGAATGTTGAGTCGGATATTATCTCAGTAAGCAGAAAATACAATACTGAAAATGTTGATGCAAGCGATTGGTCACAGATGCACACTAAAGTTCAAATAAAAGGGGCAATTGCTGCTGAGATGAGGAGACAGGCAATAATTTCATGAAGGTGCGCATGGGTGTACCAGTTTTCATAGATTTATGGACACAAAAAGTAATAGTATCCGCTTAGAAGGTGAAATAACTTCCGTAAGATGTACGGAGTATCATCTAATGTTGCGAATCTCCAACTACTGGAAGAAAGATGGAGTTCCACGGACGACTGATCAAAAAGCGGAATACCTTGTCTGCGAGGAACAAGATAAAGCAAGAAAGAGGAGAAAAGTCCCTTGCGACAGGCTAGGCTACACTGGTAAAATAACAAAAATACTATTTAGTTCAGTTTTCTGTGATTTTTTGTGTCTGCCATGGGCCTTTTTGGAGGTTTTTGTTCGCTTTTTCATAATGGGAAGAGGGAGGACATCACCAAGACTGGACCGTTTGTTGTTTTATTAGGAGTTTTTGCGCGGTGGCCTGAATAGCTTCGACAGTGGAGGAATCTTGTAGTGAGTAGTTCCTATTAAGCCCCTACGGGCGTAAGCGGCAATATCTGGACTTCTTGTGGGTGAAACCTCATAGCCAGATCGTATCTGAAACCCAGTTCTCCAAATCAAGCAAAGCATAACCAGTTAAAACGAATCCCAAAAACAGAACAAGATTGATTCGTAGTTTCTATGGTGCTAAATTGAAATCCATAAAAGGTACAAATATGTACAAATATAAGCAAACGTCAAGTATGCGGCCAAATAGAATCCGTGGCAAAACCTTAAGGCTCACATCCCCGTGGCTCAGACTCGACAGTCAGAAAAGGTTCAGGGCCAAGTTCAAATGTCTCACACGAACAAACAAAAGTGCAAAAAAGTGGTATATGGACTAGCTCATCAGAGCATTGGTAATATAGTCACATTCACAGAGCACATGGAACATTTGGAAGCCTTTTCGATATTTGTCTTTCACGGTATTCGCAGCGGCCGGACGCAAGGTTGTGGTCGGCGTAGAAATTACTGCTGGCGCTCTGCACTACCGACAATTTAACTAGAGCTCGCCGTTTGTTCGCCCTTTCTAGGAGGGCGTGGTTCGCACAAAACTGCGATGATACCATTACGAGGGATGGACCGTCTTTCTATAATTTATCACCGACTTTGTTGAAGCCGTTCCCGCTCCACCACAGGAATCGCAAAGTATCTCGTTCTCCCACCGGTATTTCTACCCGGAGAATCGTTTTTCTGATGTCGGTTGACAAGATCCCTCCGCCTACCCTGAAACAGCAAGACTTCGATCAACTGCGTGGTAGATTCTGGCCTCTGTAGTAGACGATTGCTTGACGACTTGTCTTGGGACTTTCCTGCGCTACCGAAGACAGCCCGCTGCTTTCCGGGTTTCTCGGGATGGAGAACCGGGTGATAAGTCTAGCATTCTATCCCCTTTACTCCTCCGGCGGTTGCAGACACCTTTTCAACGTGGCCAAGTGCTTAGCTTCGTATTATTACCTCTGCTTACCGCTTCCAGGATCACTGATCCCTAATGGAACATTCTTTCAAGCGCAGCAGTCTTCAAAGAACATAAATTCCGCTGTCACCCGAAGGGTTGGCTCGTGTACGCCACGGGAGGGGAACCTCGAGCTGGGTTCAAAGGCCTTTGGGTCCTTGTCATACCGTCTGCAGCGCAAGATAATCTTATCGAGACAACGACGGTCGGTCGCCTCTCGGGTCACGAAAATCCTCTTCGCATAGGTGCTGTAACGACCGGTCGTGGAAAATCCCATAAAACCGTTGCAGTTCCATGTTTTTCTTAATGTCACTCACTTGCATAGACTATTGACGTGTCTTTACACACTGTTTGTTTTTGTGGACCAATTGTTGTTTGTTCGCACCCAGAGCGCTACTTTGTCATATCCTTGTTCTGGACCTGAGTGACGCACGTGCTCCTTGCTCGCACGCCGCGATTTGGTTCACGTTTGTTGGGTCCTTACGATCTCATAATTGAGGTTTGTATCTTTTTGGTGTCATTGTTCATGTAATAATCTGGTATCGTAGAATATCACGAATAATCGCCTTTTGATTTCGGGATCCGTTGTGAATTTGGCTACGCATTGCTTAAACGTGTGTTGCAGGTGCTGCAACTGATACCATATGTGGTCCTTTTCCGCTGACAAATATTTCATGGAGCTACGCCTCCGGCTGGTCCATAAGAGTCCATCCTAGTGCTGTTCTTAGGGCACAGGGAGCCTGGCAGTCGTCTACTCTCTGACCCAACACCCAGTGTGCTTCTGGCAATTCGCAGCCGATGAGAAGTTTTACTTTGTCGTCCTCCTAGTCCACGGCTGTTACAACCTGCCATTGGGGCGACCTGGCTTAATTGTACTCACCGACCTAGGAGCCCGCATGTAGAGATCGGCCGAGATTAAAGCTCCCGTTGTTTCGATTTGCTCGTTTTTATATAGGGGGGTGAGCCGCAACCTCAGCTGACCTGCAGTTATTACTTGATCTTCGTTCACCGTGCTCATCGTTAACGACGCCGCGCGCATAGCGAGCCGGAACTTACCGGCAAACGGCTTCTTCACCAGGGTGGTGTCCGGTCCGCGGTCGGCGAAAACCAAGGCTTTGGTCATCCCATTCGAGGTCATCACTCCTATAGCAACTACTTCTAGCAGTATTGGCTTATTGGCAGACCGTGATGTTGAGCAAGTCATACTGGGCTTGGTGTTCGTCTTGGGTCATAGCCTCGTATGACGTGGCTTGCGAATTTCTCTAACACTGATGTTTCGAGTGTTCCCGTGCAGCTTTTTGGGCCTGGCCGTTGCTAGGTCTGTTTGCTCGGTTGCTACCACGGAGGGGTCGACCAAATCTGAGGTCGGCTAGCCTGGTTTGCCTGTCTAAATATTCGGTCAGCTCCTCGAAGTGAGCCTCATGGGCACCTCTGCTTGTGCGTTCCGCTTGTTTCGTTTACTGACCCCGTAGCTTGGAAGAGAGGCGGCGGATTTTACCCTCCAGTGTGTGCATTGCTTCGAGATAAGCCGTGTACCCCAATCATCGAGGGCTATCGAGCAGTTCTGCTTCTCAGTAACGACAGCGTATAACAACGGCCGTCCAAGATCTAAAATCCTCAACTTAAATAAATCAACATTCTTACAATCAGTTGTACCCTCGACAATACATGAACTAGTGCTGACAAAGCTAGGTGCCCTAAGGTTAACAATAGAACCAAGAGTACCTAAGCCCCCTCCAGCGAATCCCTGCATTACTTTTTGTCCAGTTTCCGGTTACTTTGATTCTTTTCCGGACATGCTGCTTGTTTTCTCTTACTACATTTGGGAAACTGAGAACTTTCATATCTCCTTGAGCAATACGTAGCCGGATTTTAATGAATCCCGAGACAAAAATACGATCAAATCGTAAGTTCTACGGTATTGGATTAATAAATGAGCTATAAAATAAAACTGATACAAACAGCAATTATGCTATCATGCAGAAGCAGAAACTAAGAATCAAGTTCACGGCGTGCGAGAGACAATCACGTGCAACAAGCAGGTTCAAGATGGGATATGACAAGGTAGCTCTTTGGACCAGAACAAACGAAGGTTGGTCCAAGCAAATATAAATTGTACGGGAAAGTGCAAATACTATGTGGGAGAGAGTAATATTACGAAAACACGAGACTATAGTGTCGCTGAAGAATTTTATGTGAACCCTCATTGCAATGAGTAACGGTATTTCACCTCCAAGCTTGACATGGTCATACAATAATATCGATGGAGAGTGCTTTCCTTAGACGTCGCAATGAAACTATCTATTCGGCAATTTCAGGAGTATTCAGCTACTGAGGGAGATGTCATTTATTAGCTAAAAGCGTTCTTCTCTCAGTTGAACAGGCGGTTGCGTCTCCCAAGACTGCAAAATGTCTTCACAACTTGTTTACTATACACTACAAGTCTTCCAACTTCTGCCATTACCAGTCACCGTGGGTCATATTTTTGAGGTTATCGTGAATTTTACAACTCTCCGAAATATTCAGAGGTTATGGGGCATGTTTTAAAACTCAGCCAAAGCAGGGTCTTCCCGAGCCTGCATGTTTTGCTTAAAACACCTAAGATTCTTTTCTGGTCAATAGATGCGCCGGATATTCACATTGTCTACTTAAGTGAGGCCCTTGGGCTGCAACTCACGAGGGAGATCATTCACGAATGCAAGAAGCAGCAAAGGTTGCAGTACGAAGCCTAGGAGCACTGGTAGCAGGGTGTTAGCGGCTGTTCTGATCGCGAGTAATGCGTAGCCCAATTAACGAATCCCAAAGCCAGAGCAAGATTGGTTCGCTGACTCCGCAGTACTGAATTAACAAATTGTACGCATATAAATTATGTACAAACCTCAACTGTACGGCCAAAACGCTTAGCAACGAAGACCAGAGTTCAGCAAAGGTCACTATCAGGTGCCATCGTTACGGTAGTCCGAGTTCGAATCAAAAATATGTCGCGGCACATGGCAAAATATAAACTAATGTTCCAGCGTAGTGGTTGATGTCAGCTGTACTTGTTAGAGGGTCAATAAGATAAAGGGCGTAGTCTCAACAATGCAAGTATGTGACAGCTACTGGGGAGGATTTCCACACGTGTACGTTACACCGCCTACCAAATCCTCCCATGAAACGGTCAACATCCAGGGCGTAGATAGGGAAGCGGATTCGCTTTAACCTACTTAAGCCCTAAAGTCAGCGCTTACGTCGGTCGTCATAGGTTTCATCAATCGTTGGCTAGTCGCAGACAAGCAAGCAGATTTTCTTGATTTCATTCTCCATACATCCACGCATTAGTTTCACCTGGGGGTGGTACAACATTATCGGTATACGAAAAAGGGGTTTAGTGTGATCGGGATGCGTAGACTGATTAGGGAATTCAGGGGGGAAAGGCCTCCCTAATAAGAATAAAGTAAGTTTTAAAATGAGTACAGAAGACTCGATGAGGAATCCAGATAACTACAAGGCACTTGAAACATCAGGGAGTTCACCTTTGGCGTAATCGTTGTAAAAGTATGTTTGGCTCAAAGCTTATACCAATTTGAACACAGGTTGGATAATAATACAGACTGGAGGCCCGGGAAACAGAAATGTTTCTACAAACGGTCAACAAGTGCTTGTTCCGACGCTTCTCCTACTTCACGAACAATGTCGTGTCGTGCGCTAAATTGGGATTTCGACAAAATAACTCCTTTTCAAATCGTGAACATCGTATCAATTTAGACGTAAATGTACTTCGAAGGTTGTGTGAAGAGTTGGGACATACAAGAGAAATCATCAGAGATTAGTAAATAAGTTCAGCTTCAGTTGGCATCGGAAGACTGGTTTTGAGCTTGGTCTGTGGCGTCGACACCGCCCTCACCACTATCCCTCTCAAGCAAACATATCTTACGCATGTCTCGCAATACGCCTCGTTTGTTCCTTTTCTCTTCCGCCTCGTGTGTGAGGCCATCGACATCCGTACGGGAATCCCTGGTCACTCCAGTAGGCCATTCGGCTTTATGCAAGTGGCTCTCCACGAGGATGACGACATCGCCACGTCGAAACGACCTATCTTTTGAGATCTAATCTTGCCTGTGCTACAGGGTTGGCAAGTACTTCCTGGTACAACTTTTCCAGAAGGCCCATGCCGGTTGGTCCACCTGTTTCCCTACTGTGATACACGATCCGCGTACGGTTTTCGGCGTCGCTGATCCTACTTTTGACCGCAATAGTGACAGATCTTTGGCGGTAAAAGCAGTCAAGAATTCCGGTCCCGTTGTCCACACTCGCAGCCTTTCTATGGTGCTTAGGCCCCTCGAGCAGAAGTCGGCTGGGTTGCTGGCGAAATGCACGCAGTGCCACTTATCGATCTTTGTTGACTTGTGAACCGCAGCGCTTCTGTTGGCCGTGAAGGTACTGAAACGAGTGTAAGTGCGGTTTATATAATGCAGTACTGTGGGCGAGCCCGTCCAAGGGTTTGACTGCCAGTTTATCTGATCGAAGCATCTTCTAATCAGCGTCGAGGCTTTCACGGCCAGTACCGCTGCAGCCAACTCTTGTTTCGGAGTGGACACCGTTTCCCGTGGAGCCACTCTTGCCCTTGCGGATACTATCCGACCGTGACACCCACCATTTTCGTGTGCTCGGCGGCCATAAGGAGCTACCCCGTCGCCTACCTCTAATGCATCTGAAAATCACAAGGAGTTGGGCATTTCGTGTACACTTGATTCCTGTCAAGCACCTTGGTACCTTGCCCTCGCCAAGCTGATCTAGACTGTGTTACAAGTCACGCCATAGCTTGTCGTCGTCCTGGAGAGCTTCATTCCAACCCGTCCCTTTTTGTCACAGAGATTGCTGCGAGCACTTTCCTGGCAGCAACCATGCTGAAACAGAGCCTAGAGGATCACAGACCCTTTAGACTGATGACAGGATTCCCCTCTGTCTGTCGCTTGGGCAGGTCCAGAGGGAATATAAGTTCGTCACCTTCGGGGTTCCATATAACTCCAAGCGTGAGTTCTATTTGCAAACAGGGTCCCAAAAGCTCCCTCGTGAACACTCAGTCTTCTCGGACTTTGGGGTAACTTTGAGAACCTCAGGCTGCTCGAAGTCCATTTTGTGAGGTTAAACCCCCATGCATTTAGAGTGGGGGTTAGTTCGGTCACATATAGGATCACTGTACTTGGGTCGTCAGAGGAACACAGGAAACCACCCACGCAGAAATGGTCTACTGCTCTTCCTAACAGATTGCTGTTGCTGCCGAAACGCATGGAGGGCAAAGTTAGCGCGGAAATGAGATGATACCGTTCCAAAGGGATGAACGGTCAGCCTGTACCTGCCTGGTGTACGATCTACATCCCTTTCAGTTCAACAGAGAAGACCGAGGATAGCCCTATCTTTGACGGGCAATTTCGCTTGTAGAAACATTTCACGTACGTCCGCAGGGACGACCACTTTCCCTAACTGAAAACGGCATAAAAGCTCGACTAGTGGAATGGTACAGTCTGGGCTTCGTAGTATATGGTCTTTTAGTGACGCACTAATAATAATAATAGTTTATTTCGGATAACCCCGAAGTAAACTGCAATGCAATAATGGTAACGAGCTGAATTGATAATCCGTGTTGAAACTTCCTTCAACCAGGGCTACGTGAAAGGATGCAGCTAGAAGACCGAGGCAGCGAAATAGAACATTTGAAATATTGCAGAGTGGGTTTGTAGTAATATGCTTAATTAGAGAACGTTATTGGTAGACCTAAACATGATCAACCGCACGGAACTTTGGTCGGAATCGTCCGAGATGGTCCTGGTTGGTTGATGCTCATCCGCGTACGTGGTTGCGAAGCTGTACCTCACCGCATCACGTGGAACAGCCGCTGAATAACCACAAACACGCCCTGATACTTCGCGGCACATTCGAAGACCACCCCAACCTTCCTCGGTTTCTTTGAGTTCACAATCGGGTGATGGGGCTGGCACAACCTCAAATTGGCGCTGACCACTGTCGCATTTGTTCTTTCTGTATAGCTCAGGTCTATGTTATGTTGCATGACTCGCATATAGTGTATCCTAAACTGTGGTTCTCCAATTAGCCTGTTTTCTGAGGAAGCCTAATCTTTGCAGAGCCATTTCTCGGCTGTTCGGCACTGGTTTATCATTGGGTCTTCACGGGACAGGAACCTGGAAGCGACCTTATACATACATAGAGTTCTCGGCTACCATTCTCAGAGTCAACCTATCTTCTCTCGAAGGGGCATCTCTATCAATGGCCAAGTCGGCAAATTCGGCATCATGTAGCAGTAGAAATGCCTGTCCAATGTTCGCCGTTTCCACCGAAGCCCAGTTCATTTGGATCGTTTCGCCGTGTCTTCCGTCTGTATTACCATGTAAAGTCCAACCGAACGTTGTGCGTACTGAAAACAGCGCCTTACAGCTCCCTATTCTTTGATCCGGGACCCAGTGCACTGCCGGTACGTCACTTTCGATCGGCAGATCGATTTTGCTATTCTGTAGCTCCTCAACTGCGATCCCGTTGCGAAGCCGCCACCGACTCAGAATCGATTGTGCTGACTGAGGTGTTCTCATCATCAGGTCTTTTTTACGGTGAATGCTTCTAGGCTTTCTGCCTATTGCTGTTGACCAAGGAAACGAGAAGTAGTTGCAGTATGGTCGATTGGATGACTTGGGTGCCACTCACTGTGCTCTCCACTGATGAAGGCTGATTCCCTCTCACCCTATATCTCTCTGCAAGTTCCTTTCTCATCAGAGTGGTATCCGAGCCACTATCTACGAGGGGAATGCTCCTTTCACCCCATCTGCGGTTTCTAAGCCGACTGCTGCAGCTCCCAGGCGGATGGGCCTGTTAACAGAGCGAGACATTGAGCAGACCACACTTGGCATCGGGATTCTTCCGGCATTCGATTTCTTGGGTTTGTGCAGTGGGTAGTGTTGTTTCCGGTGGCATCTCTTACGGCCGGTTGTAGAAAATCCTCCCAGAAACACTGCAAGTTCCTGTTTCCTTGATATTGCTCGCTCATAAACACTATGTGCATGTTTTTATGCACTGCATATTTTCATGAACCAACGTTTGTTTGTTCGAGTCCAGCGAGCTACTCTGTCATATCCTATGTTGGACCTGCGTGAAGCACGCGCTCCTTTCTCGCGCACCGCATTTTGGCTCTCGTTTTCCGAGCACTTATGTTCGCATAACTGACGTTTGCATATGTTTTACACCATTGCTCATTTGATAATCCAATATGGTAGAACTTCACGGATAATCGCGTTCTGATTTCGGGATCAGTTTCGAATTTGTCTACGTATTGCCTAAAGGCGTCTTACTGCATCCATCCTGACTAAAACTTATTTCATCCGCCACAATGCTGCCGGACGTGAATCGTTGAGGCAAACAAAGCACGCGCCCACTCTCTTAGCCATTTCCCATTGTTCGTCGACTTCTACGTTACGGAAGCGAGGACATCCCACTGGGCGATGAAGCGCGCCACAAACCTTACATACCGGCAAATTTTCACCTTCGCAGGATAGTGGGTGTGCGTTTCCCCATAGCTGGCCTCCACTTGGTTCCCTGGTCCAGCTTTGTATCGTTGCAGTCCTAGGTAGCTTGATCGTCTCACTCACAAGTTGACAGGAAAGACTGCTTGCTATTTGGGCATGACGGTCTACAAATTGCTTCAGGCCCCCAAAATTAGTTTCTCGTCCAAATCCACAGATCCCCTCGGCTCCCTCGGCCCCTTCTATTGTAGTTCCATGGGTAAGCTGCCCCCTATATTCTCCAATGTTTGCGGTGCTTTCAGGTCCGAGCGATAATCTATATGGCTCAGAGCGGTGCTGCAGTTCTGCATTTTTATCACCAGAATGATTAGAGAGCCTGACTCGTCTTTGGAACCTGTGTCCTCTGGTAGCACGCCATCGATCAACTTCAAAGCGACCTCAAATGGTAGACCAAACAGGCCCTTCAGGATTTCACGTGCTCGGGTGTAACTCCCTTCGGGATCCAGCATAAAACATCCTTCGATCGCCTCCCTGTCTCTTCCACAACAGTAATGTAGCAGATACAATATTCTCTGCCCTGGGTAAGATACTCTCCTTTCTACAAAGTTCTCTTATTGTTCAATGAATTTGGAATACTCTTCTACCCTCCATCAAGTGGGGCTAATTCCACTTTTGTTAAGTCAGTTACGTGTGTTCCGCTGGCACAAGTCGGTTTCCATCGTTCCACGGAATTGCTAGGCTGAAAGGTCGCATGCTCCGTGGTCTCCAAGATCACCTCTCGCTCCAGTCTTCAGAGTTGTTCTCCCCTAGCTCATTCAGCTTCGTCCCTAGCCTTCCTGAGCTGGGTTTCTAATTCTACTATTCTGATTCTATGGGTATCATCATTTTTAAATTCTACACCGTCGGCTGTAGTACATGGAATTGCATCGACAGTGCTAGTAGGCCCAACAATATCTAAAGAACCAGTATCACCCAAAAATACTCCAGGGACTTGCCGGGTTACTTCCTGTCCAGCTTCGGCTTGATCTTTTCCTCTTCCTGGTATTTTGGATTGATTTCCTCGTGAAGATTCCAAGATGAGTACTATGACGGCTATTCTGATCGCGAATAACGCGTAGGCCAATTAACGAATCCCAAAGTCAGAGCAAGATTGGTTCGCTGACTCCGCAGTACTGAATTAACAAATTGTACGCATATAAATTATGTACAAACCTCAACTGTACGGCCAAAACGCTTAGCAACGAAGACCAGAGTTCAGCAAAGGTCACTATCAGGTGCCATCGTTACGGTAGTCCGAGTTCGAATCAAAAATATGTCGCGGCACATGGCAAAATATAAACTAATGTTCCAGCGTAGTGGTTGATGTCAGCTGTACTTGTTAGAGGGTCAATAAGATAAAGGGCGTAGTCTCAACAATGCAAGTATGTGACAGCTACTGGGGAGGATTTCCACGCATGTACTCGACAAGGATACCGCTGAGACAGAGATTGCGTAGGAAATTTC
This sequence comes from Fasciola hepatica, assembly GCA_948099385.1. Taxonomy (NCBI): domain Eukaryota; kingdom Metazoa; phylum Platyhelminthes; class Trematoda; order Plagiorchiida; family Fasciolidae; genus Fasciola; species Fasciola hepatica. The sequence continues at coordinate 7,353,869 of CANUEZ040000072.1, read as the reverse complement.
TCTCGTTTAAGATGTTCTCAAGCCGGTGTAGCATGGTCCCGGCTATACCCAGAGAGTTGAGTTTCGCCAGTATCCGCTCACGATGTACCGTGCCGCGAGCCTTGGTGAAGTCCACGAAGGCGGTATTCATGTCAAATCTCTCGGCATTTACAGCGGGCCAGCGTTCTCGTGCAATCAGTGATTCGGTCAGGCACCGTAATTGGGTTTTCCGCGGCTGTGGTCAGCAGGGCTCCCTGATTATTCTAGTCCGAGTCCCTGCTCCATAAGGCCGCTTTCCAGCTTGATCCCTGCAGGATTATTGCCCCTCGGAGGACATAAACCGTAAAAAGGGTTTCTTGTTTTTCACGCGGCATTACCTCACGGAGGATCCCCTGAAGTAAGCATGGATGTTTGCTGAGTCTATGAACCCGTACACCCAAAGGGACTGTTGGTTTTCTGGGGGCCAACCAGATCTCCATCCGCTCCCTTTCAGTCCATCTCTCAAACGTCACAACATTTGGGTCATCTGATATCCGAACCACGGTGGAAATCCGGCGGCCACCGAGAGCAAGAATCTGGGTGTCTAATAGCCAAAGCCACAATTCATGTGGCCTGATCTTACCACGACTATCGATTAGTATCGACCTCTCCCCTATCCTGTGCAGACCGAACTAGACGTATTGTTTAGTCGACCTCATGCTTATTGGCTGAAGGTTGTCGAACCGGCCTTGGCGTGCGTTCGTGCCATGTAGCGCATGAGGTGCTCTGGTGCGAGTCGGCCGGTTCCGCTTCAAGACCCGAAGCAGTTAGAGGCCCTTTTCAAGCGATTAGATGTCAACAAAGATGGGAAAATTTGCAGTTCGGATTTGATGCATGTGTTGGAGGGCTTTCACGGAGAAAAAAAGCCACATCTGCCTGGAGTAGCCGAAGTATGTGTATAATTTCACGCGTCATTTTCAAGAGCTTTCTACTGCGATGTGGTGCCGCCGACAGCGGCTTCATAACTTATCCGGAGTTTGTGGATTACGTGTTAGAGCACGACAAGCGTCTAGCAATTGCGTTCGACATTTTGAATCAGAGCAAAAATGGTTCGTCATATCTTTTGTTTACTGTCGCTAGGTCGTGTAACGAAAGATGATATTTGTGAAACTTTCAAGCAGTTCGGAATGTCAGTTAACGTTGATGAAGCAGAGCGTCTTGTACAGCGTGTTGACCAAGCGGGGAATCTCAACATCAACTATAGCTACTGGAGAGAGTTTTTTTTATTCCATCCAGCAGATGTTGCCGAAATTCTCGAATATTGGGGACATGATTGTGTGAGTTATGTTTTCCGGGATTTCCCAGTATCAAAGGCTGCTAGTGTCCTGAGTATTGAGGTCTAAGTAATAGAAAACCGGACAGTACTGCGGTTTCTCATTAGCCGTGGAATTCACTGGTTTTCCTCTCAATGGAAGAAGTTGCCGTACTGTTGTCTGTTTCACTGAATGACTCACATGCAGTTAGTTTCGTAACATCCGGTCTAGTAGGTAGTACTAGTCTATAGAGCTTTCGCGAAACGTCTTCACTTCCGGTTCCCGCCCAATGAATTACGCCTATAACTTAATTTTGTGTACCAGTATTTTTATTTATTTAATATCCCATAGAACCTCATAAGTCTAACATTCTGTTCAATTCACAGAATGGAGCACTTGATGTCTGCTCGCCATTAATATGATGTGATTACCTTGTTGATAACATAGTGTCCTGATTTCGCGTGAATTGTTGAGACTTAGCAGCTCTGCATGTTTACGACTATCCCTGGTGCAGGGGTGAGCTCTCGCTCAGTTCGCTTCATTTAGTGTTTCAACCTGCATTTGAGTGCTTCATTTTTTCTTTCTTTCAGAAAGTCATTAGATTCGTCTTGACTTGTTCCCCGGTCGCCTCTTATCTCAAAGATCAATATACACCGTGGTAGTCTGGGTGAACGTGCTGCCGGTTGGTGGTCAAACGGTCGTCGTGGGATGCATGTGTAGACGTCTCGGGTTCAAATCCTGCTGTTGTCGGTCACTGTCTCTCGCGGTAGCCTTAGATTTGCCTCCGGTGAACTTGGTCGTATAATGAATAAGTATAGTGAAGGACTATTGTTATATACAGCTCCAAATACTCATTTGCCATCAAAATGGGAGACCTGTTTCGTAGTAAACCTAATGCCGGTGTTTCGGCGCCGTCATTTTTTCGTTTCGTTTCACCGGTTTCTACTGGCGCGTAAAGGCGGTATTCATATTAAAGCGTATGCTTGAGTTAAATTGAGCTTTTTGGCCATAACAGCTAGAATAAGGAGAAGAAAAAACTAGTGCCTCAAGATCCAAGATCGTCACAGTCACACTCAAAAACGACCTGGGCAGTGGCGATATGCTGTTCATCGTCAAATTCATTTCAATAGAACAATCGTCAACAAACAATCCTGATGCCACCTATTCACATGTTTACTCAGCATCGTTCGTGTCGGTGAATGAACCTATTACCTGTACCAATGTGCAAAGATGAGTTTTTATTGTGAAATTCTGGTTAGTTTTTCATTGAGTCTTATCTATGTGCAACCCGAAAACGGTGCACTCAGAATTCACGATTGACCCAGTTTAAGTCATGGTGTCAGCTTTCTGGTATCACTTTGCAACAGTCACATCGTTAACTTTGTAAGCAACGAAGATTGTGTAAATCTAGTCACATAACTAGTCATTTGAGCTTACCCGCAGCCACCGGTCACTTTGTTGGTAGACAGAAATCCCCACTTTCGTCCAGCTCGTTACCACACCTGACCTATGGGGACCTTATACGGTTATCTACTCCAAGTCTCAGGGTCTGGTTGCCAGTTATCTCTAATAGTACGGTGTGCCTTTGTGGCTACGGGGTATACCCCTTCCGCTGAACTCGTGCAAGCATTCATAATAAAGGCAGTGGGTATTTCTTCCGTGTAAGCCTCATCACCACAGCTCAGCGACATAAACTCAGGCGTGAGTCCCAAGCCACCACCTCTTCAGAAATGCATCCAATAGTCGCTTGAACAATGTCATCAGGCTCTTCCACCACTTAAGCTGGCAGCGCGTTCCATAGATTGGTCACCCTTCGAGATAGACGATACACCAGTGGTAGGCCTACCGACTGCAGCTTCTTTAGAGTTAAAGGGTGTCCTCTCGTGCGGTCATGTTCGCGAATGGGGAGCTCTGCCCGTAGTTCTGTTCCAAAGTCTCCTTGGATGATATGCCTCTTGAAGATCAAGTCTCCTCGGACTCTTCGATATATCACTGGAAACAGCCCGTTGATCTTCAGCCGACCTTCGTATCCCTCTAGCAAGGCGGGTTGCAGCTCTCTTCACTTGTTCCAACTTCAACACTTCTGCCGCAGTACAAAGAGGAAATAGCTGGTCCCCCGTATTCCAACATAATTCGTACATGGGATGCATTTAGTACCTTGAGAGCGTCGAGTGAAAGATGACCGAATGATCAAGTAATCGGCCCAGGGATACTCCACGCGGACGCACACACTTCCTATTTATCCATTTTTTTATTACACGTTTGCGCATGAGTGTAGTGAAAGAGGTATACCCCATAGCGCGAAGGCCCGCTACACTATTGGGGTCAACTGGCAACCAGACCTTAAGACTTGAAATGGAGAACCACCTAAGGTCCCAATGGGTCAGGTGTGATAACGATCCGGACGACAGTGGATTACTGCCTACCACCAAAATAACCGGTGATGGCGGGGATTCAAACCTCGAACCTCCGAGGCTGTAATCAAACGCTCTAAACCGCTCGACCATCACCGGTCAAACTTTGTCGGTGTTATCCTTCGTTCTTAGGGACGAGGCCACCATCAATCCCAGATCTTTTTCGCAGGCAAAACGGCGAAGCGGTGCCTCGTGTGCATAATACATCCGTTACTGGATGGTACTCCTAATAGTATATGTGCGCACTTGTCGGTGTTCACTGGCAATGACCACAGATCAGACCGTCTTTCAAGGCTCTTGATATCGTCCTAAAGAACAAGCTCATCTGCATTTGATGTGATCGTGCACCAGATGTTAAGGTCGTCTGCATAGATAAAACGGCGATTGGAAAATGGCTGGTAGGTCATTGATATAGGCCAGGAAGAGGAGCGGACCCAGAACCGATCCTTGTGTAACACCCTTGGTAGCTGCTAGCCATGCTGACATTGACTGTGCTACTCGTACTGCGAAGGTCTCCCCTTTCATAAAGTCCCCTATCGACAGAATCAAGGGATCTACAACACCAAGAGCCTTGAGCTTACCTAACAGACGATCGTGCAGAACTTTGCTAAAATCCACGAAGATTACGTCCGTAGGATGTCTTTCGACCTTGGCCTTGGTCCAGCGTTCTCGTGCAACTAGCAAGTTTTTCAGGCAGGACCTATTTTTCCAAAGTCCATGTTGTTGGCATAATAGTATACCGATATGCTCTCGGAATCGTGTAACCAGCAGGCGCTCCATAACCTCTCCCACCACCGATGTTAGTCTGACAGGTAGATAGTTGACGGCCTTGGCCTCACCTTTGTATAGTGGCACAACGGTAGGTTTCTTCTCTTCCTGGGGGAGCTTTTTCGCTGCTAATGACGCGTTGGCCAATCGTGTGACTGGCTGAGTTAACATATCGACCAGCTCCTTTACCACTACGGGATGCACACCATCAGGTCCCAGGGATCGGTTAACTTTGATGGTACACATAGCTCCCACCATTTCTTCCTCAGTGATTTCCTGACACGACATACAAGGAGCGTCCACTACAAAATGAGTAGGGTGATTATGCCTCCGTTCAGGAGCATAGACTGACAAGTAGCGCCTCGCCAATATATCCACCTTGTGTTCATCTGTAACTCCCAGCAAGTGTCCATCCTGTGGTGCTGGAATTTCAGTTGTAGCTCGCGTCCTCCGTCGCAGATATGCAAACACGCTTTTGGGTGCACGAACCGAGTCCATTGCTAACGTCTCCAAAAATGCATGACTTTCCTCGCTTCAGTTGGGTACACTGATTACGGATGATGCGGTAGCGGTGACATAGTTTTCATGCTCGATTCCGACGCTTCAAAAGACGTCTGATTTGTAAGTCAAACCAAGGTGGGCCTTTTGCATGCGGTTGCTGTCGGGATGGTGGAGCAAACGTTTAGCATAATTGAAGGATTTCATCCCGAATTACTCTCCGAGCCTTGTCTGTCTCGCACGAACCTTGTGGACACCACATCACTGAGAACACGATCTCCCGGACTTGTTGGAACGGCATTCTCCGAACGTTGAGTCCACCCTGTGGTCTAGGAACGAACATCGTTCCTTTCTTCCAGCTGATGGTCAACACCGCATTGTCACTGCTCGTTGGTGGAGGTAGGTACTCAATCTGCTCCAAAAAGGAACGTCTTGGAGATGTCACTAAGTTTACGATAGACGTTTGGTGATCTTGGGTTGGGGTCGGCATCCTGGCGTGTTGGTACGGAGGAAGCTCCAGCACCGTTGGAAGAATCTCACGGGAAAATTAATCCGCTCCTGCATTGCACCGTAGATTCTCCCAGTCCACATTCGGCCAGTTCAGTTCCCCCAAAATTGGTGACCATCGCCAGCCCAACGTCGTACACAGGTCAGTATTTCCGGAAGATTTCTTTCTGAGGACCGATAAATGACTCCGACCGATTCAAACCCACTGAGTGTTAGCTTTATGCGACATCACAGAGATTCCCCAAAGTACTCCGGGTCTATCTGGCGGTCCGACTCTAGCGGAGGGACGTCGGCTCCGATGTAGATCGCCATGCCTCCCCTTCCCCAAACTTAACTCCTCTCAGCACGGTAAAACGTGTAACCTGGCATGTAACGAAAAAGGTCACTTCCTGAGAATCTTCGATCTAGTGCGTGCAGCCCAGATGAATTAGCAATGCTTGGATTAGGTGTAGTGTTTGTTACATGAATTAAGCCTCCACGTTGTACTTCTGCCTCTTCACCTAGATGGCGCATTGCATACCACATCTAGACACCTCAATCGCCAAGTGGTCTAAAACATGCTACATTGCTTATTTATTGTCACCCAGCAAGACGATAACACCGTCGTACTCTAAGTCGAGAACTCTGTCCCCTCGGTGGGTTTAACTCCGCCTTTTAGACGATCAGACAAGGCATTCCGTGGTACATCCTCTGTGGCAAATTGAAAAGAAATGGGATTGAGCAACCTTGTCGTGCTTCACCTAAACAGCAAAGGTTGGTGAAAGCTAGCCGAAGACCCTAACCCAACCTGCGGCATTGCGGTACAACTCCTTGGGGATGGACACACCTCTCAGGTACTCCATTTCTCAATGAACAATACCACAATGTGTGCTATCGACGGAGTCGCTCATTAAGCTCTGCAACGTATAACGGCGCTCTAGCAGCTATCTGAAGGTGAAGATTAAATCAGTGCATGTTGCAGAGCAGAATTATGCGATTGGTAATGTGCGAGAGGTAGAGTCCAATCAGATGAGACAACAAAAGGCTCATTGTGTTAGGCTTCACTCACCTGAATCTTGACGTATGCTACAATAAAAGCGGGAACAACGCGTTACAAACTCAAACAAGTCGAACGATACCATTGCAAAATGCACAACAGTACAACCACGGCTGGCGCCAAACCCCGCCTGTCCCTCATGAGCCCGTCTTGAAGATAGGGGCAACAATCGTTTGCCCCCACAACTGGGGGGCTTCCTCTCAATTACATACTTTTGAAAATAACACGAAGTTTTCCAACAAACTTTATTCCACCGCCTATAAACAAGGCTATAAGAAGGCCATCGGAGCCCACCGCTTTGTGACATTTTAATGCCTAAGTTTTCTTGTGGATCTCTACCTTAGTAGATGAATCTATGGAAACAGATCATAGAACATGTAGCGGAATACCTGAATCCGACACAGGAAGCCAGTTAAACTGTGTCTAAAAGTCCCGCGCCTAGCGTTCGGTTGGAAGTTGGTGAACAGTTAACCTCACAGATCGTTTCGCTCATACCTAATTGATTTCTATCAGTGACTAGGATGAGATAGAGCAGCTTGCGGGATTTTCCCATGGCGGCAGCACGCTGCATCTCTGATGCACGTTATCACTACAAGATTTCACCGGCCCCGCGTATACTTGCATTACGTTCCCATCTCGTTACAAGCAATGTTTTATTATGCTCGCTTCCAGCCAGGATTAGTTGTCGTACCTCAAGAAAGCGCATCCATTCGGTAAGAATTCATTGTCACAACACGAGACAGACCAACCCTCACTAGGCGGTGGAATGCAAAGTATTCTTGATCAGCGCTCAGTGCTGACTGGTGTTAGCGTGCGGGGCAAGCTCTAGCTGGCACGCTTTGGAAAACAGAAGCGAGCTGTTTGGGACAGCTGATCACAGTCTAACCGTTGTTGCAGCGTGCGGTTGGAAGGCCCATGGAAGCACAGACAGCTTAGTGCAAACAAGTACGTGGTCGGAGTCAAGGGACGCTTCAGTGCGGTCGATAGTGGTATATACAACCCCGCCGTTTGTAGCGAAGTAGTGGCTACCGCGATAGTGACCGGCGAATTCTAGCATTTATCCTTTTTAAGGACACAAACACCCAATAAACTTGACTATCTCAGTTCAAAAAATGACCTTAACAGTGACATGGGGCAGGCAAAACAGGATTCATTACTGGTCTTGTCTCAACTACCGACTGCCTTCGATGAAAATTCCAGCTGCCCTAGGTTACCAGCATAGAGCTGAAAAATTCCAATGCGAAGCTAGTAGTCATCTTTCTGCCGAACGATAGATACTGTTTGTAGCCATTGATAAGTATGCAGTCGTCCTGTTCGCCCAAGTGGTTTATGGCCGCGTTATCGATCAGAAGGCGAATCATGGCCACTTACGCACGCTCAGCAACCCATTGACCTGTCATTCTTTACAGATTTCACTTTAAGCGCATAAAGCACGCGTGTGTAACTACAGTACAACAATAAATATACTCAAGTGATCTTATCTAAAAAACTGTTCATTTGGACTGAATCTTGGTGGGAGTAGTCTTGAGAGTAGGTTGATTCTTAGAATTGAATCGAAATAGAAATGTGTCCGTGGTCGATCAAAATTATCGGTTTGATGAACGAATATGTATATTTAACATCCTAAATCTATTTTTACTGTAACCCGCTCATATCAATACTATAAACAAGCTACGCACTGGTGACACAAGCAGTTCAGCGGTGAACCTTTATGCACATTTCTTATCATCTCAAAGAAATCTATACAGTTGGTAAACGAGATTATTCCGCCACCCTCTATTTTCTAACCATACCTGTTTCATAAACAGGTTGCTCCATCCTTGTTTCTATTCGTGCACTCACTACCAGTTGTTATTCTCGCTTTTCCGTTCTCACTGTGAGTGCGTCCGCCTGCTGGCTGAGTTTCGGGTTGAAATGGGCTGTTTGTTCCTCCCACATTGATGAAAACTTAAGAATTCCGCCAGAAACTACTAGCTCGATTGTTTGTTCATTCCTTTCAGTTCATAGATGTCGGCAGCGATGCAGCCGTGGGTGTACCTGAAGATTATTCATTTTATGAGAAACGTTCAGGTAAACAACTTCTCCAGTTAACTGCGGGCGCCATTGCCGGTGCGGTTTCTCGTACATGCACCGCTCCCATTGATCGACTCAAACTAATGCGACAAGTCCACGGATACAAGCACAAGGGAAGCGGATTTATTGAAGGTACGGTTAGACAAAGGTCTTTGGTTTTGCGTTTTTCATCGGACGAAGCACTAATCCAAAGATTCATTCCAAGGACGGCAAATTTTGATCACAATTCCACTTCAGGTTATATGTGCGTCTCGCTAGGCTCACTAAGTATGTTTTTTTGTTTTTATGGTTAAAAACGTTGACCGTAGACACTTCCCCTCCGCAGGTTGTACACACAGGCGTAGTAATACGTATGCTTCACAGCAAACAACGATAGCTCCGGTCAGTTAGAACGGAAATCGAGAGAAAGAACGCCCCGTTTTACTCGACTTACATCATAGAAATAGAAATTAGTACTGTTTTGTTTGGCACAGCCTGGTATATATATATATATATATATATATATATATATATATATATATATATATATATATATATATATATATATATCGATTCATGCGTTTGAGAAACACGGGGGTTGAAGTTGGTAGCCAACTGGGTTTAGAAAGAACACTATAACCGCTTGGCGAAGTAGAAGAGACGTTCATTTGGGGTTGTGTTCGTTGCGGTACAAAGTAATGAACATATGAAATGGTGCAAATGCAGAAGGACTGACTTATTATGACATCGAAAGACCTTGTTTTCAGGACCACGGAGACGCCTTTTCATGAAGGACCATTTGAACGTTCCACTAGACCATTGACTTGTGGGCTGTGGGCTATCGTATCATTGATCGCCATTTCATTTCGTAAAAACTGATACACTTCAGATGAGGAATGAGGATTCTCGATCAATGAATATAGGCGAGCATTTAAAATGCCCATCACGACGAGACTGCACCTTGTGGTGTGATGGCTTGCGCGCCTCTATGACTCAAAGAGCTATACAGGATGACTTCTTTAAGCCGGAGATGCAATCATGCCTGACAGGTCAATGGCTAGAGGTCAGGGGGTCGATTTGAGCTGGCAACTCAATCGGCAAAATCAGTGGAAGAATAATTGATCCAAGCAAATGGGCTTCCACTAAGCCATTCCGCTGCCTTGCGGATAGGTTGTTGTTAGAATTTAAGGCTTTGGATGAGGACCCTAATCGTTCTCCTGCTTTGTGGCTGGACACCCTAGCAGTACCCGTCCAACATCTCCCATGAACTGCACGAATAGAAAGAATTCCACACTGCATCGGTCGTCGCGCAGGCTAATCAGGACCGCGCTGCCCATTGCATCGGGCGGGGTGGGTAGTGATAAGTAGGCTACTGCTCAGAGTTCTCTCTCTTTTATTCAACCTTTGTCTCCTGACCCTAACCACCCCTCTTTGCCCCGTCTATCCACCAATAATGCTCCCACTAATAACACGACTAATACTCGCAACGATTCACTGTCAAACAGTGTTGTAAATAATCCACAATCGCATGACTCACATTTCCTCGAGCCTTGTCAGCCTCTGAATTTCGGCTCCTTCAACGTGCGTACACACATGCAAGCCGGTCATCAGGTGTGCCTAGCCTTCACAATAGATTCCCTGAAGATTGATGTTTGCTGCATAAGTGAAACGTGTATCCAGGATTCGAGCAGTGAGATTCAACTAACAGCTCCTGATATCTCATCGAGGTATTTTCTGCGCACTTCAGGAGACAAAGTAGGTCGAGCTGCGGGTCAACGTGGTGTAGGAATAGTCTTGACTGACAGGGCTGAGGCTGCCCTTTTAGACTGGATCCCTGTTAACAGTCGTTTATGTGCTGAGACTCCAGGGGTCAGTCGGCGTTCAAAAGCATAGTTGTATTAAGCGCAGTTTGTTTGTTTGTGATCTCGGCGTACGCCCCAACGGACTACAACTCAGACTTGCAGAAAGATGAGTTCTATGATGCACTCGCCACCCTCGTTCGCAGCAGTAAAGGTTCTGACATTGTAGTGCTAGCTGGTGACTTCAATGCACAGGTTGGCAAACTTGGTGTGTCAAAAGCCTGTTTAGGTGGGTTTTGTGCTTCACCCGCTGAACGTACAGATAACGGAGATAGGCTTCTACAGTTTTGTGCAGACAATCGATTGTTCTTGTCTAGCACTAATTTCCGACACAGCTTGCGTCGCACAGCGACATGGCGCTCTAACTCTACAGGTACTTTGAGCCAAATTGATCATATCGCCGTAAGCTACCGGTGGCGCAGTTCTGTTCAGAACTGTAGATCCTACTGGTCCACGTACGTAGAGTCGGACCATGCATTAGTTTTAATACGATTATCTCTCCAGCTCCATGGTCATCGTCGCAAACCGCAAACCGGATTAGCCGTGCAACGTTTGTGTGACCCAGAAGTACGAACCCGTTATGAGCAGAAGTTAGCACATGAGCTAGGATCTACGACGAACAGTAATGTAGATGAGCATTGGGCTCATATCAAACAGGCGATGCACGTGGCAGCAAGTTTTGCCTCTGGTCCTAGATCCGATGTCCATCAAAGACACTGGATCTCGCAAGAGTCGTTGAGTATAATGGAGCAAAAGCGTCAGCTTTCGAACCGTAGGGAGATGAATAGGATGCGGAGAAAGCTGCAAAGGCAAGTTACGAAAAGCCTTAAGAATGATCGCGAAAATTGGTGGGTCAAGGTAGCCGAATAAATGGAAGTAACAGCTGCTTCGGGTAACAGTCAAAGACTGTTCAAACTTATTCGTGACACCGATGGACGGCGCATCCAGGTCAGTGAAACGATTCGCGATGGAAATGGAGAACCCATCCATAGCAAACAGCAAAGGGTTGACCGTTGGGCCGAATACTTCAAGGAACAGTTTAGCTGGCTGCGCGCTAGTGTAGTTACTCCTGTGTCAACAAATGCGACTCCTTGGGTGGTATCACTTGAGCTCCCATCGGAAGTAGAAGTAGAGTCACGTGTTCGATTACTAAGGCGGGGGAAAGCGGCAGGTCCCGATGAACTTCCCCCAGTTCTTTTCAAACTGGGTGGAAATGTTTTGATAAATTCATTTACCGTCTTGCTCCGTGACGTTTGGAAGGAGAAGCGTATTCCGTTAATATGGAGTGAGTCGTTGATTGTTCTCATCTTCAGGAGGGAAATACGCAATGACTAGTAATCGTGGGATTAGCTTAATTCCGATAGTCACCAAAGTATTAGCATCAATTCCACTGCACCGCCTTACACCGGCTCGCGAGAAGAATGCCCGCGAACAGCAGACTGGATTCCGCCCAGGTCGAGGATGCATCAACCAGATTTTTTTCCCTACTCTTCGCCGACTACTTGAAACGCGTCACACGCACCGCCGACCGACAATAATGGTTTTCTTAGACTTGAAAGGCGCTTTCGATTCAGTTGATCAAGCAGCGCTTTTCAGTGCTGTTCAGCCAAAAGGTATGCCCCAGAAGTTGGTAAACCTACTGAGATCATTGTATTCTCATACTTCTGGCCGCGTTAGAGTTGACGGTGAACTATCCGGTCGGTTCAAAACGACCAGCGGTGTTCGACAGGGATGTCCTGTCTCCATTCCTGTTCAACTTCGTCATGGACGAAATAATGGAGAGTGCGCTGCAAAATCTTCAGGATGTAGGCGTCGAACTAGGACATAGTGGAGAGCTGTGTGACCAAGATTACGCGGACGGCGTTGTTTGTTTGTTTGAATCCACGGAACATGCTCAACGTGCACTGGATAGACTTGGGAGAACTGTAGCTCCATTCGGCATGCGCTTTGCACCTTCAAAGTGCAAGGTGATGTTACAAGACTGGACGTCAACAATTCCGAGCTTGATGCTCGATGGGGAGGTGTTGGCAGTTGTCGACAACTTCACCTACCTCGGTAGCTGCGTGACGACGGGTGGGAGCACAGTAGTAGAGGTGAGCACGCGTAAATCCAAGGCTCGAGCGGCGTACGCTGGACTGAAGCACTTGTGGCGCCGACCTGATATTTCACTGAAGTTGAAAGGTCGTGTATACTGTGCCACTGTGCGTTCAGTTTTGTTGTATGTTTGCGAAACTTGGAGTCTGCGTGCTGAAGATATTCGTCCTCTTGAGGTTTTCGACCATCGATGTTTACGTAGTATCGCTAGGATTGGGTGGAATAGCCGAGTAAGCAACGATGAGGTCAGAAATCGAGTATTGGGTACTAATTCAGAGAACGTTCTGTCACAGCGTATCCGGCTTAGTAGACTTCTTTGGTTGGGACACGTGTTACGTATGTCAAACACACGTCTACCGTACCGTGTCCTATTCTCCGTTCCTCCTAAGGAGTGGAAGAGACCACGTGGAGGTCAACAGATGACGTGGCAACGAGGAATGAGAAAATGTACAGCAGACTTAGGAAAAGTAGGTGCTTCACGTCTTCGTGGTTGGGGTCCAAAAGATCCGTCTACCAGTTGGCTGGAGACACTGAAGGATATGGCAGCGAACCGCGAGCAGTGACGATCGTGTTGTGACTTTCTATCGAATCAGAATGACTGATTGATGTGCGTTCGTACAGTTAGACTGTGTATTCCGTGTGTTGGCTACTAGGGCATTCTTTCCTTTTCCCACCCATGTGGGTCCAGTCCTTGTCCATCTTGTATATTCATACTTTCTTATTCAACGTGCAACATGGTGAGAAAGGCAGTGGTCAGTGGGGTACGATGATGACCATGATTTAGAATGCTGCAAGCAGTGGACACAGACAACCGATGACACTGCGTGACGACGAGTCTGGGCAGACACATATAAATGGAAACCTGGATTGCTCATCGATAACGACTAGCACGTGTCGGGGGATATAGGGCAACCATATAGTACTCCACTGAGGATGACAAGAGGGAATGAAAACTGACAGACCATAACTCGACCTGAATTGTGACTATGCAACTCCGAGGACTGGTACATACTTATCAGGTATTCCGTTTCTCGACAAAGAATTCCATAGCGTAGTCCTGTGGTTGACGCTGTCAATGCGCGAGCCCTTCTCAAGGATAGGGACAACAATGGATTACCTTACAAGGATGGAACGTGCTCGGAATTCCAAACGTCTGAAAACAAAACATGAAACTCTGCAATGACCTACACTCTACCATCTTTAAAAATGGCTGGGGTAGGCCGTCGAAGCTTTCGCTCAGTGACGTCCCGAGACTTGGATTTCCTTTCGGATCTCCACCTCAGAAGGTAGATCTATCGAAACGGATCATTGGGTGTGTGCCGGAGGAGCTGTTGGTAACGCAGACACAGGGTCAGCTAAACTGTGTCTGAAAGTTCTCCGCCCAGCGCTCGAGACACCACTTCTGATTGTGAATAAGTAAACTCTCCGCTTCAGAGATTGTTTCATTCGCACCTAGTGGCGTCCTACCGGTGACTAGAGTGAGAAAGAATAGTTTTAGGGGCTTCCCTTGTCACAGCAAATTATATTTCATACCCGTAGCAATCCCCAGATTTCACGGACTCGCGTTAAGTGCTCATCTCATTACGAGACGCTTCCAATCGGAATAGATTAGTGCTTCATGAAGACGCAGAGATTTTGCCGAAATCCAGTTTCTTGTGTCACGAAAAGGCAAGTCAACCCATACTAGGCCAGCGGAATGCAAGGCATTCCCGATAAGTGACCAGTGCTGATTTTTATTATCAGGTGAGGAAAGGGAGGAGAGTGGCACTAAAATAGATACGGTCAACCAAAGATCCGTTGGGATCTGATAAGGGAAAAGAATGAAGAAAGAAGGTGGGAATATAAGAAAACTTTCGTGTTTACGGTGTAAGGGAGCGTTCGTGCATGCGAGTGAAGTGACTGTCGGTCATTATGTTCGTAAAATTATCCATGGTTGTTCTCTTTGTGAGCTGCTGTACTACTCGGTCGCCCGGTTCAGAGTAGGTCTTTTTGTTCCATGATGCAACTCTAGCTTTTGCGGAATCAAGCGCGTCCTGCAAGGCAGCAGCGTTGGTCCAGGTGAACCAGTAGCCAGTTGTAGCGTTTACTCGCCCTTTTCTAGAAACTCCTGGGAGCCAGGAGTGCTCAGTTTATACGCCCTTCAGACAAGGTTAGACATCCTGGTTGCCCAGTGCCGCCACAGATGACAGTTAGCATAGCGTTATACGCTCATACGCCACCCGCGGTTGGTTTAGAATCAGGTAGCCATCTCGGAGCCTGAGACCCCCCCCCCCCCGACCATACTAGGACGTTTGGAAGCAAATAGAATTGAAGCTTATCATATTTGTATCGTTCAGCCAGTTCGTGCTAGAAACTATTGAAGAGTCAAATTTCTCAGAATATCGTACCCCTAGCTTCATTTTCTGAAAAAACGCTTTGGTTTGTGGCACCCCTTTATGCTTCAGTTATCAACAACTCCCTAGAATTTGTGTGCTCATTTCCAGTTCGTTCAGGCGAAGTTAATTACACGAACGGCGGAGCTATGCCTACTAGAAAAAAAATGATTTTTCTCAGACATTATTCATCTAAGGTTCGAGGAAGAGCCACAAACCATTTCCTCCTGCTTTTCGTTGTGCGTATGCCCTTTCAATAGTTTTTCATGCTAGTTTTATCAAACCCGGTAACGTTTATGTACTAAATGATCGGCTTTTAAAGCTGCGAAATGCATGTAGCGTTGCACTAAAAATGGTTTTCGGTTGCCTGTTTCTTGATGAACAGTTCTGTCTGTGGAGACGATAAGGGGTTTGTCCTGCTGATATTCTGGTTCCGGGAAGCATCGCTGTGCGAAGTTTTGCGTTACTTTCCGTTACGTTGATTCATGGTGATCGAGTGATATGCAACTGTCTGTCCTATCTTGCCATTTCTGGGACATACAGTTCGAGCTTCACCACTGCCCATCCCAATGACAGTAGACAACAATCCGCTGTCGCCCGTCTCTTTACTACGTCTAACCTACTGAAACTTAGGTGCTCCTCCACTCGAGTTGTTAGAGTCATGATCACCGACTGCCCATGGTAGTTCAGTGTGCCTTTGAGGTGGTGAGACAATATACCTTTATCTACGCTCGTTTGCAGGCATGGTTTTAAAAAGAAGGTCAAAAAGTAGTTCCTTCTCAAATAATTAAGTAATACCGAGCAAACAGTTCCCATCCAGAATAGGTTCCAAAAGCTGTGCTTCCCATAGAACAATACAACCAATAAGATCCCATTCGTTTTATTCATAGCAGTCATCTGTTGCCAAGTGATACGGTATTTTTCTGCATCTATCAGTCACAAAATCAGCAAGGTTTTTCATTTTTTTT
Organism: Fasciola hepatica; assembly: GCA_948099385.1. Lineage (NCBI taxonomy): Eukaryota > Metazoa > Platyhelminthes > Trematoda > Plagiorchiida > Fasciolidae > Fasciola > Fasciola hepatica. The sequence continues at coordinate 7,338,030 of CANUEZ040000072.1, read as the reverse complement.
CATTTATACTTCATTTCACATTTGTTTATCCGTTTCCAGCTGATCACAGCACATTTCGACTCATTTCTGGGTTTCGTATTGTTCTTTTAATTATTTTTTTGCTATATAATGATACAATATTTCAGGAAGAGGGCCGCGGTTCATTTAAGGCTACCAGTAGGGTAAAGTAATCAACGATTGGAGCAGGGTTTGAACCCGGGATAAAAAGGATGAAAGCCCATCATGATGGCCGTTCGATCACCGCCACTCTCGATCAAGTCACGCCGGATGACGTATTCGTTTCGCTGTCGCACTTTACTTCACCAATGAAAAAGTTGTCCCCATGATACCAGATCTTGATAATGAAAGCTGTTTTCTTCTCGTTCACTTGCCAGTTTTTCCTTCCGTTGGGATGATTTCGTTCTTGGTACCGGTAGTTCTCACCGTTTTTCGTGACCGCAGACTAGTCGATAATAAGGATTGCTTGTCGATTTTGCTACACAGGATTCTCGTTAGTCCATCATCAGTGGTATATTTATTATCCTGCTTTGTCGATTGTCTGATTTTTTAGCCTATCAGTATATGCTTCACGAGGGTGGCTGGTTGTCGCTGTGGCGTGGGAATGGAATTAGTGTATTGAAAATTGCTCCAGAAACGGCACTGAAGTATGGATCGTATGAACACTATAAACGGCTACTGTCGTCAGAAGGTGGACCTTTTGAAAAGACTCTGGAAGACTGGCCTCTTTTGACAAAATTTATTGCGGGCTCCATGGCCGGCTCCACTGCTCAAACCATCATATATCCCCTCGAAGTGAGTAAACCCGCGCACTAAATCGCCAAATTATTCGACTGTTTGACAGTTGGATTAAGCAGAGGAACTTTAACCTCAGTGCAAGCAAAACAAAATGCCTGTCATTCAAGCACCACTTTTCTGGTAAAGGAATGAAGAGTTCTCCATTTCTTCATCTGCCAAATGTTTGTAATGCTTTCACTGTCTTTGGTTATTTGCCGTCCATGTCCTCGGGTTATGTTGTACATACTGGCGTCTATCAAGTTTTCAGTCATTTGACCAGTTCAATTGTTCAGTGTTTGTTGACAGTCATCACCCAGATCGACACAAATCACGTGGTACAAGTAATCGCGTGAACAGCACATGACCATTAGGTAAAATTAACCTCACCCCAGAGTCTTGTGAATCACGTGGCTGTGGAGTCGATGGAGTTGTTTCGTACACCGTTTTCTTCGTGCGTTTTCCGGTAGAGTCTCATGTAGTTCGGACTTCATGAATGTCACTGGTTTCAAAAGTATATCCAAAAGGATGAATGTAGCACGATTGGTCTCAAATACAGGTAACCATCTTTATACGAAGTCGTTTCATTTTCGGGTTAATTCAAATAGACATAAATTGACAGGAAAACAGTTTGTCCAACCATTCGTAGTTCCACGCCAGTCCTCCATTGACCTGTTGTATATACACCACATACGGATTGTGAAGTGATATGTGAACCGTCAGCGTTTCATTCTGATCCTCATACGGATTCTCTCACGAATTCCAAGGTATACGTGCTGGTGGTAGACAGCATTTCACTGTCGTCCGGATCGTTACCACACCTGACCTATTGGGGCCTTATGTGGTGCTCCACTCCAGTCCTCAGGGTCTGGTTGCCGGTTATACCAGTTAGTGCAACGGGGCTTCGTAGCTATAGGGTATGTACCTCTTCCACCGCACTTATGCACAAGCATGTAATAAAAAAAACCTGAAGTTCTGTTCTTACCTTATGAAATGGTTTAGGGTATTATGAAATCAAATGAACTGCTTTTTGCAGATGATAAACAATTTCAAAAGCTCTGATGTTTAGATATAATCGGGGGTCCGTGAAGAAATGATGTGCATGATTGTTTTCAGCGTGGGCTTAATATAGTTTTTTGTTATTCGACGTGAGTGATTAACATCAGATGACCACATGTTCATTTCATTCAGCCACTAACCTCGCACTTCTGTGCTTTGATTCTGGTTGCTGTCTCGCAGCATCGTCGAGTCATAGGCAAAAATAGAAGAATAAAGTGGGAAAGAACCGAAAACAAAATAATAGTCGGAAATCTTCTAGAAAAAGGAAGGGACCGAGTGCAACTGCGCCACCGACCACAACACCATGTACTCAATGTCTCCAACCATTTAGTTGGCAGTTCTCGTGAACCCAAACCTGGAAGTCTAACACGTACTACTTAGTTAAGTTCACTGGTCAAGGTTTTCATTTCTTTTTGCGACGTCATGGACTAACCACCTCAACCTACCTTCCAGCGGCTACCTGTTCCGGAGGACAGCGTGTATCTTAGAAACCTGTCGGTGGGCATGTATAACACATCTCAGCCATCTTAACCTGTTTAGCTTCAGTGTTTGTTCAACTGTCTGACCACTGGTTCCTAACATCCTACGCTTAACCTCAGCATTGCTGATACGATACTGATACTGATACGATACTAGAGCGACGTTGCGTGGACACCGGGCAGTCTTCCACTCTTACCGACTATGATTTGGAGCCGTATAACAACCGATCTAACTGTTACGGTGTGCACTCGACCAATGGGAGACAACTAGATGTCACGTCAGTGTTGGTGAAAGCCAATCGCGCCTTTTGTGTGCGCGATGGCGCTTCATCCGACATCTGACCATCTTGTAAGGTGTGACTGACCAGGTAACGGAACCACTTTAGCTAGAGCTTCTCTGCGAAAACAGTTCGATGTAATCCTAATCCAGTCTTGCAGCAGCATTTGCACTTTGAAGGTTTGAAACGCATCCCAAAAATCGCAACACCGCTGTTTAGAATATCTAGAAGGGCTTGCAATTTACCTGGATCTTCACTCAAAGGAACAGTATTATCCGCGTATTTCAAGTCAGACGGTTTGTTGCTTAGGCACAAATCGGTGCTGCTATTGTCACACGAGGATAAGGCTATCTCAAGAACCATTTCAGTTCTAACTGAAGAAGAAGGGCGAAAGAGGGGAACCCCTGTGAACACTTTCCGTGGCGGACTTGAGTAAAAGATCGCCATAAGCACGAACTCGGCTTCGGCTGCTCGTAAACAAAGATTGCCGTGGACCAGTACTTCCAATCAAATGATAAACTTTACGACTGTTCCCAATAGACATAGCCTTGTACTTCCCCACATTTCGCAATCCACCACCGCTCACGGTGATTTTCCAAGATCAGTCAGTTGTCGTCTCAGGGATTTGCCTAAGTCATTGAATGTGGCGTTTGGGGGGGGGGGGGGGGATCTGCGGTCATCTAACAATGCAACTGACGGGGACGATGTCCATCATTTGTACAGCCTACTTGAACCGGAGTCTTGTGTGGCATTAGACGCGGCGTGCAAGACTTCTTTGATCTGTTGCCACCGTTCATCTTGGTTTTGGACATCCGGTTACATCGATAACTGTGTAGACAGCTCTGCCTTGAAAGCAGATCGTCGGTTGTCGTCTAGAAGCAGCTGTACAGGACGAGTGGCTCTAGCGCTGGCGCAACCGCGGGCGAGGCGTAATCGGAAGCGAGCGCCTACCAAGGGTTGCTCTGAGTCCACGGGCGTAGACCAGAGTGAACGACAATCTTTGATTGATCCACTCGTGCAGTGGTCAATGTTACTGTTGTCAGTCTGAGTCCATCGTTGTGAAGTCGTAGGAGGGCTCCATTTGAGTCTGTGTTGCTTTTTTGGGCAGAAGTTCGTTCTCGCTAGAAACAATATGTTGTCAGAACAGAGATAGGTGAGACGATCGTCGTTAGCAGTGCAATCGACGGGGATAGCAAACGGGCCCCTCATGTGCCTTCCGGAATCCCCCAAACGTAAAACTTGGGCGTTAAAATACCCAGCAATGACCACCATTTTCGTTGAGCGTATGCTTCGAAGTAGCTGTAACAAATTCTGATGGAATTCATCCTTGGACTCAAAAACTGCAGTCAGTGGGCGCATACACAGACGCGATGGGGAAGCACCGGCGTTTCAGCTTGTCGCTAATAACACACACAGAACCATCCAGCCCAACTACCCAGAAACGACCACTGACTGGAATCCAGTCTAGTAGTGCACGCTCAGCTTGTGCTCAGAGCGATCCCCATGCCAACTTGACCACGAGCACTAGATACAGGATCACTCGACACTCGGACAGCGAAGCGGGGGACAGGTGGCATCTGAGATGCGAACAGTGATCACGGAAGTGGGTTCTTGTATACGTGTTTCGGAGACCCAGCATGCATCTATTTTAAAAGTTTAAAGGGTTCCAGCGAGTGAAGCCTATTTCCTCACTAACAGACGTTGAGGGTAGCCAAGTGAAGCGAACATCTAGGCCCGAGAAATGTGTTTGATTTGTTCTTATCCTGAACCACCGCTTTATTCAAGGTAGTAAGGATCCGTGGCGTTTTGCATCGATCTTAAATTAGGAAGAGAGGAGAAATTAGTCAGACCCTTTACAGTAAGAACGCTGGAGGTTTCCGAGCAAAATATACTTCGCTGATGCCAACACCTGCAAAAGAGGTTTTTCTTTAGGAGCTTTTGACTCAAAAGTCTAACCTACAAGGCAGCGAGGCGTTAACCCAACATGAGGACGTGACCGAAGCACCCATGAAGGAACTTCTCGTCTGTCACGTGAAGCTTAGTTATTGCAAGCATTCTGTCTTATCTTCGCTGGTGTTCTGTTATCGATCCGCATTTCCGATTCAGCCGTTTCCCGTATACATCCAGTGGAGCAAGCGGAACGTGGACGAGGTAGCATCCTTTGCACCGGGTGGTATACAGCTTTGGTGAGCGATAGCTGCTCAACTAAGTGCGCTGATTTCTCCCACCGTCGAGAGGAATCCCAGGTACTCTACTTCTACGTCCATCTAGTTTAGGTTTTCTGACCAGCAAACTGCTTTTCCATGTTTTTTCGCTGAATTATCCTCTCCAGGAGCATAGTGGTTAGAACCAGATGTTGCCCAAGACCTGGTTTAAATACTGGACTTCATCTGGCGTCTACCCATTAATCTGTCAAGCGTGATTGCGCCTTCGGCTTCAGAAGGCCATTCTGTTTAGCTCCTTTAGGCCATGGAGATACGCAAGCCGTTATGTCACGCCAAGGTATAGTTTCGTCATGTTGACTATTCATTGTCCGGCTCGTATCTCACGCCTGATCATAGTAACCTCATTTGGCTTTCTACTCTAATTATCAATATTAGGTTGCCGGCTGTGCAAAAACAGTCCAACTGGTTTTTGATTCTGTGATATGCCTCTTCCATTACACTTGCTTGCAACTAATAAAAAATGTCACGGAGGCCCACTAAAAAATTGAGGAAAACCAACAACCATGACCCTAGGGATAGGACTAGCGGATCACCCACTGCCTCGGTGGATCAGGCGGGGTAAAAAACCTGACAGCGGTATAGCTGTCTGCCACCAATTTTGTTGGTTGATGTTGTTTGAACCTTCCACCCTGGTTTGACCAGTGTGCACCTTATCTCGATTGCCACGACAGTTAACTCGTGCCCGTTTTGTCCTTCTGCTGGCATTGATAAGGGAGTCTCGGTGATCTCAGGTGGCGGACTACCTTGCGAATGTCTGCGTCCCTCCAGCAACGGTGCTGAAGCGTCCAGTGTTTTATGTAAGGGTGAGTTCTCACTTATCCACGACTAACATCTGATTTATTCACTGCTTTCTCAGACCCATCTGCTTGAAATTCGTCTGTTGGTTTTTTATGAATTGCAGCTAAATAAAAATATTCCCAGTAATCGTTCAACTCTCCATTCTTACTTTAGTGAATCACGTATGCGATTAATGATGCTCACGCTGGTTGGTATTACGGTCGTTGATTGATGGCTTCATCCGTGATTTATTCATTAGTCTTAGAATTCCTGAGTTGTAGTTTTTATCATATCCTTCAGTCTAGTAGAAGTCTCGTTTTGACGATATGTCGCGACGTGAGAAAGTTAATCCAGAAACAATCTATGATTGGAAAAGCCATCAAATTGTTTGTCCTAGTCATAATCTTCTTGACCACGGCCACAGTTCGAGTCTGATGGTGCATAACACTACTTCCATCGAACAGTTTTTTGTCATTCACCATCTTTCAGGTTTTGAAAACTCGAATGTGCCTGCGCAAAACTGGCCAGTTTTCCTCTGTTTGGGACTGTGCACGCACGGTTTATCGTGAAAATGGTTTTCTGGCATTTTATCGCGGCTACTTTGTCAACTTATTAGGCATTGTGCCGTATGCTGGTATCGAGTTAGCCCTTTACGAAGTAAGCACCTACACTCTGATATCTAGTTCGATTTTTTTCCCGTTGGGTTTGTTTCGGGAACATTACTGTACATTCGGTACCGATGAGGGACGTCCGTTAGTATGGTGTTGTCAGTGTCCTAAACACACCACGTTCACTGCAAAGATATTTAGTCATATGTTCCCTTACAGTCTGCAGTTAGACTGGACGTTCCTTTATAACTGGTGCCCCCAAGAGGACATTCTAGTCGCATTCCCATCCTTTCTACGATGTTTACCCCCAGGTTGACACGAGTTTACTGGTGCCTTACGTCGTCCTTGATGCCCATTCAAACCGGCCATATTCAACCTGCGCACGTTGATGTTTAGAGGACAACAGTCTGTTCTGTCCAGCTTAGTGTACGTGCAAGACGAGCATTTGCTGCTCTAATAAAGATAACCAGTTGTTTCTGTGTATACACTAACCTCGATTATAGTCCACAGGCGGCCAGAGGCAGCTTCTACCAGGAGCTGCATGACTTTCTGCATGAAGCGGGTCGGGCTGTCGTTGGGATTTTAGCAGGGGACACGAGTGTCAACGCGTTGTCTGTGACGGGTGTATAATCGGTAATCAGAAGTGATAGATTAGTATTATTATAGGCACAAGGAAGTGCAGTGGGTACTGACTTCATCGGTGCTTCTTGATTTCCCGGTTGGGGCCCTAGGGAAGGGGTTTGCCACTAATTAGTAACATTTAGGGAGAGGCTTGTATGCTTTGCAGCGTGCTGGATAGACTCCTTTAGCTCCCGTTCGCCTCAGCCAATTTGGAACGTTGAAAGTAAGGTTATTTCTGTTTCATGTACATCATTGATAGGGTCACTATCGGTGTTTGCACTATTGCATTTCAGTTGTCAAGCTCTGCGAGCAAACCATTGCCAACACCACACTCATTTATCTTACATTGGGTTCCACTAATTTCCTCAATTCGATTGTTTGAATCAATTTGACTAACCGTGCCTTTCCGGTCTGCTATGAAGTTTTGTGACCTTTCTGCTTGTAGAAAGCCAGTTTTGTTGCTTTCTCAAGCAGCTGATTGAACACAAGAGCCCAGGTAAATCGAGTAGTCAAATACATCAACGACTTATCCGGTTTCCATGCCTACATACAGACAATCGGTTGAGCTTGAAAGCGTAAATTTTCCCGGTAACTTCACTCTGTTTTTTTCTACTCCGTTCTAGGTTTTTCTCAAAAGACTTAGGTGGTGTGATGAAATATGTCAGTGAAGCAAGAAAATACAGGAGGAATCTGATAACTTTTTCCAGATAGTGTAACGTTCACACGAAAGTGAATGTGTATCTCCTTTAGCCGCAGAGTATCTATTCAATTTTGATCTCATCACCTCCGGTGTTTGTTCTCGGACACCGGAACCACCTCAACTACCGCTTACTGCTCCCTAGACTAACTGGAGAGAACTGTTTTCCCGGGAGGTGGTTACATATTTCTGTAGGAACATCTGGTTCGACTTTCCACTCAAAATGTATCTGGACACCAAGTTATTTCATTCAAATTGTTGTGCATGAATCAGAAGCGCTGGCTTGTTTCGGGACTTTAACAGTTAGCGTTTTTGTTCTTCTTTCCTCGCAGCGCTGCAAATCAGCCTACGTACACCGATTCATGACAGAAGATATTAACAAGTAAGCGTGTGTACCGAAAAATAGTTCTCACAGTATGCATGCGGGTTCAAAATTCTAATGCAATACCAATTTAGAAAAGTCAGTCTATGCAGATAGTACACTCTTTGGCGGTCAGGTTATCTGCTGTGAGAGGCTATGAGTAGATCAAAGATTTCATACCTTATGAATAACAAACTAAGTTCACTTGCAACTGGTTGTTCGGGTCTAGTCAGACATAATTGAGACGTTTTATATTGTGCTTGATAGAGATTAGTGCTGATGAGTTAGACCGAGTAACAACCAGGGAGAACCGGCAGCCTTATTCCTAAACTTTCGGATGCAAATCATGCACCATCTGAATACGCATTCACTAGTAGCCGAAAGCCGGCGGTGGTCAAACGTTTATCATCATGGACTTTGGGTGAAAACGACCCGGGTTTGATTCCTGCCACCGCCAGTCACATCCTGATTGTCAGCCTCTCGTTAGCCGCACCCTGTTCCTGAAATATTCAGTGTGTCGTGTAATAAGTAAAAGAAGTATAGGAAATGTCTTATTAAGATTATTTAAAAAAAATGGACTGGTATAGTGCTATGAAATAAATTAGACTGGCGCAGACAGCACATTGTGATTGACAGTGGCTAGACAGTCATCGTGGAATTTTTGACACCATCGTCACTTCTATATGAGACGGCCGTTGTTTGGCCGCGAGCGCCTTCTGAAAATTTTGTGCACTAGTATAATAAATAGAAGAGGTGATTTCATGGTGGGTAATATGTAGTGAAAGATGACATTACAACCTTGTCACTCTGTATATCTGTCTCAGTGCCAAATTTCTGTTGTGTTAACAAATGTAAGCATTCTTTTCAATTTGGTAATTACCAGTTGTAGTGGTGAGGCGAAAAACGTGCATCCCCCAACCTTCGTTATACCTATTCTGGCTGGAGTATCGTCCGCTTGTGGTATTGTAGCTACCTATCCTGCCAGTCTAGTCCGTGCCAAACTCCAGGCTGCTTATTGGAGTCAGACTACACAACAAAAGATCACAGCCATCAACCTTTTGAAGACGATCTGGCGTGAAGATGGAGTTTCTGGTCTGTATCGCGGTCTGGGTACCAACTTGACGAAGGTGTTACCCGCAGTGGGTATCAGCCTGGCCTCGTACGAGGCTCTGCGTCGTGAATTTCATCTTGGCCCGCTTGGGTCTGGATAATCTACTTTTTCACTCGGACCTGCGCAACCCAATATTCACGTGCTTCTTTCCACACACACCCTCCATATCAAATGCGCTCCACATCAAGCAGCGGACGTCAGTTACATCAAGCTATCTTTGGTGCACTGTCCCCATTCATTCCCCATAAGGCTGCTGAAGCAGTCAAGTTATGTATAAGTAGACTTTTATCTATACACGTTCTCTTTACCGTTTAGTGATAACTCATTTTATGTTACCGTACTGTATGTAGTATTGTAGCTCTATCGTTCTACGTGTGACTCCTCAGAACAAAATCACAGTGAATGAATGGAAGCCCGGTAAAGTCTAGTCTGCACCGACTTGTATAGTTGTATATATAGACACAAGAATTATTCTGATCAAGATTGTAGTATCTTTGAATTTGCGAGTATGTTCATCTGTTTCGCGCACCCATTTCTGTGTTCCCACAGAAAATCGACCACTTTCTGACCGAACGTATGCTTTCATTTTCACTAACCTATTTTCTTTGTTTGTCTTATTCACTAAGCATTCGCATTTCACATCCAACTGCGCCATAGTCCTCTGCGCCTTTTTCATGTTCTGTTATCCTCAACTATTTGGATTTCGTGGAAACCATATCCTTTGTGTTTTGCACCAGCCCCCACACCCACCCCCTCTATATCGAGACTGCTGATTGTCTTTTTTGTCAAGTTTTAGCATAGTAGTGAATCGTTCTCATCGGTTGTTCATTGTCGTGATGTTGTTCATCGTTGCTGTTCCATGTTAACCTCACATTAGTTAATGCTGTGGTCATCTGAGAAAAACCAAGCATATTTTCTTAAAATCTTCAACAAAAGAGTTCATTCATATTTTTGTGGCACAAAATTACAAATTAAATAAACGTACTTTTCTCGTCTTTCCTGTTGTTCCATGCTTGCGCAATTTTTCAGTGAAAGGGGAATATCCCATGGTATCAAGGGTCTATTGCACTGTCATGGACACTGGGTGGAACTACATAAGGTCCGTATGGGTGAGACGAGGTGACAGTGGATTTTCGTCTGTCACACAAGCAACCATTGATGGCAGGGTCTGCTAGGCTTGCTGTATTCGATTCAGGAGATCACGCACTCAGTGGTCAAAGACAGGACATGCCTAAGTGGTACTTTTTTCTAGTCCCGTTCTCACTTTTGAGTTATGAGTGATGTTCATGTTGAGGCTCACCGTATCCAATGTTCATAATTGCTGATTGTTCAAACTGGTACTCAGTGCGGATCATGCGTCAGCTTGAACATCCTTGGTGCCGGTGATTGCGTCCAGCTGAGAATGTCTGTTATCTTTGTATCGTTTTCTGGATTGAATTTGCTTCAGCTCCCGTGAAATATTATGTTGGTTATTGACATTAAGTACTTTTAGACTGAATTACAGCAGTAGCGTGCAATCGGGAAGGTCGCTCGCATTCTGTTCATTGGTTTCTATGCCCGCCGACATACTCGACTTCTGATTGCTCCATCCCGCTAATGAACAACCGAGGACGACAGCACAACGCGCCAAAAGCCTACATATTAATGGGAGTGATATGCTATTCAGGGCAAAAATGGAAAAGTCTCGAACGTGCCCGTCCCATGAGGTTGTTTCTTTGACGGCTGAACGAGTATTTTCTCGTCTCATCAATGTTGAATGTTCACTGGGCTAGCTCAGTCTTATGCATGGATGGAGGTGTATTGAGTGGTTGACGGGTCCTCACCGATTACTAACTTGGCTTCAGAGAGGTTTGCGTGGCTCCCTGACACCTTAGGGTAAGCAAATTGTCTAATATGCTTGATTGTTCGTTTATGAAACAACCGACTTAGGTATCCAGTAGTTTCAGACAGCCAGGTTTCGACAGATCATTAGTTTTACATAATGCGGCGCATCAAATTATTTAACGGTCCGGACACAGTTGCATTTGACAATATCCTATTAACGAATTTTTCCCTACTTTCTTGTCTCTTCATCAGTTCACTGGGCGTTTCTTTCGCTATTATACAAAATAAAATGGGCGATGTGCTTATGGGATTTTATGTCGTTAAGTCAGAGAGGGAAAGGGGTTAATTACTGTCTGTCAGTTGGTTAGTCAGGCATGGAATTCAATACAGTTAGGTAAATGTGTTCCCGATTCGGCTTCACTTTTGTTGCGCATGGCTCGGTCATGTGATTTTTCGTCTATCCTCAGCAAGACACGTTTCTGATTGGTTGTTGGTCTACTAGTACTGATCGATAAGCTTATGGTGACTTTTGCGTAGCCGTTGATGCAGACTAGTAGGGTAGTGACTTGGCTCGGTCGTGCGAGTAGTAAAGGTGCATAAATACTATATAACTGTTAGTGAGTAGTGGTTTACTCTGCCTTCACAACCCGTTTAAGTACTCATTAGCAGTCGAAATTCTTTTGCGGACAGAAATATACACCAATCTGAGATAAATATCGTAGACGTGATCCTGTTTAGGTTGATGAAACGCTGGTGTACTGGTGCTTATTTATTCAATAAACCATTTATCAAGCTTGGTGCACCTTACTACAATATTTCCCGTAGTTTAAGAGCGTTACTAGGTTACTAGACTCTTGCGCAAGGCTGTTAAACCACTGTAGAGCCCTGCAACAAGTCGCAACGTGACCAAACACCGAAATTCAGCTGCTCGTTTACTCCATCCACACAAACATGAACACAATGAAAGGGATGTGCCTATAACCAGAGAAGTCTATCACAACATCAGACAGAACCCGGCAACCAGGATCCTAAGATCTGAGATTTAGTTACCTTAAGCCTCAACGAACTGAATGACCGCGAAGCTGTTTACCAATGAAGTTGACTCACGGTTGCATGGTTCGAGTTTTGTTGCATGTCTGCCTCTCTGAGACCTTGTCTCCCTCTAGCGACCACTATTGAATGCGGATTTACCACCTCGGTTATTAGTCACAGCATCTGTGAATACGGATCGCGGCCACCATTCAGTAACTGTATTTTGAAACGACCGGATAATACTCAACATATCGGATACGATCGACACGTTTCTCGTCATACTTCCGACCATATCCATCCATGGACGGGACCAAGTCGAAATATCACGTTTCCGTGTCCTCACCGGCTCCGCTTTTCCTCAGCGAAATCCACTTTTTACAACTCCTCTTTCTGGACTGGCGTGTTCTTTTTTTACTCGCTACTCCCGTCACTTCCGTTGTCCGAGTATTCTTCTGTCATGTGACAAATCAGATTTTTGCCAAGCATATCACGGTAGCATTTATGAGTTCTTCATCAAAGCCATTGTACGGCCTTTTGAAAAAACGGGAAAGTCTTTTTGTTCAACTGTATTGCTTGTCGTACTCAACACCGGTATACCACCAACCTAGGACCCTTATGTATAACTGAATATGGGTAAACCGTCAATTTATGAAGTATACTGAGTCATCCACTGAAACTCACCACTGAGCTTCGCTTCAAAAGATAGTCTATCCGAAAGTGCTACGCCAGGTACAATGAACTGGTTCACGTTCACTACTCGTTCTGAATGAAAATGCGAATTATACCGGATTGGGTTTTGACGTGAGAATAGCGACTTCAGTGTGTTTCGTATTAGTCAACTCACTTATTTCAACCATCAACATGGCACTTCTGGGTTTGGTTGCTACTTCGCAGCATAATGCAGTTGAGGGGATATAAATCCGAGTGTAAAGCGACAAACACGATGGCGAAGAAAGAGCGGAATATAACTACGCCACTGGCCCCACCTAGCCGTATCACTTTATATCTGACAGGCGGGTCTCGTGGGCCCCAACCCGGAAGTCTAACACGTCCTGTTTCAGCAAATCCCCTGGTCAAGGTTTTCATACCTTTTTGCCACGTCATGGACTGACCACCTCGACCTACCTTCCAGAGGCTACTTGCTCCGGAAAACGGCGTACGCCGAGGAAGTCTATCGGCAAATATGCGTAACGCGTCCCCGTTGTAAAGATATTGGTAGATCCGTTGCCAGAGTGCAGCCCATCCTTCCTAGCCGACCAATATCAACACAGTGAGTCTTGGGATGTGCAAGCAGAGTCTGTCCAGCCTAGACCTCATGGCTTTGGACAACGGAGTCATGAGCGACAGGATAGCCGGTTGGTGACTTAGGTTGACAGTATGAGATTAATCCTGTCAAGCGGTATTTAATCTCGACATCAGCCCATGAGAGGGCTTGATTGTCCGGACCAATACGTTTTATGAAACGACTGGGTACGAGGAACAACTCGTGTACAACCAGTGTTTAACACTAATAAAATGTGATTTTTCTGAGAGCAAGGAAGCGTTTTTCTCGGCTGTAGTGGGACAGAGCTAAACACCAGTCACCTCAACCTGATTAGATTCTGCAGCCCCAAAATGTCTCATCATCATCATCGTACAGCGTTAAACAGCAGGGCAAGCCCCAAAATGCTTGATTGGTTCGATGTCCGACCAGTCATTTTCAGGGCTGAATCCCAGCCTTTTTCCAATTCCCTGTCCCATTGTGTGTGGCATGTGGGAGCACTGCCGAGTGATTAAATTTTCGTTGTCTTAAGGAACTTCGCAGCCCAACGAAATTCTCCCATTTTGCTATTAACAATCCCTAGTCATCTGAAAACCAGTCTTTTTAGACATGTGTAGTGAAGAGGGTATTGCAATGGCCCGTTGTCAGGAGATTCGGACTAGCTCCGTTGCATTTGATGCGGTTTTGCGTGCTATGCAGGGTCGGTGATCTTCCACGGGAAGGGGATGGGTTCGCTGGTTTGATCTGAAATTGCGAAAACAGAAAACGACATGAGCCCAAAGCCCATTAAGTGTTTTATCGGATTCTCGCACTTATATTTAACAAAATTCAATAGGCGGCCAACAGCCCGGCCCTTACAGTTGAATTTGGCCCTATGAAAATAGGAGTAAGGTCACCAATGACTCAACTCCATTAGGCATTCATTGGCTTCAGTGTTTGCTGCGATTTTCGTCTTGTTTAACTATGATCCAGCGTCCTCTCATTTGTGGCGTCGCATGCACAAACTGTCCGACCAGTCATATGTGGGTTTTGACTGGTAGGTGGCCCTCAATTACTTTGCTTCTTGCTCTTTCATTCATTCTTCCGCTCGGTGCTCTTTTACTGAGCATTCCGGCGTGGTCTGAGGTATGCTACGGTTCAGTAGTTGACAGCTGCTCATTCGAACATGCGGTCAATATTACGAGTACAGTTGATTTTGACCATAAATTTCGTTCCACGAGTTTCATCACACCACTTGATCGACAATGCCCATTGATTTGACCAGACCGAAATGTTCTACGTCGTCATATGATATCGGATTCTAAGATCATTAAAACTTACCAATATCGCGATCGGTAGTTAACTTCGATCAGAATTTCGTATAGGACGACTACTTTTGCCGGATAGCGCCCTGCTTAGGTGACCCAAACCATGCAACATAGGACGACCAAGCTTCTTGATGTCGCCCAAGTTTCCGTTGTAACAAGAGTGCTACCTACTGTGACATGGTCTGAGTTTCCAGGTCTCACAATCTTCGGGTACTGGAGCTCTGATCATGGACTAGTCTGGACTTGAGAATCATTTTTGCGCTGACAGTTGATCGAGTTCACGTGGAACCGAAGGCCAAAATCAATCCTGCCCATGTTGTTATTCTTACTTCGTGTTTGATAAATCGGATACCATTGGTGTTGGTTGTTCACTAATCATAATTACCCAAGTCAGTCGTCTCGATGAGCACCCAAAAATTCCGTCGGGAATACAGTCTGTGATCAATAGAATACCTATCAGTCTAACTGGAGCTGTCATCTTACCACTGTATGGTCGGATAGGCTGGTTAATTGAAGTTCTGTCCAATTACCCGGTTTCTTTTCAACCATCCAGTGAGTACAGTCGGTGTCGACCTAATCAACCGTTCAGTTTTAACGGTCGGAGATTGTGGAACACTGATTGTTATGAAGAGCAGAATTGTCAGGCTGACGGTGACGTTTTCGGTGCATTTAGTAATGCGTTGAAGCTTTTGAAAACTGTCACCTTCTCTGGCCACAACCCAGCGTAGGCTAAGTTGACAACACATTCGCAACACTACAGCAACGAGTAGGAGAAATAAGGCTTCAATAATTGCTGCCCCAATTTCAGTAGATATGTATTAGAAGTGGAGCGATAAAGATAGGAAGAACGGAGAAACTGCCCAGTATTGTTCAGATTTCTGACTATAGCTGTAACCGAAGTTCCGTAAACATTGGACGTCTGTGGCGGTGTTCAGTATCCGGAGGTAATAACGTGCGGCTTTATTGGATTTTTTATACTACTAATGTCTGTGCGTCGATGTAGTGGGCTCAGAAACTCACGGCACGATTAGGGATAGCCAGCAACTTGTCCCTAAGACTTAGAATGATGGATAACCGCAATACGTGGAGAACAATACTTATGTGAAGCACTTCGGTGATAGCAGAACCCGGAAAAAATTATCGGATTCTACGTTGTCCGGTAACACCGTAGCAACTATTCCTGTCTAATGGTTACTAATGAGCTGTCATCATGAAAACATTAACGAGCAGGTTAACTAACGGTCTTGACATAAATGACTCTTAGTTAATCTAACGCTTCACATTACATACATACATATGGCCAACTGCTGTGTTTTTTCTTCTCACTGTACTCCGTGATTACCGTGGAAGAGACAAACTCCATTACTTCAGAAACTGACTGCTCTAACAGAGATCACTGGCAAAATCATCCTGAAGCTTTCAGTAGCAAAGTAAATAAGGTCCCCGAATTCGAGGTGCGACAACCGTCTGGGTGACGACAGATTGCCGTCTATGATCAGTGTGTGGTGATAGGCAGTGTCGGGATTCGAGTTGATCGAGGATTACACCATGAGATCATCGGTGGTGATGCTTTACTTTGGTTACCCGGATGTAAACTAACTAAGATGGGGTTGGTACTTGGACCAGTGGTGATATTAAAAGATTGACAGGATCATTGGGCAGTGAAGAAGTCCCACGGCCCGCTAGGCAAACACTATCGGTCAAAATTTGACTCAATCTCTTGTGGAAAGTGTATCAAGTTTCTCGAACAATGGCCTAAACATAAGAATTTAAGAGGATTGGACTGGGCCTTATGTTTGCAAGTCAGATACTTTTTTCGTCACTGACTTCCCTATTTTCGCTCGAATACATGTTAATCGTCTGCAATTCGGTTTCCCAATTTAGACTGAGATCAGTTCATTTCTTGTCGGAGGTGGAATTTATGGAACAAGTATAAATGCACAACTGGTCGACCACTTTTATAGCGTGGTGTACGTGTGAACACTTTCACGACCTATCCTGCACCGTTTCCCTTATGTATTTATTCAGACGCAATGCATTTTGTTGAAATGGTTCAGAACCGCTGAAAACGAACTTGTTCGCATAACTGTGTGGTCTATTTGCGCGGTTAGGCAAACTGTATGCACTGCGAAATTGTGTCACGATTGAGGACCGTTTCAGAGCATACCAGTTTGGCTAGCGGAGTAGCTGTATTCAAAACAACGGTTCTGATCACGTGGTTGTGGTACACTCCAAAGTTGATTAATGAACCATTTTTGTTGTTTTGTACCAGTTTTACTCTAGGAGACATTGAAAACAATCACGCTAAAATAACAACAAAACAATGGAGAATGTGCGTAGGCGGCAACGGGAAACAATTTCGTTTGTCTCTCGTTTCTATGACAGTTGAAATCTGATTTGGAAGTCAAATCAATTGGATTGCAATACAAACAGGATCATCAGAATAGTCACTGTCTCATTTGCGTCTCAGTCTTTGACTACCCAAGTAGGTAACGTGACCTCAATTCATTCCATTCTATCTAGGCGATGTCTGGGTTTATTTACGCCGACAAATGTCCAGACAACACACACACAGACGAGGAAGGCTGTGAATGATAAACAGGGCCGTGGAGGCCGAGCTACCTAGTCTATAGACCGTAGACTTGTTTGTGCGGATCGAATAACAATTGTGCCATATAACGGATAAAGTGGACGATTGAAGTATGTAGCTCGCGCACGATTCAAGAGAATCCAGACAGATCGATTCCATTTGGCCTGGTAATAATTCTCTCTCGCTCGTTTGAGGAGAAAACGAATCGACCACTGATGTACCGGTTGCCTTATGGATTGTAGTATTCCTGAATTAGTCCTTAGCACACCAAACGATCAATATAAGTGGAGTAAAGCCACTTTATACGAATAAACGACAAACTGATGGAGTGGGAGGTGGTATAACTAGTCTTAAAACACCTACAGAAATACGAACAATCGGGAGCGAACAAGCCTGTTTCGGTATCTCACGTGTGTTGAGGTTAAGTTAATGGGAGAACGAACAGAAAACTGGTCATCATTGGGACAATAAATGACAATTCCGTGTTCACGTATTTACCGTTCTGTAGGTGTGACGAGAGATAGTGTGTGTTGATACTTGTTATGTGCGCTGCATAGGATTCGTGATTGTTTCGCATTATCTTGCGTCAATGGCCATATTGTATCTGGACGCACAGTGGGGAGTTGTTCAGGCGGGAAAAAGATAGGGAGGGCAGTGAGGTTGATCATCGGTTATGTACGTTCTGAATCAGTTGTCAGCGTAAAGACGATCCTCTAGTTCATATTAATCAGTAGAACTAATCGAATACCAGAAGCTCATGCTGAAATTGGAAATTCTGGGTACTTCACTACAGAGAGACAGATAGCAGGTCTGGTAACGACCGGAAGTGGGTGAAATCGATGTGTCTGATATGTTGCATAATGTGTTTATGTACTGAGTCAACCACAAACAGAAGGTATGGGTTGGGAGAGTGTTAGACGGCTACCGTGGTGATAAGGGATGTCTGATATATTTTTTGCATGCACAAACCCAGCAAGAGTTTATGAACCATAAAGGCTTAGGTAAATCAGAACAATCCTGGATTACGAGATCACTTAACGACAGGGAATGTTTCAGCCGGATCAACTCGACGACCAGTATTGAGCAGGGGAAGCCCCCAGTGAAAGTGAGTCTTTGGCATCCGTCCACTCAATCTGGTATATAAATATTTACTCGCTAAGACGTAATTTGAATCGGCTGGAGTGTGAATGGATACTCTTCATTGAAGAGTTCACAAATGAATCACAACTGTGATTTCTGAGTTATTGGTGTCTGGGTCCTTCCTAACCGAACGAACAACGAGGCTGCATAACAGCGCTCATTAGATCCTAGTGAGGTTATAACATCGGAGTGTACAAATATGAAGATGAACGGGCAGAGGAGTACCGGGTTCGCACACCTGATAAGCGGCAACAACCTTGAAACCTGTCGTGTGTTTCCAAGGGAATTTCGTCCACACGTTTACATACTACTTACTATCAGTATATATATCTAAATATCGGCTTAAGATCAAGTATGGTGCCAAGACAACAAAAAAGTTGGCGAAAAATAGGAGAGGAGGAGCAGAACACAGTTGAGGAGGCAGTTAGCAAAAAAAGGACGAGATTTCGTTTTCCTTTTCCACAGTACAGTTTTTTATGTTTCTTGCCATTTTGCTTGCCGGAATGGCATTTTTGTATTTATAGGACACGAGAGTTCGACGCACAGACGACGCAGTATTCGCGCCACTGACTTCTTTTCTCAATTATGTCCCTCACCGTCTCCAACCAGCGACAATCTTCGTCTCTTGAGCCCCAACCAGGAAGGCGGGAAACACCAACCAAAGCCAATGCTGATGCAAGATTCTTCATACATCTACACCAAGTTATGGCTTGACCATCGTGTGGCTTCTTCCAGCCTTACCGATCACGTGTGAATAGAGCGCGGGAAGGTAGACAATGGACAGGCATTCTTGAGATATTTCTGAGCTACCGGAGTCGGTGTAGAGCGATCACTTCGCTAGGAGGGCGGCTACCCGTACCTAACACAGGACGGCGTTATTCAGCCGATGTTCCTACCACATTTTAGGAATTCTTCGGAGATTTCGATTGTCGAACACAGAAAGACAGCCGAGCATCCTGAACATGAAGTGGCCAGGTTTCGCAACCGCAGAGTAGAACACTACGAGCCGTGGCGATATACATCCGTTCATTAAGAGAGAGTCGGATGTGATGGCGACTCCACAAATGTCGTAGGTTAGCGAAAGCTACTCTAGCCCTCACTATCCGTGAACTGACCTCCTCTCCAACACCACCCATAGGTGTTATCGAACTTCCGAGTCGTCGACTACATCAAGCTGTTCACCATGAAGGGTATGTGCAGGCACAAGCTGCTTCCAATCATGCAAAGTACTTTGCACTTGGAAGGCGCGAAGTGCATACCATATCTGGGTACCTGAATCTCCAAGCTGTTCAGATGGTGTTGTATTGGCTGTGCATTATCATTCACTAAGACGATATCATCGGCATATTCCAAGTGGAAAACCCTGTTCCTTGGGAGGAGTTCAACTCCACCGTTCGTAAGACCAGACAAGGCATTCTGTAGAGTATCCTCTATGGGGAATTTGAAGAGAAATGGGGATATAGGGCAACCATATCGTACTCGACTGGAGACGCCAAAAACCGGCGAAAGACTGGTGCAGACCAAAACCCGACCTGATATGTGTCAGTACGATTCTTTGAGAGTTTGCATATACTTCTCAGGTACTCCAGTTCTCAAAAAACAACTCCATGGTGCAGCCCTGTCGACAGAGTCGAGGGCCGTGCGAGAATCCAGGAACATGACGATCGATGTTCTTTGAAAAGTGGGACGGTGCTCTAGTAGCTCTCGAAGGGGTTAGATTTTTATTCATGCGCTCACGTCAGGCACGAGGCTCAACTTGCTCCCCACCAGCGTGCTCTTCGTGCTTTTGGTGTAATCAGCGAAGTGTGACAAAGGAAGCAGCTTCGAAGTTATTTGGATAAGGCTTACACCCCTATGGTTAATGTAGTCGTTACACAAACTCCTCCTAAACATGAGGACAGTGATCGATTCCCCCCACGAAGAAGGGAGCGTGCTTGGAATCTCAAACGTCTAAAAACAAAACATGAAGTTTTGTGATATCCAGCATCATAGTATCGTTAAAAAGGGCTGGGGCAGGTCATCACAGCCCGTGCTTTGTGATGTTCTGCCACATGGATTTCTTTTTGGATCTCCACCTCGGTAGATGGATCTATCGAGATGAATCATTGGACGTGTATCGAAAAAGCTGTTGGAGAGGCTGACACGGGGTCAGCTAAACTGTGTCTAAAAGTGTTCCGCTCGCGGCGTTTGACAAGCTGCTGCTGTAAGGTTCGCCAAATTAGGAATCAGTCAGAATTGTCACCTGAGGCCTCGGTCGAGCTTATTTTCGGACACTGACAGAAAGTAGTGATCGTTCTTATTTATCGTCCGTGATGCGTGTCCATCGTTTGAATTGGTAGTATTTCGGCCGTGGAATCACAATGATTTCCTCTCCTGGACTGACGACAAAATAGTTGCGACACTGGCCGACGTAGAACAGGCGACCTAAATATGGTGAGCCACTTGTAGTCATTGCCCTTAATGCCTGGTTTGGTCGTTTGACCGTGGTGAGTTTATAAAAGTAACCCCTAATGACGGCACAGTCGCGCCTTGGTAACAACACCAAGAACGGCCACCACGTAACCTTGGCCGGGACCGCCGGAAGTTTAGTTGTAGACGCATTATTGTAGAGCGTGTCATCATGTTGCAAAGGAAGCGAGTTTTTTTTTGGACTGGTATTGTATGTGCTAGCCAGTCATCTGTTTCTTAGTTCTTCGTACTCACGAAGAGCAAGCTCGGTTTAATCCCTCATTTCGCCTTTGAGATAACTTAATTCGGTTTACGTGCATCGGTTAATTTGTTTGCGCGAGTGGGGGACAGTAGTGCTCTAGGCCAGTAAATCAATCGACGTGAGTTATGGGAACATCCGGATCAACTTGGAGGAGACGTGTCAAATGGACTAACCCTAGTGCTCTAAAGGCCCGCAGCAGTCAAAAAGAAAACGAAAAATGAAAATATGAAAATAACAGGATGAGCAGCACAAATCGGGTGTTCTTAGTTAAAGTGTATCCTAGAAACTTAATCAAGTATAATTTGGCACCAAATGAGTGGCCCAAAAAGACGAGGGAGTTTCAGGAATATCTACGAGATGATAACAAATTAGCCAAAACCACATAAGTTTCAGGTCACTCACAGTTATACAGAAATTGGCTTCGAAAATTCAAGAAGACCTAGGGGCTAAGATTCGGATGAAAGGTAGTTGTCACGTTGACTTTGGTGAAAATTGATAGAGAAAACGGGAAGACTTTTTCCCACAAGGTTCCATAACACACAAATAGGCCACGAGAAAACTCAAGCTTTTTCTTATCCTTGATTCCCTGAGTTCCATAGGAACACAGCCGCTTATGAAAGTTTCAGCATAAAAATTAGAGTGAACCCCTCGAGGAAATTTCTCGAGGCATTCACCAAACAGTTTGGTGATCAGGTAAACTGTTCTGAAGATCAAGCTCATGGACCACGTCGATCAACGAAATAACAGCTGAGCCATTCTTACAGCTGTATTTCTCTTTCATTCCACTGAGCTGGAGAGCATGACTGCCTATCAACCAACAGCCAACCAGTACGACAAGCTCACGGACATTCGCCGCACCAATCCGTGACCGATAAGGATATCCGGATGGTAAAGAATTGTCTGCAATCTGATTGGTCAGTTCGAAGGAACAAGTACCATCAACTGACTCCTCTCTACTTTCCAATTAACATTTGTTGGTTTGTCAGGTGGTGCGTGTTCTGGTGAAGCTCCAAACAATATTTGATGCTGTTTTCTCTTTAATGGGATGCTTACTTCTGACACGTCTCTTTTTGATCTGAAAGAAAACGGTTGTGACAACCTCAGAAACAGCAAACGGCGTGATTACGCTGCAACCTGATAATTCAACCCACAGTTACTTCTTCCCCACTTACCTATTTCCTCAGATTAAAAAGAATACATTCGCACTAACCGCCTGCTGGATTATAATTAATTCCGAAAAGAAACGAACTTTCTGTGACATACGGATGCATAATAAAGCAAAAGCACATGAATGCGTTAAGCGTACTGTTGTTTTTTGTCACGAGGTGGGCCAAGTTCATTTAAAGGACGTTACAATTAATTTAGTCATGTGACAGAGTTGAAAACCTGAAAACTTTCAAGCTGGTTCAGTCACGTGCTCGAACAAGGGTGTATGCATGCGTGTACATTGAGTGCATAAGGTTAAACGTGCCACGATGAGGCTGTCCCTACTTCACTCAGGAAATGGGTGTCCCATGTGACTATTGCATGCACTGGATCTAAATCAAATCCTTTTCGGTGCCACAGAATTTCGCCCGACATATAGAAATCATTTTTAATCTCGGCTTATTATATTACAAGTTGCTCTAGTTTTAGAACCGGTCCAAGCTCATAGACTTCTGATTTTCGTATGAATGATGATATAAAAGAAATCATGGTGATTTATTGCGACAGATATATTCAGCATTGTGAATTCAGTCAAAGTCCAAGTTCATGTAATCCAGCATATGATCGATGGTCCAAAATCGATTTTCACACAACCAACATCATCATGCAAAATCTGACGGATTCCATTTCAGACTTTGTGTTATACGGCTAGTGATTTTTCGCCGTCATACGTTCGATCGAACTCGGCCGTCTACCAGCCCTCGACACGCTCATGATAACTACTCACTGCCCCCGCAATTCAACTGTCGCTTGGCTGTGCTTCGTTCCACGTTTACTACTTATAAGTACGGCATGTTGTACACTGAGCAAATAGTGCATTCAGTTGTCAGTTAACGTGCGTTCTGGTTTCTTTTCCTTCAATTTAGTCACTAAAATTGGCGTCACGGAATAAAAACTGTAAAGATTTACTGAAATTGGACATGAAAAGCCAGCTCATAGTATCAAGAAACCCCGTTAAACTGATTTAGTCCAGATCCCTTGCTTCCCATCATAATTTTGTCTTGTATTTACAAAGTAGTTTGTTTGCTTTCCACCCGCTTTAAACTCTAGATTCCACGCCAACCACCACCCTTTCGCTTCCTCACCCGCGTGATAATTTGTTTGTTCAGTTCCATTGCTTCACGCATATTTTAGCTTTGTTTCTATGACAGGTGTCGACTATCCTTGGTTGTCGTACACCAAATTGTAGATTATATCTGTTCGTGTTGAATTCTGGTTCTAAAAATTTCGTCTCTTTTATAGGCTTTCTTCCCGACTTTGGAGTGACCAACTGGTATCCGTGACCGGTTCTGTTATTACATCATAATTGCCTGGGTTACCTGATAAGGCCCAAACGTTTGGACGTAATTATCTTTCTCCTTCCATCCTCCTTATCCGTGTGAATGACTAAACTTGGCTATCCTTCTATGATCACGCAATTTTCTTATAGCCATGCCTTTCCGTCTGATCTTCACCCAAGCCTGTGTGGGTGTGTTCCCTCAGGAAATTACTTTTATTCTGACAGTTGATTGGTCGAACTTCCTCCACGAATAAGGACCTTCTTTGTAAACCATTTGACTCGTTCCTGCATTGCTATTTTGAACTTTTCCTATCTGTTGTTGTCAGGGCTCTTTAAAGCCTTTTCTGACAGTCTTGATTCTGTGTTCGGTTTGCCTCCCATTTGGGATACGTTACTGCTATTGTTTGATCATCTGTCCTATAGTACACATAGTAAAATAGGCCTGTGTTCTCTGCACTGGGACTTGGGGTTCGTTTTTCTGTGAGTTACTCAGTTACAATACGACAATCCTGTGCAGGAAAGTTATCAGTAGATCGACAGAACCTACAATGCAGTCTGTAATATTCGCAATACCTGAACTGACAGGAGGTAATGAAATCGCTCCTACTCGAAAGTATGCAAACCAAAGTATCAAAAACACCAAGGCTTCGGAATAGCACGTTAATCGTATTGAGGAATTGGTTTGTATAAAAATGTTGAATAAAAGAAAATAATTGGTAGATTAGAAGTTGGCCAGTCACAGGGGGCTTCCATCTTTTCGGTTCTCGGCGATCCTGATTGGTTGAGGCTCCTCAGCGTGCGTAGCTACGAAGCTGTCCTTGATCTGTATCATATGTGATGGCCACTGAATCAGCACATAGTTAAGCAGAAATTGCGAAATGAGTGTGATTTTTTTAGCTGTGATATACTCTTCGCAAATACGCTCTTTTCATTTCTTTTTTATCTGTACAAAGTACAAAGTACAACAATTCGGGAAGGGGCCGCGGCCAATGAAAGGCTATCAAAAGTGGTCAACAGGATCAGTCAGTTCTGATTCTTACTGCTAGTGGTTGTAGCGAGCACTCCCTTTTGGGAAACCCTACAATTACTACGGAGTCAGCAGAGTTGCCAATCGATGGTCCCAAGAAACTGTTAATGGTCTCTCGGTAGACTTCCATGCCAAAGCAGCAAGTTAAACTTAGTTCCTTAGTTCAAAGTGAAAATATGCCTTGTCAAAACTTCATTCCATAGCTGCGAAAACAGGCCACCTAGGGTAACTTCGGCGATTGTTTGGAGGAATATATATGCAGCTATCTCTCTGCCGGGATTAACAACGACACTCCACATCGAAAATCGCTGGAACGAAATGACTTGAATTTCTCAAGGACTCTGAGGATATAAGAGCAGTATAGTGAAGTACAAACAGTGATACGCCAGATACTTCAGTCCTGCTTCAACGAGGAACTCTTAAGCCGTCTCACCAACCCCAGATACGTCAATCGATACAGCTGTGACTTCCGAGATGATTGACAAAAGTATGTGTTTTATTGAGTTACCCCTTCTCTCCACTTGTCAGTTTCACAAAATAATATATCACGCATGCGGGAAACCTGGTCTTAATAATTATTATTATTATCTATATTATTACTCTGGATTTAGCACGTTTTAAGCCAACTTTCAGCTTTCGAGACAGAAATTGAAAGTTTTACATACCAGAACAACTTAACTGTTCCAATAAAACTTCATCCTAGTCTGTTAAAACACGTGAAAGGAAGGGAATTACAGAATTTCTGTACAGCGATAACTATGAAAGAAGTAGTCAAAACATGGAACGAGTCAAAGGGGTGGAATTGGCCCCGGGGGAAGATCGCAATACAGTTGGTGTGAACAGCCCGCAATGATCTTTTCCGCAAATGAAAAAGACGCTATTATGTGCTTACCACACAAGTCCGATATGAGATCGCCTAAGTCTATGCCAGACTCAAGACCGATGACGCACAGACCCCCACCAAGATTGAAGTGGTCCTTCCTCGGCAGACCTGGAGAAATTACTGGAGGACGGTATAGAATTATGTGAAATATATATTGATGTACGCACGAAGAATGACAGACTGTAGGGCACTGGACTTACGAAGCTTACGAATTTTAAAGGACAATACGAAATTTTCCAACATTAATTTTTACATTCAGAGACCCATGCAAGTTCTGTTGCAAAGTTTAACATGGCTCACATGCATGAGAGAGAAGTAGAGTTAATAGTGCAGCTATCTTCTGTAAAACGCAATCGCAAAGTTGAAAAAAAGTACTCTTGACATATATGGCATATTCTGACAGTAGACCAGACTGCTCAGAAAAGTTTTGGATAGGTGTAGTATTTTCAAGAAACTCATCTAAATCGGACCGCTGGGAGATGGACCGAGCCAAAACAGCACAGTCGGCTTACTTGACTAGGAGGGCTGGCAGGGTTGCAGTTAAGTTGTCAATGTAAGTAGTGAATAAGTATGGAGAAAGGACAGCTCCTTGGAGAATATCAGATGTTTGGAAACCTTCGTTTCAACTTCGGTAGTTTGTGTTCTTCACGAGAAGTAGTCTTTCAGACAGTTAACTAAGTAATTGAGGCAAATAAAAGATTCCAGTTTTTTAAGAAGCAAGGGTCATGATTCGGTGTCACGTGCTGATGTGAAATCAAGGTAGGCACACCTTACTGATGTTCTCAAATCATTGAGGGATTTTGCAATGTAATGGACCACACAAGCTACTGCCTCAATGGTGAAACGCTGGGGTTTATAGGTAGATTGGTATTCGTCAGTGGGAATTCTGGCAGTTTCAAAGAAGGTTTGCGAAGAGACACCGTGTAACCTGACTGAAAACGGCTTATTTGATAATAAATCGCCCATGTATATCCCTCTACTTCAGCTGGAATAACATACGTTTCATTCGTAAGAGTTGTGTAGGCATCTGGTGCTAGACGCCACTTCATAATAGTCACGGGTAGTACAGAATCAGTTACGTCTGGGAGCATTTTGACCGAACTCTTCTTAGAGAATAGAATAAACGACACCATCGGTGACACACATCTCCACAAGAGGTACGTCGATGATAATTTTGTTATCAGCAACTCAGAGCAGGATTCCATCAACCTCTTCCGCAAACTTAGTGCAGTTCATCGGAACATATGGCTTTCCGTGAAGTTCGAGTCTGACAAAATGTTCACATTTCTCGACATTATGATTGTAGTGACCTCGATCGTTTTGAGAAAATGACTATTTTCTGGACACCATTTTGGATCTATTTTCTCCACGATCTTTTCTGACGTTTGACAGTGACCTCAGTGTTCTCCGGTTGCCTACGTTTTACTGGACTGTCTTTTCCGAGGTTTCCGTCGACCTCGTTTCAAATCACTTTCACTTTCGGTCGTTCGCTCGCGGTTCGCTTTCTGCACAGCCGTCGCGTTTCGTTCCGTTTTCCGTTTGGTGTATCTCTCGTATCGGTACTGTTTCGGTGCCACGATATATAGAATACACCTCGCATCTGTAAACCGACTTGAGTCTTCTCTATTCGTCCGATAGAGGGGATATCGTTGGTATTCGCTGCTAGGCCCGATAGGAGACACGTTGGCCAGCCGCACTCGAACGTCTTCTATATGATAACCAGACGTCCAGACGGTAACGTCAGAAGGTCCGTACACGGAAAACACATATGGCTAGGACAGTACCTGCTTTTTGTGAGTTTTGTGCCCCTGGGTTATAAACATGAGCTGGTGAGAATCATGTAGGATAGCCCGCAAACTCTGTACATCAAATATGCTCAGCTCTGAAAGGGGACTGCTAAATAACGTGATCCAGTCAAATGACTACTGGCAAAACTTTATCAAAAGGCATTGTACGTCACGTAGTCACACTGAACGGTCATTTTTAGTCCCTAACAGTAAGGTCCTTTTACAGCTGTCATTCAAAGAAGAAGACACAGCCAAACTGTTTCTACTCCGCTTCAAATCGGCAGTCAAGCAGTTATACAATGCTGCCGAATCTGTCCTACTCTACACCTACAGACAGATATCCGTCTCCCCAGTCAGACAACGGTTATCAGTTCACACCAAATCACACCTCCTATACACGTTCACGAGTGAGTGCTAAGCCATCTACCTAGGTGGAACTAAACGGCAAGTTCGGCTGGGAATGAACGAAAGTGCCCCACCGCGGGCAAACACCTATGTTAATCAATGTGAAGCACAAGGCCATAGGTCACCGGTCAGGCAGCCGCCAGCCTCTTCCATCGCACGTCGTTTGCCAGACACAAAGCAACGGATCGACCACACAACTGCGTTCTTGGTGACCTACTCACATCTACTACGGCTTGCTGAAACGACTAAGATCCAAAGATGGAAACCTAGTTTGTGAATGCAAAAGCGTTGCCTTGGTAAAAACGTGACTTTTGTGAACGTATCACGGCTAACATTGTTTTATTACTGTACTGTTTATTATTATGTTATCTGTAGTGTGCACTTGGTGAGATACAGCGAAATTTGCCCGAAGACCAACTGTGCAAAGTAACTCTTCTGTGTTCTCTTTTCGAACACTTCGCATTTGTAAGAATTAGGAAAGCAGCTGCTTCAGTCCTTGGCTTAGCTGGTCTTCATATTGGTCTTCTTAGTGCATGTGATAGCAAAAGGGATAATGGTAAGTTGGTCATGGTGAAGTTTATCATTTCGTATGACAGTCATTTTATTCTCTCATTCAAAGCAGTCATATGTCTGAATTAACTACCGATTTGCGTCTTGTACTCTGAGTAAATAATATATTCAGTTATCGGTTCGCGAGAGCCCTCGGATTTAGATTCGCAATACGCGGTCAATTTAGAAACCTTTGTCAACATATCAGTTCACAGTACTATTCAATGATATTAAATGATACAGAACAATTGAAAACGCAGACGAAGTGGTTGCTGATTGGCTTTAGGATGCCTCATGGGGATGACCGACTCGAAATAGTTTTCAGTGGTCCAGCCTTGAGTGCATACCAGTGAGAAACACAAAGTTGCACTCGCTAACACAAGCAACGCAATAAAATTGTAGCGGAGTATGCCGAACACTACTCATGAATAGGCATTGGATCGACCGGAATTTTTGAAGCCGGCGAGAATCACAATGTACTGGAGTCATTTGGACAGGGCCAAATGTAAAAATAAGAAGTACAAGCGCACTGAACTAGTGGTAACACGTCACAACCATGGTCATATACAAGTACTGCCAACTAGTATTTCCGTTCTATCATATTGAGTTTTGTGTTACTGAGAATCTTGATTTCCAACGAACGAAATGTTTACCCCCGCACATCTGGAGTGCCTTGACATTTCACCTAAAATGATTCAAGCTCTGTTTGTCATTCTTCTTAGTTGGTGCGCTTGTATCGACTACAGGTTGGTTACCTAACCAAAGAGTTCTTCATTTCAAAGGCGTGATCACATTTGAGTATAGTACTCTGAAGTGTATTATTCACAAGTTAACTTAAGAACAAAAGGTTTTTCTGGTTTGAAGTTGAATTACCACTTCTTCTTCTCTGGAAAATGTGTATCGAATTTTATCCCTGCTTTATTATTCTCTCACTGAATTCCGATTGCTTCACTCTCCTTAAAAGACTCGGATAAGTGCGTCAACTGCTTTCGAAAAAAATACCCCTTCACCCGCAGCGGATGACGATTCCAACCGGTGTGCACAAGTGCGTTAAAACAATAGCGAAGGCTCTCGCAGGACGATGAACTCAGCTGATTAATATTTAAACACGACCTTACTGTTCTGTGCTAATTTCAGTGGTATAATTTTCCGTAATAAATGACTGACACCAGCTTATGCGAACTGGTTTCTTCTAATGTACCGTTGTTCTTCGTACCTTGGTAGCTCCTAAAGGAAAAAGTATCATTTACGTAGTATTTGTACGTATTGCTTTGGACTTAAGGGGAGAACTGACTTCTCTCCATTCATTACGGCAACACTACTTTGTTCAACAAAGTGAATCTGACTTCTATTGCTCAATAACACAGCGTAGTCGAAATCGTTGGTAGGTTGTCGACGTTTCGGTGACCGAAAAGTCGACAACCTACCAACGATTTCGACTACGCTGTGTTATTGAGCGATAAAATTCTACCATAACATTTCACATGGCGCACCGATTTTTCGATACACTCCGAACCGATCTCGGTTCTGACACATGAATCTGACTTCTGTTTAACTGAACGGTGGGCCCTGAACACGGTTACCATTTTCACCGTTGCCGTCGAATTCAATCGCTGAAAATGCACCCAAATAGTTTACACTCTCAATCGCCTTCTTGGTTGTTGGTATTCGGTGTTTTGGTTAAGATTTCGAGCTTATGATCAAGGATAAGAGTAACGGGCAATTGGCCAGATCCGATACGTCGACACAAAAAGGGACTGCGTCGTAGTGTTAGATTGTACATAAGCAACCAGAACAGAAATCAGTCTGACATTGTGTAGTGATTCTTCGTGTATCCCAGGGCTTTAAAGCTTGTTTGTCAGGATTCAGTCAATCAAACGAGGTAGAACTTTGGCAGTCAAGTCGTTCAGAAACTGGGTGGTCGCCTAATGATTGGCTGGTACACTATCCACCAATAATATCAAGTCCTCCTACAAAAGATATTATACCCGTTAATGATGGCAAAACACATAGTTGCTATTTTGGTCCCATTGGTTCTTGGTGCGCCTAGCCTGTGTACGAGTTATTCAATTACGTACCGTTGGTCGGGTAGATCCTGTTTCTACATGCTGCCATGGACTGCGTTGTTCTTCGTCTCTCACCGTTTTCTGATTGTTGTACACAGGAAATACAAAGACAAATAGACATTTTCAGTGAGGGGATTATCAATAGTTCAGAACACATCGATCGTGATGTGCGAATTCATTCAGTATTGGATATACACTGTCCGAAATTCGACAAACGTAGGTTGAAACAAAAAGGAACAAACTTTGCGCCAGTCTGATCTGTCACAGAAGGAGCAAAATACTAGCGTTTGGTAGTTGAAAATGAAGGTTGTGCCAGTTAGAATTTATCACCCATATTCACCGTAATGAGAATAACATTAGGGGAAAACGATTTGTAACGCCCACAAATTAACTGGTCTGTAGTCGGTCACATCTTCCCACTCTCTACCGTCACCGGTGAAGTCAGTTCGTTGTCTTTTTCCGCATTGGTTATCCGAGAAGATCAATCAGCAACAGTAAGAATAACAACAGAAGCAAAAACAAGCTACTGCTGCCAGACTACCGCTACTATGGCCGGGTAAGCATGCTACTAATTAAATAAGTAGTTCATTGTTCGTAAGCAGTTGTGGCGACAATGAACGTGATGAGGTCACACAAACTGGACGCAATGAACAGATGCGGGGCAAACAGGCCACTTGACAGCATCCTCTGATCGACTAAAAACTGGCTTAAAGTGGACTGGATATTTTTGATGCAAATGAACGGTTTTGTTGTGATCGAATAATTTTGATGTTATCCGTAAGCATAGTTCTCAATAAATGAGCTGATATCTGACATGTGTTCTGGAATATACTACTACTAGCACACCAAATGAGGAAGCAGTCCAAGTTACTGATGTTTTTGGGTGCACACCTTGGTGACGAAAAGACACACTGGTCGGCTGTATGCGAGTTGAAGGAAATGGATTTTTCGAGTCATTTCAAAGAAGTACCCAGTGGTCAACAGGAATGTCATTTAATCTGATTATTCTGTCCCATCTGTATATGTGAGTACAATGGAATAGGCTTAGCCTGTGGCCTGAAGAGTCCTCTATTCTAGTGACAACAGAGTGAGCTGCCCTAATCATGATGTTCACAGTGGTGAAACACGTTAGACATGAGGTCAGGTGAGAGTGGTGCTGTCTTCCACCAGTCGCGCAGAGGGCGGTCGATGAAAGGGTTAATATTAAATTATTATTAAGAGGCAAAGCATTTCTGCCAAACAATGGCGAATTTAGCACTGAGTAATACATAATCGCAAAGCTAGTTTATTGGGTTCGTTTGTAATCTAGTTTATTATTGATTCTAGGCTTGTTGCTGTTTTTCCCCAGGGGGAGATTTTTCGCACGAATACCGCTCTGAAACACTCATACAAGCAGTTTTGGAAAACCTCAAATTTGTGATATTTGGGTTATTTTTGTTTGTGAGTGGTTAGCCGTTCATTCCTCTATCTAGTTTGTTTGTACCAGATCGACATAAATCCTCCAGAACTGTTGGCCCATTGATCAGAATAGTTCCAATAGTTCTGATTCGGCCAATTCGAAGCAATTTCAATTCGCTCTCGACATGCTCTACTCAAGTGGTTATTCCATCTGTTAAAAATAGAGATGAAATTGCAAACCAAAATGTAGAAGCTACTTTGAAATGTGTAAAAAGCATTCAAGATTCGGAACTTAATAAACAAAAATGTTCTTCATATAGATACTAGCTCCATTCCCAGCAATACATCGCTTCATGAATCCATTCGGATAAGTTGTCAAACTACTGCAGAAAACAAGAAGACCTCTGGGCTACCCGCTGATGAGCTAGCGTCGACTCTTTTGCACATCAGATACGTGCTTCTCTTTCTTCAGTGGAGGATTCCGACAAATAGATCGTGTGTCTATGGAAAGTTTGCTCGGATCTAAACCGGTTGGTACCTTTATTAGTTTCTCGGAATGTAAATTACCACGGGAGGCTTCAGTATGTCATCTCTACTACATAGAAGTTGACGACACGCGCCATCGGTGACAAAAAAGGGAAAAGAAGCTGGATTATTCGATCTGTTTAATAGAACCCACCCGAATATCAAGTTGTCTTGTCTTGGAGTAAAATACAACCACATCTACTTTATTGGCATAGATATCTTTAATCCGACCAGACCAGTCGACTAGGAGATCCTCTGATCGGAAAGCTTGTGATCTGGAGAATCTCTAAAATTCACTAGTTTTATATCTAAGAAGTAAAAGATCAGTGTCATTTGAACACTGTTTTACGAGGTACATGAACTTTGCCCACTAGACCCTAAGTGACAAGTATGATAAACCAACCACAACGCTACATTCTTGTGAAGCACTCCTCGGAAAGCGCAACTACCTATATATATATATATATATATATATATATATATATATATATATATATATATATATATATATATATATATATATATATATATATATATTATTCCCAGAGTAATGTACATTTGTTCTTTCTCATCCTCTCTTTCTTTTAAACAATAATTTGAATGGCAAAAAAATAAACCAACCGTGTTGCATTACGATTACAGGCGAATGTCATATTATCTTAAGATACTTGTCCAAATCGGCTGATCACTCGGACAGAAGTTCTAACATGTTTTCTTGTTCTCCGAAGAAATTAGACTGAGAAAATCCTATAGGCCATAGAGTAAGTGATGAATACTCAAAGGACCATTGAGAATCCATGTAACCACTTTTCCTGCATTTCGTCAGTAGTATACTTTTGCAGAGTTCCTACGGGGACTCCAACAGTGCAACTTCAGTATCGAGCAAGTTGAGCTACACGTAGAACCTAAACGAACCCAGTCAAGAACGGCGACGAGTTGGGTGCAAATATTCGGTACTGTTGGGGTAATAATAAGTGAAATAAATAAAAGCGCAAGCTTCAGCTGTCGTTGATCACGTGGTCAATCATTCGACTGTTTTCAACGAGCAGCAAAGAGGGTTGCACGTGTCCCGCCTACGAAAGCACTCCAAGAAGAAAAACTGCATGAGCCAAGGCTCGGTGAGTTCATAAACAAGTACTAAGACTTACGTTAGTCGAACGCCAATATGGTGGCTAACCTCGTGGCTATTACACGACAATGGTTCAAGTTCAACTGACGCGGCGCAGACAATGGGTTGGGCGTAATGAGCATACTGTTAGCAGCCGTGAGCCCTTGGCTCATGGAGCTTTCTTTCCTTTGTGTTTTGCAGATCGAACACGGGTGACCTCCGCGGAAGTACGCTGATCCTTGCATATTACAAAGGGAAATGGGGTGGGGCGGGTGCGATGTTATATTGATGCGACTAAACAAACAGCCACTGCAATGCTTGTGTTAGTGAAGAATACCCGAACAGATGGAGTCACTAACGAGGAACCAACAACGGTAGAATAAAAATACGAGAAACAACAACACTAAAGGATGGGTCTTCATGCACGCGTCCGGTGGACGCTGCACACTGCGAGTTGTCCCTAAAGCTGGCCGAGCTAGCACCAGACTGTCTAAATTCACTTCGAAGCACCGCTATTTATCAACCATTCTATACTGACTGGCTTCTGCTTTATTTAATCATTGCGTGAACAGGCACATCAGTTAAGTTGCACATTTTTTATTCCTATTGAAAAGCCTTGTCCCTTGATTGTGGATAGCTTCCGCTTCCCAGGGGGTAAACATTCCCTCTCGTGGCTTACATCCCTCGTTACCAGACCGGTATTAATTAACCTCTGCAGTGAAAGTTGATTCCGAGGTCATTCGTTTTTATTGTTGATTTGAAGAAGTGTACTACATCCTAATATCCCTGAAGGTGAAGATTTCGGTATTTCTCTCTTGAACCAATCAAAAGTGACATTTATGGTT
This sequence comes from Fasciola hepatica, assembly GCA_948099385.1. Taxonomy (NCBI): domain Eukaryota; kingdom Metazoa; phylum Platyhelminthes; class Trematoda; order Plagiorchiida; family Fasciolidae; genus Fasciola; species Fasciola hepatica. The sequence goes on along the minus strand of CANUEZ040000072.1, from coordinate 7,304,101 downwards.
TTACGACTTTTGTATTTTTTATGCCGGGTTAGTTGAAAATATTGCGGTTAAATAAAAATTGGGTCAGTTTGGATCATAAAATCTTAAGAAAGTATGCACTTCTGGATCATGTTTCAGAATATCTTCACAGTTACACACTTGTTATTAACAAGAATCAAAACTGCAACCGCGTGTTACACATTTACTCTTACTGCGTTAAGCTGGATACAGCAGCGCTCCTCCTTTGGGGCTGCAAATGCTCGGTCTTCAAGAACACAGAAAAGCGGAAAGCTCGGTGAGCCGTGACTCGATAAACGTATCAACAGGCACCAGCATTTGCGTCGTAGGTGATAGGTAGGGTGGTCTATGACCGACGTTTACGCAGTTCCCCCAACGAAAGAACACTATCCACGGTGTCCAATACTCATGCAACTCACGCGGGGAATATGCAACTAATTAGAACCTCAAGGAGGATGGTAGCGTCACCAGAAACGTAGCAGGAGCTGTGCGACAAATAAACTCACGTCAAAGTGGTAGGGTCACCAGGCAGATGGCTGGAACAACACAGCACCCCGGAAAATCAACAGCTTGAAGTAGAAGACTCAAATAGGTGTCATACACAATGGGATTGATTGTCGTCAATGTACTACGTACGACAGACTCCACAGTCAACAGCGAGTGGTACACAACACAGATAGGGATGAATGTTCCAAAGTAAGTTTCGGGGAATGTTTTTTATCAAAAATAACAACAGTTAGTTATGGGCTGATGAGTTTTTCTCCTAAGAGTTATTTCGTTTGTTCGGTTCGCTTCATGCCTTCACGTCAGAAAGATTAGGAAGTAAAAAGCTACACAACTTAGGGGAAGGCAATGTGAATGCCTGAAGTGCACCACATATCACAGTACAATTGCTTAAACTCACACCACCATCAAAATATGTTATATTTATTTACGTCTGTGGATAGTATCATCAGTGGCTTTGGGTTTAGAGTGAGGCGGTTTAGTCGCATGATTTACACAGGAAATAATCTGGGTTAGCTCATTCTTGCTTTGAGTAGACAGGATTTTAAGCCAGGAATAAACGACGGAAGATAGATGTGGTTTTCCGTACCGGAGTTACAACAACAGACACGAATGTGTGGTGCATAGACTGGTACCCATTTGGTGATTCGGAAGACCGGCCTCGTAAACATTTTACCTACATACATCCACACAACACCAGAATCATTCAGCCATAACAGAATCGATCGTTTGCGTCAAGCATATCCAGTCGAATTTGAGCCAGTCCTCATTTGGTTGGGTTGAACCATCGTATTACTTTCGTGTGTTGCTTCAATACGTAGTGTTCACTTTTATTATCACTCCACCATCCTCAAGCGTTTTAATATTACGATTCACTATACAGGTAGTTCGTTTAGACCAATCATTCGAACATCACCAGTATCAGTCCACTATAAGAACAAAGCTTGTTTTCTATAAAAGTATCCAGTCCGATTAAAGACAGCCGTTATTCAGCAGAAAGAGGCAATCATAAGGTTTGTATACCTTACTTTATCTTACTGTGTTTGGTCTGTCTGACAAAATCGAGACCATTTTCACCCCGTAAATGCGTTTTGAGTATTAAACTAATTGCTTATTCAGTAAGTAGTGTGCACAGTTCACTACACTATTAGTACGACAGTGCCAACATTGGTAATAGTGACCGCGTAATAGGTACACTGAAAGCAGAATAAAACTCTGAGGGACGCATTTTTGAGTCATCAGAAAAAAGACGCTAGGATGTCTCACTTGCGTCCGTTTGGGTTTTTTACGGGTCTTGTTTGCAGTTTTAGAATACTTGTGAGGTGTTGGAAGTGTAATTTTATTTTCAAAGAAAAGCTGATGTTTACAGAACACCATGTTTTGAACATTACTTTAACTAATGGTTGGTATTCTGACAATGCTGTTTGATAACTAATAGATTAGAAGGCACGAAACCTATCAGGGTGAAAAAAGGAAGATCTGTTCTGGGAAGAGTGCGTATCAAGTCACCTTCACGGGGACTCGAACTCCTTGAATGCATGATGATTCTGTTGGTATTAAATCAACTGACCAAGCTCAGTAGAATGATCACACTTTCTGCGAACCGGACTGTCGTTCAGGGCATCGGTGGGGTCGATGAATGCACATGATGGACGGGAAGAGATAATCATTAACGGTCAGAGTATAACATCCAGAAATACGGTAGTGTTTAACGGGCCGTTCAAAACACTGGGTGGGAATAGTGGGAGATTTAAGACGACACGGATAAACAACACAGAAAATTGGCAACCAAGATACGACAGGAATGAAGCTTGGATACAAATTATTACATTGAACTACATCAGAAACCAGGATCTCCGTAGACGGGTAAAATAACGGTAGTGAGATGACCGAATTGAAGCACAGGCACAGGCATAGGCTTGGTTCACAGTGACCATGTAATCGGGACATGGGCAACTATGAATCGGCGTAAATAGCAAATCAGATTTGATTTCCTGGTTTGATATTAAAAGTACATATGGGAAACATGAGTGATGGAACCAAATTTGGTTCGGCGAGAGAGAGCCCAACAAATCAAGTCAGGGCGAATACAATCCACTAAATCATTGTAAACTTTTCAGAAGACACAGTGATTCTTCTTGTGTGTGTTAGTGGGAAAACTGCTTCCGGCTAAATCTAACGAGATATGAGCATTCTAGCAGGTTATTTTGGACGTGAGTGAAGTTGATGAGGGCAATTTCACTGACTTGATGGTAAACTACTGTAATCTTGACTAACGCGTCAGAACCAAGATCACTTCAGAGTGTATCGAAAGATGGATCCGCCATGTGAAATTTTATGGTAAAATTTCATTGTTGAATAATACAGTGTAGTCGAAATCGTTGGTAGGTTGTCGATGTTTAGGTCACGGCGGATAATTTGTCCCAAGACTTGCTTTGATAGAGAAACCAGTCTTGAGAAACGTTACCCGTGGTGACCGAAACGTCGAAAACCTACCAACGATTTCGACTACACTGTGTTATTGATCAATTAGATTTCAGCATGCTGTAATCTTGGATTCAAGCGCACCAAATTCATGTAGGATCAGTTACGCTTATATGCATTATCGATACACAAAGCATCTGTGCGGTACGGACACTATCTACTTTAGCATGCAAGATATTCCGAGTTAACAAAGATGTCATTGGGGATGACAATGATGATGATGACCGTGATGATTGAGCCATGCGCAACAAGGGTCAGTCCATAAAGTGGTGAAAGGCATGAAAATCAGTAAATATGGGTCTACGGTGAACGATTTTACGCTATATTCGGTTGCGCTATGCAATCCCGTGCAGTCGCAATCGATGGCCCACTTGTATTTGTACTGATTTCTCATTCGCCTAGTTATTTTCTTGTTACCTAACTGAATGTATCTGAACAACTGCGTGCTTTATCTCCATTATGTTAAGAACAAGGTAAACATCAAAATCACAACACTTTTCGTCTAAAATCGAATGACCATTAGGTAAATAACAAATTGAACTTGTGTTCAAGCAGCTCACTATTTATTCAGGTGTTATCGATAGGTTGTTCAAGGTACATGAATGTAGCCTAAATCGAACAATGAGCGAACAAGATTTGTTATTTGTTGCCCAGGTCAGGAGTGAATCCACCTCGAGACGAACTGATCCGACATTGTTTTCGGCTCCATTTTAGTTCCTGGTTAGATAAACAGTACTTAATGAGATTCACAAAATAGACGGTAAATATTGATTGCTCGAAGTTACTACTTGTCTAGGGGTTTGGAAACTAAAAGGTCCCGAAGATATCGTTCTCCGCTGATTCAAATTTTCAAAGAAATCGTCTCTCTTCTCAACAACTTTGAATACCTTTGGTGTTCTCAGCACAGACTGGTGGTTTTCATAAGCGGCCAGTCACTCAGTTTGACGTTTCTGACTTGCATGTCAAGGTCTTGCGAAGACTGACTATTCATTTAATCTTTGGTTCTGTCTCAAAGGTCGTTTAGATCTTGACCGAGTGCCTGAACACCTTACGGATAGAACTGTTCGTCCGAGACAACTGCCAACCATTCTCATCTGTACCGTGGATTTCATACTTTTACGTCGGTCCTTGTGTTCGCACAAGTCAGCAGTCTCCTTGCAGGGTTTCGAGAAAGTCGGGTCGCCCGGGATTGAGGTCGAGTATCATAAGTCACCTGTTATAGATCCCTGTGATCACTAACTTTTGCAAAGCATCAACTCTTGCACTAGTGCTGATGTACAAGAAACCGCGAAGAGCCAAACCGGATAACTTGGTGTTTAGGCGTTTAACTCACATTCGTTGACCTCGGACTGGACTCCCAGTTAAGGCTCGGAAGATGTTCACCACTGATCATTCATAAAAAGGGTTTTTGCACGTGAGCTGGGCTTTCGTATTGTACGATGAATCATATTATATTCAGAATTTGACAAGATTCTTGAGAAGGTTAGAACAACTAATATGGAGAGCAAACAGTTGTTTTCAGTGAATAATAATCTTGCTTTCACACATCACATAGCATTACCACGTACAAACTGAAGAATACCACATCATACCACACCCTATCTATTGTTAAAATCACCTTCAACCTAGCCAAAGGCCAATCAAAGACGCCGTTGTCACCCATATGTTATGCTTCAGCAAGATTTGGTATCATTGAAAACAACTGTTCACACGTGACCAATGAACTACTCAAACTATTCTTGAGAATGATGTAGAAATCCACCCACTCAATGAAGGAAGACACTCTGATGAATTTGGCTAGGTCTCATGACCAGTGGCTCTCTTGAGCTGCACACTTTTCTCCTCCACTTTATACTATTAACTGTAGTCCTGCCGGATTGTTCTTTTTTCCAGTTTTAGTTGCTAAGGTTCACAGTTTTCTTTCCTACTGGGAAATAGTAAAGGGGAAAACGGCACCTAGTGCATGGTTATTGGATGTACAAAATAAAACTCTTTAGAAACCTCCCAGCCAAGCTTTATTAATCAATGGGTTAAGCAGGTTTTCATTTCTTAGAATGAGAAAACCCTTTGGTTTGGGGACAACATACGTTGATCGCATTTTGACATCAAACCAAATTGTTTTGCGTGATTCTCCAAAGGAAGCCGAAGGACGCTGTTGGATCTGAAAACTATTCTGTTAGTGTTCGATTTAAAAACTTTATTAAAGCTATAAACCGCCATCGTTCAGCAGGATCTATCTAAAACTGCTCGTGGAAGGTGACTGTCAAATGGTCTGAGGTTCGTCAGAATAACTTCAGCCTTAAGAAATTCATCTACATTGTTTATGGAATGACTCCTTACACATTGTCAACGCTCAAATCACGGTTGAAAACCAGCGGTTTCATCAGACTTGTTAAGGAATACCAACAACAAGCCCATTCACCCAGTTTGAACTGTGAGTCACACACCTGACCACAAGACTATACGGTCTCCTATGGTCAGCTAACCACACTTTGAGCCACGTGCAAGGCTTCAGTGAGAGACGACTGAATCGATCCGAGCTACCTGATGCGGAACACTTCCATATTGCATTTTACCCACTTGTCTTGTGGTCTTTATGGACTTCGTTCATTTCTGACATGGAGCTCACACATTCCGGTTAGGTCCAGCATGCATGGTGTTGTACAAACTTGACTTGATCCGGCTGTGACTGAATTAATGGACGAACCGATCAAAAGCCAGCCGATATCAATATCAGATACTTTCCACATCAGTGTTTGATCTAGCAGATCAATAAAATCTTACAAGCTTCCAGGCACAGAACTTTGTACTGGTATTTTTAAGTATGAACAGGGATAGAATCTAAAGTTTCTAAAGGTTTAGAAAACTGTGGTATACACTGTCAAAATTCACGATCGAACCGTCAACTGAGCTGATCGATCAACCGTTAAATGAATGGGTTTTAACTCGATGGCACGTTGAAAATGAGAGGAAAATTCCGGTTTTTTTGTAACCTATCTCGCAGGTGTTCTGGTTAATTACAAGCAGTAGAAAAATTAAACGGCGGTTAGCCAAAATCTGGTAATTTGTTTTCCACATGTATCTCTTGCGTGTGATGCACACGGCAACAGTTACGTAGTGGAACTGAGTTCGGCTTTAGGTGGTTTCAGAACAAAACCATGATGACAATATCCAAAGCTTCAAAAATCTATCGTCAGCCCTAGCTTGCCCAAGCCTGGAAATAAAACAAATTGAACCCAATAAGGCTTTTCTACACAGGTGCGCAACAAGAAATAGATAAAAACAAACGGCTTATGCAACCCGGCAGAGGAATATTCAGCTGTCTCGTAACCACGTAATATCAAGGAAATCAAAGAAACATGGCTTTGTGCTCAGAAACAGTTATGACCGAGTTAATTATGGAATCTCGCAAAATAGGGCACAACCGAACCTTTGTGCTTTCTTTTGGTAGCCACTAAGTATTTGCTATTAAATCAAACGGAAGAGTCAAAACCGCACCTGAAGAGGTCACGGTGAAGAGGATGTGTAGAGTCAGCTATTATCTTCCAAGACTTAATTGTTGTGGTAGTGCATGCCGAGGAAGATGTTCGCGCCTTATGTCGTGGCATCTGGAAATATTCTTGAGGGACTTGGAGAAATGTTCGAATCCTCTTAAAAATAGGTTGTAAAAGCCAACAGGGTATCCATAAAGTCAGAGCAACAGGTAGCAAGCCAAAAGGAAAGTTCAGTTAAACAAAGTGAGATGGAGAAAATTCTGGGGCGTAAAGCATAAAAGAAAGCTCCCTAAAGTTGCAAATATGGTCCTGCTTTATCAGGTTTTCCGTCAAGTTTACGCCAGGGTATTTTACTGACGTGGATCAGAAAACGCCATTTCCCTTTATATGCGCACAGAGAATAGATTCTATGATGTTAGTGTGCCTGCAATCCTTAAGACGAGAGAAAGACAAATCTGCGCACTTGAAAAAAATTAACAGTAAGTTTGTGGAACGTAGTCCGCCGGGTTATGTTGTGGATATCTAGCTGCAGAATAAGAAAGACAAACTTATTGAGGTAATGAATAGCAAATATTAAATATTTTAAACCATCTTGAAATCAAACAAGTTAGCAAAACAACAAAGAGCAGTACAAAAATGGGAGAGCACAACGGAGTATAAGAGGTAGTTAGTGAAAACACGTGGTTTTATGATTTTCTGATTCTTCACCTTATACTTTTTGCTGTTATTTTGTTTGTCTGAATGGTATTTCTTGTGTTTTTGGGACACCCGAGTCCAACAGACAGACCGTACAGCCGTCTTGCCACAGACATCTATTCTGAACCGTATCCGTTGACGTCCATAATCAGCGACAGTCCTCATTCTTTGGGCCTCAACTAAGACGGCGGGATGCAACAACAGTAGCCAAGCCTGACCACTGCGTCGCTTCCTCCAGCCTTTCCCAACAGGCGCGGATAGAGCGCCGAAAAGCAAACGAAGGACAGGTGATAACAAAACATGTCCAAGCCATCATATGCGGTGTGGAGCGATCACTTCAGCCAGAGGAAGACTATCCGTGCATAACAAGCCATATTCCCACCAGATGCGAGCAACACTTCAGAGACATCAGCCGTCAAACACAGAAAGACTCCCAACATCCTCATTGGGAAGTGACCAAGTCTCCCAACCGTAGAACTAAACACTACGAGCCGTGGCGATATACATCCGTCCAGTAGGAAGGAGCCGGACGTCAAGGTCACGCCAAGGATGTCGCAGGTTTGCGAAAGCCACTCTAGCCCTCACTATTCGTGAACTGATCTCCTCTCCAACACCACCCATAGGTGTTATCGAACTTCCGAGTCGTCGACTACATCAAGCTGTTCACCATGAAGGGTATGTGCAGGCACAAGCTGCTTCCAATAATGCAAAGTACTTCGCCTTGGAAGGCGCGAGGTGCATACCATATCTGGGTACCTGAATCTCCAAGCTGTTCAGAGGGTGTTGTATTGCCTGTGCATTGTCATTCACTAAGACGATATCATCGGCATATTCCAAGTGAAAAACCCTGTTCCTTGGGAGGAGTTCAACTCCACCGTTCGTAAGACCAGACAAGGCATTCCATAGAGTATCCTCTATGGGAAATTTGAAGAGAAATGGGGCTATAGGGCAACCGTATCGTACTTTATTATACATGATAAAATGAGGCGAAAGCATGGCGTACACCGAAACCCCCACAGTAAGATTCTGTGAGAGCTTCTCAGGTACCCCATTTCTCAACAAACAATTCTGTAATGTAGTCCTATTGATGAAGTTGAAGGTCACTGGAAGTATAAAAACACGATAACCGTTGTTCTTAAGAAAGTGTGACGGTGCTCAAGCAGTTGTCAAAGTGGTATGTTACGATTGATACACTCACCCCGGGCACGAAACCTAGCTTGCTCCTCGAGAATATGCTCTTCACGATTCTGACATTACTTGCGAAGCATGACAGTGGCAAGCAGCTTCCACACTATTGGGATGAGGCTCACACAACTATGGTTGATGCAGTGTAGTGACACTGTGTTCATTTCCAACAACCATTATCTTTATTGCCACCCCACGTACAAACTCTGTTTTATCACTCCGAACCAAGCTGTTTCTCATTCGACCGCCAAGTTGACACACACGTGTTGTGAGTCCTCTCTGATCGTTTTTCACTCTGTACTCTGAACTCTGCAGGTTCGCACAACACATCTCTATTGCTCGACTTTGATTCTTTTGACTGCTGGCGAAGCATCATTCGATTCTTGACTGTATTTGTCCATCGCGTCCGTACATCATTAGTCTCGTTAGCACTTCTCGCTATATTGGTGAGCCCGGCATGATCTCATCACGCAGACCCCGTCATCATCACTGACGCGAGGCTATACCATTTCCCTATTTTCATCTGCATTTCAACAGTTTTATCTGATAAAAGTATTTCAGAACCCATTTGACTAAAATTACCACTATTTTGTCAAAAATCTTCTTATTGACTTAAGCTCAGTTCAATGCTGAAAATGGCTAATTTGCAGAAGACATCAATAATAGACGGTAGAGCTTTAGTAGATGTAAAACAGTCCAGCAAATCCCCAGTGGGCCTGAAGATTCCCGAGTTCTTACCCACGGACCAAGACTTTTGGCTGATTCAAGTAGAAGCGCAATTGCAAATGGCCCGCATAACCAACCAATCTACCAATTCCACATATCTGGTGGGGCACTTGCCACCTGTTCTGGCTCCAGTTGTCAGGGATATCGTATACAACCCACCTGAGGAGAGACTGTGGGACGCCATACTGGGGAGGCTTAGCACATCAGCAGAACATAGGCCAAAACAACCGGTGTTCGGTATTAGGCTCGGTGACCATGGCACTGAAGTATCAACGCAACTTTTCCGTTTTATGCAGGGACATCCCTCTACTCTCAAAGTGGATGATACAATGTTCGCGTGCTTTGGATTCAAGGCCCCCCCCAACCCAAAATACAACAAAAAATCATTCAGACTATGTTAGTTAATTTTGGGAATAAATCAACGTTGGATGAATTAGCGGAAGCCGATGATCGAGTACAAACACATGCCTCACCCTCTGTGTAGCACATAGCTAAGGACCCTGACGTAGACCATCTTGACACCACGGAGCCTTTAGCTAAGCAGATGGAGTTACTGTATTCCCAAGTTAACATGCTAAACATATCGCGTTCATCTTCCGTATCTCGCAGAGCAAACATCCCCAACTGATCATGGCAACGTAGACCTACAAACCCCGACATATTTTGGTATCACAGCAACCACAGTGATAAAGCGAAGAAAATGCACTAAACCTTGCATGTATGAATCTGGGTACCTCAGAAACTCGTGAGCCGACCGACGCATGCGACAACCGTGTCAGGTCTCTCTGCTCACTGTCACTTATTTTTTTACAGACAACAGAATATCCGGAACATCATTCTTATTAGACACCGGAGTACAGGTAAGCATTGTTCAACGTTGCTTCACAGACCGCCTCAATCAGTCCAACATGGAGTTGGTCGCAGCCAATAAGACACCAGTAAAGACTAACAATGAGCGTACATTCACTATGAACCTCGGTTTACGCAGTAATCTACCATGGATGTTTATTATTGATGGCCTTCTCCGTTCCATCATTGGCACCGACTTTCTTCGACATTTTAATCTGATGGTTGATTCGTCCGGTTTTTGTCTTGTGGGTAAGAGTAACAAAGTCTCAGTTAACGGCACATCGTCTACTGAGCAGCGGCTCCTGTCGTTACAGGCCACGACCAAAAGCTTTTGCACGAGCTTCCTGAACTATCCCAACCTACTGACGTACTATCACAGATGTTGATCGTTTTACTGCATCATGTAGTCACTGTTGGTCCAACGGCTCATTGCCGCGCTACTCGCTTAACACCCAACAAACTAAAACAGCCAAAACAGAGTTTCAGCACACGCCGGATCTTGATTTTATCAAGCCACCTTCAAGTTCCTGGGCTTCTACACTACATATGATAGCAAAACCTTTGTTGATGATTAACAGCTTTGTAGCGATTATCGGACCCTAATCATTAGCTCCAAGCCCAATCGCTACCCAATTCCACGTATCCAAGACCCCACTACAAGTTTAGGCGGTTGCATGATTTTAAGTCGCATAGATCTGGTCCACGCATTTAATCGAATTTGCATTAATCCTAGTGGCATACCAAAGACAGCTGTAATCACACAGTTTGGCCTATTTGAATTTCTCCAACTGCCATCTGGTCTTTGCAATGCGACACAAACTTTCCAGCGACCTACATGTCAAGTCTGCAAAGGTTTAGAAGGGTTTTACACCTACTTAGATGAAATTCTAGTCGCTAGCGCAAACTCTGACGACAAAACTGTGTATTCACGAACACCTTTTGAAAGTTTGTCTCAGCTTAGGGAAAGTATCAATGCTGCAAAATGTTCATTTGTTCAAGTAAGTATTACTCTCCTTGGTCACCAGAAATCAGTCACAGGCTTTTCTCCCATGAAAGATAAAGAGCAGACCATTCTCGAATATCCAGAACCTTAATCTTCCAGAAACGCACCGATGATTCCTTGGTTTATTCATTTTTTACCGTCGTTTAATTCCTAAGCGCGCCCTGCTGATGCAGCCCTTCAGATTTACTACACGGTAAGACCAAAACATTCGAATTTTTAGAGTACTATTTTCGTTCTAATCGAATTGAAACAGGCTACCTCCAACACGCCCGCCATTGCACATCACCTGCCAAACGCTCCTTGCCGCCATCCTCCGATGCTTCAGGCTTGTCTGTTAGTTCTGTTCTGCAACAACAAGTAAAAGGCACACGACAGCCTTCAGCATCCTTCTCCAAAAGCCATCAGACGGCTGAATCCAAGTATGATACATTCGGTAGGGGACTTCTAGCAATTTACTTGGCTATCCGTCATTTCCGGTACGCGCTGGAAGGCAGGCGATTCACAGTCATCACGGACCACAAGCCGGTTCTCTTCGCTGCACGATCAACTACAGACCGGTACTCGCCCAGGGAATCTCGTCACCTAGATTATATCACTCAGTTCACACAGGATATACGACACACCTCAGGTGAGCTTAAACCCATGGCAGACGCCCTTTCTCACATCAATCTCACTACATCTGTCAGTGGCATCGAATTAGCAGCCCTTGATTCAGCTCAAGTACGTGATCTAGAAGTAGAGCAGCTTCACCACAGTAGCTCTCTCCAACTCGGACAAGTGTCACTCACTTCATCCGAGGGCCCTACCTTGTGCGACTAGCCGCAAAGTACTCCCGTCCGCTGATACCAAACAGGTTCAGGGAGGGGCATTCAGGACACTGCACGGATTTTCACACCCCAGCATACGAGCCTCGGTTAAACTCGTGACTGAGCTTTTAGTGTCGCCAAAAATAAACAAGAATATAAGTGAATGGGCACGTAGTTGTTTAGACTGTCAGCGATCCAAAGTATACAGACACAAAAAACGTTCTCTCGACACTTTCACTACACCAGGTGCACGGTTTCATCATGTGCTTGTCGATCTAGTAGATCCTCTGCCTCCATCTAGTGGATACACTTGATTGCTAACATGGATCGACCGTTTTTCGAGGTCAGCTGAGGCGGCACCTTAAAGTGACTGCTCATCCAAAACAACAGCGACTACTCGCTTGAAAAGATGGATAGCCCCGTTCGGATGTCCAGCTATTGTGACCACCGATCGAGGGACCCATTTCCAAGGTTCGTTTGCTTACCTGGTGAACGTATTGGGATGCAAACAGGTGAAAACTACGGCGTACCACGAAGCTGGTAAGCGTTTGATCGAGCGTTTCCATAGACAACTCAAAACAGCTTTAGGAGCTCATGCTAACCGATCGTGGCACGAGACTTTTCCTTTTGTATTGTTAGGCATTCGCAGTTAGGCGAAAGCTGACCTGCATTCAACGCCGAACGAGTTATTGCTTGGCTGTCCTCTTCGGCTGAAGGAGGAACTGGTTGCGCCGACACCTTCCCAGCCTTTCAACTATTCCCACAACACCCAACGCCCAACTCGGCATTAGCGTGACCTGCATGCCGCACCGACTAGAGAACAAAGCATACCAGTGTACGTGCACAAAGAGCTGTCCACGTGCACACATGTCTTCTTGCATATAGACAGCACAGGGCACTCGTTTCAGGCTCCTTATTCAGACCCGCGTCGAGTTCTAGAGCAAAAAGAAAAGTGTTATATGATCGAAGTTAAGGGTAAACGAGAGACGGTTTGCATGGACAGACCAAAACTGGCTTTTATGGAAGTAGAGATGCCATTAGACTCATCTCAACTACACCCAGTACCTACAGTCATACTCGTGCTTGGGTCTACTGCGTCAGCAATCACAGATTCTACAAACCACGAAACCCCGGTACAACGAGACCTTCGCGGTAGGGTCGTACGAAGATCCGCACGTTTTGCAGACCCCGTTTCTTTCATACCTAAAGGTGAATAAGATGTTATTTTTATCATTATTTTGTTTCGGAAAAAAAACATTTTTACTGTTTCTTTTAGTTTTCTGTGCACATCAAGCAGCTTAGGACGATCGATCATGCACTTGTTCTTTTTTTTCCTCTCGCCCCTTGAGTTTATTTTGCAGATAATGATTCTTCTGTCAACAGTCCATCTACCTGCGACAAGGCTGTGTGTGTGAAGAAGAGAGGCCACTCTTATCCCACAGTCTGTACGCACGTGAAGGTTTTGGCACGCCTAGCCTTTTTTTCTGACAACCCCAACCAGCTTTCTTTACTGAAAGGCAACCCGCAGCGAAGGCTCAGCACACCCGACTCAAAGAAGACCGTATTTATCTTCTACAGATATCGTGGCAATTATCGAGCCATAAAGCAATCCTGCAGACGAACGAACGTACCACTCCGAATCTTCCCCTCTATCTCCAATACACGACAGACTACTGGTTGTACACATCCTGTTTATTATTATCATCCCCTTTTTGGTCTTTTTTCTCAGTCATGTCACTCTCTTCAGGAGTAACAAACACTGTCACAAGTTGACTTGTCGAAGATATCTCCCTCAGTCTTCTAGGGCGATGTTGTGTAATGACACTGCATTCATTTTTAACAACTGTCATCTTTATTGCCACCCCATGTGTAAACTTTGTTTTATTGAGTAGTAAGAGATTAGATTTTCATAATATGACTCATCATGCAGCTTGAACGCTCAACTAACCATTGAAAACCATGGAAGCACTGTACAGCTGTGTTCATCCTTGTTAGGAATCAACATTCATCATAATTCTCGATCAGCGACCAGAGCTGGTTTACGTTAACAGGTGGGACTACAGCTAGCTTTTCAGTTGGTGCTTTTCGGAAGACTGATATGCGAGATAGATCAGAGAGTTTATTGTAAGATAACCGTCGTTGCGGTATGCTTTTGGAACTTCCGCCGAAGCACATGGATAGTTCAGAGCAAACTAATGCGTGGTCAGAATCAAGGGGAGTACTTAAGTACGAGTGGCAGTCTTATATGCAACCCAGCCATTTGTGGCTTATGGCGATGTGGTCGATCTGGGCCCACTGTTGACTCGAAGAAGGCAAATGCCAAGCAGCCTACCAGCGATTAGAAAGTCTGAAGTTGGTACTAAGGAGTCCGAATTGATTCCAACAGATCGACACATTTCTCTATTTTGGTCGTGCTTGCGTTTCATTTCTGCTTTCTTCACAAAATACTTTCTCATTTCCTTCTGATCAGTGGTTATTACTGAATATAGAATCACGTGCTTCTATAATTTATCGAGACAATTGACGTGCATAGTCCTTTTTCACACCATTTTTTTACTTTTCGCCCCAGTAAAGTACATGGAATTTTATTCAAATTACGAAATCTCCCACATCATATGTGACTTCGAAAACAGGTAACAACTGAATACCATCTTTGACTAGAAAAATTGGTTCACCGAATGTATTTGTCCCATTAGTGATGTATTTTGCTTATTAATAAAAGGTTTTAATCTGAACGACACGTGAGTTACTGTCGTTGGTATCATTAGTATGTTCCACGGTGTTTTGAATATGATCGAATCATTCCAGCCGGCTGGTGGGGTTGTCGAAATAATGAAATGCCACGCCCGAGTCATAGGGTTATCGGCAATAATTCGTCGCAACAATCTAAGTTTACGAGATCAAAATCCATTCATACAATTGCTGAAGATAACGTAGTGCACACTCTACAATCAAAAGCTATCAATCGTTAATGTTCTCGCTGTTGTTGTTGATGTTGGTCTTGCTGTTCAAGTTGGGGCTGCTGTTGGTGCTGCTGCTGGTGCTTGTGGTAAAAGCGAAGTGTCGCTCGTTTGGTTTTCGTCATATTTTTGCAGTCAATTTGGTAAGAAGTGGATGATAAGCAGTTGGTTTTGATAGTAATAGTTTGTTGGGAATAGGTTGGTCAGTTTACACATACACTTCAAACCAGTATCCGACGATAGCTCAGTTGGTAGAGCGGTCGGTGGTTCGAATCCGCCTCGTCGGAGAGACTTTTAGTTCACCTCGAACGTGACTGCCATAATCCAAACATCGTATCCTCGCATCTGTGCATGTGCATGTGCGTGTGCGTGTGCACCATCAGACACAATCAATTTGAACAGACACGTGACGTATTTATGCGATTCACATCTGTTTCTCAGGTTTTCTGTCTGTCTGTCTGTCTATGTGCTTCTCTGTCTACTTCTCAATTGCCTCCCGCTGATCAGCGTGCGTTAGCTCGGTGCAAAGTAACGCTTGGTCGGAATCATGAGGGTTGCTCCAGTAAGAATGGCAGTCCCGTATGCAACGCCACCATTTGTGGCTTATGGCGATGTGATTGATCTGGGCTCACTGTTGACTCGAAGTTGGTGGACACCACGTAGCGCACCCGTGATTAGAACTTCTGAAGCTCGTACTAGCGAGAAACAGGAGACGGTCTGAGCATGAGATCAAAAGTCATTCCCATTTTCTAAGCCCCAGGAATCCAGCCCAAAAGGGTCTCCTAAATGCGCTTTGTTCGATGACAGTCGACCAAATCTAGTACTCGGATCTCCTGCCAAAATCACGATATCAGCCCGGCTTGCTTTGTGTGAGTGGACGTGAAGCTTTTGGTAGAAGGTATATTTGATTGCCTCTGGGTTGCAGTCGGTGGGTCCATACCCCGAAACAACAAACAGATTGCCTCTATCGGAACGGCGACTGCTCACTTTGCACGAACCCCTAAGTCGCACTGCACATGAAAGACTGTCAACTGGGATCTAGTCTAGCAGCCTCGCATCACCTCTTTCACTAAGAACACTGCCAACTCCGACAAGATCAGAAGCTGCAGCCTCAGCATCCCCAGAAAGGCTTACGTGAAACTTCAAAGATCGAACAGACAGGGTCGTCAATCGAATGATGGTACTGGAGTGGCAAATGCCAGCCTCTTGAATGTAATACAATTCGATGGCAGGGGATTCAAGCATTCGAGCTAAGTCCAGCTGTTTTCTTAAACGCATCAGGGTCCGCAAGTAGAACGTGGCTAGTTTTATTGCGCTTCGGACAGAAAGTAGGGCATCTACCGGTGGTAGTGGGTTCAGTGATACTCGGAAGCTAGTCGAAGAAGGACAAGACAGAATACAGCCAGAATTTCCATCAGTGGTACTACAGCAGACACGGCCGACCGAAGAACCTACAGGATGTAAAAATGGAAAATAAAGTTGGAGGAAGTGGAGGTGGGAAAACAAGTTGTGTATGGTATAAGAGGGGGGGGGGGGAATGTGCGCGTGAAAAGTCTATCAATCATTGTATGAATTTTAATTTCCATGGTTGTTGCTGTGTGAGCTTCTGTACTGTTCGATTTCCCAGTCCAGAGTAGGTAGTTTCGTTCGAGGATGCACCTCTAGCCTTTGCGCAAATAAGCGCGTCCTGCCAGACAGCAGCTTAGGTCTAACTAAGCAGGTCGCCAGTTGTATGGTTTATTCGTCTCTTCTAGAAACCACTGGGAGCCGGCTACTGCTTGCTCAGTTCGTTCGCCCTTTAGATGAGGCCAATCATCCTGAGTGCCCAGTACATCCCTGTGCCAATGATGGTGGTGTGCATAGTGTTGTACACCGTATACGGCACCCATGATTAATTTGGAATCAGGGTTTAATCATCTCCCCTAAGCTGACTATCAGTCAGCCAACTTGGTGGAGAGAGCCGGATATTCACTTTCGACCTCCCACTTACATGGAAACACATCCGCCTTGGGAAGGTAATAGGTGGGACTTCCTCAGCAGAGGCAGTGACAGACGTACGATCAATTGGAGTCACTTCGAGAGGGATTCAGAAGGACTAGTCATCTCGGAGCCTAAGACACTTACCCCTGACCATAGCGAGGCATTCGTGAATGAAGTCTAGTTATCTGGTTCTCCAACAGCGTGATAAAATAGAGGAATCGTTGAATGGTGCTTTGTCGTCTGCTTGCAGTATTAATTTCAGCACCAAACCGACTGCATCGGATTTATCTGGCTTACTGGGGATCATCAGTAGCAATGCATCCCCTTTGAGTTCCAGTTCGTTGGAACTCGGACGCGGGGGGCATCACACTGTAAGTAACCCATGTGAACACAAGGCTAGTTCTCTCAACGACCAGCTCCCTTCATAACAAAACAACTGAATATAGCTGCCGTCTGTCACTGGTTTGAAGGGTAATATTCAGTCAACAGCATAGTGATCGATTCGTGCCACGCAGTTATTCCATGGCTTGCAATAGTGATTTCAGCTTCAGTACTGCATAGTGAAATAGAGCACAAACATTATAATTCAAACCGAAACTGGACCTTAGCTGAGAAAGAGTCATCTGGAGCCGTTGATTAGTGTGCTCAGGCTACCCTCGAGACCTCTCAATAACCTGCTTGTTGAATTCTGCGTGATCTTTGCCAAGCCGCAGTGACCGAATAGGTTACGGATTGGGGAAAAAACTGAATAAGGCCCTTAGTGCTGTCTAAATCTAAAATCAAGTGACTGTCTGTACCTATTTTACATGTATCAGGTGCCAACTTACGAGAAACAATTTGAGTTCATCACACGTGGTTTTGAAAGGAATTACATAAATTCGCCTAATAATCGTGAAAGTGTCTGTTTACTTGTTATATGATTTTACGATAGCACAACCGTGGATATGTTAGAGGTTCAATTTTCCAAAATGCCTCTTAAAAACCCAAAGTTCAATGTGATTGAGAAGTTATTCTCAGTAATTGCCCTTTCTTTGCCTGGCACTTCGGGGCGAAAAAGGTGCACGAAATAGAGCGCGCGACGACTAGTGGTCCCCTTTCATACGATGGAGTGACCCATGCCCTGTAGACTGAAAAAAACATGGTTGAAAGGCTAGCAAAATGCTAGCCCGAAACCGAAAGTCAAAGAAACCGAGTCGGTAATCTACGTGTACCAAAAGAGAATTAGTCAAAACCAGTAGCGTACGTATATCAGTTTACAGAGTGGGTAGCAAGCGCACACGGGTGTGGTCAAGAGCGAGTCCAGCTTTACATAAGGGGGCAGGCATTTTTATGAGACGAACAGTGAAAGGTGACCCGTCAAAATACTTGGGCAGTGAAGGAGTGGAAAGGTAGTTCAAGTCAAGGAACAAAAAGGGACGCGAGAGAAGAACAGCGAAGATGGCCCTGAAAAACGAACAGCACATCGATTTACTGAACAGACGACAGAGCAGGTATGAATCACAGTTACGAATGCATGGGCAATAAACTGCTATGAAAGCGGCATGAGGAAAAATCGGAGTAGTGAGCAAAGCGATAATATAGAGCTCATGAAGAGGTCAAACATTGATACGAGTAGCGGTGAACAGGTCTGATCAGATTAATAATTAAGGCTGATTAGACGGACACGACTGGGGGGACACAGAGGAACCAAAAGAGGAGCGAACAAAGACCGGTTTGGAGCCATAGAAAGTGATGCGAGATGATAAGAATGCAGATAGGGATTAAAGACAGATGACAGTAGAACATGGGCTGATAATTCTGCCACACGGAGAGTAGACGAGTAGAGTGGTACACAGGTGCGGAGGACGGTCGGGTTCAAGTACAATTCAAATGATCTGTGTCACTGATTCAAAGATAAACACAAGCTGTGGTGCGTACCTTGGTCATGCCCTCCGGGAGTAAGTGTAAAAGTACACAAGTAGAACACGGGCAAGATAATCCAAATTTGGTTCCCAGTGCGAAATTCCATAATCGGTCAAGGAAGCTTTCATACAATCACTGAGAACACGGTAGGCCGATATATTACCAACCGGCATATAACGTGCACCTTAAATGTTACTGTATAAGTTCTCAAAAAAACTAATATATTTTATTTCCGATTTGCACTTCAAATTTTCACGTGCTGTTGGGTCGAGGAAGTAAATGAAATGATTACTATAACAATTTCATTGTCCTATGTTCCTCACAGAGTAGGGAGGCAACTCGAAACACCTTAGTATTTACTCACCGCGAGTTGGCAGACGTGGGTACCAGGATGCAGTAGAGAGCGTCACAAGTAGATGGCAGAAGAATTCACGGAAAAACCGTGCAACGTTAAATTGGGAAAGACGTCGGTCAATTTGAATGTTTGACGTAGGCGATTACCTGGAGTGATAGGAATGCCCCACGAGTGTGATCAGTTTGCTGCTGATATTTTCATGCAAGGAAAAAGACACGACAAGATTCGATTGCCCGGAAACGAAAAGAAGTCGGAATGATGGAAAGCGATAACGCGTGAATTGGCGTACCTTAAAGGTGTACGGACAGGGTATGCAGGCAAAACAATCGCCGTCAACGAATGCAAACATTCTTCATGTCAGCAAATTAATCGAGTGTATATGCTAGTATGCTAGCACTACATCTTCCATATTTCCTCAGATGAATTTCCCACACATTAATACAATGAGAGTTTGCCTATTGAATATGCTGATGACTGAATGCCCATTATGGGACATTAGAACTGTTCTCTTCTCAATGGTAATTGTAAGAAGAATGAGAGAGGTGACTAATGAAGACTGGTGTTCCAATGTAAATCTCGAAATGACTCAGTGGGATTGGTTTGATGTGTTTTTTTTGTCTTTGAATGACACGTTTGTAATTGGATGTTGCACAGAATGCGGACTTACTGGGAGAAAAGGGTGGGCATATTGTTAGGAGGTGAATGATGATTGATTTTGTCTTTGTTGTTCCATCGTAATGATAACAGCTTAACTTTCACCCGACGATAGCTCAGTTGGTCGAGCGGAGGACTGTAGATTGTATGCGGTGATCCTTAGGTCTGTGGTTCGAATCCGCCTCGTCGGAGCAACTTATAATCTGGTGAGGATGCGCTAACCTACCAACTAAACTAAATCCCTTTGAAACGATCGAGTGAGTACTCATGATCTCGTGTGTGCTCACACATCTAATGAATACGCATACGTTTGCGTTGTCCGATCCTTACTTTTCTATATTTGTGCATATTCCTACAATTATGTGTGATTGGTTTCGTCCATCAATGTTCTATTCGCATTTTGTCAACTGTTTATTATTTCTGGAAACGTGAGGCTTTTCCAATCACGATACATCAGCCAGCACTCTGCGCACAGAAACGATTGACCCAAAATGTTTGTTTAACTTATCGTTAACACGACAGAACTGTTGATTTGTCTGTCTGCGCGAATAACTAAACTGTTCCAACGGTTACCAAATGGCGGTAAAAGTCGGTGGGAAATTCGAACGAATGCATGTGTATTGAAACAGTGTACTTTGTTCTATACGTCTAGATGCCAGAGTGACCACGGTCACTGATTTAGCTGAGGGAAATAGGATTTACCCGTCCACTCGCAGGACAGTCAAAAATGTTTTTTTTTTCAGTGGCAGTAACCAACTGTGGTTACAGAGTACAGTCATAAACGTGTTACACTGCTCTGGTAGTTGTCAAAGTGGTAGGTTACGATTGATACACTCACGACGGGCACGAAACCTAGCTTGCTCCTCGCGAATATGCTCTTCACGATTCTGATATTACCTGAGAAGTATGACAGTGGCAAGCAGCTTCCACACTGTTGGGATGAGGCTCACACAACTATGGTTGATGCAGTGTAGTGACACTGTGTTCATTTCCAACAACCATTATCTTTATTGCCACCCCACGTACAAACTCTGTTTCATCACTCCGAACCAAGCTGTTTCTCATTCGACCGCCAAGTTGACACACACGTGTTGTGAGTCCTCTCTGATCGTTTTTCACTCTGTACTCTGTACTCTGAACTCTGCAGGTTCGCACAACACATCTCTATTGCTCGACTTTGGTTCTTCTGACTGCTGGTGAAGCATCATTCGATTCTTGACTGTATTTGTCTATCGCGTCCGTACATCATTAGTCTCGTTAGCGCTTCTCCCTATATTGGTGAGCCCGGCAGAATGCGGTCAAAAAGGTAGATGCGCTGAGGCATCGAACAATTCTAAACATACTAACTACCTCAAGTTAAACGTTAATCATGAGGTTATTTATAATAATTTCATTAGTGAATTTACGCATACCAAATCAGTCATCTCCAAATCACTACGATTGTTATTCAATCCGTTTTTTCTCGAAATTCATTGTTTCAGTTGCAGTTTATGGCCAAGTAGTTGTGCTATCAGGGCGTTTATGTAACTCTCAAGATTATGTGATATTCTGTTTACATTTTCTGTGAAGCAGAAATTTTTCGTGTACTAGTGCACACTTCTGGCTGATAAAACGTAGGGGTGAGGCAACAGGTGCATTATTCGCCCCTTGTAAACTATCACTAACCCTTAGTCTACATAACCTACTGAACTGACGAGTGTTATTCGTTTCTACTGTTTTTGTGGTACGATCGTCAAGTTCAGCGTCAGTGAATGAACATGAGTTGGCCTCAGTGATTCCCTGATAACTATTCCAATTAAATTCAATGTTCTGTGGCGCATGACATGGCGCATTAATCCGAAGCAGAAATAGTCTTCCCAAAAAGAACATCTACCCTGACAGACTAAAACACTGAAGTTTGAGAACTCACTAAATTCTGCCTCCTTCAGGGAATCATTCACAACACTCCTCTGACAATGATGACCACGACTTATTGCAGCCCATTTCAAATTACTTCAAAATAAGGCTTTAAGCAGCCGTAGCCAAGACGAAGGCTCACTTGGAGGATAACATTGGTTGGCCTTCGCCACATCTTCCTTCCTCCAGTCTGACCGTTGGGGTTCCAACAGACATACTGGTACGCATTTGACCCACTCTTACCCTCATTTACGCTGTTCATCCATCAACAATATTCCCAACTCCCACCTGTGCGGTAGAAATGAAAATCAGTCGTCAGTCTAGATATATTTCGAAAGATATAATTCAGTAAATCGGCGAGAAAACGAGTGAGGAAAGAATTTTGGAAAAATTTGAGAATCTCGGGAAGAAGGCGCTCGAGGGTGAGGAGAGGGGTGGTTAAAACTCGTGGATCCAATGAATTTCTGGCGGAAGGATCGACAGACTGGCACAGTTTGGTTATTCATACAGACAGACAAAGTCACAGCACTCGCCATGTGAAACACCTCCTGGAACGTTTTGATTTGAAGTAATTTTACAATTAGGTAAAATCTGGTTAATGTTGTCGTCCAACAGTGCTGTTCACCCAGATACCTTTTGTACGTGTCTTTTTCGCTTATCGAAAAATCACTCCACTTGCTCGTTTGATTGTGGATGACATGGTGGACTTCGTTTGCGTACAATACCAATCATCGAACGAAATTCGCGAATTTCCGTAGATGTCAGTTGGGCACTACTGTCTGAAACGAATGTCTCAGGGGAACCTAACCTGCAGAATTTACTTCTAATGTAACGAATCTTCGACTGGGTAGTGCATTGTTGTTTGACGCCGACTTCTGGCCACTTCGATGTGGAATCCACCAGAAGTAGGAGGTAGGCTTTGCGAATCAGTCCAGAAAAATTGATATGAGGGCGATTCCGTGGTGTTGGTGTCAATGGCCATCACCATGGCTCAACTTGTGGTGGTGATTTCAAAACTGCTGTGCTCTAGCTGCACTCTTTGACCAATTGTCGGATGTCTAGTTCCATAAAAAGCCAAAAATGTCCTTTCATCGCCAACTGTTTCGAACAATTTTGTTCTATTTTTGATGCCACTGGTAGATATATGGAACCGGGATAAGTGAAACTCATTTGAGATATGCCAACACTCACTCACATCCATGCACTTCAATCATATTCAGACATGGTCACTTATCACAATCAGTTTGCACCAGACATGCGCATATTTGGAGCTCCTTTACACTAACACGTTTCCCTCTCCAGTCAGTGGAAATGGACACACGACTGTCAACATACTTCTGATTCAGTCAAACATATTTTCTCAAGCAGCAATCTCAACCGAATCCCAACTAGGGCCAGAACGGGAATAGGTTGGGATGTGTAGGGTTTCGATATGGATACGTAGGATTTTGGTTGGGACTACCAAGCTTAAAGGTTGGATCGTGCTACGTATCCCAATCTGAACCCAGTCAGTTCCAAATTGGGTCCCAATCCAGATAAGTGAATTTTCAGATTGCCCTAACACACCTTCGTGGTTTTACCCATGGTTCCCCACAAGCTTATTCGGTGATCCCGAAACGAGAGAACCTCTCCATTTCCCCCATTTCCATTAGGTTCCCGGTTGTGAAAAGAAAAAACTTGGTAATTAACGATAATAAATGTATATTCTTAGATATACACTGGGATTTGTAAAATTCAGTCATTTGGTTTATCTGTTTCCTCCAATCGTCGACCGAGCTTCGTTGAATACCTGGAATAACAAGGAAACAGACAAATGTATCAATAAACAGATGCATGCGCATATAAAGTTTGTCGTTGTACAAGGAAGTACCATGGAAATCTTCAACACTAGGTGCTAAACGTCAGCGGGCAGCAAACATACTGAACAATATATTGTAGTGAATCAGACTTAGAACACTGCCCTAATGATAAGCAAATGAATGAAATAGTTGAACAATAAATTTGTATGTACATTCACCAGGTTAAACTGCATGCAAAAAACAGTACCTGGGTTTCCTACCAGAAACACCGCGGTCCCTGACGTTGTTGAAACAATGCTGCACGCGTTTGTCGATATCAACATCGGTTATATCTTTTAACCATTCGCTTTCATTATTGGAGTCTGAAGTAACATTAATTGCCTAGTTAATACAAACTTGCCTTTTATTACGCTCACCAGTCGCAGATGACAAACGGCGGTTTTGTCCACACTACCTGACCAGCAGCCTAGTTTCGCCAGCTAGTCACTGATCATCAGTGACAGCATTTTACTTATGGACTCACGAAGGTCTTTCTTGACAATCCGTACAAACAGAGAAACCTTGATAAATGATCGTCCATTGTGTGACCTCACCAGATGCTTATAGTTGGAAAGCATATTGAGTTCTTCGTCCATGGTTCGCAAGTCAGCCAACGTAGTTGCTCTTTTGGGCTTGTAAAAAGCCGGAACATTGGGTTTCGTTATTGTTGCTGAAAAAGAGTTCAACTGATTTTGTATAGACTCAAATCCCGAGTTATAAAAGGCAATCAGTGTGGACAGTTTGATATTAATTTCCCCTGATAAGTGTAATATTAACTTTGACGTGTTGAGAAACAGATGGAAGCCATTACTTTCTCCGACATGGCGATCTGCTGCTGATCGGAGGCAGTGCTCAACGAGTCAACAGATTTGTCGTTTAAAACGGTGCAATTAAAGTTTCCGAAACTACACCTTTCGTACTGTAACATGCTGTAGAAAGTAGTTAACGTACGAGATGGGTGACGTAATTTCCACCTGTTGGGGTGTACGCTGTGGTGTGGAAGATGTTCTACAATGAAAGGAACCATTAGTTTGTTAGTTTGGCCAACCCTGGCATTTGACTTCCGCACAGATATTTTTGCGGCGAGGGTGCCAAGTGCAGAGGTTCCACAATTCTTGCATTAGTGGCTGTTTCGCAATCCGCATCGTCCGAGTCGCTGATAAATGTGACAGGCTGCCCAAAAGTAGTAGAATAAATCCAATAATTTACCTTTTACCCGTGGTGTATCTGGTTGCATACAGAGTCGTAGGCATTGTCATGTCCGGAGTATCTGAAGTCGAGTCTTTCAGATACTGAGATTCGCTCTCCAGAATCTCGTTGTAGCTCTCTGTTTAAAGTAAAGTATTTTTTTAAAGCATTCTTACCGGAGGAAAACAATTCTCGACACTCACATACCGGCTAATCTTCTGGTAACTCCATTCCCAGGATCAACATACTGTGGTATTTCGAGGCTCTCTTTTACAATCGGCCATCAGGTACGTGCTGTATACACAAACCATTTGCGGTGAGCTACGTCAGCTGAGGTGTCGATTGAGAAGCGCACAAGGCGAAACATCTAGAAAACGAGAGCAGCCCAATGAGGCATCAGACATCGAAGCTGCTATGGGTGAGACAGGAACCAACTTGTAGAACAAGTTGATATTTTATGCGAAAGTTTGTAAAACAAGAATTACTACAAGGTGTATTCCACGGGGTAATAAAACGCATAAGCTTTCAGTGTCTGTGGTTGTGGCGGAAAAATTCCCTTGTCCGTATTATCCACTAAAAAAATGTACGCGTAATCGGAGGGTAAAAAATCGGTAAAAAAAAGTACGTGAATTAATAATACGTTTAGAATTAAATGAATTTTTTTTTGAAATGTTAATAATAACAACGGAAGGCAGTGAACAACGACCACATTGTTCGAAGATTGATCGAAAAGAAAAACATTTCAAACAATAAAGAAGTTATCACATTTGGGTGTCCGGTATACAGGTAAACCCAAGTCATCTACGAAGGAATTCCGTAATAAAGGATAGGAGTCGGAAAGGCCCTCGACCAATCGTTTGTACAATTGTTGTTCCGGCCTTCTTGGGCCTTTTATGAAAAGTTTCAGGTAACCAAGGTAAGATCCATAAGGAAAAGCGGAAAATTTGTCCAACTTCCCATGTAAAATTACATCATCGGGCAAATGAATTAAACTATGTACATTATAAACGATTTCCTGTGCACCGTAAAACAATTCAAACTGTTGTACAAACATTCTGAGGTGTTGGGACGCAAATTAATGATAACGAACGTACAAACGGGGATGACATAAAATATAGGAACTGATGGAAAAACACAAAAAATGCCCGTAGACTTCATCAAATAGCAAGTGGTTTAAACATATGGGGTGGGGGGGTGGGGTCTTGCATCCAAAGCGCGCGTAACATTGTATCATCCATGTTGTGTCCACAATCGGTAGCAGAACACGTGATGGTGGCTTTGCATTTATTTATGCCATTGTGAACACAAAACCCGGCCGTAGCCGGCGACTAAGCGGCAAACAAGCAAGTGAGTTGGCATAAAGAAATAAACTACTTGTGCCGTCACGCGCAGCAGAGGAAGACCAATCAGTACACAGAAAAATCGATAGGTCATTACTGCTGGCGCTAAAGCATGGTTAACGATCAAGGCAAATTGGGAGTATGTCCATTCATGAGAGGAATATTGATCGGTTGTCCGCGTAGTGTGCGAGACCCTAACCAGACACAACAATCCACTTTGAGAGTAGAGGGATGTCCCCGCATAAAACGGAGAAGTCGCGTTGATACTTCAGTGCCATGGTCACCGAGCTTGATGCCGAACACCGATTGTTTTGGCCTATGTTCTGCTGATGTGCTAAGCCTCCCCAGTATGAAGTCCCACAGTCTCTCCTCAGGTGGGTTGTATACAATATCCCTGACAACTGGAGCCAGAACAGGTGGCAAGTGCCCCACCAGATATGTGGAATTGGTAGATTGGTTGGTTATGCGGGCCATTTGCAATTGCGCTTCTACTTGAATCAGCCATTTTCAGCATTGAACTGAGCTTAAGTCAATAAGAAGTTTTTAACAAGGAAAATGATCATTTTAGTCAATTGGATTCTGAAGTACTTTTATCAGATAAAACTGTTGAAATGCAGATGAAAATAGGGAAATGGTATAGCCTCGCGTCAGTGATGATGACGGGGTCTGCGTGATGAGATCATGCCGAGCTCACCAATATAGCGAGAAGTGCTAACGAGACTAATGACATACGGACGCGATAGACAAATACAGTCAAGAAGCTAATGATGCTTCGCCAGCAGTCAGAAGAACCAAAGTCGAGCAATAGAGATGTGTTGTGCGAACCTGCAGAGTTTAGAGTACAGAGTGAGAAACGATCAGAGAGGACTTACAACAACGTGTGTGTCAACTTGGCGGTCGAATGAGAAACAGCTTGGTTCGGAGTGATAAAACAGAGTTTGTACGTGGGGTGGCAATAAAGATAATGGTTGTTGGAAATGAACACAATGTCACTACACTGCATCAACCATAGTTGTGTGAGCCTTATCCCAATAGTGTGGAAGCTGCTTGCCACTGTCATACTTCTCAGGTAATATCAGAATCGTGAAGAGCATATTCGCGAGGAGCAAGCTAGGTTTCGTGCCCGTCGTGAGTGTATCAATCGTAACCTACCACTTTGACAACTACCAGAGCAGTGTAACACGTTTACGACTGCACTCTGTAACCACAGTTGGTTACTGCCACTGAAAAAAAAACATTTTTGACTGTCCTGCGAGTGGACGGGTAAATCCTATTTCCCTCAGCTAAATCAGTGACCGTGGTCACTCTGGCATCTAGATGTATAGAACAAAGTACACTGTTTCAATACATATTCACCCTAGTGGCACATTGCCCACCGCCAAATTCCGGTAACGTGCCGGTGATCGATAGGCAGAGAAATGACTGAAATCTCAAGAAACGAATGACGTAGTTCGTTCAAATTCGCTGTATAGATTATCAAAGTTCTATTTTCATGGTTGTTTGTTTCCGTTGATTGCGTTACAATAGCGGTGCCAATTGTTTTAACTGGCTGGGATTTTTCCAGCGGCAGCCATTCTGGTCGTGCTTTGTTCGCTAAGATTAGCGCTGCGCTCCTTTTGCTTCAGGTGCTGATGATCCGTGCTGGCTGTAAAGTGTTAGTGACATATCAGATTATCATTTACCAATTAGTAAATGATAAGCTGAATAGTAAAACTGCAGTATTGTGCTATAATTGTACTTATAACATGATGAAGTGTATTTTCTCGATGAAGTATATTTCACGTAAATCTAGATTATACCCAGGTACTTTCGTAAAATCCATAAAGCTTCGATGTGTTCGTATTGAATGCTCTGATATCGTGTGACATCTGCAGTATGGTTTTCAATTACGCTATGCTGCCGTTCCATTACTTTTATGGTTAACAAATAAGTGTATTTTAGGACCTTGTTATGTATTATTGACGGACAATGGCCGATATGACGAAACAAAAGAGATATTATCTGAAAAAGAAAGAACTTAGCCCACTGATGTGTGCTCTTTGTGATGAAGCCACCCTATGGGAACATCGGCATGGTTGCCCTAAGTGGGATTTGTCAGGTGAGGTTATTCAGTGGCAATTTTTCTTTCTGTTCAGACTCAACACCTTTAGGAGTTGCAGGTGAATGCAGCTCTGTGGTTTCCGAAGACGTGTACCGTGAGGAAGAGCAATGTGCTATTGCAAGAGGTGAACGCGGTCTGCCGTGTGCTTCCACATCACAACCAACAATGATGGGTAAATTAATCCGTTGAATCATGTTATACCAAATGAAACAGTTTCGGTGGCTCAGACAGTTTGTGAACCCGAAATTACACCTGAAGCAAGGTCGACAGTGTCAGGTAAACCCTGTTTCCATGATCATTTTCGTATTAGTTACTTCTTTGACCAGCCTACGACGTGTATCACAGTTTGAAGAGGAGAGCGGTTCGCTGCTTAACTCACTATCGAAGGCTTTCATTCGATATCGACTGACGCTGGTGCAACAAAAGTGTAAATTGGAGGCCATAAGCAAACATATACCGAACATGCGGCGGGACCCAAGGACATTGTTACGCACACCACGGGATTGTTCAGCCACAACATTGAAAAATGGCGAATATGTACACGTGGGTCTAACCGAAGGCTTGCAGATGCAATTGAGTAACATCACCGGTGTACCCGACGAAGTTTTTCTCCAGGTAAACTGTGGCGGCACTTCCGTGTTTCGTTCGTCGCACCTGCAGCTGTGGCCGTCCTTGCCAGGGTGGTTAAGTCTCATTGCTTGGCCGTACTTACCACCGGTTTTTATTGTGGTCGTGGGAAACCATCAGAAGTGTCATCTTATGTGAGTGAAACTGTCACAGAGCTGAACCATTTGTTGACAGAAGGCCTCAAGCTTGGTGAGAAGTCTGTGAAGTATCACGTGTCATCCATAATCTGTGATACTCCGACATGGGCCTTTATTAGACAAGTGAAAGGTCCTACTGGCTACTTTGGCTGTGATAAATGCATCCAGCGTGGATTTCACCGCGAAAAAAGGATGACATTCCCCCTTTTCAAATGCAAGTTACGTGACAACGAGGCTTTTCGATCACGTCGACACCACAAACATCATGTTGGCGTGAGTCCTTTTCTTTCCCTCCCTATTGACATGGTTAAACACTTTCCACTGGATTACATGCACCTTGTTTTCTTGGGTGTGATGAAGAGGTTGATTGATTTGTGATTGGTTGGTCCGAGTGACGCATTTGGCAGCTTGGACAAAGCTGCTACTGCAGAACTTGCAAGCCGTATACTTCAGTCACATCCAGACACGCCGTGTGATTTTCAGCGACTCTGTCGACACATACATAATGTTAAACAATGGAAGACCACCAAATTTCGCATGTTTCTTTTGTATTTGGGGCCGGTTTGTCTCAAAGGATTGTCGTCGGATGATGCGTATGATCACTTTATGTTATTGTTCGTTGCCATTTACATACCGTTCCACCCCTTTTTGTACAAAACTTGTAACGCATTCGCAGAAACCATCCTGCGTATATTTGTACAAAAAATGAGTTCCCTTTATGGTATTTCTAACGTCGTGTACAATGTTCACGCCGTTATTCATTTACCGGCAGATGTTCTTTATCATGGTACGTTAGACTCTTTCTCTTGTTTCCCATTTGAGTCCTTCTTACGGACACTTAAATTCTCCATTCGAGATCCCAGGAATCCTGCTCAGCAACTGTATCGGCGTTTGTGTGAGAGAACACTTCCCGATAACAACGATTCATCTGAGACCATCCATGATGACATTGGGAATCCGGCTACCCGTTTCCGGGTGTGCAAGACAGCCATGGTGGTGAGGGGAATGGTTCTGTCTTGCTTACCGTCAAACAACATTCTCGTTGCAGGTGGGAAACCAGCAGTTGTGGAGAGCATTTCTGGGGATTCCATAATTGTTCGTTATTTCTTAAACACAGGCGATTTTTTCTTACGCCGATGAGATCCAGTCACTTGTACATTTTTTCTGTTGACGGACTGGATGACAATGTTGTCAGAGTTTCTGTAAATACCATTTTGTGTAAATGTTTCCGTATTGGTCTCACTAATAGTAATAATGTTTTGATACCTATATTACATACCTTCATGAAGTAAAACTTCTCTTTTTAAAGCAGATGTCTTAGGTTTCTGTCGTTACTTTAACATGCGACCGAATGAACTAACCTTTTTAGATGTACTTAGTCGTCTTGTTTGATGCCGATGATTCGGTAGCCATTGTTCACAGCAATTGGCTTACTGATGGGAACCGGGTGTGTTGGCCGAAGTCCTCCAATTTTCAGGCTTACCAACGCAAGCTGTTGGACGGTGGATGTTTGCCGGAAAGTGTGCCAGCATACGAGTTTCTGGAGATCTAAGACACAGGTAACATTCCCAGTTATATGCATTCTTCTCAGATAATCTCAAAGACGCAATTAAACTCGAAAGGAATTTTATTTCCGAATCTGGTATGTCAGCGTCAACGGATGATACGTTGCCCATGACACCATTTTCACAGCGGTACACCGTTCACCGCGGTACATGGTTATACATTATCACATTCCTTTTAGAATACCGGTACCATTGTCATCGGATGACAGTACTGTCGAGATACCTCTGTCGCAGAGGATTCGAAGAGAGTCTCCGATACAGTCACCCGACTCCCCCCGGGTGATATCATGGCTCTTGGCCACTCATCACCGAGGTAAGTCCAGTGCGAACCTCTCATTTCATATTACTTATAGTCCATCAATATTGAAGTCTCGGGGGAGGTCCACGGAAGATGCCACATTGTCAAACGTGGCCAGTCCCAGGTATGTTGCGCAAAATTTGCTAACACTCCTATATTTCAGTTAGCACAACACAACTTGCTACAACGCCATTATCTCCACAGCATATGCCCGCTTACGCCAAGAAGTGGCAAGGTAACTTTCTCATTATCAGCTACTACGATTACCAGACTACTTTGAACGTATGCTATCAAACCTAAGTGGCATTCGCAACGACATGGCGTTGATGATCTCCAAACTTGACGGCATAATCTGTCGCCTGGATGCGACAAGTACCACGGCCTACGAGCCTTCACAGGCCAACAGTATTGTAGTGGCATTCAACCCTGATTATTTGTTTAACACGCATCAGTGTTTATGTGAACTCGCGCCACCAAGCGCGATGGCCACTTGAACGTTGCCCGTGCGCGCTACACGCACGCTTCTCCAATATACACCACCACTCTCTCCCTACCTATAGTGTTCTCCTTCTCATGGGTTGTGGGAAACAATGGCGTGGTGATCGTGATGGTATATTGCAGAGTACCACTGTAACGAACAGGTGGTCCAAGCTTGTTGGGAAGGCCTAGCGAACGTACGTAATAAGGAAACAGCATGTAAGGTCTAAACAACCTTACAGTATGAACGATCTGAAACTGGAAGAAGACCTTACTGTACTGGACAACTTTACCGGCACTGTGAGTGACATAATAATTCCGCATCATGTTATAAAATCAACGCATCCAAGCGTCATCTACGCACCGATCTTGGATCAAGTATCCGCCGAATGCTTGCATCTTTGACCGGGGAGAATTTGGCACTCACGTGCAACTGGACCGGAACAGCTGGGAAAATTGCAGTGGAAAGTTTCAAGTTTCCTAACGCCGTCATTGGTCAGTCTAATGTAATGTAACTACTGTTTATTTACAGATGCCATAAAATCTATCTCTCGTTCTCGGGAAATTCGAACGAAAGCTTTCGTTCGAATTTCCCACCGACTTTTACCGCCATTTGGTAACCGTTGGAACAGTTTAGTTTTTCGCGCAGACAGACAAATCAAGAGTTCTGTCGTGTTAACGATAAGTTAAACAAACATTTTGGGTCAATCGTTTCTGTGCGCAGAGTGCTGGCTGATGTATCGTGATTGGAAAAGCCTCACGTTTCCAGAAATAATAAACAGTTGGTAAAATGCGAATAGAATATTGATCGACGAAACCAATCACATATAATTGTAGGAATACGCACAAATATAGAAAAGTAAGGATCGGACAACGCAAACATATGCGTATTCATTAGATGTGTGTGCACGCACGAGATCATGAGTACTCACTCGATCGTTTCAAAGGGATTTAGTTTAGTTGGTAGGTTAGCGCATCCTCACCAGATTATAAGTTGCTCCGACGAGGCGGATTCGAACCACCGACCTAAGGATCACTGCATACAATCTACAGTCCTCCGCTCTACCAACTGAGCTATCGTCGGATATAGGTTAGGCTGTTATCATTACAATGGAACAACAAAGCCAAAATCAATCATCATTCACCTCCTAACAATATGCCCACCCTTTTTTCCCAGTAAGTCCGCATTCTGTGCAACATCCAATTACAAACGTGTCATTCAAAGACAAAACAATATATCAAACCAATCCCACTGAGTCATTTCGAGATTTACATTGGAACACCAGTCTTCACCAGTCACCTCTCTCATTCTTCTTACAATTACCATTGAGAAGAGAACAGTTCTAATGTCCCATTATGGGCATTCAGTCATCAGCATATTCAATAAGCAAACTTTCATTGTACACTTCATCGAGCCAAAATCAAGTGACAATGACAATTGTTAGTGGTAAGTGAAATATATTATTTTCCATGGGAACCCATACTGTGATGTTCATGGTGCTCATTGTATTCCGGTTAATAGTATATTGTTCGACCCGTATTCTCAGTGATTTTGGGGCGATTACTTCCTAAGAAGCTTATGCTTACAAGTGGAACATTACTGCTCGTATACGGGAACGCCGTAACCAGAATTATATGCTGCTACAATAATGTCAATTCTCTGATCGTGATGTGGTAAACACAAAAGAGGTGACAAAATTTGTTTGATTGAATTAAAAGCATGTTGACATTCCTGTGTCCATTTCCTTTGACTAGAGAGGGAAACCAGTTAGTGTAAAGGAGCTCCAAATATGCGCATGTCTGGTGCAATTTGACTGTGATAAGTGACCATGTCTAAATATGATTGAAGTGTGTGGATGTGAATGAGTGTTGGCATATCTCAAATGAGTTTCACTTATCCCGGATCCATATATCTACCAGTAGCATCAAAAATAGAACAAAGTTGTTCGAAACAGTTGGCGAAGAGAGGAGAATTTTCTGAGTGAATGTGAGAAGCAAACTGTTGTACGTGACTGAATAAACTGTCCCGATGATAGAAATGCTCATAAGTGTTTGTTCCAACAATGATAATGTGATGCATATGAGCTGTTGGAAAGGTAAACCCGCAAGTATGGTGTCCAAAGTTTGCCAAAATATGACGGGTGTACATTTGACGCGGAATCGATGATATTGAAACACAGTCGTCGATGGTGCTGGAGCATTCGGATTCGAGCAGTAGCCTCGGTTTACAAACTATTTATTGTTAGGTTTAGGTTCAGTCACCAACACTACGCGGGCGAAGAAAGTCGCTTCCCTTTCCTGCATGGACAAACGTTTGCTTGGTTTTGATGTCTAAACATGGTTCAACTCGAGCGGTATTCACGAATCGTCTTTGCTATATACTGCTTGTCCTTACTCTTTTGCGCGTGATAGCACAGGTAGTTCAGCTTTAATGCTCAGTCAAGGTGGGGTGGAGTGATGTTGAAAGAGAGTCTGCTCAACACAAGTTGGTCAAATATTAGGAGGATTATAAAATATGCTTGATTGGTTACGGTAATTGCAATCACGGATCATACTCCTCTGCGAAACTGAGCAACAAAAAAACGGCAATCAAGCGGGACAGCTTTTTTCATATGATCCCTTAGAGCAGAACAACTGGTAGCACACGAACAGACGTTCGAAGTACGACCCATCATCCAACGGATTCGTTCGGTAGAATAAACAAACTACGACAGCATTATCAAGCGTCATCGATGACGTGAGTCCACTTCTCGTGCAGAAACCCAACATGTCCAGTA
This sequence comes from Fasciola hepatica, assembly GCA_948099385.1. Taxonomy (NCBI): domain Eukaryota; kingdom Metazoa; phylum Platyhelminthes; class Trematoda; order Plagiorchiida; family Fasciolidae; genus Fasciola; species Fasciola hepatica. The sequence goes on along the minus strand of CANUEZ040000072.1, from coordinate 7,270,262 downwards.
TAATTGTCCATGGCCATGTGTTCATGCTTATCCTATTTGCACGTGTTTGTTGTGCAGAAAATATTGATGATTGTCGTTGGTCCGACAACACAACTTTCACCTTCCCTAGTCATTCCGAATATGACAATCATCAATGCGAACAAAATACCCCTACCATATTCAGATTAATTCCAAACAGTTTGTATTATTTCTACTTTGTTCAGTTGAGGAACGTTGTTATTCCGATTGTTTCCCCATGAATAGGTTGTACTTTTGTGGGCACCATGTGAAAGCCTCTGACGTCAAACGCTCAAGAGGACGAAATAACCCCATCAGAGACCAACAGTAATAAAATGATGTTCATTTTGTGAGAGCACACGCTAGAGTGCAGTGTTTCATCTCACACAGGTGACCGTACTGAAAGTTATAGGATGTAAACCTAGATATGAAATTCATGTTAACGAGATTCAATAAATATTCATTTTGTGTTCATGATGACGGGGAAGATGTAGTCGAAACTGAAATGTTTCCACTAGTTCATTAAGTAGTTGAGGGACAAAATTCTGAGGACCTATCGAGCACACGTGACAAACAATCCTAAGAATCTCCCCTTCAATGACAACTCGTCTTCTCACATTATCCATGTAAAACAGTGTCCGAATAAGAGGTAGAGCTATTATATAACGCATTTGACTTCATGAGAACGGAGAGAAGACATAAGTCGCGAGATGCAAGCATTTCGTTTACTCTTGTCAACGTTTTATCCCTTTTGTTAACGTTCTTAACTCTATTCACCCAAACCTCAGTGTATCTCACGAAGAAGAAGGCGATAACAGTTTGTCCTTTCTAGATATTCTATTAACCAGGCGTCAGGATGGGACTCTACAGCGCAGAATCCACCGAAAAGCAACGTGGGGCGGTCGTTATTTACAATTCTCCAGCTTCGCCCCAGTGGCTTACAAACGTGGATTGGTTAGAACTCTCTTCAACAGAGCCCAGAAAATATGTACAGAGGATCAAATACAAATTGAAGAAGAGTTCATAAAAAGAACGCTGCTGGCTGACGGTTATCCAGAGAACTTTATCAGACAAAATCAGAGGCCGAGCTTTGTGCGCGAGAAAACAATGAACGTGGAAAAGAAGCAAGTGTTTATCACTTTGCCTTTCAAAGGAAATCCTTTATTTAATCGAATAAATTGTAATCTTAAGTCAGCTCTAAGGCACACATACACAGCGGCGCAGTTGCGTTTGCTGCAGACAACCAAAAGGTTATGTTTTCAAAATCACTCAAACAGTCTTGCTGTTACCAATGTCTCACATATTGTCTATCAGTTCACTTGCAGTTGCGGTGACGTATACATTGGCAGGACGGATCGTTGCTTGACTCAACGAGTGTCAGAACACATACCCAAATGGCTGTCAAACTTGATGACGCAACCCGCTGGGGCAATACACAATGACGTGAAACCGCCAGCTTTTTCGATTGGAAGACACTTGATTACATCAGGTCACAAAGTTGACCTGACCTAGTGTTTCAAAGCATTGTTGCGCAATCCAGTACCGAAACTACTAGCGTTCAGTGAAGCTATTCTAATCATGATGCATCAGCCAACACTCTGTGTACAGAAACGATTGACCCAAAATGTTTGTTTACCCTGGCGTTAACACGAAAGACTTCACTCTCCCCAACGTACGCACTGTAAGAACTTTCGATCGTGCCTACTTTACTGTTGCAATTAACCCCCCCCCCTACTGTACCATGTATATATACTGACACGATTTACGTCCGCGGTTGACAAGAGTAAACGAAATGCTTGCATCTCGCGACTTATGTCTTCTCTCCATTCTCATGAATTGGATAAAGGGGACCCAATGTTTCAAAAAGCATCTGACTTCGATAATCATTGTCTGCATTATGATGGGAAAAGAATGCAAAAAGGGTGCTGTGTGAATTCAATGTGAAGATTTTCCACAAAACAATATTCTTTTTCTCAAATGCCTTTCAACAAACTTTTCGCTAATACGGTTTGACTCGTCTCTACATTGCCACGCAAAATTCTCGAAGTTGCTAAGGATCGATCTTCCGTATATATAACTCGAGGATGCATACTGGTTAATTATATTTCGAAACTACTTTAAAAACTATCTTGAGTAGATGATGTTGAACATCATCGTCTTGATCGTAGCATGTTACTAACGATGATTCTCTGAGCTTCAGTGTTCGGAAGAGATTTCAAATGCGAAAATTGTAAGTTGGTGCAGAAATTGATTAAGTAATTCCACGTAGTACTTAGATAAAAACAGTTAGCGTGTACAGAGCTCGTGGCTTACTACAAAATCCATAGCCTGGACAATGAGCTGAATAAAGAGGTTATCGGAATACAGTGGTTAGAAAACATCGAAAACGAACTCTTTCCACATGTCAACAATAATCGTTACGAAGACACATCTTGCATTTCATTCAAGAGTAGGGCAAAAGTGCTATGTCCAGCATCATAAACATCAATTCTTAAATGTAAGTGATGGCAAGAAGCACTGATCCTCCGGGCGGTGGTTCGAGTCCGCCTCGTCGGAGAGACTTTAGTTCACCTCGAACGTGACTGCCATAATCCAAACATCGTATCCTCGCATCTGTGCATGTGCATGTGCATGTGCTTGTGCGTGTGCGTGTGCGTGTGCGTGTGCACCATCAGACACAGTCAATTTGAACAGACACGTGACGTATTTATTCGATTCACATTTGTCTGTCTGTCCGTCTATCTGGCTGTCAGTCTGCCTGTCAGTCTGCTTGATAGTCAGTCCTTCTGTCTGTCCGTTTCTCTCTCTCTCTCTCTCTGTGTGTGTATCTGGGTCTGCTTCTCTCTCTATTTACTTCTCACTTACCTCTCCCGGATCAGGGTGCGTTACTCAGTGCATGACGTGTTCATTCTTATGGTCACTGCGTGAACCGGATAAAAACAGTGTGATTGGTGCAATTTCAACCAATCTGCACAATCTATTCATGCATTCAACCATCCATTCATCCGACCGTCCATTCATCGATCAATTTCAACCTGCACAGAATCAGAGAGACGTTAGTACAATATGAACAAGTCAATGTGGAGAATCTATTCACAAATACGGACATATTCCACATGAACGTATTGCATCACTCACTGACAATTATTTGTACCATATGTATGTATGTATCACATGATGAACCAATCCTCTACTATTGAATTGGTTCAAGTAGCCAAGCGCTACCTGTCAGTTGTTTGTCATTTGTACATTGACTGCGTGTCCAAATTCACACTGCATCCAGCATTGAAGCTGACCGATATGTGTTTCCCTTTGTGTGTCTGTGTCAGTGTCCCCGTTTGTGTGTCTGTGTCTGTGTCTGTGTCCCCGTTTGTGTCCCCGTTTGTGTGTGTGTGTGTGTGTGTGTGTTTGTGTGCGTGCGTGGGCGATTGAGCAATCGAAAAATTGATTGATTGACTATTGAAACAACTGATTCGTTGCTGTTATTCTTCGTGCTCTTCTCGATGTTGTTGTTGTTGTTGTTGTTTTTGTTTTTGTTTTTTTTGTTTTGATGATGATGATGATGGTGATGGTGATGATGGTGATGATGATGATGATGATGTTGGTGATGGTGGTCATGTTGGTGGTGATTGTGGTGTGTAGCGGTTGCCATCTTCGTTCGTACTTTTACCACGTTTATTGTTTAACTGCACGCTGACTGCCAAGCGCGGTTGCCATTTGACCGTTGCTCTTGCGCACGCTCTCACGCACACTCCTAAAATATACACTAACCACTATCTTTCCCAATCGCCTTCTCGTTCTCACGGGGCGCGGAGAATACTGTTTTGGTTAACATATTCGTACAGTGCCGAGCATTAGAGTAACGCGCAGGTGGTCCACGCAGCACAAAGGACCGAAGCACGGGTTTACTAAGGAAACCGCAAAGTAAGGTCTAACCAACCTTACAAATTGGTGAGCCCGACGTGATCCTCAGGTCACGTGAGTTTCCTTGTTTTCTACCGTTCAAGGTCCCGTCTGCGTATGTTTTTGTGTGTTTTATTGTTTCCCTATCTTGATTTTTTTTGGTCGGTTAACCAAATAATTTTTTTTTCGTCCATACATATTTTGTGTGTCTAGTTGGTCGAGATTTTTTTCGTGAAGACTATAGTGCCCCTTTGGTCGTTGATTTCTTTTCCCGTCTGTATTCCATAAAGTAATCGCTATGTCTGCCGAACGGAAATCCTGCTCAGACCCCACCGTTGGGGCGATCACGCTGCACATACCGGCATTCACGCCTGCTGATCCAGAACTCTGGTTCACGCTGGTCGAGTTAGAATTTGAAAACTGCCGTATAACCAGTGACGCCAGCCGTTTCAGGTGGGTAGCAGGCCGCCTCCCGCCGGAGGTCACGCTGCAAGTAAGGGACGTAATAATCTCTTCCCGAAGCTATGAGGCCTTAAAGGAGGCCGTCATTGCCCGCACGATCCCAACGCAGGACCAACGTATGCAACAACTTCAAAACGTTGAGCTTGGAAGTAGGAAGCCCTCCGAACTGCTGCGTGAGATGCAGCGCTTGAGAGGACCGACGGTAGGCGAGGACCCTCTCTTAAGGGAACTTTGGCTGCAGCGTTTGCCGCACAACATCCCAGTTTTACTAAGTGCCACGCGCAAGTGTTCACTGGAGGAAACTGCAGCAATAGCTGATGACATTATTTCACGATACAACCCCGCTGTAGCTGGAGTAACCAGGTCCTCCGTCACAACGGTGCCTGCCCTGCCAACATCTAACGACCTCGCGTCAGTTTTGTCTAGAAGTGACGCGAGCCTGCAACGCTTAGCAGTAAGAAGTGGGTCACAGGAGCGGCACCGCGCACGCTCACCTAGGCGCCATAGTCCGGCATTGCGACGACGTTTCGGCTCTTCAAAAGAGGGGTATTGTAAATACCACAGTCGTTTTGGTGAGGGAGCCAAATGATGCGAACGAGGGTGTACGTTTCCCGGTGCTCATCAGGGAAACAACCCACGGCCCGTGGTGGCGACCCACGAAGCCGGGTATCAGACCAACAGTCGTCTTTTGAACGTAAGGGACATCATTTCAAATAACCTATTCCTTGTAGATACCGGTGCCGAAGTGAGCGTCCTCCCCCGAGCGAAAGACGACAATAGCACGCCGCAGGCCCAAACATTACGCGCTGCCAATGGCACGGCCATCCCAGCGTTTGGCCAGCGGTCGCTCACCTTAAACGTGGGTTTAAAGCGTAATTTTCGTTGGGTATTCATCATCGCCGACGTCCCGTGCCCAGTTCTGGGCATTGACTTCCTGCAGCACTTTGACTTGTTAGTTGATGCACGGCGCCGCAGAGTGGTGGATCGTCAGACCACTCTCGCTGTTGCGGGTCATAATTCGCGAGTGAATCACGTCACGCCCTTTTACGTCCAACCACCGGCACACTAACCTTATGGCGAACTCATCGCCGCCTACCCGGCCATGTTTCGGCAGGCCGGGCCTCTCCCAGCAGTGACGACCAGTGTCACTCACCATATCGATACCAAGGGACCCCCAGTGTTCAGTAGGCCGCGTCGGTTAGCGCCAGACAAGCTTCGTGTTGCACAGACCGAATTCGAACATATGCTAGAACTGGGTATAATACGCCCTTCTAGTAGCCCTTGGGCTTCTCCCCTTCATATGGTTCCTAAGTCTAGTGGCGACTGGCGACCCTGTGGTGATTACAGAGCGCTTAACAAAGTCACCGTCCCGGACCGATACCCGATTCCCCATATACAGGATCTTACTTCGTCTTTATCAGGTTGCTCCGTCTTCAGCCGTATCGACTTGGTTCGGGCGTACAACCAGATCCCGGTAGCAGAGGCCGATATCCCTAAAACTGCCGTCACTACACCTTTCGGGCTGTTCGAGTTTCTGCGAATGCCGTTTGGAATCAGCAATGCAGCCCAGACCTTCCAACGGTTCATGCACGAGGCAACTCGTGGTTTGAAAAATGTCCACGTATACCTGGATGATATTTTGGTGGCGAGTTCTTCAGAGCAAGAGCACGCTACACACTTACGAGCACTTTTCGAACGATTTAGCCAGCACGGCGTTACGATCAATATCGCGAAATGCGAATTAGGCCGGTCTGATATCACTTTCATAGGACATTCTATTTCATCCTCGGGTATCCGCCCTCTGTCAGATAAAGTTTCCGCTATTCGCGACTACCCTGAACCCCAATCTTTTCGCCAGTTGCGTCAGTTTGCCGGCCTGGTGAATTTCTACCGCCGATTTATTCCTCACTGTGCGGAAATGATGCAAACCCTCACCGACCTGTTGCGCGGAGGTAAGCGGAAGTTCGTGTTTCCCGACACGGCACAAGCCGCATTCGCCTTGGTCAAAGATGCTGTCGCCAACACAGCACTCCTGACACACCCCGACCCTTTGGCTCCTATTTCGGTAGTGACGGATGCCTCGGACACAGCGGTTGGAGCAGTACTGCAACAGTTCGTAGATGACTCTTGGCAACCTTTAGCATTCTTCTCCAAGCGCCTACAACCCGCGGAATCAAGGTACAGCACGTTCGGTAGAGAGTTATTAGCCATCTACTTGGGAATCCGTCATTTTCGACATGCACTCGAAGGCCGTTCGTTCACGGTGTTTACAGACCACAAGCCTTTGGTTTACGCACTGAATTCAGCTTCCGATCGATACTCACCACGCGAGATTCGCCACTTAGACTTTGTCTCACAGTTTACTGTGGACATACGACACGTCTCTGGGGTACTTAATCCCGTCGCAGACGCCTTATCGCGCGTATATCAACTAAGTCTGTCACAAACGCCTAACATCAACTTAGACGCAATGGCACAGGCTCAAACTATGGACCCTGACATCGAACAACTTCGGCAAAACGGTTCTTTGAGTTTAACCACAGTGCCTATCCCAGCTTCCCAGAATACCATCGTGTGCGATGTGTCGCAAGATCGCCCTAGGCCAGTAGTTCCTGCTGCCCACCGTTATCCTACGTTCCTGACACTCCATAATCTGGCTCATCCGGGTGTGACTGCCTCGGTGAAACTGATAACTGAGCGTTTTGTTTGGCACAATGTCAAACGAGATGTCCGTCAATGGGCTCGTGCTTGTCTGCAGTGTCAACGTGTTAAGACCCATAGGCACACTAAGGCAGCGTTAGCCAGGTTCCCAGAACCTGAAACACGTTTTCATCATGTGCACGTCGACCTCGTAGGACCACTCCCACCTTCGCTTGGGTACGTTTACATACTCACATGCGTGGATCGTTTTACTCGCTGGCCGCAGGCCATCCCTATCCCTCGTCCCACCTCGGAAGAGGCCGCGAAAGCTTTTCTGACCGGTTGGGTTAGTCATTTCGGTTGCCCGGCAATAGTGACCACCGATCGTGGTCCACATTTTGACGGCGCTTTCGGCAGCCTACTCACTACGCTCGGTTGCCAACACGTTAAGACGACAGCCTACCACCGTCAGGCCAATGGTATGGTTGAGCGTTTCCACCGGCAATTAAAAGCCGCCCTTCGAGCAAACGGTAACCCCCTTTGGAGTGAAACACTACCATTAGCACTCTTAAGCCTGCGTAGTACCGTTAAGGAGGAGTTACACACAACACCGGCCGTACTAGTATATGGCTGTACACTTCGTCTGCCTGGGGAGTTGGTAGCCCCCTCACCAACCGTGACTTTCGACTACGGTGACTATGCTCAGCGCCTTACGCAGCACATGCGAGTGCTCAAGGCCAGTCCGCCGCGTGAACAACAGTCTACAAGTTATGTCCCAACTGCGTTAGGAACCGCTACTCATGTATTCCTTCGCGTCGATGGCGTTCGATCACCACTACAAGCGCCATACACTGGCCCGTTTCGGGTGATAAAACGTAGGACAAAAACATTTGTCATAGATATCAACGGACGACACGACACCGTATCTATCGACCGTCTCAAGCCTGCCGTCATTGAGTGCAAGCCGCTCGGCCAATTTACACCCACTCAAGTCGCTCAGTCACCTGCATCGAGCGAGTTACCACTCGAACCACCCCCAATTACGCCTAGTGAGGACTCGGCAACTAGTCCATCAGATTCTCCAACCGTACCCGCAACGCGAAGTAGCCGTCGCGGTCGCCAACTACGAAATCCCGTCCGCTTCGCCGATTTCGTGACGATTTTTACAACCGACTGTTAGCAATAAGTTGGGAAGTTCGCCATGGATTTACCAAACAACAGACCCGTGAAATTACAATCGGCAGTTATGATTTCATTTTCTTCTGGTCTCCTAGCGACTACAACAACACCGAACATCGTTTGTGTGTTGTTATTACGGTCCAACATCCGCCGGCGCCCTCAGGCGCTATTTTGTTCCAGTTTACCTTGCCCTGTCTCAGACGGATCTACACAGTCACGTTGGCTTCATCCGTAGCCTGGATGACTCCCGTGCACGTTCAAGGAGCCAACCGCTCACTGGACAACGGGACGATTGATCAGCCTGGCACTGGAGACGGCAACTGGACGCCTTTTTGGATGGACCTGACGAGGCATTTTCCGGCTTGCATTCGTATGAGACCCGTGGGCGCCAAAACACGGTTGGACCTACGCACATCGGACCTCGAGAGTGCAGGCACCGGTAAACTCATCAGCAGTCGTTCGACGTCACCAACAATATAACGGACAAGCTATGAGGAATTCCTGGACAACCAATAATTCCGGCCTACCATCACGATCGAAGCCCAACTCCGTCGGACTTCTAGGAGGAGGACCCTGTAGAGGTGGCCATCTTCGTTCATACTTTTACCACGTTTATTGTTTAACTGAACGCTGACAGCCAAGCGCGGTTGCCATTTGACCGTTGCTCTTGCGCACGCTCTCACGCACACTCCTAAAATATACACTAACCACTATCTTTCCCAATCGCCTTCTCATTCTCACGGGGCGCGGAGAATACTGTTTTGGTTAACATATTCGTACAGTGCCGAGCATTAGAGTAACGCGCAGGTGGTCCACGCAGCACAAAGGCACGAAGCACGCGTTTACCAAGGAAACCGCAAAGAAAGGTCTAACCAAACGTACAGGTGAATGCGGTAAATGTGAATTGTCGCTCGTTTGTTTTTCATCGTATTTTTGCAGTCAATTTGGTAGGAAGTGGATGATAAGCAGTTGGTTTTGATAGTAATAGTTTGTTGGGAATAGGTTTGGCAGTTTACACATACACTTCAAACCAGTATCCGACGATAGCTCAGTTGTTAGAGCGGAGGACTGTAGATTGTATGCAGTGATCCTTAGGTCGGTGGTTCAAATCCGCCTCGTCGGAGAGACTTTTAGTTCACCTCGAACGTGACTGCCATAATCCAAACATCGTATCCTCGCATCTGTGCATGTGCATCTGCGTGTGCTTGTGCGTGTGCGTGTGCGTGTGCGTGTGCACCATCAGACACAGTCAATTTGAACAGACACGTGACGTATTTATTCGATTCACATTTGTCTGTCTGTCCGTCTATCTGGCTGTCAGTCTGCCTGTCAGTCTGCTTGATAGTCAGTCCTTCTGTCTGTCCGTTTCTCTCTCTGTTTGTGTGTGTGTGTGTGTGTGTATCTGGGTCTGCTTCTCTCTCTATTTACTTCTCACTTACCTCTCCCGGATCAGGGTGCGTTACTCAGTGCATGACGTGTTCATTCTTATGGTCACTGCGTGAACCGGATGAAAACAGTGTGATTGGTGCAATTTCAACCAATCTGCACAATCTATTCATGCATTCAACCATCCATTCATCCGACCGTCCATTCATCGATCAATTTCAACCTGCACAGAATCAGAGAGACGTTAGTACAATATGAACAAGTCAATGTGGAGAATCTATTCACAAATACGGACGTATTCCACATGAACGTATTGCATCACTCACTGACAATTATTTGTACCATATGTATGTATGTATCACATGATGAACCAATCCTCTACTATTGAATTGGTTCAAGTAGCCAAGCGCTACCTGTCAGTTGTTTGTCATTTGTACATTGACTGCGTGTCCAATTTCACACTGCATCCAGCATTGAAGCTGACCGATATGTGTTTCCCTTTGTGTGTCTGTGTCAGTGTCTCCGTTTATGTGTCTGTGTCTGTGTCTGTGTCCCCGTTTGTGTCCCCGTTTGTGTGTGTGTGTGTGTGTGTGTGTGTGTGTGTGCGTGCGTGCGTGGGCGATTGAGCAATTGAAAAATTGATTGATCGACTATTGAAACAACTGATTCGTTGCTGTTATTCTTCGTGCTCTTCTCGATGTTGTTGTTGTTGTTGTGATTGTTGTTTTGATGATGATGATGATGATGATGATGCTGGTGATGGTGGTGGTGATGGTGTTGCTTGTGGTAAATGTGAATTGTCGCTCGTTTGTTTTTCATCGTATTTTTGCAGTCAATTTGGTAGGAAGTGGATGATAAGCAGTTGGTTTTGATAGTAATAGTTTGTTGGGAATAGGTTTGGCAGTTTACACATACACTTCAAACCAGTATCCGACGATAGCTCAGTTGGTAGAACGGAGGACTGTAGATTGTATGCAGTGATCCTTAGGTCGGCAGTTCGAATCCGCCTCGACGGAGAGACTTTTAGTTCACCTCGAACATGACTGCCATAATCCAAACATCGTATCCTCGCATCTGTGCATGTGCATCTGCGTGTGCTTGTGCGTGTGCGTGTGCGTGTGCGTGTGCGTGTGCGTGTGCGTGTGCACCATCAGACACAGTCAATTTTACCAGACACGTGATGTATTTAATCGATTCCCATTCGTCTATATTTCAGTCTGCCTGTCAGTCTGCTTGATAGTCCGTCCTTCTGTCTGTCCGTTTCTCTCTCTCTCTCTCTCTGTGTGTGTGTGTGTGTGTTTGTGTGTGTGCGTGGGCGATTGAGCAATTGAAAAATTGATTGATCGACTATTGAAACAACTGATTCGTTGCTGTTATTCTTCGTGCTCTTCTCGATGTTGTTGTTGTTGTTGTTGTGATTGTTGTTTTGATGATGATGATGTTGGTGATGGTGGTGATGGTGGTGGTGATGGTGTTGCTTGTGGTAAATGTGAATTGTCGCTCGTTTGTTGTTCATCGTATTTTTGCAGTCAATTTGGTAGGAAGTGGATGATAAGCAGTTGGTTTTGATAGTAATAGTTTGTTGGGAATAGGTTTGGCAGTTTACACATACACTTCAAACCAGTATCCGACGATAGCTCAGTTGTTGGAGCGGAGGACTGTAGATTGTATGCAGTGATCCTTAGGTCGGTGGTTCGAATCCGCCTCGTCGGAGAGAATTTTAGTTCACCTCGAACGTGACTGCCATAATCCAAACATCGTATCCTCGCATCTGTGCATGTGCATCTGCGTGTGCTTGTGCGTGTGCGTGTGCGTGTGCGTGTGCGTGTGCGTGTGCACCATCAGACACAGTCAATTTGAACAGACACGTGACGTATTTATTCGATTCCCATTTGTCTGGCTGTCAGTCTGCCTTTCAGTCTGCTTGATAGTCAGTCCTTCTGTCTGTCCGTTTCTCTCTCTGTTTGTGTGTGTGTGTGTGTGTGTATCTGGGTCTGCTTCTCTCTCTATTTACTTCTCACTTACCTCTCCCGGATCAGGGTGCGTTACTCAGTGCATGACGTGTTCATTCTTATGGTCACTGCGTGAACCGGATGAAAACAGTGTGATTGGTGCAATTTCAACCAATCTGCACAATCTATTCATGCATTCAACCATCCATTCATCCGACCGTCCATTCATCGATCAATTTCAACCTGCACAGAATCAGAGAGACGTTAGTACAATATGAACAAGTCAATGTGGAGAATCTATTCACAAATACGGACATATTCCACATGAACGTATTGCATCACTCACTGACAATTATTTGTACCATATGTATGTATGTATCACATGATGAACCAATCCTCTACTATTGAATTGGTTCAAGTAGCCAAGCGCTACCTGTCAGTTGTTTGTCATTTGTACATTGACTGCGTGTCCAATTTCACACTGCATCCAGCATTGAAGCTGACCGATATGTGTTTCCCTTTGTGTGTCTGTGTCAGTGTCTCCGTTTATGTGTCTGTGTCTGTGTCTGTGTCCCCGTTTGTGTCCCTGTTTGTGTGTGTGTGTGTGTGTGTGTGTGCGTGTGTGGGCGATTGAGCAATTGAAAAATTGATTCATCGATTATTGAAACAACTGATTCGTTGCTGTTATTCTTCGTGCTCTTCTCGATGTTGTTGTTGTTGTTGTGATTGTTGTTTTGATGATGATGATGATGATGATGATGATGTTGGTGGTGGTGATGGTGTTGCTTGTGGTAAATGTGAATTGTCGCTCGTTTGTTTTTCATCGTAGTTTTGCAGTCAATTTGGTAGGAAGTGGATGATAAGCAGTTGGTTTTGATAGTAATAGTTTGTTGGGAATAGGTTTGGCAGTTTACACATACACTTCAAACCAGTATCCGACGATAGCTCAGTTGTTAGAGCGGAGGACTGTAGATTGTATGCAGTGATCCTTAGGTCGGTGGTTCAAATCCGCCTCGTCGGAGAGACTTTTAGTTCACCTCGAACGTGACTGCCATAATCCAAACATCGTATCCTCGCATCTGTGCATGTGCATCTGCGTGTGCTTGTGCGTGTGCGTGTGCGTGTGCGTGTGCACCATCAGACACAGTCAATTTGAACAGACACGTGACGTATTTATTCGATTCCCATTTGTCTGGCTGTCAGTCTGCCTTTCAGTCTGCTTGATAGCCAGTCCTTCTGTCTG